>CACSLI010000045.1:0-1200000 GCA_902706615.1 Meloidogyne luci | reverse complement strand
GAGAGATTCGTTTTTGGAGAGATATCGGGAAGCCTTTTGAATCGAAAAAAATATTTCTTAAAATTTTTTTTATTAAAACAAAAAAGATTTAAAAATTGTTTTAAAAATTTAAAAAAATATTTCTTTTAATTAAATTCTTTTATTCTTATTCGCCTGTTTCGCGTCTTATATTTGGACTAAAATTAAAAAATAATTAATTAAAAATATCTTTTAATTACTTTAATTCTGACATTCTTCTCAAATATTTTGTTTCTTCAAAACTTTTTAATTCAACTTCTGATATTCTTTTTTCTCTTCTAAAAAATAAATCAGAATTTATTTTAAGATTTTTTTAAAAGCTTTTGTAAAGCATATAACTATTTAATTCCTAAGGCTATAGAGTATACGACATGGTGTAATGGATAACACATCAGTTCGGTCTACTGAAGACAGGACTGATGTCCCTTCACTCCCAGCCGCCGAATAACCTTTTGAACTAGCTAAAGGAGAGAAATATCTATAGCCCAGCTGCTTTACGGGGTGCGTCGTAATTACAAATTACGGCATTTTTTAAAAATTACGAATTACGATTCAGAAATTTGTTTTAAAAAATTACAATTTACGAATTACGATTACGACGCAACTCTACTGCTATACTCTTTTTCTGAAGTCAATTTTTAAAATAGGTCAAAATTTATCTTTAAAATAATTCTGAAAATAAATCAGAATTTTATTTTAAACTTATTCCGGAAATAATTAATTCTGAAATAATTCTGAAAAGCTTTCCGAAAAATAATTCTGTTTTTAATTAATTAAATATTTTCACCTTTGTCTCAAATTTAAAGGTCTCCATTGAACAGAAATTATCATAAAAATAAAAACAATTAAAGCAATTATAAAAATAAAAATTGAAAATAAAAGCATTAAAAATCGTTGATGATAAGAAGCACAACAACTTGAATTTTGACATTCAAAAGCAAAAATATGTTGAGAACAAATTGAAGTAGAGGGGGATTCTTCTGTTGTTTGCTGTAATAAATTGTCTTCATTTAATGGAGTTGACGACATTTTTTTAATTAAATATTTTATTTTGAGAAGGTCTGAAATTTTAATTTTATTTCCATATTATTTTTTGATTTGTGAAGCTCTCCGGAAAATATCACAAAGTTATTTTTATAAATATTTCCGGAAATGAAGGGAAAGAAGAAAAAGAGGAGAATACAGCAGAGATGCCTTCGGGACTGCATTTACGGAAGGTAGAATAAGAGTTGGACATTTACCCCGGAAAATATGTATAAATTTATTTCTTGGATTATTTCAGAAACTTTTCCGGAAAATAAATGTGAATTATTTACTAAAATAATCCCTTCAAACAATTTTTTTTAATTCTGAAATTTTGTGAATAATTCAAAAAAATATATTTTTTCCCGAAATTGTTTCAAAAATTTTTTACTTTATTTAAAGTTAAATTAGTAAAATAACAATGCTACTAACTAATTTAGTAGTGTCCTCTTTCAAAATAAAATGCATTTATTTACATTAACAAATAAAGTACTTTTTTTCCTTTTCCATTTTCCTTATTTTCTCATTTCTCCACATTTTCTCTTATTTTTTCTAAATATTTTTTACAAATTCATTAGCATCCTCTCACCGGTTTTGGTTAGTTACCGAGGAGTTTTTTGAAGTCCTTTTTTTAAAAAAGTGAGGATTACTAATTTCGTTTCTAGGTTAAAAATAAAAGGGAAAAAATGTTTTTTTTTAATTATTAATTTTTTAAAATAAATTTAAATAAAAAAATTTTGGAGAAAAAGACATATACAATGTATTTTATAGATAAATTATCAGAAAAAGACAATAAATTTTATAAAAGTTTCAGAACAAATAATTTCAGAAACGCTTCCACTAAATAAATGGTAAATAATTAAATCAGAATTATTATTTTTGTATTTCTGAAAAGAATTCTGTTTATAAAATTCTGATTATTAAATTTAATAAAATGTTTAGGTATATTTGTTACCAAAACAGAATTTTAAAATATTTTCCGGAAACTTTCATAAAATATTTACAGAATTATTTTCAGAATTGTTTCCGGAAAAGCTGAATAAATATTTAAATTATTTATTGTTTGACTTAAGGAAAATAAAGAAACTTATATTCAAAGAAAGTTTCTTTTTAAAAGTTTCTTTAAAGTTTCCAACAAGAAAAGCATAAATCATTTAAAAATGTAGAAAAAGAAACTCAGTAAAATGAGGTTTTATTTAACATTGCTTTAAAAACGTTTAGAATATTTTTAAATAAAAACATATGGGGGGACTAACTAGTTAATTTATTATTTTTTTATTTTTAACTAAATTTCTTTGAGTAAATAAAAATGGCAAAAAATTGAAATAAAGAATATGTATATATTTATTTATTTTATATAAACAAAGCAAATAACAGAAAAAAATACACAAACAAAGCCTTAAAAAAGCTTTTCCTTATTTCCCACGGAATTGATAAATTGCTTTAAATTATTTATGCCAAAATTGGGGAATTTAATATTTTTTAAATAAAACATTGTTTTTAAGAAAGAAATTTTTTCTTTAGACAAAAAATGCTTTCAAGAGTGGTGACAATAAAAATATATACAAATTGAATAAGACATGGTCGGGGTTTGTAAATATATTTTTTATTGTTCTTTTTGTTTTCTTAGGGAAAATATATGTATATATTGTCTTTATTTATTATTCTGAAACAAAAACAGAATTTTTGAAAAAAAAAGAATTTTTAATTAAAAAAAAAGAAAATAAACAAAATTATAATCAGAATTAAAATTGTTTTCCGGTCAGAATTATTCTTTCCGGAATAACATTATAATAATAGGTAAATTCTGATTTATTTCTTTCAGAATTGTTTTCCGGAAAAATAAATTCTGATTTTTTAAAAATAAATTCTGATTTATTTCTTTCAGAATTATTTTCCGGAAAAGAATTCTAATTTTTTTAGTTTTAGAATAAATTCTGGTTTAAATTCTGATTTAAAAAATTGATTCTGATTTAATTTTTATTTTTAATCAAGTAAATCTCTTTCTTTTCTAGCTCTAAAACACCTCAAATGTGCAAATTGCCCACCAACATCTTCATTATTATTTGGTATATAAACAAATTCTTCTTCTCCAACAATATTTAATAAATTTCTTTCACAAAAAATACAAATATTATTTTCATCTAATTTAAATCTTTTTTTATTTAATTTTTCTTCCAAAATTTTTTCCAAATTTTTAATTTCTAAATTAGCCATTTTTAAATAAATATTTTGCCAATTAAAAGTATTTAAACGATTAGAGACATGTCTTTGTAAAAAAATATTTATTAATTCTGTTGAAGATAAATTATTTGGAAGATTATTTAATACTTGTTCTCCATTATTTAATTCACTTTCTAAAAGTGAAAGTAAATGGGGAATTTTTGTTTGAAGTGTTGAATTTGATCTAAAAAAGAGAAAAAATTATGTACATATTTAGAAAATCTTGAATATAATAAAGCTTTTGAAGGGATTTAGAGAGAATAAAAAATTCATTTTATGTATCTGGATTTTGATATAAAAGAGTAGATTAATATACTACTTTAATTATTGTCCTTAATATTACCGGGGTCTCAACCAAGAATAATTTTTTTAAATTTTCTTTAAAAAAATACTTGGAAATAAGTAAATGTAAAGTCAACAAAGGTTTAAGCATTTCCGGACTTGGAAAACGTGTACAAAGAAGTTCAGCAGCATCAACCAATATTTCACCCATATTCTCATTTAATTCAAAAATATTAGCCAATTCATTTAGACACTCGATAGAATTATTTTCCTTAAGAAAAAATTAAAAAAAATTTCTTTTTTAATTTTATTTTTTGTACAAAATATCCAAAACGGTCAATTAGGGTTAAGGGCTGTATGAGTACTACCTTCATTCACAAATTAGGGTTAATCACTCTATAAGGTACGAGTTTTCAACTCCTCAAGTGGGGCCAAATTACAATGTTTTCTCTTTAAAATCAAAATTCTCTTACATTTGCCTTTATAAACAATTTTTCCACAAAAAATTCATTTTTGTCTTTTTCCTCTTTAAATAATTTCAAAGCTTTTGTTTTATCATAAAAATGTGAAAAAAGTAAAATATTCCAAATTTTATTCCTCAACTCAGAATGTTTTAGTTGTTTATATTTTTGTGTTAATAATTCAAGGAATTTATTGTGTACTGAAGCTTTTGAACCCTTTAAAAAGTAAAAGAATTTTACTAACAAATCGTTCGGAGTAGGATAGTGGACTAGAGGATTGATCGACAATCAAGACGATATCTTGAATTTATAGATTGATAATTTTTTAACGAAATATTGGTCCAGGTATCGGTCTCTGGACTTGAAAAAGTCTTATTCTCCCAAATTTCCCCTTTATTCTTTTCGTCTATTTTCCGACCATAATTATTTTTTCAAATTTTTATTCTACAAAAAGACCGTTTTTTAAAGTTTATATCGGTATTTTTCCGGTTATTTTTCCGAGTATAATTTTGGAATCAAGAACAAACTTTGTAAAAAGATATACGACAAAAATAATTAAAAGAATAAGTTCATCTATCAGCTAATCCTAATCAACAAATTATTGGGGCATATTTAATTAATTAATTAATTAATTAATTACCAATTCATTAATTCCTTTTTTATCCAAATAATTATAAATTAATTCATCAAAATCTTCATTTTTAAATAATTCAATAATTAATTCTGGAAGTAATTTAATTTGTTTATTATTCTCCAAATATTCTATTTTTTCCATACATAAATTTGGATTTATTGGAATTAACCAAACAAGTACAGATTTTAATAAATTAACATCTTCAATACTTAAATTGAATTAAATTTTTGGTAGAAACAAATATTATAGAGAAGTAACCAAAAATATTTTAAGGCTGATTGTCAATTACAAAAATTCAAACGATTTTATGTCGAATTATAGGTTTTATGTAGCTAGTTTTCCAAATTTTTTGGTGGTTTTAGGATAGGAAAATCAAAATATAAAAAGAAAAATTCTTTGAAAAAAATAACGAAACCGGAACTGCATTAATTTAAATTATCGTGCTAAAAGGCTTCAAAACCCCAACAAATATTTTAATATTTCATTTAATTTATTTACCTTTCCAAAGCCTCAAAACAATCATTTACAGCCATTTCCTTCATTTCTTCATCAACATTATTAATTTTATTTTCCTCAAAAATAATCTTTTTCCAATAATTAAAAGATTCTTCCAAATTTCCATCTTCAAAAGCCAATTTTGCAGCAAAATTCAAATTTTGAAAATTTTTATTAATTAACCACAAACGAAATTTTTGTTTATTCCAAATTTGTTTTGTATTTAATAATTCTTCATTTAAATTATTATTTTGATTTAAATGTACAAATATTCTAGCTAATGAACTTTCTATTAACTGAAAAATTTTTAAATAATTAAAATATTTAGAAAACAGGCTTGCGGGATTTTGTTCCAGTAATCCCGCAATTTTTTGATTCAAAAGAACGTGTGGTTAATCCCAGAAAAAGATTGCTCCCGTAAACATTTATTAAAAATTATTCCAGTATACGGAATCACGTAAATGCATTTTGTCTGTTATTAATTTTAAAAATTCAATTTTTAATAATTGTAAGGAAGGGAAATCAAGTTAAAGCTTACTAGACGGCAAGTTTATTATCTATTAAAAGAGATGGTAAAGGTAGCGCCCCAGGTAGCTTAGAGTGGTCAACAATGCCTGCCCACAACTAAACCTTCACCTCTACCGTCTACTTACCTCATCATTATTTTTGAATATTCTTATTCTAAGTAAATAATCCTTTACTAATTCAATAGGTATATTTTTAATAGGCATTTCATTTTCTTTTAAAATATTTTCCAACCCAAATTCTTCAAAATTCTCAAAAATATCTTTATTTTGTTTTGCTATTAATGAAAGTAAAATATTTGGGTTAGCTTCACTTTCAACAAGTAAATTAATTGCTTTAGAGAAATCACCTTTTTGAAGAAATATTATGGCTATTTTTTGTTGTAATTGTTTTAATTGCTTAAAAAGAAGAATAAAATTTCAGAAAATTTAAATATTATTAAGAAAACAGATATCCAGATCATAAATGTGGAAGTATCAGAAATCTGAATTAGCCTAATTGATGGAACACGAAAATAGGAAATTTGAAGAATTGGGGATCCGAAAATGGTGTCCGGAAAATTGGGCTCTGGAAAATTGGGCTCCAAGATTTTTCGGAAATTTGGGCTCCAACTTTTCGGAAAATTGGGCTCCAGCGGTAATTCGGGCTCTGCGTGAAAAAATCGGAATATTGGGCTCTAAAATTTTGGGCTCCGGAGGAATTTTGGGCTCTGAGGAAAAAAGACAAATTATGCAAAAATTAGAGATGAGTCTTCGAAATCGGGAGATTTTGCGTGTACGCCCAACTGTTCTTGGAAGGAATAGGATTTCTTTATCAAATTCCACTGAATCGGACCGACCAATTTGAACCAATTTGAGTACACTTTAAAGGAATAGGGCCAAGTACTCACCCAGACCAAATGGCCGTAGGTTCCGAACCCAGAACTCGACTTCGCTCCGTAGGTTTGCATAATTTGACTTTTTTCCTCAGAGCCCAAAATTCCTACGGAGCCCAAAATTTTAGAGCCCAATATTCCGATTTTTTCACGCAGAGCCCGAATTACCGCTGGAGCCCAATTTTCCGAAAAGTTGGAGCCCAAATTTCCGAAAAATCTTGGAGCCCAATTTTACAGAGCACAATTTTCCGGCACCCTCCGAAAATCTATTTATGGCTTTATGGTAGACATATTTCATTGTAGGTACTCCCAAATATAAGTATTCCTAAATTGATTAAAGCCCCTCCCCCTTCCCTCCCATTCACCGTTAATTCATTCAAATTCTCAAAATTAACAGAAATTTGTTCTTCTAACATAGTCCAAGCAATATCTAAATTAGAGATCGGACCGTATCGTACTACGGCCGTATTTTTCGGTATTTATCGGTATTCCGTATCGGTAATACGGCACGGAATACGGTACGGTAAAATTTTGAAATTGATCGGTATTTTTCGGTATCGGTATTTTTCGGTATTCCGTACCGTTCTACGGAACGGAAAAGAAACAAAATACCGATAATACCGATCGATGAAAATTTAAAGTTTAATTTCATTTTAAGGGGAAAAAGTCTTCTTGGACTTTGATAATTTTCAAAATTTTCGCCTGCGGCGCTGAAAAGAAAGTAATCTGTTTTCTTGGCCTTCCAATATTCTTTAAATTTTCTTCCAATATTCATAAAAAATTTACATTGGAGGGATATAGAGGGTTTCCTTAAATCCCATTAATCCCTCTAAATCGACTTATATCCACCTTAAACATTCAATTTCCAAATTCCACCGTCACTACAAATCTAACAATATTCCCTCAATCTCCCGATATCCATTCAAATTTCCTTTATCACTGAAAATCCACCGATATCTCTCTAAATCCTCAAATATCCCTCCAATTCCATCTTTATCCATGCAACTCACTTATGTACCTCCTTATACCTACAGATTTATATATGAAAATAATCATTGTTAAATAAATTAATTTTTTAAAATACGGTACGGAATACCGATAAATTTTTATCGGTATTTATCGGTATCGGTATTTTTCGGTATTCCGTACCGTTCTACGGAACGGTAAAATTTTGAAATACGGTACGGAATACGGAAAAAAATATGGCACAAAATACGGTACGGAATACGGTACGGAACAAAATTCCGATCTCTAATCTAAATATCCATGTAAAATATTTTCTTCAATTTGTGAATAAATAGTCATTGCAATTAATTCAAAAAAACATCCACTAAAAGGCGGTATTATAAATGTTTGTCCATCTATATTAGCTAATTGATATAAATTTTGTTTTTGATTAACAGATTGTTGGTGTTGTTC
Organism: Meloidogyne luci; assembly: GCA_902706615.1. Classification (NCBI taxonomy): domain Eukaryota; kingdom Metazoa; phylum Nematoda; class Chromadorea; order Rhabditida; family Meloidogynidae; genus Meloidogyne; species Meloidogyne luci. Next base: position 1,192,046 of record CACSLI010000045.1, on the reverse strand, counting down.
ACTTTCATCGTCACTGGGAAATTCGAGACTTTGTTTTAAAGAACCATCATGAATACTGAAAAAAATTTAAAAACTAATTATTTTTTATTCTTTGGCTTATCCAATGACTAAAATTTGATTGTCTAAAAGCCGGTATAATTGGGAGATCACCCCTGAGTTGTCGCATTCCAATGGTAAATTTAGAGAGTAACAAGTCTCTGATTGAGAGACGTGGAATAATTTGAGGATGTTGAGATAATATAAAATGGCTAAAACTAGTTAGGTAATCTGCTAATCAAAACAAAAATTTTCAAAATTACCACCTAAAAATAAATAAAATTCCAGCAGTGTCCAAAACATTTAAATAAGGCTCTTTAAGACAAAGTCCAATAGGAGGTTCCTGTCCAGGTAAAGATAATGGAGGCCTTGTTGATGCCCCTTCTCCATTTACAAACATTAAAAGGCTTTGGATTCCAGCAACACAAAATTCTTCCTAAAAAGGAACAAAATTATGAAATACGGTTGGATCCTAATTTTATATACACCCTTGAAGTTGAAAAATCATGTCTTATAATTATGGTTACATTAAATTAAGGGGTATAATTACGATTATTAGACAGCTTATCCCCATGGTGGCCAACCAACACTTAAAAAAATTTTCTTAAACTGAGGTATATTGGAAGATTTCTAATTTTATTTAGGTCCTCAAAGTCCTCAAAGCAACCTTTCCCTCTTCCAAAAAAGTTTTTTCAAAGAAAAAATTCCCCCAACCATTCCAACAGAACAAATAACTTTCGGAACTTCACAATCAGCTACATCAAATAATTTAATTCCATTTTTCTCGTTAATATTCTGAACAAAATAGCAATTATTAGTAGCATAACAAACACAATTTCCATTAAAAACAATTTCAACAATATTCCCAAAATTTGTTGTTAATTTCTTTTCTTTAATAAATAAATAATTATTTTCTGAAGAAATTCTTCCAATTAATATTTGATTGTTTGTTGTTGTTATTATAGCTAATTGAATACAAAAAGGATTTAAATTATTTATTGGATGTGTATTTAATGATATTCTTTTTGCTTTAAATAATTCTTCAATCCTTATTTCTTCTTCTAATATTAAATTAAGTACTCTTTCTCCAACAACAATAATTAAAAGCCCTATTGCAGAAGCACAACAAATTTGAGTAACTGATGCTCCTCGATCCTTTGAAAAAGAATTTTAGAAAGTTAAAAATTGTGAAAAAAATTGGAATGAATGAAAGGAAAAAGTAAGGGTTGGAGTTTGGAAAAAAAGGTTGGCTGAAGAAAGTCCCGAATATTTCCCAGGAATCGCCAACCCTACAAAAAAGGTCGAATTTGAACATCGATAAAATCCCGATTATCTAAATCCAGCTATGTATAGAGATTTTAAATAGATATGCAGTCTCGAGAGAAAGATCGGTACAGGATTGTCCTTTACTTTCATGTATTACAACTAAATTTTGCTTCCTCGCTTTTTTCACTATAAAAGGATGTTGCCTAATCGAAACCCAACAACACATATTCTATTACTATGCCCAAAAATAATCTCTTCAAATAATGTTCTTCTACCCGTTTCTAACGCCGTCATGGATTGTTGTTGCACTGCTTCTCGTTTCTGTTTTTGTTCTTGTGCCGTGTTGCAAAAAGGTTGCGAACTTTTAATAATTAATCTTTACCTAATTTCTACTGATTTTTTTCTTTTTTTAGAAGTCAAAATCCAAGAAAAAGAAAAATTCAAAGCCAACAACAAGTACAGTTTCTATGACAAATTCTAAGACAAAAAAGAAGAAAAAAGACAATTCCGAATATGTCAAACAGCTAGACAAATTAAAAGAAACGGAAGCAATGGCAATATCGGTTGAAAGTGCAAATTCAGTTAGCTCTACAAGCGAATCAAATCCACTGTCGCGTGAAACTGGCCAACGAACTCGCGAAAAGGAGATGTCTTTGGAGACGACACTTGAACTGAAGGAGAAACTTATAAAGGAATTGGAGGCCACTAAATCTGGGGTAAATAGAAAATTTAAAAATTTATTTCTCGATGTCTCTCACATTCTTGGGGCTGCTTTCTAATCCTAGTCAATAGAATGAGAAACAAGTCTGAAACCAGTGATTTTTAAAAATTTATTTTTTTTAATTTTCAGAAAGACGGCAAAGACAAGGGGCAAAAGTCGATCAGCATCACACAAATGTCAACTAGAACAGCTATAGAGTTCATTCCGCCAAAAGAAAAATCTGTCGAGGAAAAATCTGTCAAGGAAACTCAAAAGTCAATTAGTGCTGGCAACACTTCTTCAGCCCTTCAAAAATCTGTTGAAGTGGGTAAAGGCGGAGGTACTCGATCTGTAACGATTTCTGTCCGTAAAAAAGACGACAAAGAATCAAACAAGGAAAAGAATGAAAAGGAAGCTGAAAAGGTTGAAAGTGAGGCTTTGTTGGAAGAAAAGGAGACAAAGTCTTCGAGCGAATCGGATGAGAAGGAATGAGACAGTTGATATTGTTGATAAATATAAAAAATTGTACATATAATAAGGTGATTCTATAATACATACGTTTATTGTATTTTTGTGTGTACATTAATTTCCTTGTTTGAGTAAAAACTGTAGTATTTTTTTATCATCAATCCCTCTAAAATAGTCCCAAATGTTCATAAATCCCAGTCATTAATACCCCCACCAAAACATCCATTTTAAAACCCACTTTCTCTTCTGATAAACAAATATTTGCTTCCAATTCCCATTCAGCAGAAGAAGCTTCTGTGCATGTATTAAAGATCATTAACATTCCCGAATATGTTCCAACAACAATAATTGTTCCAAAGCCAGAAACTGCAGTTATCTAAAAAAAGCTTCTTAGGTACTATGTGGGTAAAAAAATGCAGTCAGATTTCACCAAAAGATACAATACTAAATACACCCCCGATTTAAGAGAATAAACATGTGTAGCCTGTGTGGTGGACCTTCTATTTAAGACGTCACGATAAAACTTTTCATTCCCGAGGGGGTATCTTATAGTAAGACTTTATATTTTTGATCAATTTGACCTGATCATTTTGCTTTAAATGATTGTCCAAACAACGTCTTTTCCGATCAAATAATTTTACTGACATTTCTAAAAATAAAACAAATAAAGTTTAAATAAACTAAAAATATGAAAAAAATTATATGCCAAATAAAGGCATTTAAAACAAAAAAAAACAATAAAATTATTCAAAATTTCGTTCGAGTTTAAAAAACAAATGAATAATGAGATTTTGGACCAGAAAAAAGCAAAATAACATTTGTTTTGAACGAATAAAAAAGGCGAAAAAACAATTTGAGTTTTGAGGTGAAATTCAAGAATGGAGGTGTACACAACATCCTGCATGAACCAAAAATAGGCTCAAGAATATTAAATTAATAGAGAAAAGAATATTTTAAAAAAAAACTACCAAGAAAAACAAAGAGTAATTAGATGGATGGAAAAGACATGCATGTAGAACAAGAAAATTTTTTTGAAAGATTGGAGAAATTTTGGAATTTCTTAAAGAATCGTAAAAATATAAAGTTATTTTTTGATATTTTTGATTCACAAATCTCTCCAATTACACGCGATTAAGCAACAAAATAGAGCAAAGCAAATATTTAAAGGGTTGTCTGTACATCTCCAGCTCCACATTTGATGAAAAAAAAGAAAATAATAAATTTTAAAATAATTTTAAACAAATCTCGAAATAACAAAAAACATATAGAGACAATTTTCACAGTTAACAAAACTAGTATAATTATACTATTAATCTTGTGTCAGGTTATTTAGTCTATTCGTTTCATTAGAGAAAAGGGTTTGGGGGAAATATCACCTATATCCAGTATAAATTCTAAATTCTTTTTGATCTTATGAGACTGGAAGAATTATGGCGGGTCTGAACTCAAGCTTATTAGAATTTTGAGAAAAAATAACCCCGACGATAAATAAGAAAAATAGAACAACTTATTAAAAGAAAAGTACTTATAAAAACACTCCAATATATTTTAAGAAGATCTCCAGTTTTTATTGACGTCTATAGTTTGATGATCTATACTCTCTTTGTGAAGAATCTCGATTGTCATCATTATTGTAGTTACGTCCACCACCACCACCACTATGTCGTCCATATTGGTTATGATATGGCAAATGTTGTTGATTTGGTCGAGATGATCCCCCGCCCCCATCATCACTTCGACGTCGCCATGTGTCAGAATTATTATTATTTCCGTAATTTTGATTTTGTAATAAAGAAGGTGGTTGTCCCCATTGCCCCATATATGATTGTTGCATTTGTTGTAGTTGCATTGAATCAACCCAATGTTGTGGAGGAAGTGGTGGAGGAGGCATTGCCATTTGCATAAAATTTAAGGGCATTGGATGCTGAAAGTTATCAGAAGGCATCAACTGTTGATATTGTTGCTGTGCTGCACCACTATGCCAAGGAAGATGTTGTTGAGGCGATGACTGCATTTGTTGTTGTGGTTGTTGTGTTTGATAAGCCATAAGAGAAGCTGGTCCACCTTAAAAAGAAGAAATGTTACATTTGCACCCATCATTTCTCTCCCATTCGTTAAATCGTAAAACTGAATCTTACTCATTCACTAGAAGGGAAGTGACGAAAAAAGTTTACTTTGTTTTTTGTCTATTAGATTGAGCTACTTGTAAGAAAAAAATTTTTAATTTACTTCTTCGATTTTGTTGAGTAATATGATGATCAAGAGTTCGGTGACCACTTGCAGAAAGAGATGCCCTTGGAATATCTCGACTGAATCCAATTTGAGGACGATAAGATCCTTGACGTCGATCATCGTAATCTTTAGGTTTCAATGCACGAGGCAGTTCTTTAATTCCCTCGAGACGACAAGCTTTGAATTGAAAATGTGGTGGAAATTGAGGATCCCGAAATTGTGCCATAATACAACTATTTTTCTGAAAGGGAATTCAAAAATTATGCAATAAATATTTAAAGATACCTTTATATCGCCAAATTCAATAGAACCTCTAAACATTGAAACATAATCAACGCCATAATCAATAGCATTTTCATCAGGAGAAATTTCACCAGCCATTCCGTAAGCTTTACTTGCATCAATAATTACCCATTGTTTTTCAACTTTGGCCACAACATTACCTAAAATTAAGAAATATTAATATGAATTTAGTAATTAAGAATTAATTTCAAAGGGTAAAAAATCGAAAGTAGCTACCATTATTCTCGTCACTATTTATTTCATTTGAAGTAGTTTTAGTTTGTTGTTCCTCTGTAGTATGACTTTGCTCCCCTGTAGAATTACTTTGTGCTTCACTTGTTTCCTCTTCATTAGACTGACTTCTCTCGTTAGAATCCACATCATTTGACTGACTTCTCTCATTTGATTCTTCAGTTGATTGACTTCTTTCATTAGTATTCTCTCCATTCGATTGACTTCGCTCACTTTCAACAGAACGTTGATTAGTACCTGTAGAAGTTGCTGAACGTTCTACACTGCTAGTCACAATAGAATTTTCATTATTCTCCTTTGTTAACTGATGCACTGATTGCATTAATTCAAAAAGCCCATGGTGTTTTCCAACAAAAAGCCTGTCAGGACCTGTATCATTTCTAGCCCTTTCTTCGTCGTCTAATGTATCATAGACCTAAAATAACAAAAAATTGTCATTATAAGATTTAAATCAAGAAACCAAAGTAAGAGCATCTAAAAGACGCTTTTCATCAACAAAAGGCAATAAAGCAACTCCTTGCCACGCATATTTCTTTCCATTCAGATCAATTTCAAAGTCGTTCGGATAGAAATCAATAATTGGTGATTTTTCGTCGGTCATTAACCAATGCCATCCTTCTGGAATATGTGCTCTAAAAATTAACAAAAATAAATCTCACATAGAAAACTAAAAAAACCTGCTAGCGGCGGGAAAGACGCCCATTAGCTGTTCCAACGGTTTGAATGGTCTAGTTGGTTTATTAAAGCTGGGTTTGTAATCTCCAGCCAAATGAAAATCGGAAGCAAATGGTGCATAGTGATAGGGAAAGTACCATGTCCAACTTGCACAACCCTTAAAATATTTTATACATGCCAATATTCATTTTTAGAATATATTAAACTAGGAATTCGTATTTAAATACTATACAACCTTTCCTAACTGTAAAAAATAAACACTGCCGGTATCCAGACTAAAATAAGACAGACAAATACGATTGTAAGCCCCGAATGAATTGTTCACCAGAAACAATCAGTCCTACATATATAAAATTAAAAAAACCTGATAATAGTAGAGTAACACCCAAGAGAGTCCTTCAATGTAAGCGCATACAACATTCTTCCTCAATTCTGTATTATTTTCATCAACATTAAATTTTGCTCGATAATATCTTTCTTTCCAGCCTTCTTCCCAAAGTCTAATTTCATCTGTTGCCTCTTCCTCATCCGAATCGTCGTTCATAAGTGCCCCAACAGCACCTTTAGCCAAAGGAGCTTTACCTCCAGAAGGTGTTGTAAAAACAATTGTTGGTTTTGGACCATCTGGTGTACTCTTATCTTCAACAACCCGACCGTCCTTAAACGACTAAAAGAAAGTAAAAGGTATTATTAAAGCACCAAAACAAAACAAAAAATAAAGAAAAACAACAAAGATTTAAATAAAATCAAACCTTTATAGGAGGCGATCCACTTGGCGAATCATTTAATGTTTGTTCCATTTTTCGCTTAGTTCCAATTGTTTTTTGTTCAGAAACGGCGACAGGAGTCAACAAAGACTTCAATTTTTGAGCCTGTTCAGCTGCTAGCTGCATCTTAAATAAAAAACATAATTTAGTTAAAATAATAAGAAATATTTAAACATTAAAAAAGGCTTCAGTTCTCGTTTCATATCAAACCCAGTTATGTAAAAGGGTCAAATAAGATCAAAGTAGCTTCTCATTAAAAAAACATCATTAGCCATAATAGATAGAATAATAATTGAAAAATTTTCTAAACCTGTTTTCTATCATCTGATGCCATCTTTCTTATTTCCTCGCCACTTTTATTCCAATTTTGTGAGGAAATAGGTTGTGGAGCAATTAATGAAGCATTATAAGGCATTAGCATTTCTGCTGCTTCTTTGGCCCTCCTCTTTCTTTGCTTCTGACTTTCTTTGAATTTTAGCTCGCGAAGCTAAATATTGGAAAATTCAGTTATCGAGATTTAAAAGTCGAATAAATTTCCTAACTAACATAAATAAATGTATCTATTATTCACCTAGTCTCACCAAAAATACTTAATGTTTATCAAAAAAAAATTTAAATCAATTTAGCATTTACAAAGATCCCACCCCCCCCCCAAATATCGTTAAAATACTACCTGTCGCTCTCTGAATATCTGATCTTCAACCTTCCCCAATTCATGCATGATCATCTTCACACGATCAATATTAACAACACCATCGTTCGTCAACCAACCACCCGTTTGATAGACCATATTCTTGTAAAGTTTGACCAGCCGATCAATAGCATTTTCACGAATTTCAAGAGAAGGTAAATGGGGAAGAAAATCGTTGCCAACAAAGAAACACATCATTACCTGAATAATTTGAAGATTAATTGAAAAAATTAAAAATACCCAATCATCAATAGCTCGTTCCAAATCATACGCAAATGGCAAATTCGGCATAAACAATTCACGTTCCAGATATTCACGAAGAACCGGGAGGCGAATAAAGATAAAATTCTTCTCCTTCTTCAAAGGATCAGCTTGGTCGGGTCCAGCTTCTGCTCTTGCTAATCCTTGACAATGTTCTAATTCGTGCCCATACTGTCCACAAAGTTCGCACGCTTTTGGCTGATTTGGAACGAATTCTTCTCGAATAATGTTAAAGTTTGCTTCGTGTGTGGCCAACCCAAGCATAATCAAGTCTGCATCTGCGCCACATAAACAATGGACAGTGTTGGGGTCATGTGAAGGAGATGCTCGTTGGCGTCGAATGTAGTCCATTATTTTATGCTCTCCTTCACCTGGAGCATTTGCGTCAGAAAGGATAACCTAGAAAAAACAAATTCTTCGTCATCTCACTTCCATAATACAAAACCTGTATTTTCATCCAAGCAGGATCATAAGTAATCCGCTTATGAATATAGTAACGCAAAGCTGTTGATAAACGAGCCATAAACGGTGTCCCGGGTGTAATGCAATTAGAATCGAAGTGTTCTTCTTCTTTACGTGGTGGCGGGAGAGGAATACCCTCATTCTCTAACCTCTTACGAATGCTAGCAATCTGCTCGCGTTTTTCAGCCGACTCCTTTGCTGCACGAAAACGACGACTTCTCTGTTGGTTCATCTGAAATTCTGCATTATCAAAATGTTTCAAAGTGCTGTAGACCTTAGCTCGAGGAGCAACCCCATCAATAGCCATGTATAGAAGCCTTCGTGGACGAACAATCGAAAAGAGACGATCAACATATTCAAAAATTAAAATGAACATCTCCTCTTCAGTCTTTGGCGCTGGGCGATCCTCTGGATGAGTACAGGGGTGAATGATACCGTTCATATCGAGATATAGAATATCAAATTCCTAAAAACAAAATTATTTTTTAAGAAAAAAATATAAGATGTCTACAATCAAATTAATAAAACCTGATAATTTAGATTCGGCTGAGTACAATCAACTGGAATTTTTATTCCTTCCACTTCTTTACGTCTTTCCTCTACAGCATCGACAATAATTGATACATATTTGCGGGAAAGCCATCGAAAGAATGCTGGAACTCCCATATTTAAATATTCTTTAACTAATCTTAACAAAAAAATTTTATTGTCTACTTTCCCATATGATTCTAATCTGTTCGTTTACCAAAGACTAATTGTTGCTTAAAATAACCGTAACGTAAGAATGAATGGGAAAATAAATATCGAGACTTGTTGAAAAATGAAAAACTCAATGTTACGAAAAGTCCCGATTTAACGGAATTTAATTGAGACAAAATGTAAGAATAATCAGCTGTGACGGTTTTAACTTTAGATGTTTTGTAAATAAATGACATTAAAGTATCAAAATGCAAACAACGAAATCCAAATTATGAAGTCGTTTGGAATTTTTTGCGTGTTATTTTCATCAAATTTTTACTCGTTCTTTTTGTTCCCAAACCATTCATAGTTATTGAATAATCTATTTTCAAGGAAATTTAGCATTACAATGCATATTCATATGGATCCTTTTAATCTTTCATGCGACCCAATATTTGAGCAAGACGATTATGACGAGGAAAATGGAAGTGGAGAAGATTTTGAGGAGTTTGCCGACGATTGTGAAGAATTTACTGGAGGTCTATTTTTATTTCCTTAAGCTAGTACATATTTTTTAGATTTAACAAAAATATTTACCTCTGCTGGCCATACTAATTATAGGGTAATTTTTACAATTACGATAATCGTAATCCTTTATTTTTGTAGCCTAATCGTCAACACCACAACTCCGATTCTGCTTCAGCTCTTCGTTCTCAATCGTTGCGAAGTGGTGAAGCATATATTCAGTCACATATGAGCAAAATTGAAGCATCAAAAGAACATCGAAGGCACAATGATCGATCTAATAGAGCAACTGTTGAACAAGTTTTAGATCCTCGGACAAGGCTAATACTCTTTCAATTGATTCAAAGAGGATTTTTTGATACTGTTGAAGGTTGTATTAGTACAGGAAAAGAAGCAAATGTCTATCATGGCATAACAGAAAATGGAAGTTTGGCTGTTAAAATTTACAAGACGAGCATATTGACGTTTAAAGATCGTGACAGATATGTCGCTGGTGAATTCAGGTATTTGTTTAAATTTTGTTTTCTCATTCTTTTTAGATACCGCAAAGGATATTGCCGTCATAATCCTAGAAAAATGGTTGCAACATGGGCAGAAAAAGAAATTAGAAATTTACAAAGAATGTATTTGGCTGGCATTCCTGTTCCTAAACCTATCTTGCTTAAGGTGAGAAATTCCCTCTGTTTTATGTCTGAATTAATAATCTGATTTTATTGTTTCACTGTAGTTTTATCATCTGATACAATTAAAACATATTTATTTGTTAGGGTCACGTGCTTGTAATGGAATTTATTGGAGAGAATGGCAGTCCAGCTCCCTTGCTTAAAAATGTTCTTGAGATGGACGAAGAATTAGCTGATCAACTTTATGTAGAATGCGTTACAATTATGCGTAATATGTACAGAAAGTGCAGACTTGTTCATGCTGGTATGTTTTATTGATTTTCTTTTGATATTGAAATGTTTTCAGATCTTTCTGAATTTAACATTTTATTCTATGATAATCATCTTATAATAATTGATGTCTCTCAGTCTGTTGAACACGATCACCCATATGCTTTAACATTTTTGCGGTCTGATATAGGCAATGTGACGAAATTTTTTATGGAGAGGGGAGCTAAAGTTTTTGGAATGAAAAGGCTTTTTGAGGTAAATTTTTAATTTCCTAGAGAAATCAATTTAAATTTTAATCGAGAACTCATGAATTTTAATCCAAAAATTTAGATCATTGTTGATCCATTGATTGATGAATTAAAATTCGCTGAAGCCTTAACAACTGAGCGAAGTTGTGATAATTTACCAGATGATAGTTTTTTCATGAATGCTTATATTCCACATAAACTTGAACAAATTGTTACTTTTGAGAGGGATCATTTAATGGAAAAACAAGGATATGAACCAAACAATCCGTTTCAAAAAGTTATTGGCAAAACGCTTGATAATGAAGAGAAGAATGTTGAAGAATTGGAAGGATTGTCAACATCAAAAGAAGAAAATGATTTAACAACGGGGGAATCAAGTGCCGAAGACAGTGGTGAAGATGAAAATGATGAAATAAATTCTATTGAAAATTTGGATAAACACGACAAAAAGTTTATACACCAACGCCATCCAAGATTAAAAGGAGAGTCGAATGAAGCAAGAAAGGCACGTAAAGAGGCTGTTAAGGAAGAGAAAAGAGATCAAAGGAAAAATAAAGTGCCAAAAAAGGTTAAGAAACGTCGAGATAAAATGGCCAAATCTGGAAGGAAATGAAAAGTTTTTTTGTTGATTTTATTCTAATTGTTTTAATTATTTTTTCCGTTTTGGATGTGATTAAATTGTTATTATTTTATCAATTTTTTCCTAATGCTTACAAAGCATGTCTTGTATCTTTTGTTTTCTAAATAATTTTTAATCATTTTTAGTTTGTTTTTTAATAATGGCACAACCGGAAAATAACCTAATGAATATGAGTATGACGCGCAGCATCTATATTGGAATAGATAAAACTGCAGAAGTTCTTAAACGGAAAGAAGCAGCGGAAAAGGAGTTGTTGGCTCGGTATGTCTCTTTTTAACTAATAAAATCCATCTAAAAATTTTAGACGTGAGGCAAAAATGAAAGAGCAAGCCGAACGTTTGGAGCGCGCCAGAAGTCAGAAGGAAACCGAACTCCGTGAGAGAATTCGTGAACGACAGCAGAGGGAGATGGAGAGGCAAAAGGCTGCATTGGACCGTCGCTGTGCACAATTAGACAAATTGAATGCTAAGAAGGAGGTTTAAATGATTAATTTGAATAAATGTTAAGGACTTTTTAAGGAAATTTTGCAAAAGAATCATCAGAAAACTTCACGCGTGGCAGCCAGCCGACAACAAAACAAACCTGTCTTTGCTTTTGGCAGTTCGACACCGCGTGAATTGTGTTTTTTGGAGAAAGGTGGTCAACAGAAACGATCAAATCAAGCTTTATCTACGAATTCGAGAGGATCTGCTTCTCCCCAGCAGGTTATTTTTTTGAATGTTGGATTGAATTAAATCTATAATTTTCAGAACTTACGCAGTGAGCCACCAACTGCTCGTGTTCCTTCTCGGTTTACAACTTCTCATTACCGAGGCGAAAAACCTATTCTGTCATCGAATGCTATGACTCGTAGTGTTTTTGGCTCTCTTACTAGCTCTACTTCTGCTAATAATAATAAACAACAAACATCTCCACGACGTAAGCCTTCAGCGGTCAAGAAGCAAACAAGATCGCCACTTAGTTCAACTACAAGTACTAAGAGTGCTCCACAACCTTTGATGACTCAATCACTTTATTCATGTAAAATTACTAAATGTGTTAAATTATATTTTTAATTTAGCGAAACCTTTGCAAAATGGGTCTCCAAAATCTGCACCTTCTAAAGCAAAAACTCCTGAAAATGTTTCGAAAAAGAACACGTATGTTTTTAGTTTTTAGTTGCAATTTTTAAAAAATTAAAATATTTTCGATTTTAGTGATATTGATCCGCGTCAGCAACGTCGACCAGTCATTCGCCGTAAGGTTGAAGACAAAGCAAAGGTTTTGAAAAGTCCAGTTGCCGGCACCTCTGCGACTATATCAACACATTTTCAACAGCCAACAATTGATTTCAATATGACTATGGAAAAAACTTTTGAAGAAGATATTATTGTCCAAAACCAGAACGTTGTTCCTGCTTTTGAACCTGATCAATTGCCAAAGGATAATCTGGATCTTGATGTTAATAAAATGGTTAGATTTTCTTGTCTTATAGTACATTCTTCTCACTAGGTTCTAACTGAAAATAAGCATAATTTTAAAAAATCAAAGGTGAAAATAATATTTAATTTCCACTTTTAGGGTTATTCCAACTCGATTCCAATTGATGAGGTTAAATCTCCAAATCTTCACGATTCAAGTGATGAGTTTAACAAAACCTACTTGGCTTCAAGTGGCGGTCCTTATACGTCTTTGCACGACCAAATGGAAGAAGTTTTGGAGGTTTTTTTGTTATAAAAAATATTTTTATTTTTTCATTTTAAAGCACTCTCCAACTGAAGATCGTAATCGCGAGAGTATTATGAGCGATAAAACACTCATTCTTTCTCGAGTATATTTTTACACTATATTTAAATTTAATTTTAAATTTTAGGTTGATAAGGACGATTCTATGAATGTTGTTGATACAACGGATGCTACTTTAGTTCCATCAACTGAGGTTTTATCTTTAATTTTAAAGATTTTAACGTATCCTTTTCTCACATAAAATGCAATCCTAAGTTATATTCTCATTATTAGTCGAATCTTCTTAATCTCACTGGTCTATTTATTCATGGTGTTAGACTTAACTTGTGTTAGACTTACTGTTTCAAATCCGAAAATAAAATATAACTTTTTACCCAAATATTAAGAATTTTGAACTTTCCCATATTTTTGGTTATGGTTATTTTTGTCTAAAAGCTCATCTATTTTTGTAAGCTTACAATTAATTGTTTATATTTTTTCAGGAGCAACGTCCACCAAGTTATAATCGAATTTCACTAGATGAAAGTGAAGTTATTTCACCAAAACCAACGATTCCACCAGTTCAAATTCCTCCGATCCTGGAGGAAAAGCGGAATCAACGTCGTCAACAACTTAATGAAATTCTTCAAAAGATTCGTCCAGAGAATGGTGCAAGTCCACAAACACCAACAATCCACCATTCTAGTAGTAATGGATTGGCAAAAAATGATGTAAGGAAAAAATGGTTTTATTTTTAAATTTTTTATTTTTAGAATATGTTTTCGGATACTATGACTTCTCCTAACATTGCTGTTGCAAATCCGCTTATGTCAAAGATGTCTGATAGGAGTGCTGCTTTAGCGGTTATATTTTTAACTTGTTTTTTAAATTTATTTTTTAGGAGTTTTTGCAAGAACGTCGTCGTGCGATGAATAAATCTATGCAGGAATCTAATGGTGGGGATGGACAGCCGCAACTTCCCGGACAAGTAAGTCATCGAAGAAAAGGGAATTTTTTTAAAAAAAGTTACTTTTCCACTGGCCACTATTAAAAAATCTTTTATTTCTCTTCATAAAACAATCTTATTAAAAAAAGGTGTCTGCTACGATCATGGCGAAAAATCCTCCGGTCAATGCAGTTTTCCATTCTGAAGAGAAGAACGAAACAAATGGACATAATTCACAGCATGACAACTATAAATCAATTCGGACTCCTCCAGAGGATCCACATATGAATAATGGACATGGAAATGAAGAAATGCATCCGCCTGAGCCTACGCTTATTAACTTTGGGTAAATAAATAAAAAAAGATGAGAGAGGAAATGCTTCATTTATATTATAAAAATATATTCTTTAAAATTGTTTTTACTTTGATTGACAACAATTTCTGGGGGGAAAGGTTTGGAGGGAAAAAATATTTTTTATTAAAAGTAGAGGAAACAAAAAAATTATTAATTTTTATAAGTGAACAGTTGTCAATTAAAGTATTTTTATTCAATCGTAATCTCATCAAAAAAAGCCTAGTAGTTTTATCTTTTCTGGTTTTCTGATAATTATATTTTGACTGTTTACAAATCGAGGATCTATAAAATCTACCGACATACTCTCTCTCTAACATCCGTCCATCCCCCTTTGCACTTATTTTTAGCAGCTCAATCTTTTCTAACTACTCTCTTCTCTCTATAAATATATTAACAATAAAACTAGATATTTTTGAAAATTATAAGCCATACCTATTTTTATTAACGAAAAAAATACACAAAAATTTTGCAATAAGAAAAAGCCTACTCAATTTTTAAATTTTCTTTTTTTTTGGTTTTTTCTCTATTCTCTATAAATACCTTAAAATATATTTTCTACTTAAAAGCTTAAAAGATCTTTTTTGTTTCGTTCTTTTCCAAAAAAAACACCTTAAATTTGCTTTACGCCTTTTTATGTATTCCGTTATGACAAAATTTCAATAAATGTTTGTCTTTTTTTATTTACTAGTTGGAAATTTTATTTTTTGTTCTTTTGGAAATTTTATTCAATAAAAGATTAAATGGAAAATTAAAATTTTGTGGGTGAAGGCAAAACACCGTCCCTGACATTAAAGTAAAAACACCATTCATTTTTACAGATAATTTACTCCAATGTTTGGACAGTGTTTTGGTCGGACGTTTATAAAAATACGGGACAAAGTAGTAGGAAAAAAACCAGTATCTTGCAGATTTAAAATTCGGTAAATTCCTAACTGCGGTAGAAATATCCAAAAATTTCAATTAAGGGAAGCAAGATATACCAATCGTTATATTAAAGCAAATAAAAGATAATGAAGTGTTAAAAGAACAGTTTGAAGTTTGTAAAAATATTAAACGAAGTGGAATAAATAAAATAATATCATTAAGGATTTTTGGAAGAAAAAATTTTTATTTATCAAAATAATCTACCCTCGATCCATTCTCAAAATTGTTTTTCTCTAATAAATGAATTAAGCGTTGAACAGTTTCTGTAGGTGTTAAAAGCTTTCTATGTAAATTACTATCATGTCGCTTCTTTCCAAAAACTTCTCTTACTCCAGCATCATAAGTTCTTTTTTAAAAAAAAGGAATTTTTTGAATTAAATTTTAATATTTTTTAAATTACTTTTCTGCAACTTCACTATGCATTGTTGTATCAACAGGACCAGGAGAATAACTGAGAACACGGCAATTTGGATGTTCTATTGCAAAAGCTCGAAAATATGCCTAAAATAATTAAAAATAATTTTAAAATTAAATTTAAAAAACTTTTGGTGACGACAGGATTCGAACCTATATAAGAAAAAATTATATCCGGGAACACTACCACTAAACCACACACTTGTTAGAAGAATTTAAAAAGAAAAATTGATAAAGGGAGGGAAAATGGTTAATTAAGTGTATTATTTTCGGTTTAAGTTAGAAAGTTTTAAAAATTACCGAATTTTTTAAAATAATATTTTACATTAAAAGTAAAATCAAAAAACATCTTTTTAAACAAAAAATTTTTCTCAAAAATTTTTAAACAGAAAAATTTAAGAAGAAACCTCTCTAGCCGCCTTCCCAACAGAATATTGGGTAAATGAAGGATAAGGTTTTACAGAAAGTAAAGAAGTCACATTAATTATAAATATCTTCTTTAAAAATTAAAAAAAATTAATTTTTAATTCGAAAAAAATAAAACCTTTTCTTCTTTACAAATAACCGAATAAATTAAATTATTAAGTAAAATTGTTGATAATAAATTTGTTTGTAAATAATTTTGCCATTGTCCTATTTCATTTAATTCTGACGATTTTTTAGTTAAATCCCCGACAGTCCCAGCATTGTGAATAATTAAACATAAATCAAATTTATTTTTAGTTTCCAATTCTTTTATTTTTTGTTGAATGTTTTCGAAAGCTAAAGAACATTCTGGGGTGGATAAATCAGTTACAACTATTTCAACATTCCCAGAAGAGGCGTTTCTTTAAATATTGAAGGAGATATTTTTAGTTGTTTAAATATTTTAAGGGAAATAACAAAAAAATATGGAGAAATCTGGCAGTTATTGCTAAACACTTTCTCCCACCCTGTACTGCATAACTCGGCCCAAAGTTATCTTTGCAAGAAAACGGATATCACTTCTCAATAGGAAGTCGGGGGTCCTCTATCGAATGGTACCAAAAAATGCCAAATTCAGAGTTACAGTAAAAGATGGTTCCTTGTGAGCTATCGAGGTTGCTTTCACCTTATTTATTAGTAGATATTAAACCCCCCCCCCCCTTAGTAAGCGTTTTAAATGCTAACCAGCTGGATCTCTCGACTTCCTTACAATTAGACAAAATAAGTAAAAAATAGGGAGCTTAAACAACACGAATGTCAAAAATTTCAGAAAAACCAACTTAATTTTACAAATTTTTTCGGCAACTTCTTCAAGCCCACTTCTACTTCTTGCCAACAAAAAGAATTGAAAACGAGTTCCAGCAAATATTTGTCCAAATTGCAAAGCCAATTCATACCCAATTCCTCGACTAGCACCCGTTATTAAAACTAAAACATTTTTTGCATTTTTTAATGAATTTGCCATAAATTTGGAATTAATTTACTAAATCTAAAAAATTAATTAGAAAAAATCAGTGGGTAAATAAAATAAAAAATTTGGAAATTCTTGCAAATAATCACAGGAGTTTAAGATAAAGTAAAGTTTGTTTTTTTGTCTATCCGTCGCATTTGTGGCCTAGTCGGTTAGCTTTTGTATAAGATAAAAAACAGGTACAAGACAAGTTCGGACCAATTTTAGTAGATATGAATTAAATAAGAAAAGACAGTGCTGTTTTTTGCCGGAATAAATTTTAAAATTTTTTCTTTTTAATTTTCAAATTTTTTTCTCTGTAAGTTTATTCACCAATACATTAACTTTCTTCCACATATACACAAAACGCGCTTAAGCTCCTGTGAATACTAACAAAAAACCAATTGTTTTAGACATAATTCCCTATCAAAAAAATTTATTTATACACATATCGACCCTCTACGTTTGTTAAAACTTGAAATTTTTTAAATAAATTTACGTGTCATTTAATCTTAGCTCTCTCAAATTAAAAAATTTTTTACTTAAAAAATATAGATTTTAGGTGAATAAATAAAAAATTGTTATTTTTTTTCTAGTCAGAGCTTAAATTGAATGACAATTAAAAAATATTTTTTCTTTTTTTTACAAATAAAAGAATTTATATTATTTATCGCAGTTAAAAATGTTTGTTAAAAAATAATACAGGAGAGAAAGAAAAAAGACAAAAATTGACAAGTGAATATTTAATTGAGGGGGAATTTTTTTTGAGTTTTTTAGTAATATTTTTTGGTTATTTTTACATTGAAAAATAGGAATTTGTATTATAAAAATATGTAAAAGACTAAATAAATTGATAAAAAGAGGGGGAGTCAATATATAAAAATACAAAAAAGATAAAATTTTGATAAGGAAATATTTTGATAAGAAAAATAAAATGCATAAAATTGGGATTTTTTAAAGAAAAATAAAAATCTAAAGCTTTTCGATGGTAATAAAAGTTTTTGAAAATACAAATAGAAATTATGAAGGTTTTCTTTGTTTTGATTCAAATTATTTCAAAAACACTCATCAGTTACTGGATGTTTTTGAAGGATTAAAGGATTAAAATATATGAGAAAAAAATTCTCTTGGAAATCTATTATTCCCCAAGTAGATTTAAATGTTCGGCCCAAATAGAGGTTCTCAAAAAAAAATAAAAACAGAAATTAGGTAACCAATTAATAAGCAATTAACATCTGTTACACCTAACGACCCAAACTGTTTGAAATAAATTGAAAATCAAAAACGGAAGAAAAACACAAAACGGCTCTGAAAACATAAGGACGTCCTTATACAGTTTGACAAGATTTTTAAAATATTTTTGGAAATTTTCTTGAGTATATAATACCAATACCCTAAACATTTCACAAATTATGCATCTTCTTCTGTTATTGACAATCCCAAAATAGCATCAATAACTCTTTGTCTATTTGCATCACACATTTGAGATAAATAATAACGAGAAGCTGAATTATAGCCATCCTTAACTAAACCAGAAATTTTACGTTGTCCATTTCGAGTTATATCTCCCTTCAATGCACTAGTGCCTGCATACTAAAAATTGGTAAAAATCAAAGAAGAAATTTAAAATACAAAACCTGTTTAGAAATCGAATCTCCATGATCTGCCCACATTTGTTGTAATAACCGCACAAAATGTTCAGGAGCACTAGCCTCCGCTTCAATAATTCCCAACTTTCTACATTGAATTAAACATACAGCTTGGGAAATTGCACTTTGAACAACATTAGTTCGATCTAGACAGTCAATACAGTTCTTTAAAAATTAAAAAAATCTTTAAACAAAAACTTGTAAAAATCCAAACCGTTCTAATTATTCCTTTTTGCCGCATTACTACTTTTCCACTTTTATCAATCCAACAAAAACCAATTGATGAAATTTCGTCTTTTAAGGTTTCCATTAGTTCTGAAAGTTTGTGATGTCGTCTATTGCCACAAACTTGGTGAAAATCGAAAGAATGGTAGGAGACATTGTTACAATTAAAAGCCAAAATGTGCTAAATTTTTTAAACGATTTAAAGGGTCTTTTAAAGTGTTTGAGTTCGCAAGGATATAAAAATGGATCTGAAAAATCGTTAAGTAATGAAACGTGCCTGTTTCTAGATAAGAGGTATCGCTTAAACAGCTTCTCAACCCGGTGACCAACCAAATTTAAAAAATGATTTTAAGCTGGAAGGAGGTATCTAAAACTGGGTTATGGTGAGATCTGACTGTATGTATAATTGTTTGTAAAAGAAGATTTAAACAAACTTGAAGATAAGCATCACAAAGAATAGCTTCTCTCCCTGTCTGATCAGCCAAATTTACAATAACAAGTGGAATTGAGTATAAATGTAGTAATTGTTCAATGTGGATGCTAAAAGTAGGCAATGATTCCTCCAAAGGACGATCAATAACAAGTGGAGGTTTTAGACGATAGCCTTTTTGACTCCAAAAAACTGGGACAGAACCACGACACTAAAAAATATATAAAAGATTGAAAGTTTTTGTTAAATCCACAAACCTGTACAAAAGAAAGACAATGATCAAACATACAAATAATAAATTCAGTTTCAACAAAATTAGCAACATCCCCATCTTCATCAATTCCTCTTCGTAAATACCGAACACCCGCCCTTTTAATAGAACGCCTAGATATTAAGGTAAGTGTTAACAAAGGAGAGTCTAAATCAAAAGAAATTGTTTGTTGATCAACATAACCATGTATTATTGGTGTTATCCAATCTTTAAATGCTGGAATTGGTGTTCCATCACGAACAAAAAATTCTAAAAAAATTCAAAAAATTTTGTTATTTAAAAAATAAAAAAAAACCATCCAATAATTGCCTATTCCAAAAGAAACGAGAATCAGACAAATCAGTGTTGGATGTTGCACTTTGTAAACTTCTTGTAATATCAAAATTATGTGCAAAGTAAAAACTGTTTGGTTGACTTAAAAATACAACCTAAAAATTAATTTAAATTTCAGTTAAATAAAGGAAAGTCAAAAGAATAACAAGAAAAATAAGGAGTTGGAGTTTGTCGGAGTTTAGACATGCAGTGCGGGTCTTAGTCCAAAAACAATAAGGTATGGGTCACCTTAGCTCAACTCTTAACCCCTAGCTCAAACTCTTAAATTAAATAAAAAAACTAACAATTTCATCAATAAGTTTAGGAGAAATAGGTAAATTACGCATAGGCATTTTGTGTGAGATCATTTTAGCAAACTTCTTTGGTTGATTCTTTAAACGTTCCAAATTGTCAATTCCATTAATATTTTCAAAAAAAGTTTTGCATTTCATTCCATCAGCCAAAATAGGTAAAGCACAGACTTTTTCTATTCGATAAATTGTGTCATTTTTTGAAGAAATTTTTCCCAATTCAGAACATTGAGTAACCAATAAAAGATAAGAAATTCCATCAATCACAACTTTACCTACAAAAAAGAGCTTTTAATGACAAAATTAAAAAAAAACTAACCAATAAAAGCAAAAACATCCCCGATTAATTCGAGATCTTCAAGTGCACTTATATCTAAAGAAAAATAAAAAAGGTAAATGTTTACCTTATAAACACATTCAAACACGTTTTTCTAGTCTAAAAAGATGTGCTAAGATAAAATATCATTATAAAAGTGTTCAAAATGATCCACTTCTGCATTTTCCCGAATTTTCAGACCCCTGAAAATCGAAAAACCATAGGGGACCCCAAAAACAGGTTACTCCCCCTGACCATTTCGAGCCCGATGAATTTTTTAATTTTCAAAAAATGTCATGGTTCCCATTTTTTGGCCTTTTATTAAGTTTTTTTTGTCATTTCGCATTTTTTAGACAAGAAAAACACGAGTTTGGGTGTGTTCATAAGGTAAACCCTAGCCATAAAAAATTGATAATGTGTAACCTGAATGATAAAATATAGACAGATTTGAAGTATTTCGACAACATTTTAATATTGTATTTACAGACTTGATGAGATAAAATTCTTCTGTTGCCAATAATTGCATTTAATAAAGCACTAAATCAAAATTAAATGTAAAAAATCTAGAAAAAAGTCAAAGTTTTCGGAAAATCCCCTTCCTAAAATTAAAAAAAAAATTAAAATTGGTCTCAATTTGTCATTGTGTTCTTCGATTTTTCTTTTTCCTTTTCCATTGTATTTTTAATCTCTCTAACTGTCTCTCCTAATTTTACACGCTATTTTCACCGAAATTGGGACTTATTGACGTTTCACACGTTTATCTCTTTTTAAGTTGTTTGTTTTAAAATCAGTTGTTGTTTTGATAAGGATTCGTCATAGAGGTGTAGTTTATTAACTTTTTATTTAAATTTGTTTAGTATGTGATGAAATTGTAGGTTTCTTAGTAAGTAAATTGATTTGTAATCATCTTGGAAGGAAGAACTTTAAGAAGAATTGTTTCTATTCTAGTATTCCTTTCCCATTGTTATATGTTCATATCTGTTTAATCAACAAAAGGTTTTTAAACAATTTTTAAGTTGCTGTATATATCGTAAATAAATTTATATTTTTGATGGCACACAGCAACAGTTTTGCTTCTGTATTCTCAAATGGTTATGTAAACATCCAAGAGCCTGCTTCAAGAACATTTCCTATACAACTTACAGGTTTCTTTAAAAATATATAAAAACTTTGTTTAAATTTAATTTCATTTTAAAGTTCACACGGCTCGACTAAATGGTGGTGGTTTGTTCAACAAAGCTCCAGATGTTTATTTAGAGGTTATTGTTGACTCAAATGCTGAATTAGCAAAGAGAACAAGTACCAAAAAGCGAACTTATTCACCTCAATGGGATGAACCTTTTAATTTAATTGTTGGAGAGAATTCTGTTATTGAATTAAAAATTTTTAGCAAAACTAAATTTTTTGATGACAATTTGATAGCTTCGAAGACCATAAAGGTTATGCATTGGGTTAAGAAGGAATCTGATAATGGCAAATGTAAAAATTATTTTTTTTGTTTAGTGTTTGTTTTGAAAAAAATTTTTTAGTTGACAATGTAAAGATAACCATTCCATTAATCTCAAAAGATGCAAGAGATCGTGAGTCGAAGACTGGCGAGCTTAAAGTTTATGTCAATGGAACAATTGAAAGGACTAGACGTGGTTCGCTTTTTCTTATCAATCAGGATCCGATCCTTGTTTTCCCTTGCGTCTTTTCCTTGCTTCTATATGTTCATAATCTTGTTTACAATTAGTTATTTCTGAATGTCTTGGGTTGGCAAAGTTGAATCGAACTTTAAATGAAATTTTGATTTTTATAACAGTAAAAACATATTTATTATTAAGGAGGTACACGAGGGACTTCTGCTACACCTTCTGTAGTCCAAGAGCTTCCTGCTACTTTTAGTAACGAGAGTAACGAGCCGTCGACATCAACTGGAATAAATGCAGGTAGTAAAATTTCTTGTTTAATAACTTTTCTATTAGTTACTAATGGGGAACTTGTAAATGCGCCAAAAACTCGTGATACAATAATGCCACAAACGGAGGCTTCTCTTAATACTGCTGGTGAAGAGCCACTTCCTTCAGGTTGGGAAATGCGCTCAGACCAGTTTGGAAGGCGTTATTATGTTGATCACACGACTAAAAGTACTACATGGGTCAGGTAAAGTTTAAATTTTTTGATTCTTTAAAATCAATCCTTTCAGACCAAGTAATACTCCACTACCCCAAGGCTGGGAATCGCGACGTGATAATCGAGGGCGTGTTTACTATGTTGATCATAACACTAGAACTACAACTTGGCAAAGGCCTACTCTTGATATGCTAGCTGCTCACGAGCAATGGAACTCCAATCGTTCTCAAGCTATGAGTCAATGGGAACAGCGTTTTCTTTACAATGTTTGTTCAAAAAGTTGTTTGTCGGTTAAATTTTTGATTTAAAGTCTGAAGAAGAGGATCATTTGGGTCCGTTGCCTACTGGATGGGAGCGCCGAGTAGAACCCAACACTGGACGAAATTATTTTGTAAATCATCAGAACCGAACAACTCAATGGGAGGATCCACGAACTCAAGGGTATTGTTTGGTTTTGTAAAAATATAATTTTAAAAATTCAGTCTTCCTAACGCTCCACTACCCGAAGGATGGGAGATGCGTATAACTGAACAAGGAATTCCTTTCTTCATTGATCACAATACTAAGTCAACAACCTATAACCATCCTCGTACTGGCCGTCCTGTTGGACCGCTGGGAGGGCCTGGACTTCAAATGGCTTCAGATAAGACGTTTAAGAACAAAGTTGCTCAATTCCGTTATCTGTGTTATGTAAGTTGTTTTTTTTAATTTAATGAGAATACAAAAAATGTTTTTTAGTCTAATGCTTTTCCTAAACATGTAAAAATTTCTGTTACTCGTCAAAATCTTTTTGAGGATTCGTTTCAAGAGGTTTTATCTTTATGTTAGATCTATTTTTAATTTTTTTAAATAGGTCATGAGAAAGAGTCCAATAGAATTTCGTAATCGTTTATATATCCAATTTAAAGGAGAGGATGGGTTAGACTATGGAGGTGTTGCTAGGTTAGTTACTGTTTGAATGATATAATTTTAATGGACTATACTGGGGATATTCTTTTGCTTTTTAACTGAATTGTTTATACATGTCGTATTTTGTACTTATGTTAGGGATATCTCATCCTAAAAGTCGAACGGTTCATTTTCTGACGGTTGATTATTAGTCTCCAAATAAGTTTAAAAACCCTTCATTTCTTTAATTGAACAGAGAATGGTTCTTCTTACTTTCTCATGATGTGCTCAACCCTATGTATTGTCTCTTCGAATATGCCAATTCAAATAATTATAGTCTTCAAATAAACCCTGCTTCTTTTGTAAATCCTGATCATTTAAAATATTTTGAATTTATTGGTCGTTTTATTGCAATGGTTTGTTTTAAAAACTTCAAAAAATATTTTTATTTAAAGGCTTTATTTCATGGAAAATTTATCTATAGTGGATTTACTCTTCCTTTTTACAAGAAGATGCTTAGCCGAAAAATAACTCTTAAAGATTTGGAATCTGTTGACTCAGAGTTTTACAATTCAATTGTTTGGAGTAAGTTTTTTTGAGAGGGATGCATAAGATTGATAAATTTTTTTACTTTTAAGTTCGTGATAATAATATTGATGAATGTGATATGGAATTATATTTTGTGGTAGATTATGAATTGTTGGGCGAAGTGAAGACACATGAATTAAAAGAAAATGGAACTGAAATTGCCGTTAATGAAGAGAATAAAGTTGAATATATAGAATTATTGGTAGAATGGAGATTTAATAGAGGAATTGAACAACAAACAAATGCTTTCTTTCAAGGATTCACTTCTATTTTTCCTCTTCAATGGCTACAGGTTTGGAAAGAGAATATATTTAGATTAGAGAATTTTTTAGTATTTTGATGAGCGTGAACTTGAATTGCTTTTATGTGGAATGCAAAATATTGATGTAGATGATTGGCAGCGAAATACTGTTTATCGACATTATGCTCCACAGAGTAAACAAATTCAATGGTTCTGGCAATTTGTTCGTTCTTTGGATCAAGAAAAACATTCCAAATTGTTACAATTTGTTACAGGGTTTGTTGTTTTTTAATATTCATTTTTTAAATAACTTATATGGATTAGGACATGTCGTGTACCTGTTGGCGGTTTTGCTGAATTAATTGGTTCAAATGGCCCTCAATTATTTTGTATTGAAAGGGTGGGAAAAGAGGGATGGTTGCCACGTTCACATACATGTTTTAACCGCCTTGATTTGCCACCATATCGCTCTTATGAGCAACTTGCAGAAAAACTAACTGCTGCCATTGAGATGACTGAAGGTTTTGGCAACGAATAAAAAATAGATATTTTAAAAAGTAAAAATTAGAAAATAAATACGGATAAATTCTATCTTATGTATGTGTTTTTGGATGTGGCCATAGATGTGATAAAGATTTTGAGAGGTTAACCGCCAAAAGGATCTCTTTATGGAACACACTATTTAGAATTTCTGTCATAACTGACTCTTTTAGAGGACTGGCCCTCTTCCCTCATGTCAAGTTATAAAATTCTCTAATCCTCTCCCAATCCGAAAAAATAGTTTGATTACAATATAATTTATGGCCATATCTTTTAATTTAAAAGAAATGTGAAAATATTTAGAAAATTGAAGCTATCTAACCAAACATTCAATAATTGTATTTTGTGCTATTTAAGATTAACAAAAATTAGGTTTAACTAAAGTAAATACTCTTATATGCATTTTATTAAAAATATTTCTTAAGCAAAATAATTTGACTGGATAATGTGAGAAAATAAATGAAATTTTATGAAATGGCAGATTTAAAGCCAGTTTTCTAATAAAGATTTTGTGTATTTACTTTCTAATAAATAAATGATTCTTTTTTTTATTTTCTACAAATTCTGTTTTTAACTTTAGAAAATATCTTTAATTTTATAAAATTTAATTTTAAAAGTTTTTAGTTAACAAGAAAATAAATAAAAGAAAAAATGGTGACTGCTGATGATATTACTAGCGCTGTACCAAACAAGGATGAAAATGAGAAGAAAGAATCTGCTGATGATGGTTCTAGTTCTGATGGGGATGTGCCAGAGTTGGAGGAAGGGGAAGTGACTGAAGACCAAAAGAAAGTAGCCGAAGCTGCTGGGATTGCTGAACAGGTTTTTAAAACATTTTCTTTGATTGTTTTGATTCGGGTTAGACACGTTTCAATTTAATTATCATTGGAATTTCTTGGTATCCTCAGTTCCCATGTCTACTTGAATCTCGATCACTTATAGTATTCACATTACATTTTTAAATTTCTAGGTGACTGATAAGGGTGCCAAGCAATCGCGTTCTGAGAAGAAGGCACGTAAGCTGTTCAGCAAACTTGGTATACAAAATTTTAAATATTTTTTAAATTTTTAATTAAGGCCTTAAACAAGTTCATGGCGTTTCTCGTGTTTGCATTCGCAAATCCAAGAATATTCTTTTTGTTATCAACAAACCAGATGTCTATAAAAGCCCTGGTTCTGACACTTATATTGTTTTTGGTGAGGCAAAGATAGAAGATTTGGCTCAGCATGCGCAAATTACTGATGTGGAGAATTTGAAGCCTCCTTCAATTATTCGCGATGTGCGTAACAGAATGGCTCAACCGGAGGAGGAAAGTGATGAGGAAGAAGTTTGTTTTTATTTTTAATTTAGAAAATTTGGGGGTGAGCTTCTCACTTGAAGAGCTCTTCCTGAACTTGAAGAGCTTTTCCTAACCAAAAAATTTTTTCATGATGCGCACTATTGGTGGATATTCCAAAAAAAATCTTCAAATAAGGTTGAGAAAATGTCGGGAGGGGAGATACAAGTTAAGCATTGTTTCCATCTGTCTCTCAGAAAACAAATAATTTCTAAATATTTAGGTGGATGCCACTGGAATTGAGGAAAAGGATATTGAGTTAGTTATGTCGCAAGCGAATGTTTCTAGAAACAAAGCAATAAAAGCGCTCCGAAAAGCTGATAATGATTTGGTTAATGCTATAATGGTTTGTTTTTTTTTAATATTTTTTGAATTGAATATTTATTTTTAGGAGTTAACTATGTGAGCAGGGAAGAAAGGAAGTTAAAAGAGAAAAAATAAAAGAAACAAATAATTTCGCGTTCAGACAAAAAAACAATTGTTTTCAGGTCTTGTTATTGATTTTAGAATAAACTTTATATTTGGTTATTCACTTACTAGGTTAGTTAGGGAACTCTAATTTTATAAAATATGCAGGATCTAATTTTTAAATACTCCCGAAAGACACGCTTAAATTTAAGATAGATTTTTTTCAATTTGGCTGGACACTGGGTGCAGAGTTGTTGCAACTGTAAGCAGACCCCTTGACATTGTGTAAAGTACGATTATTTCATCCTTAAGGAGTATCTAAAAATGAGGGTTGCTTGTATCCCCACCTCATCTGATCATGAAAAATTCAATTTCCTCGCTTTTATCCCTCAATTTTCCTCAAACAATATTTCTCCTAGACGAGTTTTTTTCGTTTTTCAAAAAAACCAAAGAAAAAGTTTTCAAAAAAAAACTAAAAAAAACCAAATATATGCACAACATTAAAGGCCAAAGTACCCAATAATTCCTCCTATTCTTTACCTTCTCTATCTCTTTATATTTTATCTTTAACTCGTCATTAATTGATTTATTTGATTAAACACATGTTTGTGTTGTAATAAAATATTTAGGTTTTGATAGAAAATTGAGGTTAATTAAATAATATAAATGAGAAAATAAAAACACACATTAGATAAGTTTTAGAAAAAAAATTAGAAAAAAAATATAAATAAAAATTAATATTTCAAACCGAGATTCGACTTTATTTTATAAATTAACACTTGCTTAAAAGAAAAAAATGGGTCGAATAGTGCCACAAAGAAAGATGACATATTTTGAAGTTAAAGGAATTCAAGGTAAGGAAATTAAACAAAGTTTGGTATGTTTATTGAATTGCTGATTTTGGGAAGTATTCCACTGCAACTTTTATTTAAGTTCTGACATTTTTAAATTTTAGAATAATTTGGCGAAATGTTTTTTTTGGTTTTGCGGATTATTTTGCGGACATTTTTTGTTAATTAATTACTTTAATATTTGTCCTTGTAATATATTATTTCTCGTTACTATTTCCTTTTTCTAAACGAATAATTTTTCTAGATAAAATAAATGTACATAAAAATAATTATTTTGTAAATTAACTAAAAATAGAATTCTAATCTTAAATATTAATTTGTAAAAACAAAAAGATGCATACAAGAGTTCATCAGTGTAAATAAATTAAATTATTAATTAAGAAAACATTTTTTAAAAATTAATTTTAGATTCAACACGTGATCAAGTACGGGTACCTAATGTCATTGCATTGGTTGGATTGCCTGCTAGGGGAAAAACTTGTAGGAACAAAAATATTTTTTAATTTTTATTTTATACAAACTTTATCCTTTTTGGGTTTGATCGCTTTCAAGATAATTTTTAAAGGGAAAATCAAAAAGTTTAGAATGAGAAAAATCTACTAAAATCTGATCTAATTTTAACTTTTTTTAAAGATATTTCCCACAAACTTTGTAGATATTTGAACTGGATTGGAATTAAAACTAAAGGTATCTTTTCTTATGTGGATATTAATATATTTATCAAAAATGTAGTTTGTTCATTAAATTAAAATTTTCTACAAATCGAGATGTTAGTGTTTATTTAGATTTTCTTTAACCAAATATTTTTTGAGATTTAGGGTGTTTTTCATACATTTGTGGTTTTTCGTTCCATGTTCCTACCCATTAGGTGGATTTGAAAATTAGTACTTTACCCTTACTTTTTAACATTTCAATCACTAATAATTAAGGATCATCTCTTCGGTATTTAAAACTTTCTGTTTTCCCCCAGATATGTCTGTAAATGAGATTTTGTTTGAGACTAGTCGAGGCTACGAAATTGAAGATCTCAAAGATTCATTTTCCCATTCATTTTCTCATTCAAATTTATTTAAATAAAATTTTTAGCCTTTAATGTTGGTGAATATAGACGTCAAGCCTGTGATTTTTTTCAACAAGGTGCTTCAGATTTTTTTAGTCCACTTAATGAACAAGGAACGCAAATTCGAGAGTAAATTAAATTTTTAAAACATTAAGAAAAATTTTTCCAGCCACTGTGCCAAACTAGCAATGGAAGATATGGGTAGATATTTGGAGAATAAAGAGGGAGAAGTTGCGGTTTGTGAAAGTTTTTAAAAAAATAAAAAATATTTTTCAAAGATTTTTGATGCAACAAATACAACAAGGGAAAGGAGAAGGTGGCTAGTTGATTTTTGTCAAGAAGGGGAAAGAGAGCCAAAATTTCGAATATTTTTTATTGAAAGTATTTGTGATGATCCAGAAATTATTAATTCGAATATTGCGGTTGGTTTTTTTTAAAGTTTTTTAAATGAGGTCCGCTCTTCTATTTTTAATTAAAAAATTTAATTTTTCGGAAAATTTTGTGTTGTTCTTAGGTAATGTAGAACACGAATAATATAATTTATTGATGCTTAATTTGCTGAAAAAATTAAATGACCCTTTCCATTTAAAAATATTATATCCTTCTTAAATAAATAGCAAATTAATGTCAGATTCGTGACCGACATTCCCAGAAAATTATGGAAAAATTGAAATTTTATAAAAATTTCAAAAACTTTTTATTTTAAATTTTTAGGAAGTCAAAATAAGTTCTCCCGATTATATGGGAAAAATGACTGAAGAAGAAGCACGTCAGGATTTTTTAAAACGAATTGAAAATTATAAAATTCAATATGAGCCTTTAAATGACGATATTGATGACGACCTTTCTTATATTAAGGTTTGTTTTTATTTTTGAGAAAAATTTTTCCAGGTTTAAAAATTTTCCTGACGCTGGGTTTTTAATTTAAATTACTGTGGTAAGTTTTGTTAAAATAATAAGCTTCCCATGCCCTATATCTGGACCTCATTCTGAATTTTCTAATTACGCCATAGAAATTATAAAATTCATATTGAATTTTATAATTGTCTTTATCTATTTTAAAATAATATTTATTGCCTATTTATTTTTAATTTTAAAGGTAATTAATGCTGGACGTTCTTTTTATGTTCACAATGTAAATGGCCACGTCCAAAGTCGAGTAGTCTATTTTTTGATGAATATTCATTTATTGCCTCGTTCAATTTATTTAACAAGGGTATATTAATTTTTAAAGATTTTTTAAAATTTATATTTTAAGCACGGAGAGAGTGAATATAATAGAATTGGGAGATTAGGAGGGGACAGCCCCCTTAGCGAAAATGGTATTAATTATGCACAGAAACTGCATGGATATTTTCAGGTTTTTAATTTTTTTGTTATTTGAGATATGAATTTCTTTAAAACAAATTAAATATTATAAAACGCCAAGTAACAAAATGTCATTACCTAAAATCTTTGAAATTCCCAATAAATTATTTTTATGTACTAGATCGAGTAAAATGTTATAACTAGAGGTCGGTAAAATCACATTTACAGGATCCTGTATCAGGATTGAGTTTTAAAATTTCGAACAGGACAGGATCCTGCAGGATTAATCCTGAAAACTGAAAAGGCAGGGTTTTGGACAGGATTCTGAATATATATATATACTGTCCTGCACCGACCTCTTGTTATAACTAGAGATCGGACCGTACCGTACTACGGCCGTATTTTTCGGTATTTATCGGTATTCCGTATCGGTAATACGGTACGGAATACGGTACGGTAAAATTTTGAAATTGATCGGTATTTTTCGGTATCGGTATTTTTCGGTATTCCGTACCGTTCTACGGTACGGGAAAAATCTAAATACCGATAATACCGACCGATAAAAATTTTTGAGGTTTTATTTTATTTTAAGGAAAAAAGTCTTCTTGGACTTTGATAATTTTCAAAATTTTCGCCTGCGGCGCTGAAAAGGAAGAAATATGTATGTTTTTTGGCCTTCCAAATTCTTAAAATTTTCGCCTGGGCGGTGTATTTGTTGCTTTACATCGGAAGTATATAGATGTTTTGGAGTAATTAAAATGGATTTAGAGATTTCCTAATCCCACCTATCACTACATATCTAACGATATCCCCTCAATCTCTCGATATCTATTCACCCCTTAATCACTGAAAATCCACCTATATCCCTCTAAATCCTCAGATATCCCTCCAAATCCATCTTAATGCATGCAACTCACTTATATACCACTTTATCCCTACAAATTTTTATATAAAAATAATTGTTTTTAAATAAATTAATTTTTTTTAAATACGGTACGGAATACCGATAAATTTTTATCGGTATTTATCGGTATCGGTATTTTTCGGTATTCCGTACCGTTCTACGGAACGGTAAAATTTTAAATTTTATCGGTATTTATCGGTATCGGTATTATACGGTATTACGGTACGGAATACGGTACGGAACGAAATTCCGATCTCTAGTTATAACCATTAAGTGACATTTTGTCGTGATGACATTTTGTCCTTTTTACAATTATAAAACCGTAAAATTTTTATTTTTTAAATTAATTTAAGCATGAAAACATTGGTGATTTACGAATTTGGAGTTCACAAAAAATTAGAGCTGCCCAAACGGCCAATTACCTCAAAGATTTGGCTGCACATGTAGAATATTGGAAAGTTTTGGATGAAATTGATGCTGTATATTTTTGAATTTTTGAATAATTTTTTATTTATTCTTAAAGGGAATTTGTGAAGGATTGACTTACAAAGATTTTGAATTACGTTATCCAACACAATTTATTGAAAGAGACAAAGACAAATATCACTACAGATATCCATCTGGAGAAAGTTATGAAGATTTGGTTGCTCGTTTAGAACCTGTAATTATGGAGCTGGAAAGGTTAGTTTTTAGTTATTTTTTGGTAATCTAAAATAAATATTTGAAACTAAATTTTTGGCCATAGAAAAGAGGCATAATTTTTATTTTTTTAATCTAAATTTATATTTTTTGCTTGGCCCCTTAAGTAAAAAAGTGTTTAGAAATTGGTTTGCTAAAATATTTCGAAAGTCAAGCTCGATAAAATTGATTTTTGGAATATTATGGAGTTGGAAATACTTGAATGACCAATTCGACTCTTAAACGACAATTCTAACTAGAAACCTTTTTAGTTAAGAATGTGTTCGCAATTTTATAATTTTTTAAAACAATTTTTAGGCAGTCAAACGTCCTTGTCGTTTCACATCAAGCTGTTCTCCGCTGTAAATTTTAAAAAAATTTTTTAATTTTTAAACAAATTTTAAGGTATTCTTGCCTATTTTAATAATAAAAATCGTGAAGAGTTGCCTTATTTGGATGTTCCATTGCACACAGTAATTAAACTGACACCGAAAGCTTATAGTTAGTTTTGTATTTTTTAGTATTTTTTTCGCAGATTTTTTATTGACAATATTTACGGGCAAAAGAAATAAAAGCTTTTGTTCTCCTAAACTGCTTTATTTAGATAAATTTTTGAGAGCTATATAACAGGGATAAATCGAGTTTCTGAACTTTTTTTGGCCCGAAACGCGACCCGCAAACCCACTAGACCACCCCGAAGAAAATTTTGAAATCCAGACCTGTCTTTCTCTCTTACCACCCATCCTTGCTTTATACATCACTTTTTATATTTTTTTCCGAAAATATTTTGCAAAAAATCTTTGGGTCCTTCAAGTAATTTTACTTTTAAATAATTATCAAATTTTTTAGGTTGTCTAATCGAAATGTTTAAATTCAAAGTAGATGCTGTTGATACTTATAGAGCTAAACCTGGAGAGGTGGTAAGTCTAAAAAAATTTTTTTTTGAAATTTCTTTTTTATATATTCCCGGTTCCTTTGCTTAAATTTTTATTTATTTATTCGTTTCATTCAAAATCTCTTTACATTTATTGCTTTTATCATGCTAAAAATTCAAAAAAATAAATTTAAATTCATTTGTGCCTTTGTAGTGGGAATATTCGGAAGGAGATGTTCCGCTCACTCGCTCTCCCTGGTTAGTTAAAAAGCTTTTATTTTTTGTTTTTCTTTTTTTGTTTTGTGAATGTTTTTGTCTTTTCAAAATTAATTCTGCTTGAGATCGAAAAAACATTTACTAAATAAAATTTAAAATTAACTGATTAAATTTATACAAGAAACGGACGTTAAAAATTGTTTTTTTGTTCTTTTTTTAAATGTGCTTTTTGCTTTTAATCTTTCTTTTCCCACTTTCATTTTTTTGGGAGAATCTTAAAGCCTGTCAGAATACAGTCAGATTTCGTTTATATATGCATCACTGACTGTATTGTCGATTTTTTTGGCCGCTGGAACTTCCTAAGTGAAATACGTTTTTTTAATATACTATTTTTTCCAAACTCAAGTTGGCATAATATAAACAGGATCTGACTATGTTTTAACAATGCTGGGTGTCATATTATTTTTTCAAAATTTCCTTTGGATACTTTTCAAAGTCAATGCTATCTTTACTTTGAAAAATATTTTTATGGGGTTTCCTTTAACCTTCCTTTGTCCTAAACTAAGGTGGAGAGGCCTCGGCTCTATTTCCCATTTTAACTAACACTTTTCCTTTTTTGCTAAAATAAATCTTTTTATTCCAATACTTTAATTTTAAAAATTTTCTATTTAGAAAAAACCACCAGCACCAATACCTGAAGAAGAAATAGATCCTCCACTATTAGAAAATCAACAATCGTTAGGAAATTTGAATGAACTTCTAACTAATGGATTTAAAATTGAGGAAGAACATAACTAAACTTTTTTTTTATTTTTTATTACCTCCCCATTTTAGGTATATTTTTGCCTTTGTAAATTAAGCTGTGCTTACATAAAAAGCGTTTTTAGGTCCACACGGCGCTTCCATCCTGTTGAGCCTAGGCCATTTTTCCTTTCTCTGACCATTTTATGTAGAGACCGGAACGGGATCAGGACCCGGTCCCGTTTCCCGGTTTCCCGGTCCTTTTTCCCGGCTTTTTTGAAGATGCCGGGATGAAACCGGGATCGGGAATTCCCGGTTTTCCCGGACCGGGTCCCGGCCGGTTAATTTTCATTTCCCGTTTCCCGATCCCGGCTTTTTTTATACCGGGAAACCGGGAAAAATATTTAGTGTATTAAATCTAAAAAATTCTCAAATTTTCGCCTGCGGCGCTGGAAAATGAAGAAATCTGGCCTCTTGGCCTTCAAAATTCGCAAAATTTTCGCCTGCGGCGCTGGAAAAGGGAAAATTCTGGCTTCTTTGCCTACGGACACGAGTTGCATTTTTTGTATACGAGTCTTCCTCTTAATCCCCTCTCCCTCTTAATCCCCAAATATTCTCTGGTATCCCTCCAATCCCCCAATATACAATATCACTCGTACACCGATATCCTTTAATCGTCTAAAATTCTCTTATATTCCTCGATAGCCTATCAAATCCTCTTCCATATTCGCTTAATCCCGTAATATCCCTTCAAATCCTAAAATATCTCTTTAAATACCAGTATATCCCACTTAATCTGCTGATATCTGTCCAAATAAAAAAATCAAGAATCAAGGCCTGGATCCAGGCAAAAATAATCCTTGATTTTTCCTTGACTCAAGGTCAAGAATCTGGTCAAGGTACCCAACCGAAATCAAGGATCAAGATCAAGGTTTTTTGAAAATCTCGCTCTCTAGCATTTACTAACTTTAATAGAGGTTATTTAGTATAAGTATAGGAGGATAGTTGAAAAATACAGCCCCATGTGGAAAAATACAGCCCAATTTCAACAAATTAAGAATTTCCCGGTTTCCCGGGCCGGGACCCGGTCATTTTTGACCGGGATGAAACCGGGAACGGGAATTCCCGGTTTTCCCGGTCCGGGTCCCTCCCGGTCGTCCTTCAGAACCCGTTTCCCGGTCCCGGTTTTTTCAAAATTCCGGTCTCTAATTTTATATATGTATAACTCGTCACTTTCTGACCATTTCTCTTGTTTACAAAAAAAGTCAGACGCACGAGAGATGCATTAAAATAAAGAGAGTAAACAGACATTTAATTTAAATTTTGGCGTTATGTTTAAGGAAAAGAGCTATTTAGTTTTCGCGTGAGCGTCAACAGGGTGTAAGCGCCGTGTTTCCATAAGACGCAAAACGCTTTTTGTGTAAGCATAGCATTACACTTTTCTTTAAAATCTAGTTAAATTCACTTTTGTTTAAACTGATTATGAATAAAGAGTTTTTCTATAATGAAGATAATTTTTCAAATTGTTATCTAGTAATTATAACAAATTTATTTATATACTTTTTATTTACATTTTTTTGATTTCATTTATTGTGATATTTTTTTTCGAGCCCACAGCGCTACAAAACAAATTGTTCCATACCGATTTTGTTCCACAACAAAGAAAAAAATTCTGATTTTCGGTCAGATTCGTAATATTTTAGTATATTGTACATTTCAATGTGGGACGAATTCGGGGGTGGACAAATTGTTGGAAATTTGTAATATTTCCCATGGTTTATATATTTGTTTTGTTTCATATTAATTTTGTTCTTTCAAAACTAATTTTATTTGTTTTAGACATTCTGATTTGATCAAAAATTATTTTTAAATTGAAATGTTCAATTTATTGACAAGGACAGGTTACAGGAACGTTTCTATTTCTTCTCCGCTTCTGACAATAAACAAAATGGCTTCTGTTTTTGTATTTTTAAATTAGATAATTAAATTTTATTTAAACAAATTTAGTTGAAAAATCTTCCAAAGAATCTCAAAATGCTGGATTTGGTACATTTTCTCAAAGGCTATGGACAGATTGATAAGATTCACATTAAGGTTTTATTTGACATTTCTAATTTTTAAAAAAATTCGATTTTCGGGTAAACTAGGGTCACCCTTTGACATTTACGGGTTTACGGATATTTTATCGTTTCTGTCCTTTATCAGTCGCCTTTCTGGCATGTACCCTTCATTTTTCGAATGACTCACCAAATTATTTTTTACTTTCGATATGGTTCGGATTGTCTTCCAATGGGAATTGGATGGTAGGACAGTCTCAATTATTATTTTCACAAACTCTTTTGGACCCCTTTCAATCAGCATGGTTACGGTTTAATTTTTGTTTTAACACATTCCTGAAAGCCTGATTGATCTTAATAGTTTGCAAGGAAACTTTTAGCTACACTTCCAACTTTGAATTTAACATTTAAATTTTAACCAAAATAAAAATATTAAGATCCTTAAATTCCTTATTCCCTAATCTTAGAACAAATACGCCATTGTTGACTTTTTATCTGCTGATGATGCACACAATGTGGTGGAGAAGTTAAATTTGCGACAAATTAAAGGCCATCCGTACGTAATTTTTCCTCTTTTAATTAGAAGCACTTCCATTTAGTGCAAATTAATTTGTTCACCTTTTAAATTTGTAGTATTTGGATTGAATTGGCAAATCCACGAAAAGATGGTATTGTGGATTGGGATAGCTATATACAAGTATTTTATTTTGTTTTTTAATTATATTGAATAGAGCCCGGACCGGGACAATCTGATAGAAAATCTCGGTTATCGAGATTTTTCGAGATATTTCTCGTACTTCATCAAAGTCCCGGCGAAATTTTTTTTGAAAAGCACCGATTTGTTCTGTGCTTGAATTTATTTTTTCTTTTAAATTAAATTTTTGTTTTTCAAAAGTTGATAATATTTATAATTTTAGAAATTTGTACACTACTCTCCAGAGCAATTAGTCGAAGAATCTGAGCAAGATTTTAATAAGAAGGATTGGATTATGGCAGCGCACAAATCGTATCTGGCGGCCGTTTATTCAGTTAAAATATTGGCGCTTGAGCAGCAAATACACTTAACAGCGCACAACGAAGTTCGAAATTTTTGTGAATTTCTGGTATACCACGAGTCGATTCCAAAGCCTACCGCAATTGCTTTGGGTGCTGGTTATTATGCCGGTGAAGAGTAAGTGTTTTTTAATATGTTTAAATATTCTTTTTTAAACTTGCATTTATCTCAATTTATATTTCCAAACGACTTTTATAAATCTAAAAAATTTTGAGGATAATATTAGTCTTTGATCGATGCTATAATTTTGTTATTCATTTTATTGTAATTTATTTAAATTACAATGACAATGAGTAAGTATGTAGATTAGTATGTTTTGATTGGCCGTACAAAACTTTTATTGAAAGACAAACTTTCGCACATATTCATAAAAATCAAATATTGGCTAATTTTTATTTAGGCTTCATCGTTTCACCCTTGGAA
Organism: Meloidogyne luci; assembly: GCA_902706615.1. NCBI lineage: Eukaryota > Metazoa > Nematoda > Chromadorea > Rhabditida > Meloidogynidae > Meloidogyne > Meloidogyne luci. The sequence continues at coordinate 1,155,416 of CACSLI010000045.1, read as the reverse complement.
CTGTTGGTAGTTTTAGTATTGAAGAGATGACGAATTACCTTAACAAAGTTAAAGAAATGGTTAAAGTATTTAAAACTATTAAAGAGGAGACAGTTAAAGAAGCAATGAAGGATTCGAAAATGTGGGAGAGATATTTTGAAAAGAAAGGTCAGGTCTTATTTCGGATAATTTTAGTAAAAATTAGGCAAATTTTTCAAAATTTTGGATTTTTTTTGGCAAAAAAATTTGGTAATTCTTCGGTTTTCGCCCCCCCCCTCATTTTCTGACCATTTTTCCATCTTTCCTTCCCATTCTCCCTTATTTCTCATAAGTAACTAGTCGACCATGTCGAATGACACCAAAATCAAAAAAATCCGACTTGATTTGACCGAAATACAGGCCCCTAAAAATTGTAAAATCAGAAGGTGATTCTTTTGGAATAAAAATAAGTACGTACAAATGATAGCTCATTCAAAAGAGCTCGTCGAGCTGAGTCGAATGACACCAAAATTACAGTGATTGGACAGGATTTGACAAAGTTATGACATAAGTCGCCGACTCCGATAGGTCTAATTAATGTCATAACTTTGTCAAATCTTGTCCAATCACGTTGATTTTGGTATCATTCGACTCAGCACGATGAGCTCTTTTGAAGGAGCTATCATTTGTATAAATTTCCGTCCTTATGGTTTTTCGCCCCTATGGTTTTTCAATTTTTAGGGGTCTGTATTTCGGTCAAATCAAGTCGGATTTTTTTGATTTTGGTGTCATTCGACATGGTCGACTAGTTACTTAGAAAAATAAGGGAGAAAGGGAAGGAAAGATGGAAAAATGGTCAGAAAAAGAAGGGGGGCGAAAACCGAAGAATTACCAAAAATTTTTGTAAAATCGAAAAATTTTTCTTGAAAAATTTTTATAAAATCTCTATGAAGTGCTTTTAAATTGCAATTTTAAAGGCTAAATTATTGTTTTATACTTGAAATATTGATTTTTAAAGCACATTTTCACTATTTTTTATGCATATTTTGTGCATATTTTGGGAAATTTTGCATATTTCGGTGCATATTTTGGCCTTTTTCGATGCATATATATGCGCATATTTTGCGATTTTGCGTGCATATTTTTTAAGCCCTAATTATAAATGTAATTTAAAGCAAAAGTTAAAAAAATTTTTGAATTAAAAATTCAAAAAAACCTTATAAAATTCAAAAATCGTAGGCGGGGTTACCCGAAAAATCCCTAGTTTTGTTACTATTTTTCCTTCACCTTTGCTTCAAAAAATTTTCTTAATTTATAATTTTATTTAAATAATTTAAAAATGTGTATCTATAACCAAAAGTTTGGCACTCATTTTGTTTACGTTACATAATAAGTTCAAAAGGTTGAGCCGAGTGAAGATAAAATCACGCGATCAGATTTATTTAGGCGAGTTTATAGTCATTTGTAACCCCTTTTAACATCTGCTGCGAATGAGACTACCATGAAAACTAAAAAAACTAACTACACTACCAGACTACCACTACCATCTCATTTATCTATACACCTGGGATGGACGCAATTGCGAATTACGGCTGCGGAAATTTTTTTTCAATTGCGTCCACCCCTGCTATACACACTCATTTCGAAGACAATGCCTGTTCCCCTACCCTTCATAGAAACCCGAAAAATCCCTAGCTAAGTTAACTTTTTTTAGTTAACTTTTTTCAAGTTTAAGTTCGACAAGCTATCATCGTCTAATAAATTCAGATCGCTTGATTTTATTTTTCAACTCAAAAATCTTTTTCGAAATTTACAAGCCTGTAACTAAATAAAATCGATTAATGAGGGAGTGCTTTCATTCAACTTACATAGGTTAATGAGCTCTTTGAAGAGCTATATTTCATTCTTATTTATAGGGTTTTTATCATAGAATTTTTAGGAAGAACCAAATTTAACATTTCCTTATTATTATCCCAAAAATTTTCGATTTTACCATGCCTAATTTATTCACTAAATTTCCACGCCAAATCCTTAATTAAATGCAACTTTAAAATACGTGACACAAAAATTTTAATAATTTAAAATTAAAAATTCTTAAGAAAATTTCCTTTTCTATAAAATTTAATTTCATTATTTATAGAGGAACAACCAGAACTGGGAAATAATAGTGAAGTGTCATCTGGTACTGAAGTTGCTAATCGAGAAGTCAGATCGACAATTTTTATTGATACCGAACCTATCTTTCTTCAACAAATGAGTGAATTTAAAAAAAAATTTTTTTAGTTGACGTCTTAAAAATGTATATGTTTTAAATTATTTTTTTTAAATTGTCCACATAAAATCAATAAATCTTTATTCCAAAAACTATTTGATGATAAATATGAATATAACCAAAACTTGTTTTAGTTATCTAAGGAGTGGCTTCATTTTCTTTTCGGGTCCAGAATAAATACTTTAAGAAAAAACAATACCAAGTACACGTGGCAAAAACCACCGTCCCCGTCAAAAGAGCCACCTGACCGCAAATTTGGAGCTCTAGTTTTGCACAAGCGTCTTGCCGACTCCCCATAGGTTTATGTTGTTTGTTTTTAGTGTCTTTTTAAAAAGAAACCCAAACTTATTTAACATTGTGATCTTGACTAAATCAGGAAATTTATAGATAACCCCGTAAAAAACAAAAACGGCAAAACTTACTTTGAGCCCCCATAATCTAAAATCCACAAATTATGAAGAGTTTAGTCGAATAACACCAAAATTTCGATTGGGACGATACTATGGGCCGAGATACAAGGCTTGAAATAGTCAACAACCCACCATCATGAAGATAGGAACAGGTTCATGTTAGTGAAGATAGGAATAGGTTTATGCCCCCGCGACGCGCGGGGTTTTTTTTTTCAAGAAAATTGAAGAAATTTAAAAATTAAAAAAAAATTTTAAATTTTCCATAAAAATTTTTTTCATTAATAATTGTGTTGGTTATTGCTAATTGTTGTGGTAGACCACCTAAGGAACAAAGAAAATTCTTAAAACAAAAAAAAATAAATCAGTTACTTTCCGAAATTTCAATTTTTAGGGTAATTTATTCTACGTATACTGAATCGTCCCCTTTTCCCCGTATACTGAATCGGCGGATACTGAATCGGCGTATACTGAATTGGCGATACTGAATCGGCGGATACTGAATCGTCCCCTACCCAAAAAAACCACCCTTTGAGTAGGACATAAACCTCCTACTTTAAAAAAGTCAAAAACTAACCAAAAATTGTGAACAATTTTGTAGTAGATCCTTGGAATGAATTATGCGTGTCTTTTACTTGGGGCCATAAAGTAAATAAAACCAAGCAAACATTTTTTTGATTTCATTTATTGTGATATTTTTTTCGAGCCCACAGCGCTACAAAACAAATTGTTCCATACCTATTTTGTTCCACAACAAAAAAAAACAAAATTCTGATTTTCGGTCAGATTCGTAATATTTTAGTATATTGTACATTTTAATGTGGGACGAATTCGGGGGTGGACAAATTGTTGGAAATTTGTAATATTTCCCATGGTTTATATATTTGTTTTGTTTCATATTAATTTTGTTCTTTCAAAACTAATTTTATTTGTTTTAGACATTCTGATTTGATCAAAAATTATTTTTAAATTGAAATGTTCAATTTATTGACAAGGACAGGTTACAGGAACGTTTCTATTTCTTCTCCGCTTCTGACAATAAACAAAATGGCTTCTGTTTTTGTATTTTTAAATTAGATAATTAAATTTTATTTAAACAAATTTAGTTGAAAAATCTTCCAAAGAATCTCAAAATGCTGGATTTGGTACATTTTCTCAAAGACTATGGAGAGATTGATAAGATTCACATTAAGGTTTTATTTGACATTTCTAATTTTTAAAAACATTCGATTTTCGGGTAAACTAGGGGCACCCTTTGACATTTACGGGTTTATGGACATTTTATCGTTTCTGTCCTTTGTCAGTCGCCTTTCAGGCATGTATCCTTCATTTTTCGAATGACTCACCAAATTATTTTTGGTACTTATTTAGTTCCCCCCCCCCCCCCCCCCAGTTAGTTTTTTCGAAAAATATGTGAAAATGGTCAGTCTGAACAAAAATTGTAGAACCCATCGAGCTGTGTCGAATGACACCAAAATCAGCAAAATCCGACTTGATTTGACCGAAATACAGACCCCTGAAAATTGAACAACCACAGGGGTGATTTTTTGAAATAAAAAAAGTTTAGGCAAATGATAGCTCATTCGAAGGAGCTCGTCGAGCTGAGTCGAATGACAGCAAAGTCATCGAAATCCGACTTGATTTGACAAAGTTATGACATTATTTAGACCTGCCGGAGTCGACGATTTATGTCATATCTTTGTCAAATCAAGTCGGATCACGTCGATTTTGGTGTCATTCGACTCAGCTCGACGAGCTCTTTCAAATGAGCTATCATTTGTACGTACTTATTTTTATTCCAAAAGAATCACCTTCTGATTTTACAATTTTCAGGGGTCTGTATTTCGGTCAAATCAGGTCGGATTTTGCTGATTTTGGTGTCATACGACACAGCTCGATGGGTTCTACAATTTTTGTTCAGACTGACCATTTTTACATATTTTTCGAAAAAACTGACTGGGGGGGGGGAACTAAATAAGTACCATTATTTTTTACTTTCGATATGGTTCGAATTGTCTTCCAATGGGAATTGGATGGTAGGACAGTCTCAATTATTATTTTCACAAAATCTTTTGGACCCCTTTCACTCGGCATGGTTACGGTTTAATTTTTGTTTTAACACATTCCTGAAAGCCTGACTGATCTTAATAGTTTGCAAGGAAACTTTTAGCTACACTTCCAACTTTGAATTTAACATTTAAATTTTAACCAAAATAAAAATATTAAGATCCTTAAATTCCTTATTCCCTAATCTTAGAACAAATACGCCATTGTTGACTTTTTATCTGCTGATGATGCACACAATGTGGTGGAGAAGTTAAATTTGCGAGAAATTAAAGGCCATCCGTACGTAATTTTTCCTCTTTTAATTAGAAGCACTTCCATTTAATGCAAATTAATTTGTTTACCTGGATATAGTATAGTATACCGGAGGCAAAATTTCGATACAAAACACATACCATTCGATTCGTCTCGGCGAGCCGAGTCGAATGGTACCACTCTCTATTCACGGAAACGCCTGTGAACCGAGATATAGGTCCCCGAAAATTGAAAAACCATAGGGGGGAGTAAGCACAATTTTGGGTGAAAAATTCAATTTTTCGAATGATAGCTCATTTGAAAGAGCTCCTCGAGCTGAGTTGAACGGTACCACTCACTATTTACGGAAATGCCTTTGGGCCGAGATATAGGTCCACGAAAATCGAAAAACCGTAGGACGGCATAAACCTATGGAGCGTCGGCAAGGCGCTTGTGCAAAACCCCGCGCTTCGCGCGGGGTTTTGCGGCACGCGCCTCGCGGGGAGTCTACGGGCGCTGGGTCTGGGCTCGTAACATAAACCTATTCCTATCTCCCTTGCTCTGGACATATTTGGGGCCTCCGTAGCAGCATAAATCGCCACAGATGCCATAGGTAAGGAGCTAAAATAAAACATCATAACTTTGTCGAATCAAGTCGGATTTCGTTGATTTTGGTGTCATTCGACTCAGCTCGAGGAGCTCTTTCGAATGAGCTATTATTTGCATATTCGAATTTTTCACGCCAAAAATGTGCTTACTCCCCCCTTTGGTTTTTCGAGATTTGGGGACCTATATCTCGGTTCACAGGCATTTCCGTGAATAGAGAGTGGTACCACTCGACTCAGCTCGCCGAGACGAATCGAATGGTATGTGTTTTGTATCGAAATTTTGCCTCCGGTATACTATACTACAGCCGTTTACCTTTTAAATTTGTAGTATTTGGATTCAATTGGCAAATCCACGAAAAGATGGTATTGTGGATTGGGATAGCTATATACAAGTATTTTATTTTGTTTTTTAATTATATTGAATAGAGCCCGGACCGGGACAATCTGATAGAAAATCTCGGTTATCGAGATTTTTCGAGATATTTCTCGTAATTCAAAGTCCCGGCGAAATTTTTTTTGAAAAGCACCGATTTGTTCTGTGCTTGAATTTATTTTTTCTTTTAAATTAAATTATTGTTTTTCAAAAGTTGATAATATTTATAATTTTAGCAATTTATACATTACTCTCCAGAGCAATTAGTCGAAGAATCTGAGCAAGATTTTAATAAGAAGGATTGGATTATGGCAGCGCACAAATCGTATCTGGCGGCCGTTTATTCAGTTAAAATATTGGCGCTTGAGCAGCAAATACACTTAACAGCACACAATGAAGTTCGAAATTTTTGTGAATTTCTAGTCTATCACAAATCGTTACGCTCTGTTGACAATGGTCTTACTTCAATTGCTTTGGGTGCTGGTTATTATGCCGGCGAAGAGTAAGTGTTTCTTAATATGTTTAAATATTCTTTTTTAAACTTGCATTTATCTCAATTTATATTTCCAAACGACTTTTATAAATCTAAAAAATTTTGAGGATAATATTAGTCTTTGATCGATGCTATAATTTTGTTATTCATTTTATTGTAATTTATTTAAATTACAATGACAATGAGTAAGTATGTAGATTAGTATGTTTTGATTGGCCGTACAAAACTTTTATTGAAAGACAAACTTTCGCACATATTCATAAAAATCAAATATTGGCTAATTTTTATTTAGGCTTCATCGTTTCACCCTTGGAACTGTTGGTAGTTTTAGTATTGAAGAGATGACGAATTACCTTAACAAAGTTAAAGAAATGGTTAAAGTATTTAAAACTATTAAAGAGGAGACAGTTAAAGAAGCAATGAAGGATTCGAAAATGTGGGAGAGATATGTTGAAAAGAAAGGTCTAATTAATGTCATAACTTTGTCAAATCTTGTCCAATCACGTTGATTTTGGTATCATTCGACTCAGCACGATGAGCTCTTTTGAAGGAGCTATCATTTGTATAAATTTCCGTCCTTATGGTTTTTCGCCCCTATGGTTTTTCAATTTTTAGGGGTCTGTATTTCGGTCAAATCAAGTCGGATTTTTTTGATTTTGGTGTCATTCGACATGGTCGACTAGTTACTTAGAAAAATAAGGGAGAAAGGGAAGGAAAGATGGAAAAATGGTCAGAAAAAGAAGGGGGGCGAAAACCGAAGAATTACCAAAAATTTTTGTAAAATCGAAAAATTTTTCTTGAAAAATTTTTATAAAATCTCTATGAAGTGCTTTTAAATTGCAATTTTAAAGGCTAAATTATTGTTTTATACTTGAAATATTGATTTTTAAAGCACATTTTCACTATTTTTTATGCATATTTTGTGCATATTTTGGGAAATTTTGCATATTTCGGTGCATATTTTGGCCTTTTTCGATGCATATATATGCGCATATTTTGCGATTTTGCGTGCATATTTTTTAAGCCCTAATTATAAATGTAATTTAAAGCAAAAGTTAAAAAAATTTTTGAATTAAAAATTCAAAAAAACCTTATAAAATTCAAAAATCGTAGGCGGGGTTACCCGAAAAATCCCTAGTTTTGTTACTATTTTTCCTTCACCTTTGCTTCAAAAAATTTTCTTAATTTATAATTTTATTTAAATAATTTAAAAATGTGTATCTATAACCAAAAGTTTGGCACTCATTTTGTTTACGTTACATAATAAGTTCAAAAGGTTGAGCCGAGTGAAGATAAAATCACGCGATCAGATTTATTTAGGCGAGTTTATAGTCATTTGTAACCCCTTTTAACATCTGCTGCGAATGAGACTACCATGAAAACTAAAAACTAACTACACTACCAGACTACCACTACCATCTCATTTATCTATACACCTGGGATGGACGCAATTGCGAATTACGGCTGCGGAAATTTTTTTTCAATTGCGTCCACCCCTGCTATACACACTCATTTCGAAGACAATGCCTGTTCCCCTACCCTTCATAGAAACCCGAAAAATCCCTAGCTAAGTTAACTTTTTTTAGTTAACTTTTTTCAAGTTTAAGTTCGACAAGCTATCATCGTCTAATAAATTCAGATCGCTTGATTTTATTTTTCAACTCAAAAATCTTTTTCGAAATTTACAAGCCTGTAACTAAATAAAATCGATTAATGAGGGAGTGCTTTCATTCAACTTACATAGGTTAATGAGCTCTTTGAAGAGCTATATTTCATTCTTATTTATAGGGTTTTTATCATAGAATTTTTAGGAAGAACCAAATTTAACATTTCCTTATTATTATCCCAAAAATTTTCGATTTTACCATGCCTAATTTATTCACTAAATTTCCACGCCAAATCCTTAATTAAATGCAACTTTAAAATACGTGACACAAAAATTTTAATAATTTAAAATTAAAAATTCTTAAGAAAATTTCCTTTTCTATAAAATTTAATTTCATTATTTATAGAGGAACAACCAGAACTGGGAAATAATAGTGAAGTGTCATCTGGTACTGAAGTTGCCAATCGAGAAGTCAGATCGACAATTTTTATTGATACCGAACCTATCTTTCTTCAACAAATGAGTGAATTTTAAGAAAATATTCTTTTTTACAGTGTGTTACATAAACATACGTTCACCCCTATTTTTTACCTAACTCCATTTGTAATTGTCGGATTTATCTCAAATTTTGCGAAAATATAACAAATTTGATTATAAATTGAAAAATAATTGCCAAAATATCAAAACAATTTTGAAAAAAATTTTAGTTCAAATTTTCTATAAAAATAGTGTTACATAAATATACGTTCACTTTGAGCACCCCAGTGAAAGTTAACTTTCAACTTATTGTAAAATTCTACAAAAAATACCGTAAATATGTCTATCGATATTATAGAAAATAAAAAAGAATTAGACTCATATCTCATTCCAGAGTCGAGATCTCGATACCCTGAAAATCAACGTAAAACAGGGGTTTTCAACTTTAAAAAATATTTTCGACCCCTTAATGTTCGAATAAAATTTTTGTTTTAGGCTTATTCGAAAGCCCTTAAAATTTGCTATAAGATAGTAAAAATCTTATTTCCCAGAAAAATAGTTTGGCAGGTTATTAAGTGTCGAATTTCTGAGCCAACAAAAAACGTCTAAATGCCCCATAAAATGACCTTTATGATAGCCTCGGATGATTAACTGCATATATCTCTCATTAGAATTTTTTCTGGGAAATAAGATTTTTACTATCTTATAGCAAATTTTAAGGGCTTTCGAATAAGCCTAAAACAAAAATTTTATTCGAACATTAAGGGGTCGAAAATATTTTTTAAAATTGAAAACCCCTGTACGTTGATTTTCAGGGTATCGAGATCTCGACTCTGGAATGAGATATGAGTCTAATTCTTTTTTATTTTCTATAATATCGATAGACATATTTACGGTATTTTTTGTAGAATTTTACAATAAGTTGAAAGTTAACTTTCACTGGGGTGCTCAAAGTGAACGTATATTTATGTAACACTATTTTTATAGAAAATTTGAACTAAAATTTTTTTCAAAATTGTTTTGATATTTTGGCAATTATTTTTCAATTTATAATCAAATTTGTTATATTTTCGCAAAATTTGAGATAAATCCGACAATTACAAATGGAGTTAGGTAAAAAATAGGGGTGAACGTATGTTTATGTAACACACTGTAGTTGACGTCTTAAAAATGTATATGTTTTAAATTATTTTTTTTAAATTGTCCACATAAAATCAATAAATCTTTATTCCAAAAACTATTTGATGATAAATATGAATATAACCAAAACTTGTTTTAGTTATCTAAGGAGTGGCTTCATTTTCTTTTTGGGTCCAGAATAAATACTTTAAGAAAAAACAATACCAAGTACACGTGGCAAAAACCACCGTCCCCGTCAAAAGAGCCACCTGACCGCAAATTTGGAGCCCTAGTTTTCACAAGCGTCTTGCTGACTCCCCATAGGTTTATGTTGTTTGTTTTTAGCCTCTTACTGATGGATTTCAAATTGAGGAAGAATATAACTAAACTTTTAATACCTCCCATTGTTAGGTATATTTTTGCCTGGGTATAGCCCACTATGGCGCGGGCTACTATGGCGCGACCACTATGGCGCGAGGCTTTAAACTAAAAATAAAGTCCGAAAAAGTCTGGCATTGTTATGAGTCTGGTTATATAGGGGTCCTTTTGCATTATCCGACAATTGCACGAGAGTATTTCCGTCATATGTCCCTTAATCTCGACAAATCCGTCTTAATCCTCCCAAATCCGTCTTAATATGCACAAATTCTTTATCAGCCTAAAATTTGTATTTGATTGGCAATTTGACCTGACCTTCTGGGTCTTGACCTTCTGGGTCAGGCCCATAGCCAGGATTTTTTTCGGGGGGGGGGGGGCAAGGGGAAAATTCGGATTAATTTATTGGGACTCTAACTGTCTTGCAATTGCCTATCACACTCTCTCGTTTTTCCTCTTTTTCATTTATTTACTCTCTCGTTTTTATCATTACTCTCGTTTCTATTTTAGGTTACCTATTTCGAAATCCCATATCTCCGTTTTTTTCTAACAGATTTTGATTTTGTCTAACAATTTGTTAGAATATAATGTAAAAAATCATTAGGAAAAAAAATTAGAAAAATTCAAGCATTTTTCATAAAATTGAAGCATTTTAGTTTCTTATTCAAATCAATCAAATGCTTAGATTTTGGGCCAACCGATGCAGCGATTTGGGCCAACCGATGCAGCTCGATGAGTTACGTCGAATATCGCCAAATTTGAGTTTGTAAAACCAATTTAGGCTGAGATACGGCCAAAAATGTATAGATTATCACCGATTTTCGAAAATTCATAACTTCTCCAAAAATGCATATTTTCCGCTCAAATTTTGCATGATTGTATATTATTTGTAGAACTACAATTTGGAAAATTTTGAAGAAATTTTGGCCAGGGGTTCATTAGTTATAGGTAGTAGGTAAACCGCTATGTCAACCTAGATAGTAAGTCAAGATAACATGTGCAAGATCTACATTGTTTTTGTTCATTTTTCATCACTGAGTAGTATAAAGCAAAAATTAGGAAAAAAGGACAACATTGGATTAAGTTATGGCCTAAAATAGGACGGATTTTACCGATTTTTAAAAATTCATAACCTGGCCAAAATTGAATATTGGCTTCCCAAAATTAACTGAATTGTTTAACTATTTTTGAACTACAAAAATACAAAATTTTAAAAAATTCGGGTGGGAGGGTTAAAAGATATGAGGATTTAACTAATGAGAGAGAGTTCTCCTCATTGGCACTCAAACTCTCCGTTGAAATAAGCACTCAAACGTCTATTATTTATTGGCACTGAAACGACCGTTATAAAGTCAAAAAATGAATGTATTCGTCTCTCTTAAAAATAACACGCTATTTTTCGACCCCCAATGTCCCGTATGGCCCGCCGTGCGCTGTGCTTACATAAAAAGCGTTTTGAGTCTTGCGGAAAAAATAGCATTGATAATGAGGAGACGCGATTTTGTCTTTCCTTCTTATGTAATTTTCTTTCACAAGACGCTAAACGTTTTTTATGTAAGCGCAGCATTAGACCTTTTCCTTAAAATCTAGTTAAATTCACTTTTATTTAAATTGATTATGAATAAAAAGTTTTTCTATAATGAAGATAATTTTTCAAATTGTTATCTAGTAATTATAACAAATTTATTTATATAATTTTTATTTAAATTTTTTAATTTCAATTATTGTGATATTTCTTATTTTTCGAGCCCACAGCGCTGCAAAACAAATTGTTCCATACCGATTTTGTTCCACAACAAAAAAAACAAAATTCTGATTCTCGGTCAGATTTGTAATATTTTAGTATATTGTACATTTTAATGTGGGACGAATTCGGGGGTGGACAAATTGTGGGAAATTTGTAATATTTCCCATGGTTTATATATTTGTTTTGTTTCATATTAATTTTGTTCTTTCAAAACTAATTTTATTTGTTTTAGACATTCTGATTTGATCAAAAATTATTTTTAAATTGAAATGTTCAATTTATTGACAAGGACAGGTTACAGGAACGTTTCTATTTCTTCTCCGCTTCTGACAATAAACAAAATGGCTTCTGTTTTTGTATTTTTAAATTAGATAATTAAATTTTATTTAAACAAATTTAGTTGAAAAATCTTCCAAAGAATCTCGAAATGGAGGATTTGGTATATTTTTTCAAAGGCTATGGAAAGATTGATAAGATTCACACTACTAAGGTTTAATTTGACATTTCTAATTTTTAAAAACATTCGATTTTTGTGTAAACAAGGGTTACCCCTTGACATTTACGGGTTTACGGAGGTTTTATCGTTTCTGTCCTTTACCAGTCGCCTTTCAGGCATGTACCCTTCATTTTTCGAATGACTCACCAAGTTATTTTTTACTTTCGATATGGTTCGAATTGTCGGTAATATTGAAGCTTCCAGTCCCCATTTTTTCTTCCCAATTTTCCCCCTATATTTTTAACAAAATGGTCAGACTTTTTCCTTCTTCCATCCAATTTGCCTTTCTAATTTTTGCCTTCAATCAAACAAAAAGGATTATTTTTCCTTTTCTTCTTCTCTTCTTCTCCTTCAATCTTCCCAGAATTGATTAAAAATTCAAAAGAACAACAAAATGGACAGGAAGGAGAAGAAGAGAAGAAGAAAAGGAAAAATAATCCTTTTTGTTTGATTGAAGGCAAAAATTAGAAAGGCAAATTGGATGGAAGAAGGAAAAAGTCTGACCATTTTGTTAAAAATATAGGGGGAAAATTGGGGAGAAAAAATGGGGACTGGAAGCTTCAATATTACCGAATTGTCTTCCAATGGAAATTGGATGGTAGGACAGTCTCAATTATTATTTTCACAAAATCTTTTGGACCCTTTACAGTTTAATTTTTATTTTAATACATTCCTGAAAGCCTGACTGATTTTAATAGTTGGCAAGGAAGCTTTTAGCTACACTTCCAATTTAGCCTTTGAATTTAACATTTAAATTTTAACCAGAATAAAAATATTAAAATTTTTAAATTCCTTATTCACTAATCTTAGGACAATTACGCCTTTGTTGACTTTTTATCTGCTGATGATGCACACAATGTGGTGGAGAAGTTAAATTTGGGACAAATTAAAGGCCAACCGTACGTAATTTTTCCTCTTTTAACTAGAAGCACTTCCATTTAGTGCAAATTAATTTGTTCACCTTTTAAATTTTTAGTATTTGGATTGAATTGGCAAAACCACGAGGTGGTGTTATAGATTGGGATAGCTATATACAAGTATTTTATTTTGCTTTTTAATTATATTGAATAGAGCCCGGATCGGGACAATCTGATAGAAAATCCCGGTTATCGAGATTTTTCGAGATATTTCTCGTACTTCATCAAAGTCCCGGCGAAATTTTTTTGAAAAGCACCGATTTGTTCTATGCTTGAATTTATTTTTTCTTTTAAATAAAATTTTTGTTTTTCAAAAGTTGATAATATTTATAATTTTAGCAATTTAAACACTACACTCCAGAGCTTTTGATCGAAGAAGCTGAGAAAGATTTTAATGGTAAGGATTGGATTATGGCAGCACACAAATCGTATCTGGCAGCCGTTTATTCTGTGAAGATATTGGCGCTTGAGCAGCAAATACACTTAACAGCGCACAACGAAGTTCGAAATTTTTGTGAATTTCTGGTATACCACGAGTCGATTCCAAAGCCTACCGCAATTGCTTTGGGTGCTGGTTATTATGCCGGTGAAGAGTAAGTGTTTTTTAATATGTTTAAATATTCTTTTTTAAACTTGCATTTATCTCAATTTATATTTCCAAACGACTTTTATAAATCTAAAAAATAAAAGTTTTGAGGATAATATTAGTCTTTGATCGATGCTATAATTTTGTTATTTATTTTATTGTAATTTATTTAAATTACAATGACAATGAGTAAGTATATAGATTAGTATGTTCTGATTGGCCGTACAAAACTTTTATTGAAAGACAAACTTTCGCACATTCATAAAAATCAAATATTGGACACTAAGTACAACCGAGTCTAATTTTTATTTAGGCTTCATCGTTTCACCCTTGGAACTAATGGTCGTTTGAGTCGTGAAGATATGAAGAATTACATTAACAAAGTTAAAGAAATGGTTAAAGCATATAAAACTATGAAAGCTGAGACAGTTGAAGAAGCAATGAAGGATTCGAAAATGTGGGAGAAATATTTTAAAAAGGAAGGACAGATCTTATTGTCTGGTAATGTTTTTGACCATAAATATTTGAACAAATATTATTGAATTTCTAAATATTTATATTCTAATTTAAAACGAGGTGGAGGAAAAATTCAGAATCGGGTAATTGTGTAGTTCCCCCATAAGCCCCTCCTTTTCTAAAATGTATAGCTGGGTATTTATCGCTTTAGGATAAGCTGGAATAAATGAAAAGAAAATAATGACGCGGTTTTATGATGGGAGGGGGATGGGGCTGACAAGTACCCAAAATCGACGTTTATTTGATTCGGGCCTGATTTTTTATATTACAGTGAACAAAATTATAACCCCATTTACGATTTCTGGATCTCATAAGGTTCTTGTGATTAAAAAATTTCAAATTTTTACCAACTATTATAAATGTAATTTAAAGCAAAAATTAAAAAATTTTTTGAATTAAAAAGTCAAAAAAACCTTATAAAATTCAAAAATCGTAGGCGGGGTTACCCGAAAAATCCCTAGTTTTGTTACACACTATATTTCCTTCACCTTTGCTTCTTAAAATTTTCTTAATTTATAATTTTAAATAATTTAAAAAATGTGTAATTTATAATTTTATATAACCAAAAATTTATAACCAAAAATTAGGCACTCATTTTGTTTACGTTACATAATAAGTTCTAAAAGATAAAATCACGCGATTAGACTTATTTAGGCGAGTTTATAATCATTTGTAACCCCTTTTAACATCTGCTGCAATGAAACTACCATGAAAACTAAAAAAACAAACTTATCTACCAGACTACCACTACCATCTCATTTATCTATACACCTGGGATGGACGCAATCGCGGATTACGGCTGCGGATTTTAAAAATAATATTCCGAGTTGCGGATTCCAGCTGCGGAAATTTTTTTCAATTGCGTCCACCCCTGCTATACACACTCATTTTGAAGACTGCCTGTTCCTACCCTCCATAGAAACTCGAAAAATCCCTAGCTAAGTTACAACTAATAACTTTTTTCAAAGTTTAAGTTCGACAAGCTGATCACTCGTCTAATAAATTCAGATCGCTTGATTTTATTTTTCAACTCAAAAATCTTTTTCGAAATTTACAAGCCTGTAACTCTAATGAAATCGATCAATGAGGGAGTGCTTTCATCCAACTTACATAGGTTAATGGGTTCTTTGAATCAATTGAGCTATATATCATTCTTATAGGGTTTTTATTATAGAATTTTTAAGAAAGAACCAAATTTAACATTTCCTTATCTAAATTTTTTCTTAAGTTACAATTTCCCAAAAATTTTCGATTTTTACCATGCCTAATTTATTCACTAAATTTCCACGCTAAATCCTTAATTAAATGCAACTTTGAAATACGTGACACAAAAATTATAATAATTAAAAATTAAAAATTCTTAAGAAAATTTCCTTTTCTATAAAATTTAATTTCATTATTTATAGAGGATCAACCAAAGTTGGGAAATAATAGTGAAGTGTCATCTAGTACTGAAGTTGCTAATCGAGAAGTTAAATCGTCAATTTTTATTTATACTGCACCTATCTTTCTTCAAGAGATGCAAGAATTTTAAGAAAAATTTTTTTTTAGTTGACGTCTTAAAAATGTATATGTTTTAATTATTTTTTTTTTCAAGTATGTTGTCCACATAAAATCAATAAATCTTTATTCCAAAAACTATTTGATGATAAATATGAATATAACCAAAACTTGTTTTAGTTATCTAAGGAGTGGCTTCATTTTCTTTTCGGGTCCAGAATAAATACTTTAAGAAAAAACAATACCAAGTACACGTGGCAAAAACCACCGTCCCCGTCAAAAGAGCCACCTGACCGCAAATTTGGAGCTCTAGTTTTGCACAAGCGTCTTGCCGACTCCCCATAGGTTTATGTTGTTTGTTTTTAGACACCAAAATTTCGATTGGGACGATACTATGGGCCGAGATACAAGGCTTGAAATAGTCAACAACCCACCATCATGAAGATAGGAACAGGTTCATGTTAGTGAAGATAGGAATAGGTTTATGCCCCCGCGACGCGCGGGGTTTTGCACAAGCGCCTTGCCGATGCCCATAGGTTTACGTTGACCACTTTGAACCTGTTTATCTCGGCCCATATTATCGTCCCAATCGAAATTTTGGTGTTATCCGACACAGCTCATCGAGTCCTTTCGATGAGCCGATACCATTTCGATTACCATTTCAATGAAGTAATGAAAAGCGACCGTCGACTCTCGCGAAAGCCCCCCTTTGTTACAAATTGACCAATCTGAAATTTGTTGCGTTGTTGTTATAAAAAATTTCCCCGTCATTGTATAATTAATCTGCTCAATTAGGGAGTGCTCTCATTCAATTTACAAGGTTAATGAGTTTTAAATCAATTGAGCTATATTTTTATCATTTTTGACTTATTTGAAGAACTTTATTATTCTTTGTAAGATACTAGAAATAAGATTTAAACATTTCGAAGACCATTAATTTTAGCTTAACACCATTAATTTTAGCTTGTAAAAAATAGGATGCCCGGTGCCTTTTTTTCGGTAAATATGTAAAAAATGGTCAGTCTATCTATAAAACTCATCGAGCTGTGTCGAATGACACCAAAATAATAAAAAAATCCAACTTAATTTGACCGAGATACAGACCTTTGAAAATTGAAAAATCGGGGCGAAAAACCACAAGGACGAAATATACAAATGAGCTCATTCGAAAGAGCTTATCGAGCTGAGTCGATCGAATCGCTTTATATCGAATGCCCTTGTATATCCAAAGGCATATGATCAACAACAGATTTTCGATTCTATCCCCAAAGGGTCAGACCATTTTTCATTACTTCATTGAAAAATGGTAATTGTCAGAAGGTTAAATAATTAATATAATTAAAAATACTAATTCATTCAATTCTGTTACTGTTGAGGTTGTAGTTGCTTCAGTAATATTTGTGTTTGTTGTATTTGTTGAGGTAGAGGTTGTAGGTATAATTGTTGATAAAGATTTCTTGTCGAAGCTTCCAACGCTTGTTGTTGTTTGTCTTGTTATGTTGCTCCCAGCAGGTTGATCATCATCAGACCCAAACTCTCCAATGAAGACTTTAGAAATCTTTTCTCTAAGTTAATAATTTTGATTTTTAATCTGATTTTCAATTTTGATTTTTCATTTACAATTATTAAATAAAAACCTACTCTTTCTAACAGTCCTTTCTTCTTCCAATTCAGGCCTGTCAGTAACCGAATCCATTGATCCACTATTTTCTTTTAAATTAATATTTTTTAATTCTGATATTTTATCCAAAGAATTAATTGTTTTAAAGTATTCAATTGTTCCTTCTGGGGAGTATCAGAAACAGCCCCTCCTCCATTTCTTTTTTCTTCAATTTTATTTTTAATCAAAATTTTCCTTCGCAACAAATTTGGACTGGGCAAACTAACTAATAGGTAGTCCAGATTGAAAATTTTAGAAACGAAAAGTGGAACTAGAAAAGAAACATATAAATTTTTTAAAAGAAATTAAATAATAAAAATTAACGAAAAAATTCCACTAAAAGAACCTCATTAAAAATAATAAAATACGTTGATAGTTAAAGCGAAAAATAAAAGTTAAGCCCAAGACAGGCATCAATCCTGTAACCTTTGGAAGGCTTCCCCACCCCCATAAATCATCGCCTCGGCGGCATTTTATCTAACGATTTGCGCAATCTTCACATAGAGCCCACGGGGTTCAACCTTGTTGCTTGGCACTTTCGCATCCACTAATTTTTTTAATAAAAAAATAAACGAAGGAAGGGGGAAAATTTTTTAGAAAAATCAGAGAAAAGATTTAAAAAATTTGGAACTCCAATTGATGGGAATTGAAGTAAAAAAATCATATACAGACAAAAGTATTCAAACCTTGCTCAACATGGAAACCTGATAGGATACAAGTAAAATCTCATACCAGAAAAATCAAACTCAACATAATAGGCCGGTTTTTAAAACCTCATACCAAATTTCATATGTACTCATGCCAATGTACAAAGAAAAAACATAATAAAAATTCACCCTCCGAGTAGGACATAAACTCTACTTTAAAAAAGTCTAAAACTAACAAATAAAATTGTGAATATTAAAGGTATGTATCTGTTAACGTTTTTTGAAATATGAAATGAGAAAACAAAAAATTGAAAAAATGGAACGCGACAAAAATGAGGGGTGATTTTGGGGGTTAAAAACACTGCGGAAAGAAAAGCGCATAAACTTTCTATTTTTAACTTTTAATATTTTTATCTCGGGATACATAGATTTTTGAAAGTTTCAATAAAAATCAAAAAAACAACAAAAACAAAACAAAAAAGGAAATATTTAAATCGTGGCGCGACACATGAGGATATGACTTTTGAGGACCAGACACTTGAGGACCGACTTTTGAGGACGCGACTTTTGGGGACGCGACCTTTGAGGATGCGACTTTTGAGGATGCGACTTTTGAGGATCAGACATTTGAGGATACTCTAATGTCAAAAAAAATTAAAAAATAAATAATGTTAATTTTATGTTTAAAAAATTAAAATTTTATAATTTTATGGCTTTCTCAAGGCTTAACGAGCAAATAATTGAATTTTCCGGACATTAAGATGAATGATTATTCTTTTTAGTTTAGATTTGGTAATAGATAAGTTTGTTTTAATCCCCTGATATCCTACTCGATCACTCTGAGGAATATTCTGTGATATGAAGGTATTTAAGGAATATTCTATGATATCAAGGGATTTGTGGGTCAATAATTTGGAAAGGATGCTATCAGTGATTTGGAAAGGATATCTGTGAATTAAAGTGGATATTTTTGATTGAATTTTAACACTATCACTATTAATCCTCCAAAATCCTCTCATATCCATCAATACTTCCTTATCCCTTAAATCCCTTTATCACTTAATTTTAATCTTTCGATATCCCTCCTAACATAAAGATCGCTCCTACAAAACGTATGCCCATCGTTATTCCATTGATATTAATTAAATCCCCTTGACCAATTCAGAACCCCTACTATCACCCGTATAAATCCTCTTATATCCAAAAATTCACTTATACCCCACCGGTAATCCTTAATAACTCCTTAACGCTCAAAAAATTTCGGTTCGGTTTACCGGTTCGATTTGGGTTAAACGAATAATTTGGTGAAACCAGCAACCCTACATAAAATTATAAAATTTTAATTTTTTAAACATAAAATTAACATTATTTATTTTTTAATTTTTTTGACATTAGAGTATCCTCAAATGTCTGATCCTCAAAAGTCGCATCCTCAAAGATCGCATCCTCAAAGGTCGCGTCCTCAAAAGTCGCATCCTCAAAAGTCGGTCCTCAAGTGTCTGGTCCTCAAAAGTCATATCCTCAAGTGTCGGGTAGCCATTTAAATATAATCGCATTTTTCAAGTTACGAGTGGGTCAATACAAAATCTTGTGTTGCCCCTTCCCCTTTTCATTACGTTACTCTTTT
This sequence comes from Meloidogyne luci, assembly GCA_902706615.1. Lineage (NCBI taxonomy): Eukaryota > Metazoa > Nematoda > Chromadorea > Rhabditida > Meloidogynidae > Meloidogyne > Meloidogyne luci. The sequence continues at coordinate 1,135,734 of CACSLI010000045.1, read as the reverse complement.
ACTCTTCCCTCACAGAGGAAATGACTATATGTAGAAGAAAAAAAAAGAAAAAAAATACACCATTTGTTAAAAGGGCAAAACAATTGAAATTATTGTGATGAAGAGCGCGAAAATATTTATAAACATCGCAAGGCAATTTTTCTACTTTTAAAAGGCCAGATTCTTACAAAAATTTTGAAAGCAAATTTTAAGAAAATTAAAAAAATAAAACTTTTCAATTAATGTGCAAAAAATCGCATTTCCGAGATCCTGTAGAGGAACTTTTTAAACTTATCGAGTGGGGGGGGGGGTCTATATCCATTTAGGCACATTATGAAAAGAGTGCCGGAATCATATTTTTCTTTATTTTATTGGAATGGTCATTTTTCTATTTTTAATGTTTGTTGATTTCGTCGCATGCAAGAGTTGAAAAGGATCAACTTTTTTACATAGACAGAAATAAGATAATTAGAGACCAAGTTACGACCATAGAAATCACAAAAAAATAGGTTTATGTTATTAGTGTAGAACCCAGCATTAGTGTAGAATCCTTTTGTACCATTTTCCTTACAGGAAACTTCAACAAACATCAATCACTCAAGAAAATTAACCATTCCTAGCCAGTCCATGAAAGTAAGGAAAAACATGATTCCGGCACTCCTTTCATATAGAGTCTAAATTTTTAATTAGTATCTAACTCATCGTCAACTAGAACTTTATAATCGGTAGAAAGCATTAAGAATGGTGCAATAAAATAGAAATGGATAAAATATTTAAAATTTATCAATTTAAAATAAATTTGTATTTACCCCCATTTGTATCAAAACCTTCCATAGATGCAAATAAATTAAAATAAAATTAATTTTTTATTGAGCCTTGTTTTAAATTAACAATTTGTTGTTTTTCTTTATAATTTGCTACATTTTGTGTAACTACTTTTTTAACAAATTCTTTTGTCCCTTTAAATTTTTGTAGTGAAGATTCGTCATCTGGCATTATTTTTTGTAATGTAAATTTGTATACTAAACCATCACCGTCAACGTAGAAAATCTTTTTTTTAAAACAAAATTTTTTAGAAATTTAAAATTAAAAAAATTTTTTAAGCTTTTTTAGATTCTTGTTCATAACCTACCCCCCAACAACTTATTTTTTTAAATCCGAAAAAAAATTTCTAAATAAATTTTTAATTAAAAATTTTTTTTAACTCACCGAGTAACCATCATACCATTTTTCCTAAAATAATTAATTTAATAAATCTATTTTCTAATTTGTGTATCAAAAACTTTTGTCAAGTTTAAAAACATAGCAATTAGCTAGGCAGAAATATTTTTGGAAATAAACCCCAAATTGAATTTATTTTTTCCCAAAGTTTAATTTATCGAAAAAAGAATCACTTAAACAAAATTTTTAATTTAGATAACTTATGTTAGTCAAGTTTTTTTAGTCAAGTTTAGGCAGAAATACTTACAAATTTTATTATATTTTTGGAAATAAAACCCAGATTGAATTTATAATTGGAAATATAGCCCAGAATTTATCCTAAAACCCTATCCATTTGAAAATTGACAAAATTTAAGAGGTCAATTAATTTTAGAAAACTTTTAAATTAAATAAATATACATTTTCTTTGTCTGATTTAAAGCTAAAGTAATCAATCCAATTATGATAAACTAGTCTCCAACGAAGCCTAACTGTTCCATCCTCCAATATAGGTACAATATTGAGTGCCTAAATTTAATTGAAATTTTTTAAAATAAAATTTAGATTTAAAAACTTTAAATTAAATGAAAGTAATCGAAAAAAGAATAACTTAAATAAACAAAAAAATTTTTAATTTAGGTAACACCAATCTCGTTTATTTTACGAAGAAAACAATACAAATCTAAGATCAAAAATCATTTTTTGAGATTTTTCTCTTAGACAATATTTATGAATAAAAAATTTATAAAACAACTTTGGAAGCATTTGAGCCACGTAGAAAAATTTTTTCAAAATTGTTTCGACCATTTTTATCTGTGACCAGGTTTTTAGGATACGCCTGGTATTTTTTACGGCAGTTTTTCAAGGATTTATCTTGAAACCCAGGCTCCCCGGAGGCCCGGAAACTTGAAAAGACAGAAAATCCAATAAAGATATTCAACTAAAACTATTAAAAAATTTTTTAACCTGAGCATCAATATTAGCACGTAATAAATTTCCAGCTACAGCTATTGTTCCAAAATGATGCATAATTTCATTAAGTCCACTAAATTTAAATATTAAAATAATTTTAAATAAAAAATAAACCTTCTAGTTACCCCCATTATTTGATCATCCAAAAAAACATCTTTTCTAAGGAAAGTATAATCCATTCTCATTTTAAACATTAATGGAGTCTAAAAAATAAATAAAAATATTTTTTGAAATTTAAAAAGAAAACCGTAAATTCTAGCCTCTTTTGAACATGTTCAAGTTGATACATAAGCGGTTTATCTTGTTGACTATAAAATCTTTTTATTAATTTATTTAAATAAATTGTTGATTGAATAAATGAACGAGAACAACAAGGATTAAAATTATTAGCAAAAAATAGGGAATTCATTCTGAGAATTAAGAAATTTAAATAAAAACAAAAAAAATTTTAAATTTCAAAAAGGCAAATTTTAATTTAAATTGCAAAATGAGCTCTCAAAATATTAGGGACAAAATAACACTTAATTAAAAATAACACAAACTACACCAACAATTCCACATTGCCCACAGACAAACAGGGCTACGAATTCAAGAACTTTTTTCGAAAAAGATTTGTACAAATCACGAAGATCAAAATCTTCTCAGGATTCATAAAATAAAAGTAAATGAAAAGATAAATAAATGAAAATACATAAATATGTTGGTAAAAACAAAAATATTTTTCTCTCATTTATCTGGAAGAATAATTTAAATTAATTAACAAACAACAACACCGTCAAAAAAATATTTCAAAAAACATTTATTTCTTCCGCCAACATTCATTTCTTCCGTCAATCTCTGAAATTATTTAACCAAAGCTTTGAGTTCTCTGCCCTATAATGGACCACCTACTTGATCTGGATTAGATGGAAAATATTAATTTTATGAGAATTTATCGTATATTTGATAAAATTTCTTAAATTTAAGTAGATTTTTGAAACATAACAAAGTTTAAAAACCTCGGTTATCTTCGACCTCGGTCGATGTTTGTCCATCGCGAACATCCAGACGATCAATAACGCTGTTGACTCTCTTCTCCAAGCCTAAAACTTTATATTTTTTATTAATAAATTAAATAACAAAATAACATTTAACGACAAAATCATGCCACACTTTGAGATGCTCCTTAGACTTCAACTCCTTCACAACTTTTTTTAACTTACTCATAAACTTGATAAGATAGCCTCGCCTGACATCAAAAGCATGGCGCTTATCCTTAAAATTCCACCATTCATCTACAGAAATGACCTAAAAATCTCAGATTTTGTTTCAATTTAAAAGAATTTCTATTAAACATACACGATTTAAACGGACCTCCTCAAAATTTGCATATTTCCTAGCACAATAACAATTCCCAACGAAGTAGATGTCTAAAATATAAGAAATAATTTCAATAAAATCAATTCATTAAATTTAAATTGTAATAAAAAAATACGGTTGAAATCATCAATGCAACTGTCCAGACAAGAAGTAGTCATGGTATTCTCTTTTCCTTCCAGGCTTTTAAGAGAATCCTCGGCAGATTCGAGCACCTGGATGATTTTATTTCTTATCTTCTTATCTTCAGTTCTTATCTAAGAAAAAAATTAATGAACTAATTTAGATTTTGACCGAGTAGATCAAAAACTTATTTTTTAAAATTTCTATTAAACATACACGTTTTAAACGGACTATCCATTTTCTTTGAAGTTTTAAAATGAAAAGATCAAATAATTTTGATACTCTAATATTACCCCATTTAAATTTAAAGGGGATAAAACGGACAGTTTCGGATAGTAATTCAACGGGTAAATCTCCGTTTTTGATTTTCATTGGGAAAATGTGTTCATTTCGAAGAGATTCCACACATTCAAAAATTTTAGAACCAAGCTTTCTGTACATTTTTTTATAAAATTTATCGGGTATTATACTCAAAATTTCTGAAAAACGTCGCTTCAACGCGACAAATTTTGTTCAACCACTATGAATCAAAGGAAGCGTAAAGCCCTTTTCAATACTGTAAAAGTATTTTTTCAATAAAGACAGTTAAATTTCCTTTATTCAGTTTTTAATTAAAGACCTGTAACTCAGTCAGCTCCTCCTCATTCCCAAGGTCAGAGTCTTCAGTCATTTCCTGTCAGTCCTCAGTCAGCTCCTCATTTGAAATGTCAGAATCCTCATTTTTAAGATCAGAATCCATTTGTCAAGAAGTGATTTTTTTTATTTAAAAGTCCCTAAATTGTAAAAATATTTGAAAAGTTTGAAAAGATGTAAAATGGAAAACATTGTTCTAAAATCTTCTCAGGATTCATAAAATAAAAGTAAATGAAAAGATACACAAATGAAAATACATAAATATGTTGGTAAAAACAAAAATATTTTTCTCTCATTTATCTGGAAAAATAATTTAAATTAATTAACAAACAACAACACCGTCCAAAAAATATTTCAAAAAACATTTATTTCTTCCGCCAACCAGAACATAAAACCAAAACCATCAGACAAAACTAAATGATTTTAAAAAAAATTAAATTTTAGTTACAAATTTTAAACATTCTAATTTTAGAGGGATTGCCGGAAAAGGCTTAGGACAACTCTAGTACAAGTAAATTTTGGTAAACACTCAAATGAAATACGATAAAATATATACTTATACTTAACCTATACTTAATTTTGCTTAACAGGGTGTCATGGCTTGTACTTCGCTGTCGCGTCTTTACAGATAAAATAGAGCTCCAAAGAGGAGTTGATATAGACTTATGTTAGTTGTAAGCGACCTAGTTAAGATTTAAAATTTCCCCTAGTTATACAAAAAGTTCATATGAATTCGTCTCGAATAATTTAAAATCTAAATAACCTCGATGTTTGTGCTCAGTCAGCATTCAGACGATCAAGAATGGTGTTGAGTCTTCTCCACGTCTAAAACTTTATATTTTTTATTAATAAATTAAATAATAAAATAACCTTCAAAAACAAAATCATGCCACACTTTGAGATTCTCCTTAGACTTCAACTCCTTCACAATTTTGCTTGACTTAATCATAAACTCGATAAGATTGCCTCGCCAAACATCAAAAGCTTGGCGCTTATCCTTAAAATTCCACCATTCATCTCCAGAAATGACCTAAAAATTTCAGATTTTGTTTCAATTTAAAAGAACATACCTCCGCAAAACCAGCATGCTTCTCCAAAGCATGATGATCAAACCCACCGTAGATGTCTAAAATATAAGAAATAATTTCAATAAAATCAATTCATAAAATTTAAATTGTAATAAAAGATACATTCGAGATCGTCAACGCAAATGTTCAGACAAGAAGTAGTCATGGTATTCTCTTTTCCTTCAAGACTTTTAAGAGAATCCTCAGCACATTTAAGAAAATAGATGGTTTCCTTTCTTAGCTAAGAAATAAATTATTGAAATAATTTAAATTTTGGCCGAGTAAAAAAAAGGATAAAACCTCCAAAACCTCCTCTTCCTCAGTCAGCTCTTTCTCATTCCCAAGGTCAGAATCTTCAGACATTTCCTGTCCCTCAGTCATCTCCCCATTTTTAAGATCAGAATCCATTTGTCAAAAAGTGATTTTTTTATTTAAAAGTCCCTAAATTATAAAAATACTTGAAAAGTTTGAAAAAATGGAAAATGGAAAACATTGTTTCTTTAAATTGAAACGAGATAGTAAAAAAAGTTTTAAGTTTAAAGGAAAGGTAAATCACACTCAAATTACACCTATTAAACTTGTGTTAAATGATGAGACCAAAAATTGAAATGTAGATGTGAAAAGATTAAAAGGTGAGGTGTGATTCTAAATTGGGTGTGATTAAACAAATACACCAGAGTATCCGAATAAACTTGAAACAAATAATAGTTTATATAATTAAAATTGTTAATGATAAACGAAAAAAAAATAAATAAAAAGTCAACTCCTAATTATAAATAAAAAAGGATGAACGGAAAAATAAAAATAAGAATGGAATATTTAGTAAATAAAAAATCAATAAAAGTTTTAAACAAATTTCAAAAAAAAACTAGGTATGTAATATTTTTGTTGATTATCAAAATAAATACTTAATCAACAAAAATACAAAATGAAATTGGAAGTTTCAAAAAATAAAATGAGCGCAGCAAACAGGCCGATTCAGTGTGGAACAGGGAACTAGAGTGTCAGCGGACTCAGCTATAACTTTTTTTAGCCTTGATTCAATCCGAATGAATCATGGAAAAAAGCACTTATCCTGGGCTTTTGAATGAAATAAGATCATTCGGATTTGATAAAGAGGAAAAAAGTTATAGCCAAACAAAGCCGGCTGACACTCTTTTGCCACACTCTAGTGACCCAAATCCGATTCAGTGCTACTAAATGGGTACAGCCCAAATAGGCGCAAAGCCATAACTTGCTTCAAAATTTCCAAATCTTCCAAAATCTAGCATCAAAAGATTACTCTTATCGGTCCAAAGAGAATGGTACCAAAATTGTTAGGGTCCATAAAATTTCCAGGTAGTTATGGCTTTGCGTTTGCTTGCCGCGCGCCTACTTGGGCGTGTCCCGAATCCTGCCACTTGAGTTTTTAAATAATTCCTAGTTAATAAAAATCTTTTATCTTATTTGGATTATTTCGGATTAAAATGGAATCTTCAAATCAAAAACTTGCCGATACAATAATTGGACTTGACGAACAACAAAAGTAGGATTTTTAACATTTTATTATTTAATTGTTTTTTCTTTTAGGCAGTTAGAGAAAATTCTTTTAGAGTTTGTGCAAACTGGTTTAGGCGGTTCTTGTTTAATCTGTGGAAGAAAACGTTCAGGCAAATCTCTTGTTTTGGATCAAATAATTAAAAGACATTTGATCCCAATTAATCTCCGAATTGTAAATGCTGACGGGGAGAAATGTAGCAGTTTTGTTGCGAGTGCCAAAATTTTACAAAAACACGGATTGGATATTAGAAATTTTGAAGAACAAAAAAATAAAAAGGAAGCTGGGGAATCGGTTTGGGTTTTTAATTTTTAGATTAAAAATCCTTTATTCTTTAGAATTCAAAAATTCTTTTTGTTGTTGACCACTTTGAAAGTTTTGCTAAAAAGAATAATCAAGTATTTTTGTATAGCCTTTTAAATGGTTGTCAAAGACTTCCTTGGTTTGTAATACTTGTTGGAAATACTGAGGTTTGTTTTAATTTTATTTACAGTTGTACCTCTTTTTATTTTATTTTTCAATTAAAATTCCAAAAAATTTCGGTTCTAATATTTATTTAAAAATCAAAGTTTGAGAGCCTATTTCTTTATCTTCCATAATAGCCATTTACTAATTTTTTATTAAATTCTCAGAATGGTTTGTCTATATTGGAAAAACGTGTCCGTTCAAGACTTTCAAAGATTTATATTCACTTTAATGTTCAGCTTTCTATTGACGATTTTAAATCGGGCTTCTTTCAACTTCTTCAATGTACTCAAATAACAAAAAATATTATAAAGGTAATTTTTAATTTTTTTTTATTTTGTTTTAGGAGGCCTATTTTTCTTTATTTTTATTTTTCTTTATTTTATTATTATATTTTTATATTTATTACAGAGGCCTATTTCTTTATTTTATTTATTTTTGATTGATTTATTTGGCAAAAATGGAGGATGTGAGCCTATAAATTTCCGAATATTTTTTTTTAATTTTTCAAATATTTTTTGAACAATAATTTGTCCGAAAATAATCCCTTTCCACTAATTTTCCTAAAAGCTTAAACCAAATAGTATTTTTTTTAATTCTAGAAAATAGAAAATGAGCCTTCTGTCGATAAAATGTTACAGAAATTGTATGAAAGGGTTGGGATGATTGCTTGGCTCAAAAAAATTGTGGCACTTTTTGAATTGGTTTATATAAAAATTGGAAAAATGCCTGATCCTGTTTCAGTTTTAAATTATTGTTTGGAAGCCGTTCTGTGTGAAAATGAACAAAGCAAATTGCTAAACAGTTAAGGGGTTTATTTAATTGTATTTGAGTATTAATTTGGAAATTTTAACCTTGAGTGGATATATTTATAGGGTTACCTTAAAGTGGAGTTGGACCCGTTCCTGTCCTGAATGTGTATAAATAAGTAAATGATGGGATCAGGAAAGAAAAAATTTTAATTTTTATTTAAATAATTCCCTCATTTCCACGTCGTTTTTGACGTTGAATTTTTGAGGACTATTTATCCCATAACATTATCAAAATTCTAATACAATATTTTTTATAGAATTAAGTGTTCGTCAACTTGTATTATTAAATTGTGTTGCCAAATTGGATGGAAGAAATAATCAATTTTTTGAATTTAATTATAGAGAAATTATTAATGGTTTTCTTTTTAAATTTTAAATAAAAATTAATTTAAAAAAAAAATATTATCGTTTTGCTAACGAAAATAAAAATTCAATGAGAGTATCTGATGTTGTTCTTTACAAAGATTTGCAAGAATTGGTTGATTTGGACTTTTTGGTGGTTGCTAAAAAGGTGGATAATGGGCAACTTCCTTTTAGGTTTTTAATCTTAAATAACTAAGAATTTCTATAATTTTCTTTTTACTTTTTAAAATTTATTTCCTAACTATTTTCACAACCAACCCTTATCTAAATCCCAACTATTGTACATTTAAAACATTTCTTCTGATTTTTAAATTTATTTACTTATCATTTTCGAATATTGAACTTAAATAAGGACGGGATTTTCCTCATACTTTTTTCTTAATTTAACAATAATTTTGATCCTCTTTTAAAAACAATTTCTAAAAAAATTTCAGAAGAGTAATGCTAAATATTGAACAAGAAGCAATTTCTGATTGTGCAAAATTACGAAAGAAATTAATTCCGGAGCCTGTAGTTGATTGGTTTAATTCTGATTTTTAATTTGAATTATTTTTTAAATTCCTTAAATATTTAAAATATTGATTTTTGAAAATAAAAACAGGATATTTAATATTTTAATAAAATTTTCTGCAGTCCTTTGTTAGCAAATATAAACTGGAAATTCTATTGTAAATATATTTTTACAATAATTTCACTTTTATTAAAAGAAGGGAGAAAATCCTTTTTTATTTGTTTGCCTTTCAAGTTTTGTTTAAATTGAATATAAATTTAATCGGATTTGAAATAATCAAATAATAAATTTACGAGGCAAATTTTAAGGAAAGGGTTGGAGATGTTAAATTTGGGGATTTAATGCCTTTTTTGGATTTTTGTGAATTTTCGATAAATGAGAACTCGGTCCCGAAAATGATCAACTCTTCAGGATTTTTTTCGAGGGGGGGGGGGGCTCAGACCCGTAGCCCCCCCCCCTGGTTTCGGGCCTGAAGAATCCTATCTCAGCTGTTATTTTGTTGGCTGTTCTCTCTCTTGGTGTCTAGAATAATTCCATGAGCTGTTTAATTCATAATTTTTATAGAAAATCATTTTGAGTTCTCCAAGCACATTAAAAATTGATTTATGAGAATGTTCATCTAATTTTTTGCGATTTCCTTTGTTTATAAAATTCCACTTTTTTTTGCTTCTTAAAAATTTCTTTTTTTTTTCAAAAAAGCTTTCTTTTAACTCTCCAAGTGGACATTCCATGAGAATTTTTTAAAGAGAAGAAAATTTCCCTTACGCAGAATTTAGAAAGGGAGAGTAGAAAGTAATAAAAACGAAGAGAAGAGAGTGAACAAAAATAGTGAAATTTTGTGGCAGCCGGATCCTTTTTTCTTCCTTTTCCCTCAATATATGTGAAATACGTCAGAAAGAAAAAGAGATATAATGGGGCTTTGTTGTAGGGATCGCCCGTAGAGAGTCGCTTCAACCGGACCGTCCATCAACACAAAAATGACCCAATTTGGGCGGGCAACTGCTACTGCACATAGTAGATGAGTTTTAGAAGAGAAAATCGCACGCTGAAAAATCCGTTCATACAGAGAGAAGAGGGAAGAGTGCCTATAACTTTCTCTCGCAGTCATTTTATATTTATTATTTCCTCTGGCGCTGATTTTGAAAGATATAAGAAATTCAAAAAAATTCCAGAATAATTTCAAAAAATCTTAAAATTATTATTCTCCAAATCTCTTTGTCTAGCAAAATATGAAATTAATTTAAAAAACTAAAAATCTTCCAATGTGTAGAGAAGCAAAAACAGAAAATAATCAGGTTAGACTCTAAATTAAATTTAAATGAGAGATAATTAGCAGAGAAAAAAATTAAAAATAAAATTTGTATATTTTGTCATTTATTTTTTAAATAAATTTATTTCACCAAAAATGCAAAAATTTTGTTGTTTAAATTTTTTATACTATTTAATTAATTGATTTTTTCTGATTTGGATTTCCTTAACAAAAAAATTTTTTTAAACGTTTCATTTAATTTTAATGTATTTTTAGTTATTTTTAAATAAATTTATTTAGATTCTGCTTACCGGTATTCAATAAATTATCAATGCCCCGAATTTCAAAATGTGACAATTTTATAACTCTGGTAAATTTTTATTTTTTTACAAAATTTTTTTTCTTTTTTTAAAGACAACAAAATCAATCTTCACTTTTTTAATCTTTTTTATTTTAATAAACAACGCTTTTGCTGATGCTGGTTCTCAAAATATTTTGACTTCAACAACAATTGTTTGTCCAATGAATTTAACTGAAAAATTGCCTTGTTTGTGCCATGCTCTTTTAGAACAAAAATCTGTTCAAATTGTTTGTTCGGGGACTTTACCAGAGAAAATATGGAATGAATTGAATGGTTATAGTATTTCTATTGGAAAAATGGCTATAAGGGATTGCCCTGAAATTATTGAAAACTTTCAGCCTGTGCCCCCATTGACGGTTTTTTGAAATAATTTTTTTCTGAAATTAAAAAAAATTTTTCTTTAAGATTCGAAGTCTAGAAATATCAAATTGTCAAATTAACCAAATGCCTCCAACTTCTTTTGACTCTCTTTCAAATTCTTTGGAAGAACTTTGGTTGCTCAATAATTCCCTTACTTCCATTCCAAAGTTGTCTAAATTAAAAAATTTGGTTGCTTTAAATTTAAATGTGAATGAATTGAAAAAGTTTCCGGACAGTTCTTTAATTGGATTGAAGAAATTAAAACATTTAAGACTTAAGAAGAATAAAATCTGTTCTCTTGTGTAAGTTTTTCTTTAATTTTTACTAAATAGAGAGTAGTTATTTGGGTGTAGGAATTTATTTAAGACTGAAGAGTTATACCTAAAATTAACTAGAGGCATTCCTAAAAAAATCTTTTTGCTCTATATGGGAAGTTTTCGACCCGAAACCTGCCCCAACTTTTTTTTCACAACTTGTGACATCTCTGGTTTATAACTCAATCCTTCTTAATTCTTAAGACAATTTTCTTCAACACTTCTGTTTCTGACTTTAGCTCATTTCTTTCAATTAAAATTCATCTAATTCCCCTTTAAACTTTTATCTTTAATTATTCAAATAAAAATTCAACTTTTTTCCTCAACCTTTCTTGAATAGTCATATCTTCACCTTTCTAATATTTTATATTTGTGTGTTGTCCCCCTTCTCCTTCTCAACTTCTCAATTTTTTTGTCTTATATTTAAAGCGATCTCTTCTCTTCCCCCAACCAAAAATATGATTTGGGTAGCGCAATCAAAACAATACTTCTTTTTTTTTAAATTTTGTTCACTTATTTTTGACCTAATTTTTGTCTCGATTCACAATCCTTAGAAAAATAGAATTTTTTTCTCTTTTTTCTCGTACCTATTACCCTTCTAAATTATCTAATAATGCTTGACTTTTTCTTCCTTTCTTCGCTTTTTTTCGTCAATATTGTGAAGAGATATGTGCAGATTTTTGTTTATTGATGATCCGACAATTGATTGGGTCAATTACTTATTCCGTAAATTTATATAAAAACGGGGGAAAGAAAGAGGGTTAAATAAATTATTAGAAGAAATTTAAAAAAAAATAAATTTGGAAATTAAAAAATAAAATATTTGAATTAAATACACGGTGTAGTGAAGGGAACATTTATAGGGTGAAAGTGGCACTTAATACGGTGTATTTTTAGATTTAATTTTTGGAACAAAATGTCATCTTTAGAAATGGGGGTTGGATTTAAAATCTACATTTATTTTCACATATTTTAACTCACTGAAAGTTTGTTAAGTTAAAGTTTTTTAGTAAATTTCAAGTTTTTCACACTTAAGTTGGTTTTTGTGCTTTCTTTCCCTCGTAAAATCTTACAAGTTTTTGTCTTCCTTATCTTAATGTTAAAAAATTCTATAATATCCGAGAGAAGTCCTAGGATTTTTGAAATGACATTTTTTCCCAAATTGAGGGTTAATCTTACCTCCTCTATATTCTTTCAACTACTTAAATTCTCTTTTTTAGGCATCCATTTACTGACCAAAAGAATGTTTTGGAATTACTCGACCTCAGTCAAAATTGTTTTGTTTCAATTCCAATAATTGCTTTGAGAGGATTATTAGAACTTAAATATTTAAGTTTGGCTGGGAATTTAATAGAAGAAATTGGTCCAATGCATTTTATGAGTTTACCTCAACTTGTTGAACTTCGAATGCAAAATAATAAATTAACAAGAATTGTGCCTAATGGATTTATGAATGTCCAAAAATTGCAAATTTTGTTACTTCAAAATAATTCTCTCTCAACTTTTGACCCTGGAACTTTGGAAGGATTTAAAGAATTAAAATTGGTTGATTTGAGTTTAAATGAATTTAATCAGGTTTGTTTAATATTTAAATAATAATTTTTTTCGAAATAAATCTAATGGTAGTTCGAATAATTATTTTTAATATTTTGTCCGGGTATTTTTATTTACTTAAGGTAAATTTTCATTCTAGACAAAGCTATAATTGATTAAAATTAAAAATTAAATTCTGTTACCAAAATATTTTGAAAATTAAAATAAGTAAAAAGAGAGAATATTTAAGAAATAAATTCAGTAAGGTTTACATTATTTTATTCTGCTATAATATGAGGGTAGAAAGGTGTGAAAAAAATTTAGTATATAAAAATAATTTTCATTTAATTATTATTCTTAAAAATTTTCAGCGCCCTTTTATTTAAAAAATAAAAAGTAGAGTTGTCATTCGTTTAAAATTGTTTCTAGATTATGGATAGCTCTTCTAGATAGGAGTTCTTCTAAATTTTTACTACTTAAAATTATAAAAATATTTTTTTTAATTTTTAAAATTTTCAGATTCCTTCATTTAAAGATATGAATGAATTAATAGAAGTTCGTCTAGACAATAACAGAATCGATTCAATTAAAACTTTGGCTTTTTCTTCCAATCCAAATTTACAAAAAATTTCACTTTCTGGTAATCAAATTGAGACAATAGCTAGGAACAGTTTTGATGCTTTGGACCAATTAGAATTTTTAAATTTGGCTGATAATGGACTTGTGACTATAGGTTGGTAGATTTTTAAAGAAAAATATTTCATAATTACTGATCACATTTTTATTTTTCCGACTGGAAATTTTGGAAATTTGAAATGGGTGATAAAATTTGATCGCTTTAGATTTGAGCCATAACGAAGCTTACAAAATTATCAAAAATACGAAAAAAAAGTTTAGAGATTGGAATGGGACTCAATCCAGTCTTTTATTCTTTTCCAATTTCTGAGGATGGAATACTGCCGTTTTCTTTGATTCGTGTTCGGGGCATATTTTGACATTCTAAAATCCCAGTTCCACTGTCTCTTCATTTTCAAATTTTGATTTTCATTAACTAAACCATTAACCATTAGTCGTTGCCTAAAATTTAATTTATTTTCTTCAATTTTCAGAAAGAGGGATGATTGAAGGAATGAAACATTTAAAAGATTTAATACTTCGAAACAATTCAATTAATAATTTGAGCCGTGAATCCTTTCTTTCAATCCAAGAAATTGTCTCTTTAGATTTGAGCCATAACGAATTAAGCAATTTAAAGGCTGGAACTTTTGCTCCACTTCAAAGACTTCATATACTTAAATTGGACAATAATAAATTGGAAACAATTGAAGAGGGAGCTTTTGATTGGAAAGTTGATACTTTGTTACTTGATGGTTTGTTTTGATTTTTTAAAAGAATTTTTTTTGGGGAAAAATATAAACTTGATTGCTGTATTGTGAATAAATTTTGTTGAATCAGAAAATATAAATTAGAATAGTTTATATTTTACGGAGTAAACAGTTTGAATTTTAATAATTTATTGTTAAAACTGAGTGGTCTATTAGAGATAAACCATTTTCTAGATCCAGAAAATTTATTTCAAACCTGGAATTTTCTGTAAACAGGATTAAATTATTCGAGTTGATTAGCTTCAGGGTATCCCTTTGTCCGAGGTATTTGCCAGTTTTTTGAGAAGCCATCCCCTTTTGATTATTTTAAAGGGATACCCTGATTATCTTACATAAAATATTTTAATTGTTAAACAAAAATGTTTTTAATTTTTAAAGGAAATTCTCTCCGTTGTGATGACAAATTAGATTGGTTTGTCGACTGGCTAGTTCGAAACAAAGTTCGAACTTTTGTTCCAGACCAACCAGAAATTCGTTGTGCTTCACCAGAACAAAAAAGAGGAACTCGTTTAAAAGAATTAATGATTAAAAGAAATAATTTGACAGAATCTTTAATCGAAACTTCTTTAAAAAACATTCCTGGATTACCACAAAATGTCAACAAAAATAGGGCAGCAGAAGCAGCAGGGAATTTCTTAGCTAATTTATTACCAAATGGAGGTGGTGGACATCAAAGAGCGGGAACACAAATTGGCTCTGAAATGCTTAATACTTTTGCTAAAAATATTCCTGAACTTCGAAATTTGCCAGGAATGGAATTTGTTCAAAATTTAAATCCGGCATCTTCAATTGGAAAACAAAAGAATGAGGGAAATGTCGGAGGAGGAGGGGGAGGAATTGATACGGCTATTGACAAGGTTTGAGAGATTTTTTTGCGATAAATTAAAAAGATTTTTTTTAAGTTCTCTGAACCGTTGGTGAAGTTTGCTTCAGGCGTTCCTCCATCTTCTGCTGATGTAGACCAACTACTCTCTTCAATTCCGAGTTTAATTGTTAATGTTCCTGGTTTTGGAAATGTTGATGTTAGCAAGGTAAGGGGAGAGAATTTAATTCTGTTAGGAATAATGGGAAAATTAATTTGGCAGAATTTTACTTTTTAAGTAACCTTAATTAACATTTACATAAATACCTTAACGCCTAGGAATGCTAACATTAATTTCTACTAAATTTATAAATTTCAGTTAAATCCATCAATTGTTGGTTATGTTCTTAAAGGGGGACAAATTCCTGGTATTCCCCGTGAAACACTCGACAACATTGTCAAGCAGTACATGCAAAGATTATATGTTGCAGCGGCACAGGCACAAGGAATTTCAACTTCTGACCTTCCAGTAACTGTTGACACAAATACTACAAGTAGAATATTGAGACCAATATCTGAATTACCTCATGGACTAGTTCAGAGTGTTATTGAAGGGAAATCACTTCCGCACTTGACAACTGAGCAAACTAACGTTATTAAGGTAATTTTTTAATTATTTTCAAATAAAAATTTTTTAATTGGAACATAGAGGGGGCGTAATGTCAGGTCTCTTGCGGAAAGGGGGATCCTACTCGGTTTATTTCATGTTCTATCAAATTAAATTTGAAGGTCTCTCATCGTCTAAGCCAGGGGTTAAATTTAATGAGGAATTCTGCCTTTTTCGGACCCTCCGCTTCTGCCTTCCTCCCGCTTTTTAAAATACGGTAAGGCCCATACGACCCACATACCTTTATTCTTTTGAGAATTTTCCTATAAAATTTTTAAAATCTTAAAAATAATTCTTTACCTTTTAAAGGAATATTATACCCAACATGCCCCAATCGGTTCAATAGAAGGTATTAATACAACAACTGGAATTTCTGATATATTACCTCAAAAAGTTATTCAAATGATGCAACTTCTTCCAAAAAATTACAATTTAAGTAAACTTCAACCAGAAGTTGTTAAACAAGTTATGAAAGGAGAAATGCCTGATTTTACTAAATTACCTTTGGATTTACAGCAACATATTAAAGACAATTTTGATAAACTTTTGGCTTCTCTTAGTAAAGATGTGAGTTCTTAAATTGAATTTGGGAATGTTTGGGTGTTTTTTGGTGGTTTATGTGGGAAAAAGATTTTTATACATAGTAAATAGTGTAAAGGTCGGGGTTTGAAACAAACTTTTTCTATGAAAAGTGAAGATCTGCCAATGCTAAAATTAAGGCCTTAATAAAATTATTTTTAATAAACTTTGAATAAACCATTGATTTTTATTGGCCAGATCTTCATTTGGTTCGATTTTTAATGGGAAAAAGCTCTTTATGGATGGAATAAGTTTCATTTATAGTTCTCATTCATCCTTTTAATTTCCTGAGTTTTTTCGCGAATCCCACTTCTATCTTAAAAGAGTGTCCTCTCCTCTCTACTCATTTTCCATTTCAAATTCAATTATCACTTATTGTTAGACTTAGGACTGCCTATTTAAAAAGTCCCCAACCCCTTTCAATAATTTTTTGTCTTTTTTCAGCACAAAATGACCGTGGAAGAGATTTTATTAAAATTACCAAAATTTGAACAACCAGAATTATCAACATTTTCTCCTTATGACATTAATGTTGTCGACTCTGATTTGGTAATTAAAGAGAGAAAAGAAGAAGAAGACAGAGCAAGATTTTGGAGATTTATTGCAGCAATTTCATTAGGGTTGGCTGGAGTATTAACTTTGGGTGTTTTGTCTGCATTTCTTTGGTATTGGCGTCGGACAAGAACATCAAGGCATGGAGTTTCTGATATTTCTGAAAGAGGCCCAGGCGTTCTTCCTTCTGTTGTTAGAGAACAAAGCTTTAGGCCATCAGCATTTTCTACACTTAAATGACACATTTTTTATAAATTAACATTAAATTAGTAGAAGTATGTAGATCTTCTTACGGTCAAACTTCATTTTTAGATAAACCTCAAACTTAAAGTAGGTTGGCCGATGCCTAACCGATATTTAAAATATCTCTTATTATAAGATCAATTTATCTTAAAGGTTATCTAAAAATGAGGTCAGACTATTAGAATAAAAAACCGCTAAATCTTTAACAATGTATCCAATTTCTTTATTTATTTCTCAATGACATTTTATTACTTTTATTTATTTATTTATCACTTAAATGATTTATCACTTAATTTTTTTTTATTTATTCCTGGCACATTCCAGACATTGCACAACATTCTTGTAGAATTTATTTTAAATTTTAGACAGATTTATATTTTGGAATAAAAACATTTTTATATTTTTTTAAATTATCTTATATTTATTTGAAAAAAGTTCTTGAGATGAAATCTTGTTCCTAGTTGTCTGACCTTTTAAATTCCTCATATAGAATTGTGTTCTCCTAAAATTTTCTAGGTATCCTAATTTATTTTGGTTATTTAATTGTAAATCCTCGGAATTTAAAAATTTATCAAGCCTCTTTTTAATCGTTAGAGAATGGCCTAGAGATTTATTCAACTCTAAAGCCTCTCTAACGAGAAAAAATTTTCTCTGACAAAGATAGGAGAGTTTTCTAATAAAATTTTAAAAAATAAAATTAATTATCTAATTCACATTTTCATTTATTTCACCGCTAAAAACAAAAATTATAACAATAATTCATAAAAAATATTTATGTGCTTCTAGGCTTATTAATATTGCCTGCGGCAATATAATCAAAAAGTGATGGTGCGCGGGCCGACAATTGTATATAAATATTAAAATATTATTTATTTGTTCAAGAGGGGAAAAAAGAAAGGGAAGAGGGGAAGTGAATCTGTCTTTCCTTTCTCTTTTAGAACGTCTGGAAGAATAAGGAAAAAATAGATGTAGAAAATGTCGCGGAAATGCTTTAAAAATGAAAGGGAAGACGATTTATAGAAATTGACTGGATTGGGGCATTAAATGCTAGAGGGAGGAGGGGAACAGGCCGACGATTTGTGAACTCTCTATTAATGAGATAAATGTTTAATAATTGTTCTTTTTATTTTCATATTAAATTTTGCCAAAAATTTAAAATATGGCAGTTTTTGAACATAAATTCCTCTATTATTGTTGCTCTACCGATTGAGTTATTGGGAGGTAATGGATCTGATGTTCTCTCTTTTTAAGTGAATTCTGATTTAAATTTAAGGGATATCTCCCGGTTCATTACATCCCACTTTCTTTTCCACAGTAAAGTCAATTTTCCGTAGATTTTTTTGTCTGAACCTCAAAAAAATTTTTATTTTAAATAAAATCCAATAAATATTTCCTTTTTAATTAATTTATTTAGCTCTATTTAAATATATTAGTCAGTCGATTAGCGAATTAAATATATACGTCTTTACATATATATTTTGCAATTAGTCTTCAAGGTCATTATTTCATTTAACTAAAATCTACATACATTTTTGGTTAAACTGGCTAGAAATGAAAAACTAGTTAATTATTTTTTAAAATAAATTTATATAAAATTAAATTAATTTTTTTCGTCCAAACCTCAAATAAATAAATATAAAATATCCTCCCTTACCCTCATATCTTAAAATTTGTGTTTGGTAAATGAATTAATGCGCCTTACACTAATTAAAAGCCTGCTTACTTTCATTTGGTGGAATGGCTGTAGGCTTTGAGTATTTTAATATCCGGAAATTTTTGGCTTTAGATGTCGAATCCGTCCTTGGGTATTCGAGGAGTAATGGTCCTTAATTGTCTTCCCCTCTGTCTTATTAAAATTCTCTCATTGCCCATTTTACTTGACAATTAAATGCCTGCGTCCTTTACATTAATTCCTAAAATTCTTTAAATTAAGGAAATAAATTAATTTTAAATTAATCTCTCTAACTTCTAAAAAACATAAATTAAATCATTTAATTATTTAATTCCTTTCGTCAGTTCTTCTAATCAAATAGAGCAAAGGGCATTAGAAAGACCCTTTCCCTCCCTCCATTTTGCTTAATTTCCACCCTATATATTTTCACTTTTTTTCATTAATTGACGCCTTTCTTTTTAAAATTATTTTAGAGTTATATTCACATTTCTCTTCTCTTATTCTCTTTAAAAGGAGAGAAACACGTTGCCCCCAAGAAGCCGCGCAAATGCCACAACAAAAATTGTGGGGAAGAAAGGGAAAAAGGGCCACAATTGATTACGTTTTTGATTTATTCGCGAAAAAATAAATAAATATATATTTACGTGTGTATTTGAGCATTACAAATTTATGGTCTTCTCTTTTTTTAATTATTTATATTTTTGTAATTTTTTGGAACAGAAAAGAAAGAAAGGAATTAATGTAATCTTTCTCCTTCAATTAAATTGTTTTTATTATTTCCGCAATTTTTAATTATTATTTTAAATTTAAATTTATTTTAAAATTTGAGTAGAAAAATTCCAAACGCTCGTCAAAAAGTTTTTAATACCGAAAGGACTCGAACCTCACTCTTCAAGCCGCCCTGCTGCGCTTTAACCCACTCAACCACACACCTGTCGAGAAATATGGGCCTTTTTATTTTCATTTTATAAATTAGCAAATTCTAGTTTTTAAAAGAGAAATTATTACGAGATTTTGCAGTTTAAATATTCCTCTAAAATTAAGTATTTTTTAAATTAATTTTTTTATTTTCTTTAAAAATTATTTTTCTCTTAAGTGAATTAGTAAGTAGCCTTTTAATTTCCATCCAAAATTATTTTCCAAATAATTACCTAAATATATTTTTATTCTTTTGTTGCTTCCTTTACTTTTGTTTAAAGAAAATAAAACAGCTTTTTTAGGTGTTTATTTAAGAAGATTCTCTTTTTTTCCTTTCCCTTTCCGAATTAGAATGGTGAAATGACCCCCGAACTTTAACTAAAAAATAACTCCCCCCCTTCTCCTTAACAAATCGGAAATTATTTTTTAAAAGAAAAATATTAAAATATTTAATTTGTTTAAAGCTTTTTAAAACATTTTTCTTTCTTTCTCCCATTTTCCGTCTAATTTCCGCCTTTACAAATTGGCATGTTTAGGCGCAAAAGTAACGCTTGCGTGATCGTTTATAAAACAAACAAATGAGAAAACTTGGAAACGTGAATTTTTGCTTAAAATTTAATTAAAAATGTTAGGGTTTGTTTTTCTTTAAAAATTTCTTTTTTTAAATATATTATAATTGAAAATATAAAAAAAAAATTTTTTTTTAATTTATTGATAATTTTTAAATCAGTAAAACAAAAATTCTAAAATATTTAATTAAATCATAATTTTTCTAAAATTCTGCTTTTTTTAAAAATTTTTCTCAATTAAAATCTTCCTGTAACTTTCTTATTGATGTGCAGTTTTAATTAAACTTTTTTTTAAATTTATTTTCTAAATATGCATAATTTTTAAATGTGTAGGTTAAAAATAACCTTTAAAGTCAGACCTTTTAGAGAATTATTTATCTCCACAATATTTTAATTAATTTATAAATAAAAATCTTTTCCCTAAAAAAGTCCAAATTTTCAATAATTAACCAAAAATAATTATTAAATTTTAAGATGTATTTGGGGAAATTTTCACTATTTTAAATAACTATCCATTTGTATTTACTATAAAATATCAAAGCAAAATTACTTCTTAATCAGAATAAATCCTCTAATAGAAGCCCATCAGAGTGACATAAAATAAAAGCCCCTGCTCTAATAAAAGCCCATAGTTTACTAGAAAAAAATAGAAACCCGCTCAATGTAATCCATTGAAAAATAAATACCCCGGCACAACTTAATTTCTTCTTTTTGAATAAACAAACAAATTTTTAACAAAATTTTTAAATAAATATTAATTTTAAATTTTAAATTCATTTCTGAAATTAAATAATAATTATTCACGCCCAACCCCTCATTTACGCCCAACTCTCCCAGTTACATTACAAAAATTTTAAGACAATTTTCTTTCTTGAATTTTTATTTGGCTTGTTCTCCCCTCTTTTATTTTAATTTTTTTTACTCCTTCAAAAATTTTTCGGTGTAAATAGCAAAACTTTACAAACAATTCTTTAATTTAATTTGAGTTTATTCGCGCATTTTTTCAATAAACGAAAAAAATTTTTTTTGAAAAAATTCTTTGTTTGATTTTAATTTTTTTATTAATCGATTTATTAAAAAAATTTTTTTAAACTTTTTTCTTTAATTTTTAAAAATATTTAAATCATTAAAATTTAATTATTAAAACTAGAGTTGGACAAAACGATACTGGTCGGCCAACCCGAGACCGAGATTGACCGATACTCGAGAACCCGATACCATCATTTTGAGCCGATACCGAGAAACGATACTGACCGAGACTAACAAAAATTTTTATTTTGTGTCAAAAAATAGTGTAAAAATAATTTACTCATTATTATTATTAATTATTATTCAGCGGCTGCGGCGCTGAAAAACGAGGGAGGTATCTAATTTTTCGAGGAGGTATCTCAACCCGACAAGTAATGTCATTCAATTTAGAGCGATTAAAATTAATTAAAATATATTCGGGGGATTAACAAAATCTAGAGGGCAAAGAAGGCTACCGGTGGAATAAGAGGAACATCTAGCGCTAAAAGGATTGGAGGTGATTCAAAGGATGCGAAAATTTTGAGAATTTTAGGGGAATTTAGGGGTATTAGAAAAAAGCCGAGAATCTCGGTATCGGTCTCGTCTTGTCCAACTCTAATTAAAACTATTTAAAAATTAGTTAAGAGAAAAATAAATTTTAATTATTTTTTTGGTAAATTTTTTGGTTAAAGTAAATATTTTTTTTTAATTAAAAGGATTAATTATATACTCCAATTATACAAAATTTTTAAAATTAAAGGGATAAACGGGTGGGCAAAATAAATCTAAAAGATAAACAGAGCTGAAATTAAAAAATAGAGTTGTGAAAAAAATAAATATAAAATTTTTATTTAAAATATAAATAATTTTAATTAAAAATTTTTTCATTTTAACTAATTCAACAAATTTTTCCGCAGAAATTGTCCGCAATAAAATTAAATTATAGGGTTTTTAATTATATACATATTTCCAACAATGTTTGTAAAACATTCATTAAAACAAACAAATAATTTAAACAAACAACAAAAACATTGTTTATATAAAAGAATAACAACAATAACAATTTGTTTTAATTTAATTTTGTTTTGCACAGTTACAACAGGTTTGTTTTTATTTGTTTTTGTTTTGTTTGTTTGTTTGCAGCTGTTAATTATATAAAGAAGAAAAACGATTATAATACTTACATATAATAATTATTAAAAAAAAATTTTTTTTTAATTTTTTCATTTAAATAAAATCTGAAAAATGTGAAATTATTCTAAAATAAAAATTGAAATCTTATGAGATAGGGGTTGGAAGAGGAGAAAGAGAGAAAGCTAATAAAGAATTCTTAGAAGGGGGGGCTTTTAAATAAAAACATATAAATTATTTTAGAGAATAAATAGAAAAGGACTTCCCCTTTTTTGGAAAAATAATTAAATTATGTAATTAAAAACATTTTTACAATTTTAATAATAACTTTTTCAAATATTTTCTATTGATACTCTCTCTCTTTCTTTTGTTTTATAAAAAATAAAAAAAATTTTATTTTAAAGTTTTTGGAAGCGATGAAAACCCAATAATACGAAATTTCAAATGTCGTCTAAATGGGTGTTGTGATCAACATGAATGGTGTAGATTTTGGGCTACAATGGGGGAATGTGGAAGTAATTCTGGATGGATGTGTAAATTAAATAGAAAAATTTAGAAAAATATTTATTTTTAAAATTTTTTAGCAATTAATTGTGAATTAGCTTGTGGAACTTGTACAAGACGTAAATAAAAACAAATTAATTTGTCTTAAATGTTTTGGTGTTTTTAGCGCCTGTTACAAGAAGACCGCCACAAACACAAGCAGTTACTCTTCCCTTTCGTTTTCCCAACAACCCTTTTATACAAACACATTCAAGACAGCCACAAACATTTCCTCATTTATTTGTTACACGAACATCCCCTTCAACACATCCAACAACCCATCCAACAACAACACAAACAACAACAACATTTAGACCCCCACCTCCGCCCCCACCTCCAACAACAACAACAACAACAGCAACAACAGCAACAACAACAACTACACAAACAATTGTCTCTAACCCAACAGAAAGGTGCAGACAAATACAAAGAGATCCTTCTAATGCTGCTGAAGTTTTAATTAGAGAAAGATTAGTTGTTGCAACTGAAGGTGTTTTTAAAATGCTTAATTAAAACATTTAAGAAAAACATTGAAAAAAACTTTAATAAAAACATTAAAACAACTAACCAAAACATTTCCAATTAAACAAAAACTTTAATAAACCATTTACAAAAACATTTTTAAACTTGAGTAAAAATAAACTTGAAGGAAAACATTATATAATAACAACTCCAACAAAACATTCCCAACAAAACAAACTTTAATTAAAACATTTCCCAACACTCTCAAAAACATTTTTTTCTAGAAAACATTCCCCAACTTTTTCTAAAACAAAAACAATATTAAATGTTTTTAGACAATTCTGGTCGTCACCCTTTAACACAAGAACAAGTTGGTAAGTAAAATAAAATTTATTAATGTTTTTTCAATGTTTTTTTCTTTAAGTTCGTTCTAATATTGCAAATGCTTGTGTTCCTAGGTTAGATGAAGCAGAATGTGAACGGTTATTAATTTTTATTTTTTTTTGAATTTTTAAATTATTTTTTAGTTCTCTCTGTTATAATTTACATTTTCGAACAATGGACGGAACTTGTAATAATTTTCAGGTATTTTCTTTAAAAAGAATAAAAATTTTTTTAAATTAAAGTTTCCCCTTCGAGGTGCAGCTTTCCGCCCTTATAGCAGGCAAGTTTTGAAGAAAAATGAATTATTTTTTAAATTAAAATATTTAATTAAAGATTAATGCCTCCAGAATATGATGGGGGATTGTCTGAACCTGTCTGTATGTTTCTTTATTTAAAAAATTCATTTTTTAAATTTTTTATAGCTTCAATTACAAATATTCGCCCTAGTCCCAGAGAAATTAATCGACAAGTTTTATCTACAGCTAAGGTAATATCGTAATTAAAATAGAGGGTAGGAAAAACTGACTGGATGAGTCGTACGAGAATCATGGATTGTTATCTTAAGAAATCTTGATGACTGATATATTTGTTCAAGATTTCGTCTCGGTCCGATCTCTAAGGTGTCTATCTCCCTATATTTAATAAATATTTTATTTTTCTAATCCCCCACTTATCCCATCTTTGAATTAAAAATAAAAATTTTTTATTCCTCTCTATCAAAATAAAAAAATTATACATTTAAATAGCAAGTAGTCCATCAAGAATACAATGCTTTATTAATGCAATTTGGCCAATTTATGTCCCACGATATGGCAAAAACAACTTTGGTTCCTTCTGCCAAATGTAATGTTTGCCAAAATATCCCTTCTCGAGTAAGTTTAAAAGAAATTAATTTTTTAAATTTTAAAAATCACTTTTTCAGTGTATGGCAATATTCCTCGCCCCCGCAGACCCAAATTCCAATTTCCGAGCGGATGGCTGTTTGAGAGTCTCTCGTTCCTCTCCGATTTGTGGTTCGGGAAGAACTAAGCCTCGACAACAATTAAGTGAAAATACTGGATATATTGATGGATCTCCGATATATGGCTCTTCTGTTGGGGATTTACACAAATTTAGAGAGGGCTCTACTGGATTTTTGAAATTAAATAATTTTAATGGGTAAATATTTGGAGAATTATTTTAAATGTTTTTTAATTCTCAATTTCCTTTCATGACTTTTTGATGAGTTAAAGGCTCTATTTTGTGGTGGCTATTAATCTATAATATGCATTTCCTCGATTAAATACTCTTGATTAATTAAACCCTCCGGCGATTGTCTGAAAAATAATTACCAGGGGAATTAGTCGAAAAATAACAGTTAATTTACTGATTTTTTGATGGGATTTATAATGAGATTTAATGAAAGGTATAAGTTTCCCAATCACATTTCTCATTATTGTTTTATCAACAATGTTAAGGGGGGGGGAAGGGGAACTCCGACGGCCTTCTAATTATTTAATAATCTCTAAATAACTTTCAATAACTTCCAAAGTTTTCACTTTTTATTATTTAATTCAAAACATTTATTTTTTCTTAATTTCCAGAATGCGTCTATTACCTTTTGATTCTTCAAAATGCCGTAATTCTGGAGATTGGTAATTCTCTCAAAATTAAAAATAGAATGTACATATATTTTTAAAATTAAAGTTCTGCAACATTTATTGCTGGAGATAGTAGAGTAAATTTATTTTTGGGACTAACTTCCTTTCATTTATTACTTACAAGAGAACATAATCGGTTAAAGAAAATCTTTAATAATTTTTAAAAATTTATTTATTTAAAGAATAGCTTCCCGTTTACAAAGACTTAACCCCCATTGGAACGGCGACAGACTTTTTCAAGAAACTCGAAAAATTGTTGGGGCAGAAATTCAAGTTTGGGAGGAGGAAAATATTTTCTTTTAAATTTAAATTGTTTTTAAGGCTATTTGTTATAGAGAATATTTACCTAAAGTTTTGGGGTCTTCTTTTGCTTCTACAGGTAAATTAGGAAAATAATTTTTTAAATTATTCTTTAGTTGGTTCTTATCGTGGATATGATCCAAATGTGGACTCTACAGTAGCTAATGAATTTACTTCGGGTGCCTATCGTTTTGGACATGGAATGATACAAGTGAGGGATTGAAAAGAAGAAAAATATTTTTTTTAATTTTGAAAATTAAAAAAATTTTTTCAAAAATTTAAAAATTTAAAAATTCTGAAAATTTTTAAAAAATTTTTTTATCAAAAATTCCCCTCAAAAATATTCTTTTCAGGAATTTTATCAACGTTTGGACGCTTTCAACAGAACAATTCCTTTCGGAGGCTTCGCCTTTGTAGACGGCACATTAAAATCTGACCGACTAATTTTCCAAGGGGGAATAGACCCAATAATTAGAGGGATGATGTCACAGCCTTTAAAAAGGCCTCAAAGGTTAACTAGAACGGTAAATAAATTAAAAAAAATTTTTTTGATTTTTAATTAAAAAAAAAGGTAACAGAACAAATGTTTGGCACAACTGATTTGGGTAATTAAAAGAATTAAATTAATTTTTTTAAATTTTATAGGAACAATAAACATTCAACGAGGTCGGGATCACGGAGTAGGGATTAATTTATTTTTAAAAATTTGTTTAAAACACCTCTAATTGAATAGCAATAAATAAGATTGAGAAAGTAATAATTTAAAAATGAAAATAATTTTTTTTTAATTTTTTTAAAATTTTCGGACAGAATTTTGTCCGCAAATTTTAAATTTCTAAAATTTCAATTTATGTATTTCAAAATCTTAATTAGTATATTTTTAGTTGCCTTCATATTTACGTTTCCGACAACTTTGTGGATTACCTGGGGCATCGACTTTTGATCATGTTCTTTAAAAAATATTTTTTTTTAAATTAATTTTATTTTTCCCTTTAAACAGTTAAGCAGAGAAATATTAAGTGTTGAGGCTAGAAATAATTTACAAAGAATTTATGGATCTCCAGGTTTTTGAAAAAAAAATTGTGAAAAAATTTCTCTAATTTTTTAGACAAAATTGACTTTTTTGTTGGTGCTTTACTTGAAGATCCGGTTGTTAGGGGGCTTGTTGGGCCTACCGTGTAAGTCTTTCTAATAGATGTTTGATGGATAATGCCTTTGAGGGATAATGTTTCGAGAAAGGTTGTGAGATAGAAACTAGATAGAAACTTTTTATCTCACCACCTTTCTAGTCCTCTCAGTTATCCTTCAAGGGCTTCAGAGGCCTCTAATTATTCATCCATCAAACATTCTTGGATATTCCAATTCTTATAGCCCAATGTTTTTTTTTCAATATTTTCATTTTTTAGTTCATTTCTATCCCAAGTAAACCTCCTAGTTAGATTCTTGGATATTTATGGATTTTGGATTGATTCTAGGATAGATTTTAGGCGAGAGACTTGCTTATTTTCCCAATCCCATATTTTTCCTAGGTTAAACCCTCTATTTATCTTTCTACTTATTCCAAGGAGTGTTTTTTCCTTTTTAAAATTTTAATTTAAGTGCTTGTGTAATTGGCCCCCAATTTGCCCGTACACGAGACGGCGACCGTTTTTACTTTGAAAATCCTGGAATATTTACAAGAGCACAACTAGCAGAGATTAGACGTTCATCATTAGCTAGAATTGTTTGTGATAATGCTGATGATATTAGAATTGTCCCGAGAGAAGCTTTCAGAACTGGACCTTTAGTTTCTTGTTCAGAAATTCCTCAAATGGATTTAACTAGATGGAGGGAATTTTAAAAGGAAAGAAGAATTTGTTTGCCAAAAAGATATCGCTCAATTTTTTTTTTAATTTTCGTTTTTTTAAATATATATTTACTAAATAATTTTATATACATTTTTTTTATTTGTACTGATATTTTAGAAAGAAAAAAAATTCCGGTGAAATTAATTTGAGAATTGATAAAAAATAAAAGTAACGTTAATTAGATGGAATATTAAAAAATAATAATGAAGATAAACCCATTTTATGAGCGGAGCAGTTCAACTGAGTCCGCACGATTGAGTCCTCACGATTGAGTCCGCACGATTGAGTCCCGGCACAATTGAGTCCCCACGATTGAGTCCGCACGATTGAGTCCCCACGATTGAGTCCGCACGATTGAGTCCCCCTTGTATATACCTCAATTGAGTCCCCGTGGATTTAATAAGTTTAAAATTTCCATATCCGGCATGCGGGATTTTTCCAAAATCTATTTTTTAAAGTATAAATGCCGGGCAGACCACCTGTGCACCCCTGCTGCACCCCAAATACCCTGCGTAGCAGCACAAAAAAGTTTTCCATCGAAGATTCAGTTGATCATAATTCTGTTCAATATCATCCAATCGAGCTAATTTTGGTGTCATTCAACTAAGCTCGTCGAGTCCTTTCGAATGAGCTATTTTTTGTTTATTCGAATTTTTCACCCCAAAAATTCCCCATGGATTTGACCATTTCGAGACCATATCTCGGCGAGAACCATGTTGATTTTGGTGTCATTCGACTCAGCTCATTCGAATGAGCTGTCATTCAAAAAATCTCGATATCCCTCCTAATCCCCAAATCCACAATATCCACCGATATCCCCCTTAATCGCTTAAATCTACTTATATCCCTTAATATTCACCGATATCCAGCTTGATCCCTCGATGTCGCCTACAAGTCCCCTGATGTTAACTTTAATCCCTCCAAATCCCCAGATATCCCTCTTAATCCTTTCTAATATAATTAAATCCACGGGGACTCAATTGAGGTATATACAAGGGGGACTCAATCGTGCGGACTCAATCGTGGGGACTCAATTGTGCCGGGACTCAATCGTGAGGACTCAATCGTGCGGACTCAATCGTGGGGACTCAATCGTGCGGACTCAATTGAGGTGTACCGTGAAGATAAACCCATTTTATGAGTACGTATGTATATCAGGGATCTAGCCGGCATAGAAAAAATAAATTCCCAACTTTCGGGAATCGGGTCGGTTATCTAAAGCGGGTATGTAGCTATTTAATTCCTAAAACTGTGTTGTAATTGCTGTGATGCATCAGTCCGGTCGATTGAAGATGCTGGGTCGCCCTCAGATAACCGACCCGATTTTAATGCCAGCTAGTTCGAATAACCTTTTGCAATTAGGGTTGCGCCCCGAATGCCCGGGGGTGGATCGGGGGTATATGTGAAAAATTGTTTCGTAACGGGGACGGGTCGCAATACTATTTGCAATAGCTGAAGGAGATATATGTATATAGTTCCGTTTAGATTAAATGTTAAATTAGCTTTACTGCCAATAAATTTTCTTTATATTTTTCTTTTATCTACTTTCTTAAAATTTGTTTGCAACATTCCCTAGTTATTAAACTATTCAAATTCCCCCTTCTTTTCTTCTTATTCATCAACTAATCCTTTTCGGCATTTTTCGGCTCAAGAAGCAAAACTCTTGTTGGCTGCCACGAAATATTAAAAAAGAAAAGAAAAAGTGGGCGTAAAGAAAAGGAAATGAAAAGAAAATAGTAAATATATCGATCCCCCCCCCCCTCTTCCCTTCCCCTAGCTATTACTTCCTCAATAGCCCCCCAACGTGTTCCCGTCGCTGCTTGTTTGTAAAAGAAAATTTTATTTTATTCAACTCTTTCACAGCCGCGGGCGTCCATAAAAATATGCATTTTTCCTC
The DNA here is from genome assembly GCA_902706615.1 of Meloidogyne luci. Lineage (NCBI taxonomy): Eukaryota > Metazoa > Nematoda > Chromadorea > Rhabditida > Meloidogynidae > Meloidogyne > Meloidogyne luci. The sequence continues at coordinate 1,106,300 of CACSLI010000045.1, read as the reverse complement.
CTCCATGAGTTCATACAGGGAGACTGCCAATAAATTTTTCTTTATATTTTTTAATGCCAGCTAGTTATTCTTTGCCTTGGCAATTTTTCGATATTTTTTTGTGAAAGTTTAAACTGTGCTGCTTGCTATTTATTTTTAACTACTAGTACTCTTTTAATAGAAGTGGGAGAGAAAGGATTTGTAAAAAAGTCCTCTCAAAATACCCCCATAATAATTTTTTATTTAAATGATTTCATCGTTTTTCTATCAAATATTTAAATATTTTTATAAGTACATTTTACTGACAGACAATTTACTGCTTAGAAATTGGTCTGTTGTTGTCCCACACATTTTCCATAATTAAGTGGTATGTATCTAAACTTAAATTATTTCCCCTTATAATCTAATAAGAACCTTCAGTATTTTTTTAGGAATCCAAATTATACTCCTTTTTCTCTCATACAGTATTATTTTACAAAAACTTTGGGTGGCGTTGAACTGTCCAGTCAGTGAGTTGTCTGACGGTAAATTGTCCCATTATTTTATAAAAATGCTGGTAATTTTCGGAGTTTAAAACAATATGGAGGAGAATCTTGTGACTCACCATTCGCCTGATCTATTCGGTGTATATTTTTGCTGACATTTTAACTTTCATGTCACCCTGCAAGATCAAAATAAAATAAATCAAAAATTTTGCTGCTAAAGTTTAATTAATAATTAAAAGCGGGCTCAAAACCAGTTTAAAATCTATTCACTTTTCTTTTGTTTCGCAAGTTTTTATTTTTCCTTATTTCAACGTTTTCTAAGACTGCGTTGTTTCTCGTTAAAACGAATTAAAAGGAGAAATTTGATTTTTGAGAAAAGCCAGACTCTAATGACTTTTGGTGATCTTTTGGGTTGGCTTTGCTTGGAAGCCTTTCTTAAAAAAATTTTTTCAAATTAAAATTTTCAGATTTAACTAGTCGACTTATTTCTTTATTTTTTGTGATTTTCTCTTCTATATTAAATATTTAAAAAATGCAAACTCTCGAGAAAATTGCGCATGCCCAAATGCCTTTTACTTCTGGCGGACAAACAATTACTGACAGATTTAATGCTGCCAAACATTCTTTGGCTGGTTCTCAATTAGGCAAAACTATTTGTAAAGCTACTACTGAAGAATTGATGGCACCAAAAAAGAAACATTTGGACTGTTTGTTTTTTTAATATTTTTTTTATTTTTGCGGACAATTTTTGCGGATAAATTTTTATATTAGTTTTGTGGGGTTTTAGATCGTGCCCTCAGGTCATGGGTATTTTTAACCACTACGAAATAGTCTAATTTTAAAAATTAATGTAAGAAATTAATAGGTGATTCACCTATTTTTTCCGCAAATTTTTATACTAATTTTGTGGGATTTTTAAGAGCGTGCCCTATGGTCATGGGTATTTTTAGACCACTACTGAATTAATCTAATTTTAAAAAATTTTTAATGCATAAAATAGACATTAATTATTTAAATTTTGTTTATTGTTAGCTCTAGAATTAAGTCAAAATTAATAGGTGATTCACCCATTTTATTCCGCATTTGTCCGCAAATCTAAAATTAACAAACAAAAAAATTTTTAATTTTTAAAGACTTACTTCATTGCACTAATGAACCCAATGTTTCTATTCCGTCAATGGCCAATTTATTAATTGAGAGGACTCAAAATCCAAATTGGATTGTTGTTTATAAGGTTTTTTTCAATTTTTCAAATTAATTTAAAATTATTTTTGAAGGCTTTAATTACAATCCAAAATTTGATGTGCTATGGAAATGAGGTTTTTTCAGAATTTTTTAAAATTTTTTTAAAATTTTTAAAGCGTTTTTCTCAATATTTGGCTTCTTGTAATACAACATTTAATTTGACCAATTTTATGGACAAATCTTCTTTGGGAAGTGATGCTATAGCTGCAGGTTGAATTTTGTTAATTTTTTTAAATAAAGGATAGTCACGAACTTTGAGTAAAAATTTCGTTAGATTTTTTCTTCTATTTTTTAGAGGATGGTCGATAATTTACTGCCAATATTGTTTTTTCGGTCCTCCCCCAAAAATGTATTGAGATTTTTGTCTTTAAGACTAATTTCAGTCATCTCCTCACAGATTTTACACCATTTATTCCCTTATTTTTTTTATCACAAGTTGTGACTTTCCCTTATAGAAGTTTTGGCGCTATCTTAATATAATGCGGCAATCAAATTTTTTCCTGCTCCCCATAATGGTCAATTTCTCAATATAATTCTCTCTATATTTGATTTATGCCGTAGGGAAAACACACGCGAACTATAAACGCAAAAGGATTATTTTTCTTTAATTTCTGAGCATTTACTTTTTTTTTCTGTCCGATGTGTGTGCGTGTTTTGTCTGTCCGAGTTGGTCCGTGTTTTGTTTGTCCGTCCGAGTTCGTCCGTGTTTTGTCTGTCCGTCCGAGTTCGTCCGTGTTTTGTCTGTCCGTCCGAGTTCGTCCGTGTTTTGTCTGTCCGTCCGAGTTCGTCCGTGTTTTGTCTGACGAACTCGGACAGACAAAACAAGCACACACATCGGACAGAAAAAAAGTAAATGCTCACAAAATTAAAGAAAAATAATCCTTTTGCGTTTATAGTCTTAAGGCACGTATCAGAAATAGAGAGAATTATATTGAAAAAATGACCATTATGGGGAGTAGGAAAAAATTTGATTGCCGCATTATATTAAGATAGCGCCGAAGTTTTACATTAAGACTAAAAATTTAACAATTTTTAGTTTTAAGTGTATATTTTCCATTCAATATTTTTTAAATGAAGAGAAGATTAAATTTTTAAATTATTTTTGCTTACTTTAATATTTTTTATTTCCGACTTACCCTTTTCATAAAATTTTTTTAAATTTATTTTTTGATCTCCTCAACTTTTTAGGTTATGATATGGCAACACATGTTCGCCGTTATGGAAAATATATTTCTGAGAAAATCCATACTTATCGCCTCTGTGCTTTTGACTTTTGTAAAGTAAAACGTGGAAGGGATGATGGACTTTTGAGGACTTTATATACTGACAAATTACTTAAAACTATGCCTATTTTGCAGTCACAAATAGATGCTCTTTTGGAATTTCAAGTTTCTTTTATTTTTTAAATTACTTTACGGATATTCTTTTATGGACAACTTCGAAAATTTTCAGCAAAGCACTTTTCTTTCTGTAATCCGAAAAATTTTGGAATCATTTGAACCCGGGGTCTTGAACTTTCCGTCTCCAGCAATTATAGACAATAGCGTATCTATAGGGTTTGGACTTGTTTGGCTTAGAATTTATATTGTCTTTAACTGGGATTTTTTTTGATATTCAAATTTGAATCTATTATTTAAAAATTTGAAATTTTTTATTTTTAAGGTGACCAGTTCGGAATTAAATAATAGCGTAATTAATTGCTCTTTTATTTTACTATTTCGAGACTTGATTCGTTTATTTGCTTGTTATAATGATGGAATAATTAATTTATTGGAGAAATATTTTGATATGAATAAAAAACAATGTAAAGAAGCGCTGGATTTGTATAAAGCTTTTTTGGTTATTTTTTTTTTATTTTTTTATTTCTGATGGATTTTGAGATGTTTAATCCTTTTGAATGATTAAAAATCCTTTTTAATTAATTTTTTATTCTTTTTAGAATCGTTTAGACAAAGTCCAAGCATTTCTTACAATTGCTGAATCTGCAGGGATTGAACGTGGTGAAGTTCCTGATTTGACCCGGGCTCCAGCTTCGTTGTTAGAAGCATTAGAAGCTCATTTATTTCATTTGGGAGGTGGACGTGGGGCTCAACAGCCAACTTTATCTCAGTCTTCGGCTCAACAAGTTTTTTTCTACATTTTTTTTAATTCCGTAAAATTCGGCAACTTCTATCCGAAAAATATTCGACAAATTAAAAATCATTGAGAGAGAAAAAAATTTTGAAAGTATAAAATTTTAGAACTTACAAGAAAATCTTTTATCAACACCGCAAATTGTCAGAGTTTTTATAAATAAAATATAGAGATTCTCTTGTTAAGTTTACCCTTCGAAAACCATTCATTTCTTTTATTTTTTTTCATTTTGGATATATTTTTCGGAAAAACTTTTTTACTTTAGCCAATATTTTCTGAAAGATCAAGAATACCCATTTAGACATTCCGATAAATTTGTTTTTGGTTAACTTTTAAGTAATAATTAGGGACAGCCAAAATATGCACGGAAAATCGCCAAATATGCAAATATATATGCACCAAAAAAGCCCAAAATATGCATCAAAATATGCAAAATTTGCCAAAATATGCACTGAAATATGCACCAAAAATAGTCAAAATATGCTTTAAAAATAAAAATTTTAATTTAAAAACACTAATTTAGCCTTTAATTTTACCTTTTAAGAGGACTTCTAAAAGATTTAATGGATTTAAAATTTCTGCAAAAAATTTTTTGTAAAAAATTTTTACCACAAAATTTTTCGAAAATATTTTTTCAAAAAATTTTTATAAAAAAATTTTTTTACCAAAAAATTCAAAATTTTGGTCAATTTTTGGCAAAATTTTACAAAAAATGCCAAAATATGGACCAAAATATGCAAAATTTGCCAAAATATGCACAAATATGCAAATATGCACGATATGGTCGAAATATGCAGAAATATGCATTAAGAACCGGGTCCTAAAGTGCTCGTACCTATGTAAAAACACCATTTTTGGTCTTCCCAGTTCAAGGCATCTCCGCATACAAAACATGCATTTGCATGTTTTGGCTGTCCCTAGTAATAATCAATTATTTTTAAAAGATTGTTTCTCAACAAATTTGTTCTGCCCAACAAATTTATTCAAATCAGTCTCAATATCCATCCTATCAAGATTATAGTGTAGACGAATCTGTTAAACAGCGTTATTTGGAAGAAGAAAAGGAGCGTTTACGTCAATATGAAGAACAAAGACGTATTCAACTTCAACAACAAGGAGGTTTTTATTCTAAAAATTTTTGGGGATTTATTGTTTTTTTGGGTCTTCGAAAGAGAAGGGAATTACATTACAAGTTATTTTCTCTGACCCCAAAAAAATATTTTTGCGATTTTTGGACTAATTTAATTTGTTATTTAATTTCAAAAATTCGATTAAGAAATAAATAAAGTAAAAAATAACCCTATATTTTATCTAATATTTCCTAAAAAATATTTTTACTTTAAAGTCCCAACATCATCTGGACCATTAATTGACACAAACAATCCTTTTGGGGGAGGATTTTCTTCAACTCCTTTACAACAACAATTTCCAATTGCTTCTGATCTTCTTATGTTTGATACTCCACCAAAAGGAGGTGAAGTAGGGGGAGGAATTTTATCTAGTAGACAACAAGATTTGGATTCTACCAATCCTTTTGCTATGGTGGCTGAATTAAATAATCGAACTCAACCAGGTTTTTTTTGCTTTAAATTGTTTTAATTTATCAAAAGTGGGCTGGGAATAATCTAAAAAATTTTTCAAAATTTTATGAGAGGGCTACCTTTCAATTTTCTCTCTTAAAAATGAAAAATATTTGTCAAAAAAATTTGCTTCCCCATGCTGGACTCGAACCGGCGACATCTGCATGTCATATTGCTTATAAGTACAGCGCTCTAACCGACTGAGCTAATGGGGAATACATGAGAAAATTCTAAATTACCTCTTTTAATTCATGCGGATAGACTCTCTTTCGAGACATTTTTATTTTTAATAATGCTCTCGTCTTCATTATTTGTGTTTAATCGAGAAAAAGAAATTATATTTGTTTACTAATAAAATAAATAGAAAAAAGAGAAATTAAAATTTTATTTTTATTTAATTTAAATATTAAAATATATATTTTGTAAATTTGAGAGGGGTTTTTTGAAAATTTTTTGAGGGAAAAATGGGAAAAAATAATTTATTTTTAGGGTAGAAAAATAGAAAATTTTTTTAAAAAATATTTAAAATAATTTTCAGTTCATTCAACACCATTTAATGGAGGAGCACCACCTCCTTTAGACAATCCATTTTTGAGTTATCCACCCCAGCCTCCATTAGTTCCTCCAATGATGGCCCCAAATCCTTTTGGTGGTCAAATATATCCTGGACAACAACAGCAAAATATTAATAATATGACTTCTTCTACACCTTATTGGACTCCGCAAATGCAACAAATGGGTGGGGGAGGAATGTATCCACAATTTGGTAAAAATAATTTTTTTTTGGAATTTTAAGTTTTGTGTTATAATTTTTCTTGTGGAAATAACGAAACAAAATTTTTGAAAAATTAATTTTATTATTTTTTTCTAAAAACTTCTTTTACCTTCCACTTTTCAATAATTTAGAAAAATTGTTTTTAGGTGTTAATTCAACTACGGCTGGCTATACAACAGAACAACCTTCTTCAATTCCTCAACAACAACCACCTCAACGTCCACCATTACCACCCCAACAACCACTAATAAATAATGGAATACAAAAAACTGAGGCAGAAACACTTTCTCATTTAGTTGGAAATTTTGGGATTCCTTCTACATCAACAACTTCTGGTTTTGCTCCATCATTTACACAAGCAAATAATAGCAATCCTTTTGGGGGTTAGTTTTTAATTAAAGTTAAACACGAAATTTATATTGTACACGACGGGTGTAAGGCACGGATCCTTTCGGCTCCAAGGCACGGATCCTTTCGGCTCCAAGGCACGGATCCTTTAGGCTGGTCGGGTCTTGAAAAATCTCCGGAACAGAACCAATCCTCAATTTTTTCAGTTTGGTTCAGAATCGACAACCCTAATTTTGGTTATATAGCCTTTACAAAAATATTTTTTTAATTTTATTTGCCTGTTCTATTTAAAATTTTTAATTTTGAAAATTTACAAATTCAAATATTTACTGCCCAATGATTTGTTCGGATTAATTGAGGAAACTCTCTTTGATATTTTGATTTTATTTTTAATTTAATAATTTTTAAATTCAGCACCGGTGACTTATCCATCTACCAATCCATTTTAAGAGAGAGATAATTATTATTGTTTGAAGTAAATAATTAATTAATAAAAATATAAAGAAAGAAAGTAAAATTCAAATTGACCATAAAATATATATTTTATTTTTTTATTAAATCTATTTGTTTAGAATATTTTTTGAGAATTGGAAATTGACAAAGAAAACTTGGAAATTATTTTACTATTTTTAATTATTTAACAATTTTTATTTGTCAACAGACCAATTTTCTTATTTGACATTTTTCCTTTTTTCTAAACTTTATTTTTGTAATTCTCTTTATTTCCTATTATGATTAGAGATCGCAATATTTTTGGAATTTAGTATATTTTAGTGTTATTCATTTGTGATTTTTCGAGATCGAGATCGAGATTATCGAAAAATCTCGATATCGAAAAAATCTCGATTTTTCCAAAAATTGATCGAGACGAGATCGAGATCGATAATCTCGAAAAACCTCGATATCGAAAAATCTCGTCGATATATCGTCTCGTGAATAACACTAGTATATTTCCTTTTTTTATGGGAGGGTAAATGCTGGGGTAGATTACTGTCTCCATTCTTAGTTGGGGGAAAATTTTGGACTAGTACTTATTTTTTGTTAATTTGTAGTTGACTCTGGTTGCAGAGCGAGATTTTCAAGAATCCTTGACCTTGATTTCGGTTGGGTACCTTGACCAAATTCTTGACCTTGAGTCAAGGAAAATCAAGGAACGCTGAAAAATGCCTTGATCTGGACTCTGGATCCAGGAAAAATCAAGGTCTGGATCCAGATCCAGTCCGCTCTCTACTGGTTACCTTAAATTCCAAACAACCCTTTTCTTGTGTTGATACTATTTTTGGAATAAATCTTCACAATTTTAAATTTCCTAAGGATATCCCAATGAAACTAAAGTCAACAATATATTATTTATATTTCAAAATTCAATAACTAAAATTTCCGGTCTCTATTCCCTTCAAATATATTCTACATAATTGTATGTAATTTTGGCCCTAAAAGTTAAATTTTTATTTTTCGCCCAACCAGACATCTTTTTATGTTTATTTTTCTTCACCTTTATTCTCTTGACTTAATTTGTTTAGTAGAATGAATTAGAGATTTTCTTAAATTTAAAAATAAATAAAGAGTTGTTTTTAAATAATTGAATGATAATTAGTCTGGATTTTGAGATTTGGTGGGGTTTATTGATACATCGATTCCTGAGATTGAAGTTAATGGAAAACAGGAAGAGTGCCTGTTTAAAGAACCTCCCAAATAGGGGGTTTTCTTAAGCAAACAAACAAGGATTTTTCGGTTCGGTTCCTGATATTCGAAGATTTTCCAAAAACCGTTTACACTATTCATAAACCTTAATCCAGCTCTATCCTTTAGTTGTTTTTGTATTTTATAAAAATATTTTTAAAAAATAAATTTTTAGACTGCTTGTTGGGTTATACTCTTTTTTAATTAAAAAATAATTTTTAAAATTTTTGTTTGTAAAAATATTTTTTTCTAAATAAAGTTTTTAAATTTTAAGTTGAGAAAATAAAATTATTGAATACCTGCTTAATTAAGAGTAAAAAAAATTTTTTTTAAATACAAATAGTTTTTGAAAGAAAAAATAAATTTATTAAAGAATTAACGATAAATTGGACTGCGCAAATATTTGTTTATTTAAAACTCTGTTGACAACTTCCTCTTTTATTTTTTCTAAATTTTTATTTAAATTTTCTTTTATTTAACTCGAAAATTATCTTTTTTCTTACCATAGAGGAATAATCAAAAAAATTATACAAGTTTTTATCGTTTTCAACAAAAAAATTAAAGTTAATGAGATAGGCTTGAATAAAATAGATCAAGTTGGATATATTTATCAAATGCGAATCTAGCTTCATCAATTTTCAAGAACTTTTTAAAAATAATAGTTAAAAATCACATTCATTTATTAACATTTTTCCTCTTCTTATTAGTTTTTAAACTTCTCACTTCAGTTTCAACATTATCTAAACTCTCCACCAACTCTAAATAAAAAAAGGTTAAACAGTAGCTTTATTGACACTCTTTTATTTAAAAAGATTGTTGCCATTTAAAAATCAACAACCAACCCCAGTGAGTATATAAAAAATATTTTTTTAGTCAATGCTTTTTTGATGATGATTCAACCAAGTTACTTTAAAAGGTTTTCTTCATTATTCTTTATTTTTTACTAACTAAAAACTAATTCCAATCCCAATCATCCTCATTCATTATATATACTTTTCCAAACATTTAGTATATATAAATATGATTTGCAACAAAAAGCTGCTATTTTAAGGGAAAAGTAAGCCTCTGTAGTAGTGTTGGTCAAACGCGATTTTGCGGTATCGGTATTTGTGGTAAAATACCGATACCGCAAAATACCGCGGTATTTTTGATTGAGGCCGTATCGGTAGCTCGGTAAAAATACCGCGGTAATACGGTACCGTGACCAACTCTACTCTGTATTAAGCCTTAAAGCGTTGGGAACTTCTGTTACTTGAACAATAGTTTTAAAGTCGTGACATAATGTGATTTCAGGATGATCCAGTCTTACAATATTAAATTGTAAACAGCATTTTAGGATCTCTTAAGGACCTCTCTACATTGCTAATTTTTCTTAGACCTGGACAATCAAAATTTCGAATATTTTAATTAATTCTTCTGGGGCAGTATGCAAAAAACAGGGTAGGGGAACCTGTTACTTTTTCTTCCAAAAAATGAACGGACCTGGTACTAAATAAATCTAAGGAAAAGGGAATTGAGAAATTAACCTAGAAAATAAAAGTAGTTAGGTAACTCAATCTCGGTATTATTCTGTATAGTAAAATTATCAAATCCCATCCAAATTAACTTATTTTCAAGCCTACCAAAAAATCCTCTAAAATAGCCCCATGGGGTTATCTTTTTCGATCGTCCTCTAGAGGGGGGCTATTTTAGAGGGAGGGGCTATTATTTTCGATGCCTAAATTTTTTGAAAATTAAAAAATTTACCAAATTTTGAACAATATTTTTCTAAAATTTAATAGAATTCATCACAAACTAAAAGTCTCTTAACGAAAATCCTAGCCTAAAAACTTCCATCATGTATTCCTCAGTCCATAAATTCATCCAAGACTTGGTTAAGGTTACCAATATGTAGCTTAATTCATAGATTTCCTCTCAAAAGCCAATATGAGGGATTAAGGTGGGAGATCAGTGTATTTGAGATATCAGGGATTTGGGAGGATATTGGATATTTAATTGAATAAAAGTGGAAAAAATACTCTTTTAATTCATCTCTTTTAATTCACAAATTCCCTCCTAAACCTAATATGTATCTCTCAAATCCTCTAATCCATATTAATCCTTCGCTATCCTCTTAATCCATCAGAATCCCCTTATTTCACTCGAAATCCAGTCATCCCCCATAATCATTTCTAATCTTATTGAAATATAGCGATTCAACAGTGCTTTGCTCTGAAAAAACAACAATTAAATATTTTGAGGGAGGGGGGCTATTTTAGAGGGAGGGGCTATTTTTTTCGATCAACCTCTAGAGGGGGGCTATTCTAGAGGGAGGGGCTATTTTAGAGGAAATTCGGTATTTGTTTCAAAAAATAATTTACTGTAAAATAAATAATTTGAGAAAAAAACAATAATAAAGTAATAAATAAATATTTATAAATCCTCTCCAAAAAATATATATTTAATTATTTACAGTCTGAAATTTTTTATAGAAATTTTGTACAATTAAACAATAGCTGGCTGATCATTTATTTAATAAAAACAAAAACAATTGAGAAAGAGTGAGGGGGGGGGGGGGGGGGGGGGGCTTTTCTTTTAAAAATACAAATAAATATCTATTACTTACCTATATTTTTTCCTTTAAAATATTTTTGCCGGCCGTCAAAATAATTATTTTTCTTTTCCAAAATTTCCCGCTTTGTTTGCGCAATTGTCCTTTTTATTTTTTACTAAAAATATTTAATAAAACAATAAAAATATATTTTACAGTTATAAATATATAAATGTACAAATCAAACTTGATTTAAAACAAATGTTTTGGAAACGAGGTTTAAATAAAAGCTTTTTCCAACTATTTTTGTTTTAATTATTAAAAACATTTATTAAACTTGTTTCTGAACAAATTTTATTCCAAGTTTATTTTAATGTTTATTAAAATTTAAACTTGTTTATTAAACATTTTATCAAACATGTTCTAAAACATGTTTGTTTCCAAGTTTATTTTAAAAAGATGTTTTCATTAGTCATTTATGAAACATGATTTATATTTAATGAACATGTCTTATTAAGAATGTCATGCATGTTTTTGCTGCAATTTTATTTAAAAAACATGTTTTTTAAATTTTATTTTATTGTCTATTCTATGTTTCCTTGGAATTTATGAATTAACTTATTTCCTTAAGTTTATGGCATTATGTATAATTTCAATTTTTATTATTTTCAAAAAATTTAAAAATTTTTGAAAATATTTAAGAGTCAATACAAAGTTTTGTTTTATTTTTTCATAAACAAATAAAAACATTTTTGGCACTTTTCTCTCTTCCTTCCTTTAAATGTCCACCTCTATATAAATTTCATTGAATAAAACGAAATTCGATCCATTTACTAAAAACGACGAGAAAATATAAAAGGCGTAAATTGTGTCCTCATAGCTTTTTTTGTTTTAAAATGTTAAATTCAGCATTTTCTATTTTAATATAAATGGTCAAAAACAAGTTTCTTGTTTTTATGAATGTTTTAGAAACAAGTTTATTTTATTTTAAAGTTGCTTTTCTTTTTCTCACTTTCTCTTATTTAAAATACAGTATATTCGCTTTCTTTTAAACTTTCTTTTAAGCATGTTTTTAAAAACTTGTTTGTTTTCAAGTTTATTTCAATGTTTATCCGAACATGTTTTTAAGTTCAATTTTTTAATAAACATGTTTGTGAGATGTTTTTCCTGTTTAATGTTTCTAAACCTGTTTTTATAACTTCACAACTTAATCTTCTTTTTCTCTACCTTTCTCTCTTATATTTATTATTGTCTCTAAATATTCTAAATCAATTTTACCCATTTTCTCAGAATTTTTGTCCAGTTTTTAATTATTCAAAACGAGCATTTTCCTCATTTTTTTCAATATAAATAGCTTCTCTAAAATTGGAATTTATATATATTTTTTAGAAAAAAAATTAAAATTGAGGCAGAATGCGTGTAGAAAAAGGAAAGAAAAGCCTTCTTTTTAAAGGTTTTCTCCCAACATTTTTATTATTATTATTTTGGTAGTAGTTGAGAGGGAAGGGAAGGGAGACGCGCGAATAATTTTTTTAACAAAAAAAGGCTTTTGGCCTTTTTTTAATTCTGCCAGCCGGCAATTTCTTTCTTTTTTTTCTTAAAAAATAATTTTTTTCTTCTTTCCCGGCAAATTATTTATGCCTTTTTGAGGCGCTAAATCGTCAATCATCTCAACCACATTCCCCCCTTTTTACATATTTATTTGTTATATTACTGTAAATATTTTGTTGTTGAATGTTCACTGATTTTTTGAATGACTAAATATGAGAAGGGAAAAAGAAATTTTTTAAAGGAAATGATTAGGCCTTTTTTTAAATTTTTAAAAAAATTTTTTAAATATTTAGAAAAACAAAGATTGTTTTAATAAATTAAATTATTTAGCTTACTTTTATTGAGGGAAGAGGAGTGGGTCTGATTCCAAGTTCTGTCCTTCTTTCGAAATGCTTTAAAACTTCCGTGTTCCTAAATTTAAACTAGTTCCGATTCCTCCTTTCTGTTTGAGAAAGGGGAATGCTTAACTCATGATTGAATCTCTAATGAAAAAATTCAACCAAAAAATATTTGCTAATTTATTTTCTTTTAAAGGACCGGGATTTTCTTTAAAAAAGGCTTCTCTTTCAATGTCAATTATTTAAATTATAATTTTTTTGGAATTTATAAATTACCTCCTCCCTTCCCTCCTCAAAAAGTGATTAACAATTTGCTCAATTCTACAATATATTTTTTAATTAAGTTACCTATCTTATTATAATTTTCTAAAATACTATTCACCTAAAATTTCAAAAAATAATTTTATGATAAATAAGTAGAGTTCGACATTTTCACTTTGCCGGACCCGGTATCCGGTTTTTTTTCTTCCGCCCCGACCCGGGCCGGGTTTTCCGGGCTAAAACCCCGAAAACCCGGAAACCCCGAAAAACCGGATTTTCTCAAAAATACCCGGTTCGGGGCCACCGGGCCCGGAAAACCCGGTTCCGGGCCCGGTGGCCCGGGTCCGAACTCTATAAATAAGTTAAAAATTTATTAAATTTCAAATTGAATTTTCAAAAAAAATATTTCCCTCTTCCCAAACTTTTATTTTTTTGTTTAAAAATTACACAAAAAATCTTTTTCCTTTTTTTAAAAAATTTTTTTGTTGCGCGGGACAGATGTTTGGCAAGTATAAAATTCAAAAACAGTGGCATATAACTTATATATATATGGATATATTTAGGAGGAGAAGAGAAAAGATTGAGTAAAATCTCTGACGGTCATTTGCCGAAAAAACTTTTATTATTATTTAAAAATAATTTCCCCCCTTCCCCCCCCCCCCTCTCCCCCCTCTCCCCCCCCCTCCCCTCTCCCCTCTCCCCCACCCTCCCCCTCCCCGCAATCCCTTCCCCCAAAAACTCATCAAAAATCTTTTCTTCTTATATTTTTCCGCCCCCTTTTTGAGGAAGATCTCCCTCCTCTTCTTCTACTTTTCCAAACTCTGGCCATCTGCCATTGTACGCGCATCTGCCCTTCCCTTTTTTTAAAGCAAAGAATATATATCCCCCCTTTTATTATTTACAAAATCCATGCCTTCGTTCAACACTCACTTTTTTTTATTTTTTTTATTTGGGGTCCATCAACTTTTTTTTTATTTTTTTTATTTGGGGTCCATCAACTTTTTTTTTATTTTTTGTCCTGATTTAAAATTAATTTTTAAAAATTTATCGTTTAATTTATTTTATTTTTAAAAATATTTTATATTGCTAATAAAAATTAATTAAAACATGTTCAGAAACATTACAAAAAAATAAAATAAAAATTGACCCCAAGAACTTAAAGCATAGATAAAACATCTAAGATTACACGAAAACAACAAATAAAGTTTATTTTTACTTCCTAAACATGTTTATTTATTTTTAATATGTATGTTTACGAACATTTTATTAAGTTTACCTATCTAAAACATGTTTTTGTTATGAAAAACATGTTTTTGTTTAAAACATGTCCGTGTTTTCCTCCTTATCGTTCTAACAAAAATTTTCAAAAAAAAATTATTAAAAACAAATTTAAATTCAAAATCTCAACAATATTAACCTCACCAAATAAAATTAATGTTCTCCACTTCTTATTGACAATTCTCTCTTTCTTTTCTCCTCTCCTGTCGCCAGTCTTTTAAAAATATTTCAAGTTTAAAAAGGCAAAATCAAAAAGAAAATAAAAAGGCTGCGCAATCCCTTGGGGGGTTTGACTTAAAGTTTGGGGAAAAAGTCCAATTAAAAGATTTTTTAAAAAAAGATTTTCTTGAATGGCACACAGATGGTTAAAATAAATAGAAAAAATAGAAGAGATAAGCCTTTTTCAGCGTCTTTTATTTAATTTAAAAATAGTTTTTTTTCTTTAGAAATACTTTTTTTAATATTCTTCTATTCTCTATGCAAATATAAATTTTTTTAATTTAATTTTTTTTGAAAGAAATATATTCATTTCTTTTGTTAAAAAGGATTACTCTCATTATTTCCTTTTCCTAGCAACTTTTACAATATGTTGGAAACCTGGAATAATAAAAACAAAAACCAAAAACTTCGATAAAAACATCTAATTTTATTATTAAATTCTCTTTGTCAAAACATTTCCGGAAAAGTTTTTTAATGTTTTAATGTTTGTTTCGATGTTTGTTTTGATGTTTATATGTTTGAACTTGTTTTTGTTTTTATTTTTATCTTAAAGTTTTCTTAATTTCTTCTGAACATGTTTGTTTTAAAGTTCATTTGGAAGTTTATTTTAAAGTTTATTTTTTGTTTCTGAACATGTTTTTCCTTCATTAAAACTTGTTTGTGAACAATATGTTTATATGAAAATTAAAATGAATGTTTGGGGAGAAAATGGGCGGGACAAACAAATAAAAAAGTAAGTATATGTACAACTTGTTTGTGAGAACTACTAACTTGTATTCCTTTCCCTATTGGTTGTCATTTAAAAGTAATTTTTAAAGAAATGGCAAACAGAAGAAAACTAAAAAAGCTTTTTCTTTTCTCTCAACCAGCTGCATCCTTCTTCCCTTCCTCCCTTACTTGTTTTTTTTGTTGCTCAGGCCAAGTTGACTATTATATATAGGGTTTTTAACTATAAAATAAGCTTCATTTCTTCTTTTTTTACTTTTTAGAATCCCAAAGATGGCTTTGGGAAATTTATTTTTACAAGAAAAAATTGGAAAGAGAGGGAGGGAGGGAGGGAGACTGTATATCTACTAAATAAAAGACTTTTTGGTCAGCCGCTTGGCAAGTTGGGCGTATTTAAAAAGTAAATGTAGAAAATAGTTAAAAGAAGAAAAGTAAAAGAAAAAATAAAAAAAGTAGGCGGTACTTCCCTTACAATTATTCTCTCATTTCCTCTTTTTTAATATTTCTTACTTTAAAGACACTTTTTTTGGGTATTTTGCTTTACCTATTATTAATTTAGCTTGTTTTAATATTTAATGTTTTCAATATAGATTTGAACATGTTTTGCCCCTCTTTCTTTGATTACTAAACATGTTTTATAAGCTTAATTTAATGTTTTTCTGATTTGATGTTTTCTTAAACATGTTTACATGTTGTCCAACTTTTTTTCTTTTGTTCAGAAAAATTAAAACTTAGAAACCTGTTTGTTCCAAGTTTATTTTAATGTTCATTTTCTGGTAAACATGTTTTTATGTTTTTGACAAAAACATCCTATGTTTATGTTTCAATGTTTATTTTTTGTTTTAGAATTTGGCAAACAAATGTTTTTAGATGTTTTTGAAATCAAAACCTTATACAAAACACAGGCTTTTTCTCTAACCTCTAACCTCTTATTCCTTCACTATTTCTTACATTTATTTAAATAAATTTATAACTTTTAAAAATCTATCATTTATTGATTAATTCACCCTCTTCCCTCCTCAATCATTTCCCTCAAAAAATTGGCAAAACTTTAAAGCTAAAACTTAAAAAATTTTATCCTCAAATTTTCTTCTCTCTCTCTCCCTCTTTCCCCCTCCTTTCCACAATTCTTTTTTCCCTCCCTCCCTTCCCCATTTATTTGGCATTCAAAGTCACTCCTTGTGATTTTTATTTAGATTTTCTTTTAAAAAATTAATTTTAAAAAAATTTAAAAAAATTATAGAAAATTTTTTTTATTCAAAAAATGGAAACGGCAACTTCTTCCAACAATAAAAACAATTTTACTTCCCCCACTCTTTGCCCTATTATTTTGACTACAACAAGATCTATTCCTTCAAATACCCCCACTCCCCCAAATTCATTAGAAGGATTTAGTAATGATTGTAGTGCTAAAAAGAGGAGAAGGAAGCCTGAAGGTTGGAAAAAATTAAATTTAATAATTAAAAACCTTCTGTTAATATCTCTCGTTTTTCTATGTTATCCCATCCATTGAGAGTGTCTTTTAGTTGGGATAACTAAGAGAGGTTTTGTAATATGAGGGAGGATGATAGTTTGAAGAGAAACTGAAAGGGATAAGAAATGAAGGGAATATATCAGAGACTAGGGAGTGTTCGGCAAATGGATTTTTTCGGTACCGGTACCAGGAGTATCGAAAAATCCCGATACCGAAAAGTACCGAAGAAAAATTTTCGGGAGTACTGCGGGAGTACGAACCGTGCCGAACACTAGATAATATAGAGATAATTTAAAGAGAGAATAAGAATTTAATTAGGGTTTTCAAATTTTTATTCTTTTTCCCAGCTAAAAACATTATTCGGTTAACAACAACAGAAAAATCAACAACTTCTGATAACAACTATACTTTAATTAACCCAAAAGAAATCACAGAAAAACCGGAAAATGAAGAAAAGAATGGAACGTCTACCATATTAACAGAAGAACCTTTAGAAGAAGAGGAAGAAGAAAGAATGTTGTCATCAATCCAACAACAACAACCATTTGTTGGTGAACAAGAAGAGGAACAAATTGGGGAGGTGAATAATAAATATATTGTAGGAAGGAGACCTTTTTGGCGCGATGATTGTTTGGGCGCGGGGTTTTTCGAGGCAGGATAAAAGTATCAAGGAAATCTGGGATTTTATTCTGTTTAACTATGGTTAACTAAGTCGCGCCGAAATTGCAACTTTCTAATTACGCCTAATACTAGGCACTCGCTTATGGAGATACTTTTTTAAATTTCGTCAGCCATTGTGTGGGTGAAGGTGGAGTTGCCTAAGTGATACCCTCTCTATTTAAAATACCCTTCATTATAAGTTATATGCGTTTTCAGCCTCAAAGGGTATATTTTCTTGATTATTTTAATGGGAAATTTATTTTAAAATTTTCTAATTTAATTTTTAACAAAAAGGAAACCAACAACAACGATATATCTTCCCCAATAAATTTAATTACCTCAACAACAACAAATCCACCATCTCCTCAATCTTTACTTCCATTAACGAGTATTGAATCCTTACTTTTCCAACCAGTAAATATTGAAAATAATTGGAAAGAAGGAGGAGAAGAAAGAGATGTTTTTATTAATTTAGAGGAAGGGGGGTCTTCTACAGGTGGAAGTATTGGAGAAGAGGAACAACAACAACATAAGAATGAGGAACTTGTTGAGGAAAAGGGGGAAGGAAAAGATAAGGAAGGAGGAAAACAATTAAATGGTTGCTGCCCCTCTGAGGTGTGAATATAAAAATTAATTGAATTTGTTAAAAATAAGATTTTACTCCTCTTTCTCCCCTTTGTGTCCAAATCTCTCACATCCCTACTTTAACCCTCTATTTTATAACACCTTCCTTTACTTTCCCACTTATCTCTTTCGATTTTTTAAGACTAGATTCGGATAGTAAATGAGTTAAATTCATTTCTAAATTCAATATTAATTTCAATTAAACTCTCTAGCATATCCCAGGCCATTCCAAAATAGTTTGGAAGAGAGAAAAAGACAATAATTAAAATTCCAAAAATATTTCCAAAATTTGAAAAAAAAATTTAATTTTTAAATTTAAAGGAAGAAAAACAACCCCATTTTGTTGTTGGCAATTTATTTGTTGATTCTTCTAGTCCACAACCTTATTATTCCTCTTCTGCAGCTTGTTCTCCACTTTCTAGGCCTGATGGTTCTCTTTCCCCTTTGGCCTTAAATTTGGAGGGAATGAATAATTCTGTGCCGCAAATGAGAAGAAAAGGTTTTCGAATGAGAAAAAAAATTTTTTAAACTTTCAAAAAATCTCTTCACAGAAAATGCCAAACTTTATTGCCCAACCCCCGGATGTGACGGTTCTGGTCATCAAACAGGTCTCTACACACATCACCGTTCATTAAGTGGCTGTCCTCGAAGGCCAGACAAGCAAACAATACACCGTAAATTTTTATTTTTTTTAATTAAAAATTAAAAATAAACAGGAAAGCTAAAAATGAAAAAAAATTTTTTTTAAATATTTTTTTTAATTTTTCCTTCTTAATTTTTAAAATATTTTAATTTTTGGAAAGCCTTCCAAAAAATATTTTTTTTTAAATTTTTTTCTACTCATTTTCCTCTCAACTTTTAAATAATAAAAACCAAAAATTAATCCTCTTTTTTCCATTCATTAAAAAATTATTTTTTTTAATTTAAATAACAAAAGAAATTTTTTATTTAAATTAAGAGGGAAATAATAATAATTATTTTTATTTTTTGCCATATTTAAAAAAAATTATTTTTTCCTCTAGATTCACGTTCTTTTCAATTTTCACAATTTTACATAATAAACAAATGCAGCTGTAAATTATGCCATTCCCCTCTTTTATTTAAAAAAGAAGAAAAGAGTAGAAGTGAGGGGGGGGGTAGAAGAAGTGTTTTGTAGGGCATAGAGGGAATTTTATTTTATTTTTTAATTAATTAACTGTTTCTAAAAAATAAAAAGATTATAGACTGGAAAAAATTTTGTTATTGAAAGATAGTTCTTTTGAGACCCTCGGATGCTAAAAATTTCTAAAATGAATTTAAATTTAATTTGCCCGAGTTAACTCTTTTAGGCAGAGGTGGGTCGGAACAGTCAGAGGTGTCGGAAATCGGAAATCAAATTTTTTTCGGAAATCGGAAGGAAAAAATGTCGGAAATCGGAATTCCGACCCACCTCTGCTTTTAAGGAAAACTTTAAAAATATACTCTCAATCCCAAATTTAAAAAATCCCCAAAATTAATGCCCAAATAAAACTTTAATATCTCTCTGATTTTATTAAATCCAAATATTTTCTCTTTTCTTTCTACAAAAATATTTTTTTGGCTCTTTTCCATATCTTCTTCTTTATCTTCTAATTATCCAAAAACTATTAATTTAAGACAACTCTAATTATTTCTTTTTTTTATAGAAAATAGGCAGGTGTTTTTTTATTTGTTGCATTCTTCTTTTCTTTGTTTTTTCTCTTTTTAATTACCCGCTACTTAAATAACAACAATATTTTTTTAGTAATCTCTCTTTCCTACAATAATCTTTTTTATCTTATTTCTTTGTAAAATATTTCTTTGACGTTGGGATAAATTAGAAAAGTTTAGCTACTTATCTATAAATACACCAGGGGTGTGCCAGTTTCACTTTTTAAAATCTGGGCACACCCCTGATACTAGAGGGTTGTTCCCCGTCCCCGAAAGTCGGGGAATTTGAGAACCTTTTTTTTTGAAAATTTGGCCGTCCCCTCTCCGTCCCCGAAAGTTATTCTAGCAGCGACCAGGCGTTTAATCTTTCGACATTTCTGAAGCCGCTGATGCTTCATTCGATCGTTAAGAAAATGTGCACGGCTGATCTTGTAGCTCCGAAGTCCAAGCTTCACTCTGACAATTCTTCTGATGCTCCTCGAGCTAATTCCGAGATCTGAGGCCATTTTTCGCATCGATTGTTCCGAAGAACGGCGAATTCGGCATCTGACCTTGTTAACGTTTTCAGGCGTAACTGCGGTTACCGGCCGGCCACTACGAGGGCGGTCCTGTGTATTTCCAAGCTCCTGATAGCGTTTTATTGTTTTGGAAACTAACTTACGACAGATACCGAGCCGTCTAGCGATGTCACATTGTCGAACATTTTTCAAATACAAAGAAATAATAGAATCACGATTATTTGACATTCTGTAAAATTTTTACTTTATGAGATAGAAAAAAATTTTCAAGATAAAATTTGTAGAGCGCGAATCGTAGAATATGGGAAAAATAAACAAAAAGCAAAATATAAAGTGAATTTTAAGAAAAGACAAAATAAAATTTGTCGCCGAACTTTTGCCCCACCCTGTACATATATATAATCAACTCAACTTTCTCCAACACACTCCCTCGGTACCAAACAAAAAAATATTATTTAATTTTCATTAATTTGACAGCTTTTCAATATTATTTTCTCAATATTATTTAAATATTTTTTGTTTGTGCCGCGAGAAAATTTCTTGACAATTAATTAATTATTTTTATATTACTTTTATTGGGTTATTTCGAATATTTTTTTAAATTCAAATTTAATTTTTTTATTATTTCCTGAGAGATTCTATTTTTTGGAGAAACCCCCAAAAAAATAAAATAATAAACTATTCTCTCTTCCCTCTAATCTTATTTTTTTTTATTTTCAATATTGCTACTAAAATAAGTAAAAAGAACAGGTGTGTGTGTGTTTGTAACAGTAGAAAATTGGAGGAGAAGAAAATATTAGAGCGCCTCTTTTGCCCTTAAATTATAAGGGAATTTCTTTTTCTTTTTCTTTCTTTATTAAATAATAATAATAACCAATTAGTAATTCCTTTAAATAATTAGGTATTTCCAAAAAAATATTTTTGGGGGCGCATGTCTCCTCTATTTTCTAAAAGATTAACAGATTGTAAATGAATAGAGGAAAAAAAGAGAGGAAAAGAATATTTTGTAACAAAAATATTTTTTAGGAAAAAATAAAAGAGATTGGAAAATTAAAAAATTTTTTTAAAGAAAACTCCTTTCCCCCTTTAATTTTATAAACATTTAATAGACTGCTCTTTAATTAATCACCAATTTTCTATTCTTGCATAATTCTGAAAATTTTAGATTTTTTTTGAAAATAAACATTTTGGGATAGTAAATTGTGTTTATTTTTAATTAGAATTTCCCAAAAATTTAACCAAAAATTTTGAAATTTTTAGAAAGTTTTTAGTTAACATTCCCAAAAATTTCTGTTCAAAATTTCAGAGATTTATTTTTATTCTCTTTGACTACTTTAAAAATCAAAAAGTAAACTAGAGCTGGTTCGAAATTTCGATTTTCGAAGATTTTTCAGTTTCGAAACAGCTCTAAAGTGAATTCTCGTCATAAATATTTAATTTTAAATAATTTTAATTATTTTTGAAATCTAATAAAAAAAATTTTTCTACAAGAAAATTAAAAGGGGATTAAGAGAAAATAAGAATTAACAGAACAAAAAAACATTTTTAAAGCTTTTCTTTTATTTTTTTGGTTACAGTAAGGTTTTTAAATATAAAATTATTTTTATTTAAATATTTACAGTAATTTTTAAAAAACCCAAAAATTAACTTTTACTCATTTCAATGTCCATTTAAATAAAAAAAGAATGTTTTTACTGGGAAAATAAGATTAATTACTTGAAAAATGGCTTTATATTGTTTGCACATTTTTAAAAGGAAAAAATGTTTTTAGCGGCAAAATTAAGTATAAAATTTATTTATTTTTTACTCTGTCTTCCTATTAAATTTTCCATGCATTTTTGTCATTTGCCGACTTTTTGAAGGGGGAACAAAGATAAATTAAAAAACACAAAGGGAATGAATGTTTTAAAAATTAAAAGTTTTTTAAAAACGAATTTAAAGTCAAACTTCACTAAAAGATATACTCAAAATACTAGGCAGATAAACCTCTATTTAAGAAAACCTTTTTAAATTTGATAGGGGAGGGAGGGCTGTCCAGGGGTCGGTCGGAATTCCGATTTCCGAAAATTTAGGCTGATCTTCGAGTTCCGACTTTTGAGCCATTTCCGATTTCCGACACCTTCGTCATTTCCGATCGACCCCTGTGGCTATCTAAACGATACTCTCTATTTAAAATACATCACCTAGAATTTTTTAGCTCAAATTCCGGATCTGGAAATTTTCGGATCAAATATCGAACCCAGTTATCCGAAAATTTCCTAGGATCCGCCAAATCTAGCAATAACTATTAAAAAAATTTTTAATACCTCATCTTCCCCTTCCATCCTAAATTTTGTCTAAATTTATTTTATAGTTTTACCTAGAGAGCGAGCTGGATCTGGATCCAGACCTTGATTTTTCCTGGATCCAGAGAGCATTTTTTAGAGCTCTTTGATTTTTTCTTGACTCAAGGTCACGAATCTGGACAAGGTACCCAACCAAAATCAAGGTCAAGGTTTTTTGAAAATCTTGCTCTCTAGTTTTACCTAACTTTTCTACTAATTCCAGAATTTTCTGATTTTTTTTTTCGAAAGTTTTGGTCAAAAAACTCGACTTTTTGACGAATTAATTGAGTTTTTTAGCCATAATTTAGAAAATACTTGATAAAAATTCT
This sequence comes from Meloidogyne luci, assembly GCA_902706615.1. NCBI lineage: Eukaryota > Metazoa > Nematoda > Chromadorea > Rhabditida > Meloidogynidae > Meloidogyne > Meloidogyne luci. The sequence goes on along the minus strand of CACSLI010000045.1, from coordinate 1,083,572 downwards.
ATATACTTTTCCAACTTATTTTTTAAAAAAATTTTGTAAATTTAGTTTATTATTTAATAATTTTTTATAAGATCCAACCCCCTTATATCTAATTTCACTAAAATAAGGGTAATAAAGTTTTTACTATTTAAAGTTTATTTTTGGGGTAATAAAAACTTGGAAATAATAATTAAAACTTTTTTTACTTAAAGTTTTTATTCTCAAAAAAAAATAAAAATAATTTTAAAGCCAAAAAGTATTTTTTTGGAATTTAATTTTTTTAAATAAAATAAAAAATAAAAAATAATTTTAAAAAATTATTTTTCAAGTTTTGGCCCTCCAACCAGACCAACAACTTCGTTGCACGTATCCCGGTTGTGATGGAAGAGGGCATGTTAATTCTGTATGTTTTTAAAAAGAGAAGGAATTTAAAAATTTTTTATTAAATATTTTATCTGTGGATATACTTAAATTTGAATAAAAATGGGGATCCTGAAGAGTAGGGTTGTTGGTTCCTGGAAATTCTTCTGATAATCTTTATTCGGTCCAGAACCGACAACCCTACTGAAGAGGGATTTTGTGGAAGAAATTTTTTGTTAGATTTGAAAACTGGTTATTTTTCTAGAAATGTTTTTTTAATTTCCACAAAATCTCCCAAAATCAACAATTTAAAGTTTCCATTCTCAAAAATTTTTTTCTTCTTTTTCCAGTCTCGTAATTCCCACCGTTCTCTAAGTGGTTGTCCAGTAGCTTATGCAGATAAAATAAATAAAAGACAACAACAAAAATCCTTAAAAGGAACACCAGAAAGGGGTTCTTCTAGTGAACCCTCAACAAGTTTAATTAACAATAAAAATGGAAGAGAACATTCTTTTTCGTTAATTAAAAATAAAGAAGGAGGAGAAAATTTTGAAAAAGAAGATAATATTAAACAACAACAACAACCTGTTGATCTTCCTTTTAATTTACAACAAAGAAAACTTCAAATTAATGAACAAATTGGGTAAAAAAGAATTTTTAGAAATTAAATAATTATGGGAAAATTAAAAGGGAAAATCATTTAAGACAGTTTCGGCGCAAAGGATAATTCGGCGCAAGCGTATATAAAATAACTGGGAAAATACCTTTTAACTTAAAATTTAAATATTTAGATTCTCTATAGTGTTATTTAACGATTCTAAGGTTATGATTAAAGGAATAACCGAAATCGACGTCCTTTTTGAAAATTCTTTAACTCTTTTGAACATAATCTCTCGAGTACACAACCTAAAATTTTGAAATTTTTAGAGGAAGTAGTTAACACCTTTTAGTATATTTATACAAAATTTGATTAATTTATATTTTCTTTTGACTATTTTTTAATTCAAAAATTTTTGTCTCTCTCATTTTTGCCTTATCTCTAATTTTATTTAATTTTAAAAAGTCTTTTTAATAAGCTGATAGGTTTAAAAATAGAAAAACTAAATTTTAAAATAAATTTGAATTTAATATTTTCTTTAATAATTTTTTAAATTTCCATTCCTTCCATTTTTTAAGAATTTTTTTAATAAAAATTTTTTCTGCTTCACAAAATTTTTTCCTCTAAACACTTTTCCTGTTGCTATAATTATGTAAATTTACTATTTTTTAATTAAATATTCAAAATAATAAACTCTTGGATGATCCAAAAAAAAGTTGATTGACATATTTAAATAAATATTTAATATTAAGTAAAATCCCCCCTTCTCTCTTTTGTTTTTCTATTGTTATTCTTACTGTAAATATTTTAGTAAGAAATAAATAATATTTTTTTGGGAAAAAAATATTTTTTAAATAGGTATATTAAAATATCTACTACTGATTATTTTTAAGAATTTCTGTCTTTGAAAAATGAATATTAAAAAATTTTAATTTCAACATATTTATTCTAATAAACGCCTTCTTTTATTATTTTAACCTCTATAGGAGAACGGGGCTTTTATTAAAATATTTTTAAAAAATTTCTTTGAAAAATTTTTGAGTAGTTTTTTGGGGCATCATAAATTTAGTTCTAATCTCTCCCTCATTATTATTTGAATTTTTAATAAAAACAACAAAAATATTTTTCTGGCCCATAAAATTAAAAAATCTTTTCTTCTTCTTTTTTTTCTACCATAAATTTAACATGCTTTTCTCTTCAATAATTATTTATATAATTCCAAGCTTTGGGGAATATATATTGGCATAAAAATATTTTTAAAAAGAAAAGGCAAATTGGATTAAATAATAAAAATAATGTTTTTGGAGGGAAAGGGGGGGGAGGGGGGGGAGGGGGGGGAGGGGAGGGGGGTGAGGGGAGGGAGGGGGGGGGGAGGGGGGTGAAAATAATTTTTAGGAAATAAAATATTGTTTTTAATAGAGGAAAGGAAAGGAAAGGAAAAAGGTTTTTTATTAGTTAAAGCTTGTACTCGATTATTGGATTTTGTTGGTATTAAATTGAAGGGAAAGAAGTAGAGGAGGGAAGGGGAAGGGAGGATTTTGGTAGTGGGAAGGGGAGGAGGGAAGGGAAGAGAGGAGAAGGAGAAAGGATTTTTGTTGGGACAAAAATCCTTTTTTAAGGAAAGGCAAAAAAATAGAAGAGGAAGAAGAAGAAGAAGAAGAGAAAAAGGATTTTTTAATTTTATAAATTTATTTAATCCAAATAAAAGGATTTTAAAAGGATAAGGAATTAAAAAGTAATTTAAGTATATTACATAAACAAATGATTGCGCGAATGGGAAAATTGTAGAAAAAATAAGGAAAGTAAAAATATATTCTCGGATTTCATTAAAAAATTTTGAAAAATAAATGTTTAAAAGATTAATTTATTTTTAAAAATTTAAGAGTTAAGGGAGAGAATTTTAGTTGTGGAAATATGAATGAGTGGAGAGGGCTCGTATCGTTTTCATTTCTTAATTCAAAATAGGGGAAACTTTAAAGAGATAGTTAATTCCTCAATTCTCGGTTTTAAAATTTCATATAGAGAACGGTTTAATTTTACTAAAAAATAGCAAAATTTTCATATTCAAAACCGATCTGAGCTTTTCTAGTTCAAAATAAAAGTAAAGCAAAATTGAAATTTCAAAGCGTTAGGGATCCAAAATTAGAAAATAATGACAACTAAGAGTTAAATCTTTCCGCAAGTAAATTCTTTCATTTTCCTCGAGTTCCTTTTCTTCGAGTAAAAATATAATACATACAAATTATTCATTAAAAATCTAAAAATAATTATTAAAAAAATTTTTCCAAAAAATTTTCAGTGACCTTCCAATTCAAAATGAATTACGCGAAGCTTTAATGGCCGGTTTTCAACGTCAAATGCTTATACAAGCAGCCCTTTTATGTTCAACAAATAACCAAACAACAAAAATAAATTCTGATTTAATTGAAAAAGAAGAAAATAAAAAAGAAACAAAAATTAATTTAATTAAAAGGCCAAGATTAGAATTACAAACAGAAAATAATCAACAAGAAGAAAATAATAATTCTTTATTAAATTCTAATCAATTAGAACAAATGGAGAATATTTTGTTATCTAGAGGGTTTCAATTACCTAATGGGGGATTGGCTACTTTAAATTCTGGTAAAAAAATTAATTAACAAACAAAAAAAATATAAGCTTCTCCCCGCCACGATTTTTAGATAGTTAAGGATCTACATATATCTAGATCCCTAGGCATTTTTGCAAGGGGACCATTCCACTTAACTCACCAAGACATGTATAGTTTCAATTTAATGGATAAGAACTTCCCTAGGTTACTATGAAATAAAGGTTTTGTGAAAAATTCCATACAGGATCCTGTAAGCACGATTTTGCCTATCACATCAAACACTATAAATAAATTCCTTTTAGTTACCATTTTGTGTTGTTGGGCTAATTTTCTTTAGTAGCGTTTTTATTTTTATATGTAATACAGTAAGACATATAGCTAAAAATAAGATAAACATGAAATAATTATGGGACAAAAAAACTTTTCAGAACAACTTTTAGAGTTGGCAACAACATTAGCCGCTCAACGCCTAGCTGCTGTCCAGGCACAATTTCAAGCTGCCGCTGCTGCTATGTGGATGGGAGCTCCCCCAGGTCAATCAAACAACAACGAACAACCACAACAACAACAAACAATCCAAACATCCCAACAACATTTAATAGCCAAACTTTTAGAACATCAAAAACAAACAAAAACACCAAACAAAACAAAAACAGAAGAAAAACAACAAAACAACACTAACGGAACGACATTTAACCAACAGACAAATTGCCAACAACAACAATTTTTGCCATTTGGCAGAGAAGAAATGGCAGCAGCTTCAACAATGTTATTTGCCCAAATACAACAACAACAAAAACAACAATTATTATTTCAATTAAAACAACAACAAAATGAAAGAGAAGAAGAGGAAAACATTGAAGAAAAGGAGCAAGTTTTAAATAAAAATGGTAGTAGAAAAAATTCTGTGATTAAAAAAGTTGGGAATAATGAGAAGATGAAGCAAAATTGAAAAAAATGTTTTTGATTGTTATATACTAAATAATGGATATGAATTATTTAGCTAAAAGTATATTTGAAGCAGAGGTCGATCGGAATTCCGATTTCCGAAAATTTAGGCTGATTTCCGATTTCCGACTTTTGAGCCATTTCCGACAGTTCCGATTTCCGGGACCTTCATCATTTCCGATCGACCTCTGATCTGAAGAAAGAAGTATTAATCATTTTATTAAACACATTATTTAAACACAATTTTATATGTATTTTTATTTAAATAAAAAAAAGTAGAAAAATTGTTTATTTAAACATTTTGTTTCAAGATTTTAATTTGGAAGCGGAAAATAAAAACAAAATTTGGGATTGCCGTTTTTAAGTTTGGGAACAGTAAAGTGACAAATTTTCATGTTTAAATTTACTGGGGCGGCCCTCGAGTCTTTTTTGCTTCGAATTTTTGAAAAGAGTCGTTGACCTTTCGAGCCGCCTTTCAGCTTAGCAATCCCTATGTTAACCCTTAAACGATGGATGGGGTCAAAATGACCCCAAACAGGCTTTAACGTCGTATAAAATTTTCAGTCGTTTAAGTGTTAAGTCAACTATTTTTTAAACTTTCACTTAAAATATCTCTACTCAATTAACAATTCACTTGCAGGCATTTGAAAATTAGCAGACCAAACAGGTTTTGTTCTGTCCTTTCTCATTAAAATAATTCTTATTTCTGTTTCTTCTTCCCCAATTAAATGTTGCTTGTCTGGATGAAGACAATAAATATCAGAATAAAATTTTAATTGTTTATTTGGAAATAATCGAGGAATAAAAATCATTCTTAAGAGAAAAAAATTTTTTGAAAATTTTTTTAAAAATCCCAAACCGATGACTAAAAGAATATTCTTGTTCATTAAATATAAATATTAGCCATCTTTCAACATTTTCTATTTCCCTTTAGAATTAATCAAAATACTATTAATTATAATTAGTGTAACTAACGACCGGACTGAGACAAGATCTCGAACAAAAATCTCAGTTATAGATTAGAGTTGGCCGGGATCGGGCCCGGTTTTTTTGAAGCACGATCCTGATTTTGCTGATCCAGAGACTGAAAGACAAATCCCAATCCAAGTTCAGCCAATCCCACAGTCGATCGGGATCATTATTTCAAAACCCCTATCCCGATTTTTTGTCAAAATCCCAATACCGGCCAACTCTATTATAGATATCTATATTTTTCGATTCTTGTACATACAACCATCCCAGTCCGACCTCTAATTCTAATATTAAGAAACCTACCCGCTACAAAAAATTTTTATTTGAAGTCGAAAATTAGGCCCAAACCCTAACAATTCATATTGAACTTGTAAAGGTTCAGACCCTCCAGTTGCTGCTGACAATTCCCCAGCCCTACCCCCGCCTTCCAACGCTGCAAAAGTTTTAGCAGAATGCCATTTAACCATAAACCAATTTCGTTGATAAATCTGTCAGGCAAAATTAAAAACAAAATTTTCTTTCTCTTGCCTGGTGTAATAATTTTGGATTTTCCCTTTCCCTTAAACTTTGATCAACAAATGTTCGAGACCTTTTAGGTAATTGAATAGAGCTAATATTTGCTGATTTTCTTTGTTGTATTCCACTTGTAGCGATTCTAGTCCCTTCATCAAATGTGGCTACACGACGAAATATTTTTACACAAAGACCGCCACCTAAAGAAATATTTTAAAAATTAAATCAGGCAAATTTTGGGTAAAATAAATGAAAGTAATTCTGGCCAACGCTGTTTCGAAATTTCGATTTTCGAGGTTTTCCTTTCGATTTTGTTTTAATAAAGCTCTGTTCTAAATTTTTTTGGTTGTTGTTCACCCTCCCCTATGTCGAGAGGTGTTGACAACATGTCAATTAAACTCAAGAGTATGAAACACTCTCTCGCCCCTTTCCTCTAAGTGTGGTTGTTAAGGACGTCGGTTGTTGGAAATTTAGATATCGGGAACTTAATTGAAAATCCTGGTTAGGAACTTTTTTGAATTTCACCTAAATAGAAGGTCGTAATTAAAATTAAAAGAATCATCCACCACAATTAGTTTAAAATTACTGAGTTGTTTCCTCGTTTTTCTTTTGAGGTAACCATTAAAATAGTATAAAAGGCACGTGTATTCTTGTTTTCAAAACCATAACAACATACTTTCAGGCACATCCAAACGTTTAGTGGGTTTTCAGAAGGACTTCAAAAGGCAGTGTAAAAACGATGTCAGGATCATTTTCAGGAAGAAAGGAAATTGAGGGAGGACCTGAGCCGCCGCTATATGATGAACCTTCGGCAGTCGTAAACCTTCCACAACAAACATCGGAAAATAAACTTTCAACAGAAAGTGAACCTTCTCGACTCCGTTCAGAGAAGACGCAAAAGGAGGGATATGAACCAATTGGCGAAATCTCTTCTTCTCTGATCGAAAAGGCTAAAACCAGTAAGTTGAGAATTTTTCTAAAATTTTAAAATGTTTTTGTTTTTTTTTTGCAGAGAAGAAACCAACGAAGACTGCTCACGAGAAAAGCAAGATGAAATCAAAAAAAGGTTTTTGCCAAAAATGCTTCCAATCTACCTATTTTTAATTTTTAGGAAAGAAAAAGAAGTCGCCAGATGCCTCCCGTAGTTATGATACAACAGAGGATGAAATGGAAGATGAAGAGGAGGAAGAAGAGGAGGAAGAGCAAGAAGCTAAACCTCCCAAAAAGGAAAAGAAATCGAAGAAGAAAGATGTTCCTAAAAAGAAGTCAGAAAGGAAGTCTAATAAAGAGCCTGAAGAACCTGAAGAACGTAAGTTGTGATATTTTAGAAAGGGGTTGTCGATTTCAAACAGAACAGAAAAACCGAAGATTTTCGATGTTTATTGGTTCGGTTAAGCAAAGAATTTAGTGAAATTGACAGCCCTATTCCAGAGGAGAATTTCTAAGATATATTTCCAATTTTAGAAAAGGGACAGAAGGTAAAGCGTGATCCGACGTGGGTTTGGATAGCTACTATTATGACGTTGCTTTCATTGGTCTTCTGCATCTACTCGTGTCTTGTTGCGTTTACTGCATTAGGGGATAAAATTGCGTCGGAAGAATTTCCGTGGCTAGATCTTGAAGTTATGTTAGGAAATGAATAAATTTTTGTTTATTAATGCCCCGAACTGTTAATATGCTCTCTTAATTTTGTTCATTATCTTAAATATATATTTGTATTTACCCTATCAATAATTTGGTATAGTAGTCTTGTTCGCCTTCAAGTTTCTTTTGTAAGTATTGGGATAAAAAAGTAAAGCTTTATAAAAATATTTATAGAATTTTCTTTGTATATGTTCAAAGTCTGTAAACTTTTGGTTATTTATTTTTTAGAGCTTTTCTAATAGATGCTAAAGTTTTGAGAATTTTTGTTACTAGCTATACGACGAAGGCACCTAACATTCACACTTACCAGCGGGGCAGAGAAAATTTTTCAAAAGGTCAATCCTTGGGGGACGAATGCTTTGAAGGGTCTATTTACGGCCACGAAATATTATTAAAAATTTGTGCCTTTTCACCAAAATTAACAAATTACCTTCAGTAGAAATAACCAAAACGCCTTCCTCCCTTCCCATTCTTCCAAATTTAATCCATTCTATAGGTCTATCCATTCTAATTGTATCTACTCTTAATTGGTCAATATACAAATTAATTTCATTCCCCAAAGCAACCAGAACCCCTTCATATCTTTCAAAAATAAAAATTTTATTTTTTAAAAAATAATTTAAAAAACTGTTTAGGTTCATAATAAAAATGTTCCAAATCAACAATATCTTCATCAAATTGCATAGAATTTTGACGACGAAATTTTTGACTGTAAAAAATAATTCGACGACGACGAGTGGCAAAGACAAACTTGAAATTTTAATTTAAAAAATTTAAAATTTAATTTTTTTCTGTTGAAAACAAAAAAATCTCACTTTTGGATAAACCCTTGGGGTTGAAAATGTCTTATATATATTATATGTAGGTGTATCCTAAATAGGAGGTTCACTTTCAAGGAACCATCGTTTACTGTAAGTGCGAATTTGATATATCTTTTGGTACCATTCGATAGAGCACCATCGACTTCCTATTATGAAGTGGTACTGGTTTTCCTGCAAAATGACTGTGGGCCGAGTTATGGCCGTTCAAAGTTGGACCGCTAGAGTCGGGAGTTATAAGGTAAATAAAGTAAATTCCACCAGCCAAAGCCAACCCAAATTTAAAAGAAAGTAAATTAAATTTATGTAGACGTGCACTTAATTGGGGGTATCATATAAATGTGAATTACGTTCAAATTCAGTCAAAAATTTACAAACAATATTTGCGGACTTATTTCTGAAGCCCTATTACAGTATAAATTTAATATTCATTCACAGATTTTTTTAAAAAGTCACAAAAACATTTTCTACAAATTTTCTAAAAAATTTTCTTTACCTGACTAGAACAAAAAATAACATTAAAAGGATGTTCTCGAATATAAAAAGAATTTATATGGCAATCTCCTTTATTGTTTTTACGTAAAACAAAAACATCATTTTCCCTTGTACAAATAACAATTCGATATTCTAAATCATAATGACCTGCAAAAAAAAGAAGAAAAATGAGAGACAAATAAAAAGAAAAGATAAACATTTAGCCCCGGAGGATTCGAACCTACATCAAAAACTAATCAAACCGCAAACGATACCACTAACAATAAGACATAGATCACGTTAAAAATGACTTTAATAAATAACAAAATTCGCGAAAGTTAAAAAAAATATTTTCTGAAAAAACCTGTTGGCAAAATTTTAACCGGAACAGCATCAATATTATCCTTTCTAATAACAGTATAAGCTTGTGAATCGACGAAATAAATTGAACCCATTTCTGTTCCCAAAATTAAAACATCCTTTTTAAAAAATAAAAGAAAAATTATTTGTCCTTTATGTTTGGAGTTTTAGGGGGGCTAACATTGCGTGTGCGCCAAAATTTTGGCGTTCCGAACGCAAATTTTTTGTACATAAATTTTTACCTTTTCTACGCCACAAGCGAAAATTTTTCGAATTTTAGAAGGCCGTAGGCCAAAAAAATCACTTTTTTAGCGCCGCAGGCGAAAATTTTTTGAAATTTGGAGCTCAAGAAGCCAGATTTCTTCCTTTTTTGGCGCCGCAGGCGAAAATTTTTTAAAATTTGAGGGTCGTAGGCGAAAAAATTTCACTTTTTCGACCAACCTTCTCCTAATTTTTCCCCCTTTCCCCCATTTCGGGGGGGGGGGGGCTCTAGCCCCCCCCCCAGCCCCCCTGGATACGCCCTTGGTACCTTATTTGGTCTGTTTTGAGTGTCCTTCAAATTTTATAAATTGATGTATAACAGGCCAAAAAAGAGGTACAAATAAGTCAACCCCCCTGACCAGGGCTGCACGCAATTGCGGATTGCGAGTTGCGGAAATTGCGTAAATTGCGAGGTTTTTTGCAATTGCGAGGTTTTTTGCAATTGCGAGTTGCGGATTGCGTTTGCGGATTTTTAAAAATAAATCATTTACTCATTTACCACCAATTTAAAAAATTTTTTAAAAATCAAACCACAGCAGAATTATTTGACTGATTTCTTGGAATTGTACAAATACAAGTAATTAATATATTGGTTAAAGGTGGAGGTGTTGGATTAACCAAATTTTCAACATTTCCATAATTATCATTTTCCTTAATTTCTTTACTATTATTCTTCAAAACAAAATCAATAAATAAATTTTGAATTTCTTGAATATTTTCAATTGAATTGTCTTCCTCAAAAGTTAATAAACGTTGACTTTGATGGCTTAATTCAGAAATTGAATGTTGCTGTTGAAGTTGCTTAAAAATAAATTTTTTTTTAATTATTTTGTGAATTAAAAAAGGTAGAAAAAAATTGAGAGGGTCGGAGATAAAAAAACACAGTTGCCAAAATGTACTCAAACCGAAAGATCGAGTCGGGCCTGAGATATTTGGCCCAAAAAAGACTCGTACCGGCCCGACTCGATAGAAATAAGCCCGAAAAAATGCCTCGACCGGCGGCCCGACTCGAAAACGGCAACCCTAATATTAAAACACAGTTGAAAAAATCTATCAAAATTCCATTCAATCTTCTCCTGTCAGAGAATTTTCTATTTTTTGTCTGTGGGTTTGGGTAAATAATTATAGTATATTTTTACAAGAGGATCTGACAAAGGTTGCCAAAAAGGTTGCCAACGTTAATAACTAATCTGTGTCAATTATTAGATGTTCTAATGTCAAGTTTTCTATTTTCATAGTAAATAGCCCATGTGACATTTGAAGCTTGACTGAAGCTTTCTCAAAAATATTTAATTTTAGTAAGAAAAAACCTTTAATCCTTCTAATAACTGTCCTTTCTGCATTTGAGATTTAATTAAAAGCCCCCACAATTCCATTTCAGATGTCAAAATATCCCTTTGAGGTACATTATAACGATAATATGGTTTCATATTTCTGTAGATGAGAAGGCTAGAACCACAAGCAACAGCTAAACATGTTGAATCTGAATTGCCCTGAAATTCAATTTTAAAGAAGAGTTGACTGTCCAAAAAGTATATTAGAGGTATATAAACTAGAGATCGGAATTTTGAAAAAACCGGGTCCGGGACCTGTTCCGTTTTCTAATATAAACACATGTATATTAGTTTAGGAAAAAGAGATGACTGTCCAACTCTTAGATATCGAGATTTAAAAAAGTTTAATCATGATTTAAGTTGTCTAAAATGAACAGAACTCTAAGAAAAATTAAAAGACACGACAGACCAAAGAAATGTCGTGAATAAAATTAAACAAAAATGCTCGCAGAAAAAGCATCCCCTAATTCAAAAAACGGGTAACAATTACCAGAACAATAAAATATGGACAACCCCCGTATTCAAAAAAATTTAAAAAAAAACCGAATCACAAGCAAATCCAACAATTCCTGTTGGGCATTCAGCTAGGGCAGATTCAACAATTGGTTTCAACCCTTTAAACAATTTTAATTTGAACGGTAGAGAAGACTCATCCACAAGAATAAGTTGATAATCGCCTCTTCCTTGCAGGTCACTCAAAACTACAAAATCTTTACTTGTTTGTATACCAGCTGCAGGTTCCCATAAAGCTCTTGTCCATTTACTGCTTGTATTTACTTAAATTTAAAAGATTTTTTTATTAATTAAAAAAAATGATAAATAACCATTCATTTTTTTCCAAAAATTAAACAGAGAATTTTCCCAGTAGAAATGCGAGAAAAATGGAAAAAAAATTCTTTGAAGATAATGTAGTCATAGTAACCAAAAAACAAAATTAACTGTAGAAAACGAGAAAATGGAGGAAAAATGCTTGTAGAAAAAGCCTTCCCCTAATTCGAAAAACGGGTAATTTAAAAAAACGAACGGCGTGACTTAAAGTCAAAAAGAAAACAAATCTTTTTCATTTATAATTTTGGTCGCTCTCGCCCAATCAATCAATGCAAGATTTCTGACACTTAAATGTCGAAAAAAGAAAAATGTTTTGATTAAACAATTAGAACAAAACTATTTTGCAGTTAAAAAAGTCAAAATATTTAAAAGATTTTTATTAGCCTACAAAAACTATTAAATAATTTTAAGTGAATTGTCTATGTATTTATTTAGCAGAGGTGTGCCGAAAGTGATTTTAAAAAGCAAAAGACGAAAGTCCAAAAAGAGGCGAAAATCGGCGAAAAGACGAAAGGCGAAACTCGCACACCCCTGTTATTTATGTATAAAATTAAATTTTCCAAAAATTCTATTGTCCACTGGGACCTTCATTGATATTGAGTGTGAGTGGAGGTTGCAACGTAGAGAGCTATGAATTTTAAAAATAAATTAGAAAATATATATAAGTGGGAAATAATTTTTCTTCCTTGAGATGATGCCCAAACTTATTAGAGATCAAGATTTAAATATCATAAATCTTAACCTCACTAAAAGTCAAACACCAAGGAAAGGGTAAATCAGACTTTAGACCATCTTTCGGAGAAAGGAATAACACCCACAGTCTCTAAGCACAGGCCCTACTAGAACGGATTTTTAAGTTTGGTTTATCCTCAATTAGGATGTTCCCAAATTAAATCCTTTACAATTTTATTTTGTAAAAAAATACCGGGTTGTCAAAGAAATTGTTGTCATCGGCCGGAACGAGAATATTCACATGCGCTTCGCTAGAAGTTCCACGGATCCTGGTAACTTTTCGGTTGAAATTTTTTAAGGCAAGGTCAAGCTGACTAAAAAACAGATTTAATTTGAAAAAGAAATTTGAATAAAACAAACGATTTAGTATCCGGATAGCGTCGAGTAACCCAAATAATGAGAAGAACCACCAAGACGACAACCAAAAGGAGGAAGAAGAGCATGAAGATTGAGGTTGTGGCCCCGTTGTGTTGATCATTAAAAGCCTCCGCACGTTGGTCAAGAATAACTTCATTGTCCTCCTCCTCCGTTGTAGAAACGAAACAAGCAAGCTCATCGGACCGGTCAATGCAATTATTAATGGAGTCACATCGTTTGGATGCCAAGATACAATCACCATTGCGACACATAAAATAACCGGGTGGGCATTTATGTAAATATTTGCAAATAAAGCCCTCATCCTATAAATTAAAATATGTATACAATTATTGTATTGGACGTGAAAAAACTAAATTGTTAAGCACCTTACAAGTCTGGGTATGGTTCCACAAATCGGTAATCTTCAGTTTACTGCTAATAACTATTCAAGTAGAGAAGGAAATGGTGAAACCAAAAAGTCGATCGATTAAATTGGCAAGATCGATTAAATTGACCCTTAGTGATTACCCCCCCCCCCCCCCCAAATATCTAATAATTAAAAAATAAACAAACCGCTCCAGTAGTACAGTCAAAAATGTAATCACAAGTCCAGACGGAAGAGATGCAACGACTACGAAGTTCGCCAACCCCACAATCAAAGTCAAAGTCAGGAGAGGAGCAAAATGAGTCAGTATGATTGCAAATAGAAAGTCCGAAACAGGTCAGTAAAATAATCAATTGAAAATTGTCCATTTTTAGGTAAAGTTAAGTAAAAGTCTTCTAAAAAATCAAAGTGTTTTTATTAAAATGTAAATTGTGGGATATGAAATTAATAAGGAAAATGTGAACGGGGAATCCTTAATTTATTTATATTTGAAAAGGTTTAAGTAATAAATAGAGAAAACCAATACAAAGTTGATAAATGGGAAATAAAAAACAAATAAAGACCTCAAAAATTACAAGACTTTTCTAGCAACTTAGGTAAATGAATGAAATAAAACGAAAGAAAATCAAAAAGGATTAAAAAAGCAAAAATAAACAGAATGCCAAATAAATAAAATTTTATGCCAAAATTAAATAAATAAATGGACGGTTGTCTTTCCAGCTTTCTATAGTCTTTCCGGGCCGCCACTTTTTATTTCTCGATTTTTTCGAATAACTTTTACATCAATCGAACCTCTTAATGTCCTTATTTTTTAAAAATGGGAGTTTTTATATGGACCACGAATAAAATTTTGTAATATTATTATTTTTTTGAAAGTTTTCGGAATTTCTGCTAACCCTATTAAAGAGCATTGTATAGTTTTAACTAATTGGTAAGGGGTTAAATGAAGTACTGGTAAACCGAAGGTTAAATGATTTGGTCCAAAAACCAGAGATTTTTCTTATAATAGCAAAAGAAACCTCTGGTAACGGCCATGGTTATACGATTTTTCGCCGTCATTTTCATTTCTATTTTGTCTATATAAATCTGTAGAAATTTCATTTTTTGGATAAAAAATAACAAATAAGCCAAAAACGGCTTAAAAACAGACGGCTTAAATTTATTAAATAAAGCAATAAAAAATGATATTTTAAAAAACATTAAAATTTTCTAAAATTTACCTTCAAAATTTACAAAAAAATGATCTCCAAAACTTTCCAAACATTAAAATTTTCAATGATTTTTTGGAAATATTTTATTCCAAATATGTATTTTTATCCTTCTTTCAGACAAAAAATATTTTGTTTTTTTAAAGTTTTTTTTAAAAATGTCCTTCAAAAACATTTTCGATTGTCTTTGGATTAATCAATCTCTCTTTTTTACCCAAATGCCCTAATTTCATAAGAAAGCGTCACATTTATTTGGATTTTATTATCAAAAATCATTTTATTTTTATTTGTAATATTTTATTTAAAAAATTATAAGTTTTTTCTAAATAAATTTTGGATTTTTAAACTTGAATTGGTTAACTCTAAATTATTGTAAGCCTGGTTAAGTTTCCTTTTAGTATAGTTAGAAAGGCAAAAATTAAAAAAAAACCCCCATCGGTCAGTCATTGAGTGGTTAATAAGCATTTTTGCTTTAGAAAGCTTACATAACCAATTTCCCATCTATTTTTTGTTATAATTATTTTGTGACAAAAAAATGTGTTGATAAATTTTAAATTTTTGGTCAAATAATTTTTAAAAAATTTACATTTCATTAAATATTCTGTCAAATTATAAGCAAACTTGCTTATAATTATTTTCTTAAATATTTTTTAAGAACAATTTTGGATATAAAGCAAAATTTATAGCTTAAGTGTGATCATTAATTTATTTTCTTTTTTTAAACTCTCACATTAGGTTGTTGATTCTTGGAAAAATTTCAGATATCCGAACCGAAAAATCAATGGTTCTTTGGTTCGGTCCAGACCGACAACCCTACCGTATATCCTTTAATAACTACCCTGGGTAATTATTGTTTCGACCTTTCGCTGGAGGGGGTAATAAATCGAGGGAGGGTAATTATATGAGGTTTGAAATTTGAACGTGTTTTAGGGCATTTGTTCGGGGGTAATTATTGTTTTAATCTATCGCTGGATGGGGTAATTAATGGAAGTGGGGTAATTATTTGAGGGAGGGCAATTAATACAGGTTATACGGTATCTCACATACAGCCCCAACGTTTATATCGTAAAACCTATTTCTTTGGATTTTCTAAATAAAATTTTTTTTATTTATCTTTAGGCCTTTTTTTATTAAAATAAAAGAATGTTATTAAATTTATTTTATATTTTTATTTTTCTTCTAATTTTTCCCCCATTCTCTCAATCTGACCCAAATTTAAAATTAAAAAAATGTTGTCAAAAATTGGTAAATGATGATAAAGAATGTGTTAGACGATTTTGTGATTTTGAAGCAATATCTCAAGCTAATGTTTATAATTTTTAAAAAAATTTAAAAAAAATAATAATTTAGGTATTAAATTATCTGTCAACGTGCACTGACAGGGGAGAGACGGTAGAAATATTTAGAGAAAAAAAATTTTATTTTTTTTAATTAATTTATTTTTAAAAATTAATTTTAATTAATGAATTAAGTAAAAAAAAATAAATTTTATATATTTTTTGAAATTTTATAAAAAATAAATTTTAAAGGTAGGGCATATGTGGGACTGTGCGAGTTCTCGTATTGACCACACAGAATGTTGTAAAGTTTGTAGTTTTCAATTAAAATATCAGAATATTAAAATAAATTTTTAAAAATCACAATATTTTCAGAATTTACTTATTTTAATAAAGTTTATATATTTTCAGAAAAATCAGAATATAGTATTTGTGTTTTCCGGAAAGTTTTGTTTTTATAAAATTCTGATTTTTCCGTGAAAGTTTTTCAGAATATATTTGTGTTCTGATTTTTAAAAATATTCTGATTTTGCCTTTTTTCTGTTAAATAAAAAAATTTAAAAGGAAAAAGGAGTAAGCGGAAAATGTTTGGAATATTGTGCAGGTGATTTTTTATTATCTGAAAATTTACTGTCGTGAGAAAATTTTGTGTTCGGATTATGTTCAGTTGGATGTTTGCCACCACCACCACCCCCCTGTACACCGCCACAAAATAAATTATAAAATAAATAAAAATAAATTATCTTTTTATTACGAAAATTCTTTAAATTAAATTATTTAGCACATGATGGAGTACCTACAAATTATTTGGATTATTTGTATTTATTTTAAAAATTAAAAATAATTTTTGATTTTAAAGATTTTGTGTTGAATCATTTAATGAAATTCGTGATTGTTTTAAAGAATATTTGGAAATTCATTAAAAACAAAAACTTTGTTGTTGTTAAGCACAACAATGTTGTATTTAAAAATTTTAAAAACAATGTTTGGAAACAAGTTTATTAATAAACAAGTTCTAAAAATAAAAAAACCTTAAAAACAATGTTTTAAGATGTTTTAATTTTTAAACATTTCCAAACATTGTTTTTAAGTTTAGCAGTTCTTAAAACTTGTTTATAAACTTGTTTTAAAACATTCCTTCCAAACATTGTTTCAAACATTGTTCCAACGAAGAACTTGTTTTTATTCTGTATGTTTGTGTTTTTGTAAAAACATTCTCATTGTTTGAACATGTTTTGAAAATTAAAGTTTTAATTCTGCCAAATCTGTGTTTTATTTATTTTTTCTTTTTAATTTTAACAACTTAAAAGTTTAGAAACAAAGAAACATTAAACTTTTACTAAATAAATTTAATTTGGATTTTCTTGGTAGAATTTTGGACAAAGAAATTCCTTCAAAATTTTCTCTTCTTTACAAAATATAAAAATTAACTAATAAATGATAAAAGATAAAGGAGATAACAGGTTTTACAAAATCGAATAAAATCAAAAGCTACTCATCTTCTTTTATTTTGTGTGTTTTAGTTAAAATAAAACGAGTCCTTTCTTTTTCATTTTGTTTAGGTTAATTGCTAAAATTAATATATTCTAAACATTTCTTCCAAACATTGTTTAAAGGAAAAACACACACAACAATATTGCATTTAAAAATTTTAAAAACAATGTTTGGAAGCAAGTTTTTAAGTTTAGCAAGTTTTAATTCTGTTAAAACTTGCTAAACATATTGAAATATATTCCCTAATAAAATGTATGTTTTCGGAATGTTTTTCTGATCTTCAAAACATTGTTGTCATTAAAATTCTGATTTTAATGGTTTCCGGAATGTTTTGTTTAAATACTCTGTTTTTGTGTTTTTCCGGAAAGTTTAAAAACAATTCTGAAACAAATGTTTTATATTTATCTAAACATTTATAGTGGGTATTTTCTGTTGCATATTAACACTAAAATGAACATTAAACGATATTTCACTGCTATTTCCTTATTTTTATTTGTTTTAAATATAAAACAAATGTTTGGACAACACCAATTATTTCCTTTATTTTTACAACCTCCAGAACCGCAATTTCAAAGTTTGCCACAAAAACAACCTAATGGCCACTCTCCCAATGAAAAATTAAAAATGTGTTGTGCAACTTTAAATGAGGCGGATGCTGACTGTAAAAATAGATTTTGTGATTTTAGCGCTCTAAGTTCTAATAATGTTTTATTCTTTTTGTCAACTTGCAATGGAAGAGGTAAACAAAAAAACACAAAATTAAAATAAATGTTTGCGTAATGTTTTAATTTTTGTAAAAACAAATGTTTTGTATAGGAAAAATGTTTTGTTGGTACTTACTCGAACATGTTTCTTACATATTAAACATTATTCACTTTTTGTTATAAAACGTTGAATTTTATAGCTTGGTCCTCTTCAATTTTATCCCCCTTTATATTAAAAAGGTCCAACTGTTGGTCAAATGTGGGATTGTGCTTCCACCCGTGCAGACCATAGCGGTTGTTGTAGTGCATTAGGTATTGAAAAATGATTTTTTAAATTTAACTTATTTTTAGGCGTTCAAAGTGGTTGTATGACTTATTGTGAAACAACAAATGGTGTTCCTACTGATTATTTTCGTTATTTATTTTGCCTTCATGATTTTAACAAAATAAGAGATTGGTAAAGAAATAATTTTAGAAATGAAAATAAGATATTAACATTAAATCTTCATGAAAAAACTTAAATGTGTAGATGAGGGATCAACCCAGAGTATCGACACACAAAGAATCGTCTCTTGTGTGCGATACTCTGGGAGATACTTTGGATGTCGATACTCTTGTTGACTCATAGATGAGATACGGAATGTGCTTTCGACTAATATATAAAACAATTAAAAAATATTTTAAATTGGAAATATTTATTTTCAGCTTCATGTACCATTTAATTGATCAACCCAATCTTAAAGGAGAACTTTGAAAGAAGGAAAGATAGAAAATCAAACAAGTGGAGTATTATATTTTTCTATTTTAACGTACCGTATTTCCTCTATTAGAATGCCATGGCATTCTATTTTTCAATCACCTTCAAAAAGGTGGCATTCTATTAGAGGGTGGCATTCAAATAGAGGGTGGCATTGTATTTTTCGATAAGAAAATTTTAAAATTTGTATAATTTTTGGACCATTTCGATAAATAAAATCGTAAAAATTTTTTAAAATATTATTGAATATTCTATCGAATTTAGAATAATCAAGAATTTAACTGATTTGATGATTAAGGAGGACTTGGAGAAGACAAGGGATTATCGGGAATATCAGGAATAAAGGGAATATGAAGTGATTATGAAGATATGGATATGATATTTAAGGATCAGGATATAGATTAAAAAGGGACTTGAGGAGATATCGAGGGATTTGTAACGAATAAAAGTGATTTGGATAAGTCGTGGCGATATCGATGGATCTAAAGGGATTATGAAGTTTAAAGGAGCCCTCCACATCTAAGTATCATTCCCCCACCTAATAATTTACATCCGCAAATCTTACCTTATTATTACAGATATTCCTCTCTAATTCTTCTAATCCCTGATATCTCTCATAATCACTCTTTATCCCTCGATATTCTCTTGTAACTCTGAATCAATTATATCCTCTCAATCCCTAAAATCCACCGCTAACACTTTGAGTTCATTTTAATCCTTCAATCCATGATATCTGCGATTTATATCATGTCCCCAGCATCCCTGATATATATTATGTAAAAATTTTTAAGTAAAATTCTTAACTCCCGCTTGACATTTTAAAATCCCGTTAGGGGATCTCGAAGTTGCTATTTCGTATTGCATAATAATACAGAATGGCAAGAAAATAAGAGAAAGTCAAAAGAAACATATTTGGATTGGATATCTTCTTATATTAGTTAAAACTTCGACATAAAAATGGGTGGCATTCTAATAGAGGGTGGCATTCAATTAGAGGGTGGCATTCTATTTTTCAATCACCTTCCAAGGTGGCATTCTATTTTTTTTAATTTTTATTTTTTATTTAATTTTTTTGATTAATTATTTTCATTTAAATTTTTAATAGATTTTTGAAAATATTTTTTTATAAAAATAATCTTTTAGAATAAAAAATATTTAAGTTATTTTTTTCTTATTTATTTAAATGAAAATAATTAATCAAAAAAATTAAATAAAAAATAAAAATTAAAAAAAAATATTAAAATATAAAAAATCATTCAAAAAAATTTTATTCAAAAAAGTACTAAATATCTATAGTTAAATATTTTTTTATTTCCCCCATTTAAGATACTCCTTATAAGACAGTTCCAAAGGGTTTTATATAAAAGATGGTCGGTTTTCGCATTTATGTATTTGTTCCAAGTTCATTGGGTTTAGTTAAATGAAAACTGCTTAATCTATTTTTAGGTCATCTACAAATTGAAAGAAAAGGTTGTATAGGAAGGGAAAGAAAAGTTTATTGGTAAACTTTGTTTTTTAAAAATATGAGTATATTCAAAACCCTTTCGGGCTGTTTTATAAGGGCTATCTTAAATAGGGGTTGCCGGTTAGAAAAAAAGGACAGAAAACTTAATCTTCCATTAATAAGGAAACGCGTAATTGTTAAAAATATTTTTTCTAATTTAAAATAATATAATTTTTGGTCTTTATAATTTCTTTCTTCAAAATTCTTTTTTTGTTAGAATCATCAAGGCAAAATAAATAACGAAAATAAATTGTAATTACACAAGTATATTTGGACACCTAAAAATAATATTAAATTAAAAAAATTTAATTTTTGAAAACCTAATTTGTTGCAAGATCTGAGGCACCATTAAAGTCGGGTAATCTGTATCGAGGAAATAACATTTTGAAGATTTCAATATAATATTCCACGAAATAAGCTTTGATTCCTCCTCTCTCTTCTTCTTTGATTTGGTTCCAGTCGTGTTCCATTGCTTTGGGAAGTATTATATATTTAGCTTGAATCATTATTTCTGCTCTCAATTTAATTTCTAGTCCACAAACTTGAATTACTTTCCCCGTTAGCGTTATTTTACCAGTCATTACATAATCTTACATAATCTTAAATAAGATTTTTTAGTTAATTAAAAATTTAATTTTAATTTATTACCATTTTCTGGAGGCATTTTCAGAAGACAGGACAACATACATTAATAATCAATATGATACCAGTTAGTTTTTTTCTTTGTTAAAATAATTTTTTCCTTTTTTTGTCTGGGATGCCGAAAAGTGGAGGAAGTGGTGGTGCTTCCGTAGTGACAGCTATGTTGTCCTGTCTTCTGAAAATGCCTCCAGAAAATGGTAATAAATTAAAATTAAATTTTTAATTAACTAAAAAATCTTATTTAAGATTATGTAAGATTATGTAATGACTGGTAAAATAACGCTAACGGGGAAAGTAATTCAAGTTTGTGGACTAGAAATTAAATTGAGAGCAGAAATAATGATTCAAGCTAAATATATAATACTTCCCAAAGCAATGGAACACGACTGGAACCAAATCAAAGAAGAAGAGAGAGGAGGAATCAAAGCTTATTTCGTGGAATATTATATTGAAATCTTCAAAATGTTATTTCCTCGATACAGATTACCCGACTTTAATGGTGCCTCAGATCTTGCAACAAATTAGGTTTTCAAAAATTAAATTTTTTTAATTTAATATTATTTTTAGGTGTCCAAATATACTTGTGTAATTACAATTTATTTTCGTTATTTATTTTGCCTTGATGATTCTAACAAAAAAAGAATTTTGAAGAAAGAAATTATAAAGACCAAAAATTATATTATTTTAAATTAGAAAAAATATTTTTAACAATTACGCGTTTCCTTATTAATGGAAGATTAAGTTTTCTGTCCTTTTTTTCTAACCGGCAACCCCTATTTAAGATAGCCCTTATAAAACAGCCCGAAAGGGTTTTGAATATACTCATATTTTTAAAAAACAAAGTTTACCAATAAACTTTTCTTTCCCTTCCTATACAACCTTTTCTTTCAATTTGTAGATGACCTAAAAATAGATTAAGCAGTTTTCATTTAACTAAACCCAATGAACTTGGAACAAATACATAAATGCGAAAACCGATCATCTTTTATATAAAACCCTTTGGAACTGTCTTATAAAGAGTATCTTAAATGGGGGAAATAAAAAAATATTTAACTATAGATATTTAGTTTTATATCAACTCACAACATTTCTTTACAAAGCAATATTTTTATCAGCAAAAACGGTTCTTTTCTCTTTGTTCTTTTTTCCATTTAATTCGTCGATGGTCTAAAAAGATTTTTTGTAATATGTATTAGAAAAAATTTATTTTGACTTTCTCACGAAAAAACTAAATCTATTGAGATTTGAACAAATTCAGTCTAACGTTATTTCCTAGTCTAGCCTTTTTTGGATACACCCTTGGGGCTAAAAATGTCTTGAGGTATTCCTAAATAGAAAGTATCGTTTATTGTTAGACAAAAGATCAGACTTATCGAACATTCCCTGGAATAATTTCGAATATTTGATCAAATATTTTCGAATTAGCAGTATTCTAATTCGACTTAAATTTTGCATTTTTGCATCTCTAAGCCCCACTCATCCAGTGACAACCCAAATTTGAATGAACATCTTTTAATTAAGGTGTATCTTATTGTAAGTTCGACTGTATTGTCTAGTGATATATATATATATGAACTTATTTAGATCAGTCCCATTAAAAACTAATATTTATATAATTATTCCCAATTTTATTCACAAAACAACTCACTTTGTCCATTCCACTTTAAGAATCAAATGTTCAAATTTAGCTCCATTAAAGTTTTGAATTGCATTTTCTGCCTCGTTTCTCTGCGCAAAAGTAATGAAAGCAAATCCTTTTGGTTTGTTATGTATTTTATCTCGAGCAACATATGAACGCAAAATCTTTCCAGCTTTAGAAAACATTCCCCTCAAATCATCTTCCAAAGTATCAGAATCCTCAGGCAAATTAGTTATACGAACAGTTGTCTCATCCGAATGACGTTCAGAAACTAAAATTTAAATTTTTGGTTAAAAATTAGAAACTAAAAATTTTTTCAGGAATATAAGGCCTGAGCTAATAATATTTTTTTGTTCTTTAATGTTTTTTAATAATTTTTTTTCTTCATTTATTTATTTAATTTTCTTTGAGGGTGCGCGACAATCCTAAACAACAAATTTTTTAAATAACGGAAAAAATCTAATTTTTATCTAACAGGCCAAGATTGAGAATTTACGAAAAGTTTGGCTTTATAGATTCCTAAAACCAATGCAACAGTTAGTCGAACTATATGTTTCTAAACGAATAGTCCTTACACAGGTTTTAACTTCAAAAATATATCCCGAAAGAATAATTCACAAGCTTAATTCATTAAAAGTTATCATACTAACTTAAATCCCTCGAAAAGTTTAAAAAAATACCCAAATCCTAAACAATAAACACCAAAATATTTACTAACCTCCAATAGCAGCCCCACTACCAACATTTCGCAGAGATGGCGGTATATAAGTTCCACGAGGTAATTGACTTGGACCACCACCAATTCTTGTCGCAGCAGATTTATCAGCCAAATCAGAATCTTCATTCCCTTTGAAATGCTCCTTAAAAAAAATTTTTTTTAATTTTACTTTCAAAATAAAAACCTTATAAGGACAATGAGTACTCCAATGTTCATCAGATTTACATAAACGACAATGCATTCCCTTTGTTGCTTGTCCCTTTTCATCCAACAAAAGGTCGTCAGTTTCACCAAATTTATTATGAAGAAATTGTAATTCAACTTCAACAGCCACATAAGTTGTGTTGATATGAGGACCTGGACCATCATCCTTTGATTGACCAAACTTTTTCCATTTTTTGCGTTCAGCAACGACTCGAGGAACTTTTTTTGTAATGACTTTGTATGTTGTGACAACCTACAAAATAACAGAGAGATTAAAGATAAACTAAAATCTCTCTGTCAGGTAAATAATTGTACCCAATGGCCCGACCCAAAACCCACTTCAGGTTAGGTATTCGAAAAAGGATTTTAAATTATGTATCTAACACTGCCTAATATTGGTAAATCTGTAATAGGATTACAATTGCTAAACTTATTTACAAAACATTCTTACAAAGAGGGAGGCGACACACTTAATTTACCCGAAAAAATACGAATAATTTAAAAATCTGCCACATACCTTCGACATCTTCTTAGCTCCATTGACATCATTTTCAATAAAATCGGTAACAATTTTAAGGCCATCCTTCATTATCTCAGTTCGTCTCGTTTCACGCAAACTATGTTCTTGATCAACAGCATCCACCCAGCTATTAATTTCGCTTATGCTGCTGTTTCTAAAAGAAGAATATTTCTCAAATTTTATAGATTTGTTGTACATTTATTTTTGCAGATAAATTTTGTAATATTAGAAATTATTTTTATGAGTTGTCAAGGATGCTTAAAAAATAATTTATTTTCTGGACGTTCTCAATCAATCAATTTGCTTTTTCTAAAGGGTTGTGCTCTCTAACACGGACGGAAAAGGGATGATCATCAATTATGCAAAAATGATTCACAAAAGGAATTTAAAAAGATCGAAAAGCAAAATTTAAATCATATAAAAAACGGGAAAGCTCATCTTACTGAAAAAGCCAGCAATTTTATTAAAAGGAGACCCCTCAAAAATCCTTAACATATCATAACTTTATCTGCAAAAATTACACTCATAAATTCTTAACAAAATTTTCTAGCCAAAAATTAAAAACTCACAAATGTCCAATTGTCGTAACCATTTTTAAACAAATTCGTTATAAATACTAAAACTTCAAAAAAATAATTAAAATTAAGTAAATAAATTAAATATTAAACTATAAAAATATAGATAATTTGTTAAAGATAATTTTTTAAGCAGATATCAACATTTATCACCAATAAAATCAAGTAATATGCATCAAAAAGTGAAAAAAAATTAAAAAAATATTTGAACCAAATTTAAAATCATCGAGGTAAGTGAAGAAAAACAAAATAAATTTTCAAATGAATATTTAATACCCAAAAAATATCAGGGAAGATCAATAAATTGAACACGTTGTAAAAGAAAATCAACAAGACACTGGAAAAGAATAGAATTTATATTGAGTGTAATTAAGAAAATTTTAGAAAAATTAGAAAGCTTGTTTATGAAGTGAAAATTTTTTTCTAGTAATTAGAAATTTCTAACGAAAGGATTGAAACTTTCTAACGAATTGAAACTAAAAAAGCGAATATTGTTAGTTTCGAAGGAGAGGAAAGAGCTTCTCCTAGATGAATTTTCTTCCCATTTTCCTAATTCAATTTAACAGGTTTATTGTTAGATTAACAAAATTGTTTTAATATTCCTAAACCCCAGAAGACTTCTGCAAAAAATAAACCTCCTTTCCACTTTCATTTTTACGCAATAAATCAACAGGGATATACTCAATTTGTCCATCCAAATAACAAACCTTAAAAGAATCTTTAAAAATTATCAAAAACTATTTAATTAAACCAAAGCCATCATCTTTCCATTGTCAGGGAATCTGCTAAATCCCAAAATTGTGTCCACTACCATACCTTCTCCGTTTAAGAAATAATTTTCTTTTTCAACTTAAAATTTAGATGTCAGGTTAATTTAATGAAAATTAAAACCAAAGGGTATTTGTCTGGCAGTGTGGTCAACATTTTGTTTTTTAGCAATGACATCAGTCTAAAAAATATTAAAAAATTAGTTAAAGAATGTATAGAAAAGTTTGATATTTATCAACAAATCGGTGATACTTTAGTTTAAACCCGCCAATATTTTCCCCTTTTTATGACAAAAATTAATGTTCAACGTTTTATCTTGCAAGAAAAAATTAGCCCTCCAAACTTAATGGGATAAAAAGCAAAGGAGGTTTTCAATTATTACAAGTAAAAAATACCATGCTTTTGCGAAATTTGCGCTTCCTCCCATGAGTCTCCTTTCGTTGAGGTTTAGTTGAAATAATTTGCACTTTGTCATTCTTGTGAGAATCCTCGTACTCTTTAATCAGGTCAACACAATGACAATTGTCAATCTAATTAAATAAAATATTTAACGCAAAAAATAAACCTCTTCCCATGTGTCATCTTCAGGCCTGTCATAGTCTTTCCATTTGATTTTGTAAAAAATGATACCATCTATTATCTTTTTGGCCAAAATTTTCTCAACCACAAAAACCTTGACATGCACAAATTTTTGGGAATTAATCATTCAACAAATAAACCTCATCCACTCGTCCGCCTCCATTCACGTTTTGTTGCGGAGGTTGTTGATCCTAAAGAAAACAATTAAAAAGAAAACAAAATTTACAAAATTACTTCTTTATCAGAATCAATTCGATTACTCGAACAAGGCATAGACCCATCCTGAGTAGCTGCACTGGGAGTAGATGTATCCGAATCAGATGAAGATAAATCATATCCATTTAAAAATGCAAAGTTTTTCATAAAGTAAAGAATTGAGATTTGTTAAACAAAAATGTTCTAAAAAGCAAAAAGAAGATTATAAAGTAAAAAATAAATAAAAAATAACATTTGCACGTAAACAAGTCGTTTCAAAAAAATAACAAAAAGAAATTTAATACCCGTAATTTAGCAAGAATATAATAAAATTAAATAAACTATTATGTTCAATAATTGTACTAAATTCAATCAAATTTACTTCCCTTCTCAAAATTGCTTTCTACCGATCTGTCGCTCTTTGTATCCCTCGCTGTAACGGTTTCAGCGTTGCTTCTTTGACGCTTCTTTAATCCATCCACAACTTCTTCGGAACTAGTTTCCCTATCAGCACCAGTACTTTTAGCAGTAATTTCACTTAAACTTTTAGCAGTCAATTCCTGAAATAAGAAATACAAAGTCGACAATTCGCTTTTTCCCAAGTCATTCTTGTTATTTTGCCTAGCCCATTTTGTCGCTTTGGTTGTTTTAAAACTATGTTACAAAATATTGTCCAGAACAAAGTTTATAGGGGGCCTTTGAGGGTGGGATAAAATGTGGCGGGTTAAGAAAATAACAAAAATTACCTCCTCATCCTCGTCTTTGCCAACCCAGTCAACCCCTTCAAGTGCATACAAAAGCCGATCACGCAAATTATAATCAACATTAAAAAATGGGTAAAGTGGATAAGCCTCCGCCTGTTGCTTAATATCATCGATGATAGAATCTCCTTTGTGGTCTCTATTTGCCATCGAACGAAAAAAACGGAATGATTCATACAACTAAAAAATTATGTTATAACAAATTTTTAATCTAGTATCTATACCTGTAAATAACTTTTACAAAATTCTTGATCACTCCAGAGTTCAATTTTGTAGTTCCTTTCTAATAGAAAACTCATCCTTTTTAACGTTCCACGATAATTAAGATATAATTCTAAAAAAATATTATTTAAAGGAAGTTATAAAAGGGCCTTGTTGTGCTCAAAAAGGGAAGCATCAACTTAAAAGTGGTAGCCAATATCAATTTCTTAGCTCTGCTCTCATTAAAAAGCTCTATTTAGGAACTCAATATCTTAGACATCATAACATAATTAAAAACATCCAAAAGGTATAAACTTACTCCATCGATTGACAATTCCTGCCATGTAACGTTTCTTAATTAACATAACAATAAGTGAATATAAAGACAATCCACAAACAACATAGAACCCGTAGTCAATAACCAAACTCCAAAGAAACCTTAACACAACCTCAATAAAGGTCTCAGGATCATCATCAAATTGAAAACCAAATCTTGAACTTATACTGGCTAAAAATTATTTCTTAAACCTCTTTAGACAAAAAGTAAACTTTACATTTTTCTGCTTCTTCAGCAATCTCAGCTACTGTGTCAACAATCGTACCAGGATCAGGGACCTTCTTAGAATCAGAAATATTCAAACCAGGAACAAAACTCATCACTTTTTCTTTGATAAAATTATTTTTACAAATCAAAATTAAAATATTAAAACGCGAAAACGTTAAATAAAACCAACAAATTCAAAGTAAACAGTTTTAATTTGAAAATATACCAAACTTAACAATCAAAAACAAATCAAAAATCAATTTAAGTTATCAAATCAACAGTTTCTCAACATCCTCTTTAATTTGTTGGATCTGTGATTTCAGCTGAGATCCCTCATTTTGCGTAATCGAAGCAGCAATCACCTAAATTTTTTGGTTAAAAATTTTTCCTGCTTAAAAATTACTGGTCTAGTAACTCCACAAGCACGTCCCAACGCTGCCTTGCTCTTAACAAAAACATACGGAACATTTTTGTCCTCACAAAGAAGTGGCAAATGAAGAATTATCTCAAGCGGTTCAGCATCAGCAGCCATAACAATCAACTAAAATTTATTTAAGCAAAAGTAAATAAAGTAGGGGAACCTCAGAAATGCCACGATTCAACGTTTTTGTTGCCTCGTTCGCACCTTTCTTCAATTGGTGATAGTTCATTGCCTGTTGAACAATATCCAACAATTTTTGAGAAAGTTGAATATCAGCCAAAGGATAAGCCTAAAATGAGTGGTTAAAATGATGAAAAGAAAGCAAAAATTACTTTAGGATTAACTTCTTCGTTTCCTTCTGCCATTTTTATTTATTAGCTATTGATCAATTAAAAAGAAAACAAATATGAGAAATCTAAAATTAAAATGATTTAAAAAACTGTTAAAATGGTTATAGAGTTGAAAATTCAGTGCGTCAAGGCAAAATCAGTTCGACGAAAACACGATTAAACAGCATTTTCAATGAGGCACGTCTTTTTGGCATGAGTGATGATTGTTACTATAATTATTACAACTAAGATCCAACTAAAGAAAATGTTCCAATTACAGGAAAAGTTGTTCCAAAGGGGAAAACATCACTTGCGCCAAAAAGACCCAAGTCAATTGAAAATGCGGATTTTTAACCGAATTTTGTCTAAATCAAGTTTCATAAGACCAACCTTTGCCCCTGAATTAAAAATAAATCTTAAAAAATGAAACCTAAACAGTAACTCTGAAATCAAGAAAAATCATAAAAAAATCTGATGACATTTCGCCTTAGGAACAAATTAAATTTCGACAATTTAACATAAATTTTATTTTTTCAAATGATAAAAATTTCATAATATCAAAATACAAAAATGTCATACCGCTCGAAATAATTTGATTTATTTTTTTTTTATTTTGCTTTTTAGAATGGAGCAAAAAATGGACAAAAAATCTAAAAATGTTGCTTCTGATAACGCATTTGCGAAATTTGATTTTGATGACAGGCTAATTAAGGTTTAAATTTTTTTTATTTAAAAATTATTTTCCTAATTAAAAATATTTTTAGATGATTGCAGAAATGAATTGGGAAACACCTACACCAGTTCAAGCCTCAATGATTCCAATGGTTTTGAGTGGAAAGAATATACTTGCTAGAGCACGCACTGGAAGTGGAAAGACTGCGGCATTTTTACTTCCACTTATTCAAAATATTTTGCAGTTGAATATTGTTTGACTTTTAAAGTATTTTTTGAAAATTTAACTAATTTTCTAGGAAAGGCCGTCTGCAGACATGCGAGGTCCTTATGTTCTTATTGTAGCTCCAACAAAAGAATTAACTTCTCAAATATTTACTCAACTCCAACAATTAATCGCTCCCTTTCCTTTTATTCAAGCTCTCGATTTAGTTCATTATCTTGATCCTAATGAGAATCAAACCTTAAATGACGATTTACTTGATATTTTGTTGGGAACGCCTGGACGTTTATTGGCCGTTGTGGAAAAGAACCCTGGTTTATTGGATAGAATTCGGACTGTTGTACTTGATGAAGCCGATTTAATATTTTCTTATGGATATCAGGATGAAATGAAGTAAATTTTTTAAACTGGGAGGGCTCCCTTATATAAAGTTCTATTAAATTTTAGAAAATTAAAAGCACTTTTGCCAAAACGATTTCAAACAATAATGACCTCTGCAACTCTTAAAGAAGACCTTAGTGAAATTCAAAAAACTTTTGTTGAAGGGAAGATGCTTTCACTTAAATTAAAAGAAAGGGATTTGCCTGGAACTGATCAATTAGAACAGGTTTTTGAATTTTTAATTTAAAAAATTTCTTTTGATAGTTTCACATTTCTTGCCAAAACGATGAGGAACGTTTTACAATTTTAATGGCTCTTATAAAACTTAAATTGCTAGTTGGTAAATCTGTCGTCTTTGTTTCTACTGTGGACCGTTGTTACAAGTTGGAATTTTTTTGGGAAATTTTTTAAATTTTTTCTCCCAATTTTTAGGCTTTATTTATTTCTGCAAGCATTTAAAGTCCCTTCTTGTGTTTTAAATGCTCAAATGCCAACAAATTCTCGCTGTAGAGTTATTCGCGAATTTAATCAAGGAAAATGGCCTTTTTTGATTGCATCAGAATGTAATGATATTTTTGATGATTCCCAGGAAACAGAAGAAAATTTGAAAGGAAAGAAAAATAAAGTTAGTTTAGAAATATTAGATTAGCCATATATAATAAATTTTCTACCTCTCTTATTGTTATAATTAATTTTGCTCACATATTCTTTCTTGTAAGAGGTTAGGAAATTTATGTGAGCCAAATAAATTCTCATATAAAAAAATATAACAAATTCGCAATCTCATTAAATGATGTTCCCTTGTTAATTTTTAAAAATTTATTGTTGATATTTTCAGCAAAAACGTAAAGAATTAAAGAAAAACAAAAAACGACATTTAGACAAAGAATCAGGAATAGGCAGAGGAATTGATTTTCATTTAGTCCCAAATGTTATAAATTTTGATTTTCCTTTATCTACTGATATGTATGTGCACAGAGTTGGAAGGTTTTAATTTTTTAAATAATTTTTCTAATTTTTTTAAAGAACTGCTAGAGGATTTAACAAAGGAACAGCAATTTCTTTTTGTTTATTATCAGAACAGGCATTATTTGAACAAATTAGACAAGAAGTTAATGAAAGAAGTAAGAAGAGTTTATTTTGAAAGATAGAAATTTTTTCTGGTTTTTTTCTTGTTAAAACGTCCTGAAAACCCTCCCAAATATTTTATGAAATTTTAGAAAATTTTTTTATTTAGTGGGTCAACCTGTTCTTCGCCCTTACCAAGTCCGTATGCAGGATTTTGAAGGATTTCAATTAAGAGCTAGAGAAGTTTTAGCTGCTTGTACAAGGGCTGTCATTCGAGAGGTATTTTTAAAAAAATTTTTGGTTAAAAATTTGTTATTTTTGTCAGACAAGAATGGCAGAAATTCGAGACGAATTACTCAAATCAAAACGTTTGGACGCTTATTTTGAAAAAAATCCTCGTGAAAGATTAGCTTTTGAACAAGATAAAAAACAATATAAATTAAAAATACATAGCCCAGCAATAGCAGATGTTCCAGATTATTTAGGTTTGTGGAAACTTTTAAAAAATATTTCTAAAAAAATTTTTTTAAATTAAAGTTCCAAAAGCTTTGAGAGGTCAAAAATTCTCTGAAACATATAAATCAACAAATATATTAAATAATAATAGAAGAAAAAGGAAAAGATCGGGAAGGCAATTTTTTGTTGAAAATGAAGAAGGAAAGAATAATGAAAATGGAGAAAATCAAAAAAGAAGAAAATTTAATAAACAAAAAACTGAAAAAAATTTTGCTAGAAGAAATTTTCAAAAGAAGATGGCTGATCCGTTGCAGAGTTTTAAAATTTGAGAAAAAAATTATTTTTTAAAAAATTATTGTTTTTAAATTATTTTGTTATTTTTTTAAAGAAAAATTAAAAGAAATTATTTTAAGATTTAATTGTTTTAATTTATTGGTTTAATTATGTATCCAATGAATTCTTTTTTTAAATTTTTTACGACAAAAATAGTCTTTTGAGAAGTAAATTTTTCGAGATATCCGATATATTTAGTAAATAATTATTGTTAGATTAGTCGGTTGAGAAATGAGATGAAGTCTGACCATTCTGTAGATATATAGGAAAAGGTTGGGGAGGAAAATTGGGCTGTCGGGTTCAATATTACCGATTAGTTTAAGGAAACCATCTCTAGCAAGACGAAAAAATCATTTAAATTGCACTCTTTATTTAGTCTTTTACTAAAAGTATTTAAAAGTCCTTTACTTTGTTGGTGAGAAAATACATATAAATAGTGATTTTTAAATTTAATAGACAACATAATTTTGTGAGAGGAAATGTTGATTTTCTCTTTTCTGAGAATAATCAAAGAGCGAGAATAAGTCAGCTGATTTTACTAAAGAATTCTTTTTTTAATTCTAATATTTTTTACTTTCTTTTTTAGGACTTAAAAAAAGGCAAAGAAGGTATTTAACATCTTGTTTGGTTTCTAAAATTAGGGTTTAATGAATTCAAAAAGAAGGCAATTACAACAATTACATGCTAAAATACCTGTTGAATGTGATGATTCTGAAATTATGTTGCAAAATGAGAATAAAGGTATTTTTTAAATATAAAAATATTGAGAAGAAGAAACGTTTAAAAAATTGTTGATTCACTGAAAATAATTGATTGGGTTGATCGCTTCCTTTTTTACGCTTTTCCAAGGTCATTCTCCCCTTATTTTTACCATTTTTTTCTTCTGATTAGTCATAAAAATGGATGAAGCATTTTTAAAATGAATTTTTATTTCAGTTAAAAATATTTAAAATTCCCCATTTTCTTTTCTAAAAAAATAAAAATATTTCTTATTTTTCCCTCATCATTAAATAATTAGCACCTTATAGGCTTTAACAAATTTAAATTTTATACCTCATTTACCTTACATCTTCTTTTTTTTAATTAATTTTTTTATTCCAATTATTCTTTAGTTTTCATAGAAACGTCAAATGTTTTTTTCCAAATTTAACTTAAAATTTTAAATTAGTTTTACTCTAAAAATAAAATTCAAATAAATTTCGTTTATATATTTTCAGATACAAATCAATCTAATAAATCCAATAAAGTCGGATTTGGCCAGGAATGTTTTCAGGTTGGTAAATTATATTTTTAGTTAATCCAAATTTTTTCTCTTTAAGCTTGAAGAGATGAAAAGGTCTGACAAAATTACAGATAAAATTGAACATTCAAATGGTGTCGATGTGAATAGACGAGGATTATTCCAAACAAGTTATGTTTTATAAAAATTATTTTATTGAAGGGTATTATAGAGGGAGTCGGGTAATCAAAATTTAATTAAAGTTAGACTTAAAAATTGTCCGTAATATTGAGGGCATCCGTTATTGGGGATATCGTTCACATACCTAATTCTTAAAAAATTAATAAAATAATATATTTTTCTTTACTTTTAGACAGTCCTCCTACTTTTCTGATGGAAAAAGACTAATAGATTTTGTTTTGGCTTATGAAGTAAAGGCTAATGAATTGGATGGATATGAAAGCAAAGAAGAATCTTCAGGAGATGAACAAATGGAAAAACGACAAATTTTTGAGAATAATATGCAAGCACTTGGTTTAGAACTTGAATATGTTACTTCGAAGGTTTGAAAACATTTCTTTAAATTTTATCCGGGATCACATACACCTACATCCACACTGGATATGAATTTTTAAGATTTAAGGAAATATAATTCGAAATATTTTTTAACCAGGCAATAGTTTTTGTCTATCTAATTCTCCAGATCTTTCTTTTTCTTTATATTTTGCGAAGCTTTTATTCTCTTCTGAGAGAGATTTTTTGATCCTCATTTTCTTCTTATTTTATTCCCAATCCTGTTTTCATAAAATTTTCCTTTTTTTAAATTTTTCTTTTAAATTTAAGCAAGGAAATGTTAAATTTATACTTATACATGCACCCTTTCGTGTTTTAATGAAACAAGCAGAATTATTAATGATTAGAATGCCTGTACATAGAAATGATGTTAAAAAGGTTTTTTAATTTTCTAAATTTAAAAATTAAACTTTAGGAAGTTAATTTAATGGATGGTTGTATAAATTCAATTTTAAAAAGAATAAAATTTCTTAATCATAAAGAATCGCTTAAAAATCGAATAGAAACAGAAGAATATTTTTGTCAACCTTTTGTTGCTCAACATTTACATTGGTTTGATTTTTTGTATTGTTTGAGGTTGCCCCTTTTAATAAATTTAAAAGATAAAAGTAATTAGAAAACGATTTGATACTTATTGTTAGCAGCGATTAATACTGAATTACCTAAAAATTAAGATCTTGTAACATATTTTCCCCAGATATATATGAAAACTAAACAAATTTTCGTCATTTTACCCCGAAAATAACTCATTTTTTAAACTTGCGGATTTAAGTGGGTCAAAAACGAATTTTTCTAAAAGACAACCAACCGATGTTAATTTAATTTTTTCAGTTTTGTAAATTGGGAAAATCCGGACAATTTCTTCTCTCGAGCGGATCGTGCTCGTATGGTCTATGATTTATTAATCAGAACACGCTATGATAGAGGGAATAGAGTAGACAAAATGCGTTTTGGAATTGAAAGGCTTATTAGAAATAAAACTTATTCTGCTGCATATCCACTTCATGAGGTTAGGGAAAGTTTTTTTAATTAAAAAAATAATAAGCTTGAAAATATTTTTGGAAGAATAGAATTTCCTTTATATTTCGAAATGTTCAAAAGACAGAATGCCCATTCAAGCAGCAAAAAAACCATTTTTAAAATATAGTAATTTCTAGAGACTTTCAGATATTATTCTTTAAGATCCCAATAAAAAATTCTTAATTTTTAAAAGGAATTGGATACTTCTTCCAAAACCGATGATTATTCAACGTGCCCTAGTGATCGTCAATTATTATACGAAACATGGGTTAAACTAATAAATCTCGTTAAATATCAACCTCTAGATTTGTAATTATTTTTTAAATTCTAATTTCTTTCAATTTTTTCCCTCACAGAATTCAAAAATATTATGGAACAAAAATTGCTTTCTATTTTGCTTGGTTAGGCTTCTATACTCGTTGTTTATATCCTATTTCAATTTTGGGTGTTATTTGTGTTATTTATGGACTTTTTACTATGAGCACAGATATTTCAAGTAATGATATTTGTTATGGACCCGATGGCTCTGTTTCTCAAGAATTACTCTGTCCTGCTTGTGAAAAATTTTGTGATTTTATTCCTTTAAACAGTACTTGTCTTTACTCAAAGGTTTTTTTTAATTTTTATTTTAATTGTAAGTCTAAATTGATTCTTCCCAAATTTTAATAAATAAATTAGCAAAAAAATATTTTTGATGGGAATATTTTTTATTTAATTTTTACTAATTTTGTTTATTCTTTGTTATTTTGAAGCAAAAACAAATTAAAAAATTATTTTAAATTCAAAAGTATTTTTTTGTTTGTTCCATTATAAATTTAAAGAAGTTTTTTACCTTCTTTATCAGTTTATTTCGAAATGGGAGCATACCATTCTTTCAACTAGCCCATTCTACTTTAGGCATAACTAACTTAAGAAGCATAAAATTATCAGAACAGGTTGATTTTAACCGAGCCATGTTAAAATTCATAAGCCTAGTTATATTTAAACCTTTAAATATGGAAATTTAAATTGAAAATTTTAAATTTGAAAATTTTTCCTTATGAAAATTCTTATAAATTGTTAAATAAATAAATATTTTTTTTTCAAAAAAAAAATAATTAAAAAACCAATTATTTTAGGCAGCATATGTTTTTGATAATTATGCAACAATTGCTTTTACTGTTATAATGTCTATTTGGATGACTGTATTTGTTGAATTATGGAAAAGATATCATGCAGAATTGGCTTATAAATGGAATGTTTTGGGGTATGAACCTGATGAAGAAGTAATTAGGCCAGAATATCAATATTATAAGAGAGCAAAAATGAAAATTAATAGAGTGACTAAAGAAGCGGTTTTTTGAGTATTTTTTGTTAAAATTATTTTTTAATTTTTAGGAGCCTTATATTTCACTTGCAGAAAAAGCACTTCGTATTTTTGGATCAGCTATAACTGTTTTATTTTTTGTAAGTTTTTTTTAAAAATTTTTGGAAGAGACTCATGTCAGCGTAGAATTGTTTTTCTTTTACTTAGATTTTTGGTTTTTAGAAAGGTTTTCGATTTTAGTTCTGACCGAAGATGTTCGGTTTTCTTAAATTTTGTTGCTAAAGTTTTTAATTTGTTTAAACTTTTGTTTAAACTTTTAAACTTTCTTTTTAACTTTTCTTAAATTTTCTTGGTTAACCAAAAATTTTGTTGCTAAAGTTTAGTTTTGAATAACAATTTTCATTGACGGGCTGGGACTCTAATAAATTAGAAATAAAGTTAATGACGTTTGGGATTGAAAATCTGAATTAATCGCCCAGTTTTTTATTTGGCATTAAGATCTGCTAGCCGGGCAGAAGTGATAGGCAATTTTTTTTAATTATGGCATTCAACTTTTCAATTATAAGAAACTGGCTATTTATTTTTATAAATAATTTCTATCACCGAGTGGATTCTAAAAGATCCTTTTCCTTAATCCTTTTCACTGGTCCTTTAAAATTTCCTTTTAAAGGACCAGTGACCCCTTCCTCCATTCCAATAATTTAAAAATTAAATTTTATAGATTTGTTTGGTTATTGCCCTCTTATTTGGAATTATTGTTTATAGAATAATTGTAAGAGGTGTCTTTAATGCTAGAGAGAATAGCGAATTTATTCAATCGCAAGCAGTTATATTTACTTCTGCTACAGCTGCTTTAATTAATTTAATATTTATTATGAGTATGAATTATTTTTATAATAAATTGGCTTATAAATTAACAAATTGGGAATATCCAAGAACTCAAAGTGAATTTGATAATTCTTTTACATTTAAAGGTTTTTATTTTTTAAATTTAATTTTTCCTAAAATTGACCTAAGGACCCTAAGGACTTTTTAAGTACTCTGAAGAGACCTAATAACCTCTTAAATAAAATGTCTTTTTACATTTGGAAGATTTTCTCTATGGTCAGGGTTGCCAGTTTGTTGAATTTTTGTAGTAATTTTTTTAGAAAATTTATGTTGTGATTAACACTTATAACAATGAGTGTAATTGTGAATATAATTTAAAAAATTTTTTGAACGATTTAAAGTTACTTTTTTGACTTAAAACTAAAAACACAATTTAAACTAACCTTCTTTTTTCAGTCTTTCTTTTTCAATTTGTCAATTTTTATTCATCATTATTTTACATTGCATTCTTTAAAGGAAGGTTTGGTATTTAAATTTAAGATTAAAATTATTTTCCATTTTTTAGATTTGCAGGTATTCCAGGAACTCCCACAAATTCAACAGGAGGATATGCAGATCCACATGAACTCAAAGTTGGAAATATTCGTTTAGAAAGGTGTGAGGCTGCTGGTTGTATGGTGGAATTAATGATTCAATTAATTGTTATTATGATTGGGAAACAGGCAATTAATGGATTTATTGAATTGGCATATCCGTAAGGGGGATTTGGAATTTTGGAAATTTTTTTTATTTTTTAAGGATGGTTTGTTATTGGTTTAGACGTTGGAGACTTTCACAACCTGAAACTGAACAACAAAAAATTGAAAGAATTAAAAAAGAAAAGGAAAATTCGCCTGATACTAATGTTTGTTTGTGTGAAAAGGTTTGTGTTTTTTATTTGCTTGGAATATTTGATTATTTATTGTTTTTAAATTTAATATAAAATTGAGGGGAAGGATTGACTACTCGATAACCCAATTTAAAGTCCTCTCATTATCAGAGATTTTTCAACCCCAAAAGGTGTCTTTGACTTTATTTTAATTTTAAGGATTATGCCTTAAACCCCGTCTCTCAACAATTTCTTTTTGATGAATATTTAGAGATGGTTATACAACTTGGATTTTGTACATTATTTGTCGCAGCATTTCCTTTAGCTCCACTTTTGGCTTTAATTAATAATATTTTCGAAATTCGTTTTGATGCTTATAAATTTATTGTGACTATGAGAAGACCTGTACCTGCACAATCTAGAAATATTGGTGTTTGGCTTGTAAGTTTTGTTTAAAAAATATTTTTTTATAAAGGAAAGAATGTCTAGTTGTTTTAAAATGGAATAGGAAACAACCAAGTTAGAATGAAATTTTGAAGATACACAAAGTTCGATCTAAATGACTGACAAATAGGGTCCTTTTTGGGTGACCATGGCGGATATAATTTTTTAATTTGTTGTATGTATATCCAGACCTAACAAATAAGTTGAATTATAATCAAAGAGAGAATAATATAAAGAAAAGGATAACTTGGCCCCTTTGCTGATCGATTGCTAAAAAATTTTTTACAATAGTAACCTAATGAGATCTTCAACATGAAAAAAATCAGATCGACCCGACACTTCTACCCAAAATTGTTCCTTTTGTCAGTCAATTAGATAGAATTTTCTGCAACATCGAAATCTTAAGATTACCATTCATCTATTTCTACTTTTTCTTTTTTTTTAATTTAAAGTTTTCTCAAAGAATAATTTTTCTCTTTTCTAGACAATAATAAATATGATTTCAAATATTGCTGTATTATGCAATGCTTTTGTAATTGCCTTTACTTCTGATTTTATACCTAAAATTTATTATAGAATGACACAAGGGACTTTACACGGGTTCTTTTTTGAAAAGTTTTTTTCTTTAAATTTTTTTTGTTAAAGTTATGTAAATGAAACACTTTCTTATTTTGATTCTTCAAAATTAGAATTTGAAAAATCTGGGTATCCAACACAAAATTATTGTAGATATTGGGATTTGAGAAGGTTTTTAGTTATTTAAGAGAAAATAAATTTTTAATAATTTAAAGACCTCCCTGTTCTCTAGAAAAGTATAATTTTACATTTGATATTCCTTGTGCTGAAAATTATGAATTTACTGATAGTTGGTGGATTATTTTGGCTTTTAGACTTGCTTTTGTTTTGGTTTTTGAAGTAAAGTTGTCATTTTTTGTTTTAGTTTTGGTGTCTAAGACAGTCGAACTTTGGGTCAGAAAAATAAAATTTTATAATGTGGTGGTGTACTTAAATTGGGAGTTTCGCTTAAACAGGCCCTCAACTCAGTGAACAATCAAATTTCAAAAGAATATGCATTTGGGTTATTTTGGGGTTAACTAAAAAGTTGGTCCATTTGTATATATTCGGCCTCACTTTTTAAATTAAAATAGAGATTAATCTCTTTAAATTCAAAATAATTTACGTTACAAATTCAAGTTTTTTTAATATTTTTATTTTCCCAGTTAATCGTCCTTACCATTAAAGCAATGTTTGCTTATATAATACCAGATATGCCTACAGAAATAATTAAACAACTTAGAAGAGAACGTTATTTGGTAATTTAATAATTAATTTTTAATTTTTTAAATTTAAAAAGATGAGACAAGCAGTTCTTCAAAGAAGAGATTCTTTAGAAATAGATAATACAACAGATGAAACAAATTCAAATTCTTCTGATATTTTGGGTGATTTTGAGGATGAAGAAGGAGAAGAGGAGGAAGTAAGGAAAGAAGAAGAAGATAAAAATAATTTAAAACAACAACAATTATCAACAAATTTTCAAAAAGAAGCAAAAGAATTTGATGCAATGAAAAGATTATTTTCAAAAAAGAAAAGACCTTCAATGTCAATAACAACAACAAAACAAGAAGAAAATATTAATTTGGAGGATATTGGAAAAGTAAAATATATTATTAAGATTATCCAAACTAAAGCATTTTTTGACGGATTTTGGGGGTACACCACAAGGGCGTCCCGGGTTCGACAATTTTGAATGAAGTTATAGCTCTGCGATACCTTGGCCTGCTCTCGGATTTTAGTTATTTGTTTTTGAACATAATTTCAAATCTCTTCCCATACAAATTGAACTATTCACAGAAATTTTTATAGAATTTCCTTAAGACTCTTACTATGAAAAACCAAAGCCGCCTTGTAATTTCGCAACCATCACAAACGGATTTAATCGGAAAAATTTTATTCCTTTCCTCGATACTTGTAAAACCGTTGGCTGTTTCCTTTAACAATTTAAAAATATTTTGAATTACCTAAATAATTTTATTCTTTATTTAGACTTTACCTTCAACAAATACTACATTTTCTTCACAAAATAACAACAACAAATTACTCAATAAATGGCCTTCTCCCTCAATGCTTGTTGTTCCCCCACCTACTTTTGAAATGAAAACAGCAAAATCTAAAAGTAAAAGTAGTCGAGAAACGTCAACAACAAGTCAAAAAAGCAACGAAATTGACAGAGAATAATTGATAATGCCTTAAACAATTTTATGATAACGATTCTATTTTAGACTGTTTTGAGTATATTCTTATTCAAATATTCGGTGATTTATCTTTCTAATTTTCTAATCCATATTCTCTATCTGTAACCTAAAACTATGTATCTTGGGGACTTTGATTAGGAACGAGATCTTTATATTTTAAATTTGGGAGTTTCCTCTTGGGGGGTTCTTCTGTATAGGGATCCCCTCTCGGTCTCCCCTTTTTTATAAAAAAACTCCATTCATTTACGGTTTCCTTTTTTTCAAATTAATTTTTTCTTCTTTGCCTTTTTCTTTTTTCTTCTCAGGCAATTTTTTGTGATTATTTCTAAAATTTTATTACCTAAATGCCTTACTTTTTAATAATAAAAAAATTTAATCTAGCGAATGTATTCCACATAATAATATTTGAAAATCCGAAATTTTAATCATTTTACAGGGCTCTGTTGACAATAAATTTATTGGATTAGGCTCTTCTTTAATTTCTCCATTTAAATATTTTTTTATTTTTTCCTTCCATCCTTCAGAATTTATTAAAGCTAAAGAGGGAAGCATAAATTGATTACAAACATGTCGAAAACGGCGAACAGATTCTTGAGGGGTTATTTCTTTCTGTTTGAATTTTTATTTTAATTTTAAAATTTTTAAAAAATACATTTAGAGCACCATATTTTTGTAATAATTTAAGTATTAATTCGGCAAAAGGTTGGTCTTTATCAAGAATTAATGTAAAGTTGGCAATTATTGGGTCGACAAGGATTGCTTTTTAAATTATAAAAAATTAATTTAAAGAATATAATTAAAAATTTGAGAAGTTAGCGTTGAAAAAATGAATAGAAAAGAAAATACCGACAAAAGGATTCGAACCAGGGTAGTTTGGAGATAAAAACACACTCCGAAACCACTACACCACGAATCATTTTGCGTACAACAAAAGAAAACTAATTAAAAATAATGCTTTTCTATAAGCCGAAGAATTATCTTTCTCTTAAATTTTAAATTTTACAAGGTCTGTCGGCAAAAACATTTCCATATTTAGCAAGACTTTCACAAAGTAATTGTCTATATATTGCCAACATTCCAATCCATCTTTCATCACAGATTAGTACATCGGGCAGTGAACTTTAAGAGAAAATAAATTTAATAAACACTCCAATCTCTATCATATCCCATTACTTGTTGGTTAGCCCTCCCAGTTATTCCTTCTCTAAAGAGCTAACCAAAAGCTCGTTATAAATAAGAACTGTAGGCTATAGAAAGGTTGAGATAAGATAGAGGTGGGATATGTGGTTATGTATAAGGTTAGGGGCCCGGTCCAGAAGATCGAGTCGGGCATCGAATTTCGGGCCGAAAAAGACTCGATCCGGTGCGATAAAAATGAAGCCCAAAAAATGACTTGTACGTAAACCTCAACCATAGTTATTTAGATGAGATACATAAGACAAAGTTTGTAATATTAAAAAATAATTAACTCAGTTTTCAAAACTTCTCCAGTCGGAACATTTCCAGTTTTAAATTCCAATCTAACTCCATTCTCAAATAAATGTGAATATGAACGATTTCCAAGTAAATCTTGTCCTTTTTCTCCCAATAATTCTAACTCAACATTTCCAATTAAAATAACATTATTTGAAGTTAAAGAATATTTTTCTAAAATTATTTGAAGGGCAACTTCTTTTTGACGATAATTTGAACGAATTAAAATTGTTGAGGAATTGATTTGACCTTTTTAGAGAGAATTTTAATTTTCAAAAAATTAATTCAGCGCTAGTCTAGTTTATGAGTCTGGGACTATTCCAATCTAACTCCCTCGAAATTTCTGAAGGTTATAATCGTTTTTCTGACATTTTTAAAAAGTGGCTATAACTTTCGGAAATTTCGAGGAATAGAGTAATGGACGGCCCAGACCCGGGGGCCCAAGAAAAATCCAATTTTTTGTTGATTGGAAGCATAAACTAGACCAGCGCTAAATTATTTTTTTCCCTCACTTTTTTGGAATACTTTAGCAACAATTCCACTCCCCCGAACTGGAATTGGAACAGAAAAAATATTCGAAACAATTTGCCTTTTTGCAAATGGGCGTCTATCAAATAAAGAAAAACTGGCTTTAAATGTTGAAGTAGAAGAAGATTTATCAGCTTCTTCTTGTAAACGAACAGATGGAGAAATAATTAATTTGTTTACACAAACATGACGTTTACGAAGCATTACTTCTCCCTATTTAAAAATGTTTTTTAGAATTTTACTAAGATTATATGTAGTAAAGAGAATATGTATTTCCTCTTTTAGCGCGTGGAAGGATTTTTTAAAATAAAGCACATTAAATAAGAAAAACCTTTCGAAATAAGGAAAAAATTGCTAAAAAAAGAAAAAATCGGCCTTTTTTAAATTTATACGTTTATAAAAATTTAGCGTTCATTTTTGGCGTTTTGTATTTAGCATGTTCTAGCAATTTGAAAAATTGGTATGTTAGGCTAGGGCTAAGCGCCAAATTATGTTGATAGACGCTGGTGCGCCAGTTAAAGTTAGTTTTCCGGTTATATTGGAAACCGGAAAGAGCAGTCGAGTCTTAGGACTCCCAAGCTTCCCATAACTGCTTAATTTCCTCTACTAAATTTTCCCTACTTTTTACCTGCTCGTTTTTATCCCAATAAATATCATGAAATTGTAAATTGCTTTCTGACATTCGAGGAAATAAATGACAGGTTAGAGAGTAATGGTCACTCTGTTCTGTTGCAAATTCATTAGGCAAATAATGAAAATCCGGAAATTGTTTCTGGAAATGTTCTCTCTCTTGTTTAACCTCAACAATTTGTTTTTTTGTCTCTTCAAGTTGTTTTTCTCTCTTTTTTATTTGTTGTTGTTGTGTTTTAATTGTTTCTTTTCTTTGTTGTTTTTGAGGGGAATTTTCGACAGATTTTATTTTCTCATTTATTTTAATATTTTCTTCAACTCGTACATTAATTGGTGGATGTTCTGATTTTTCTTCTTTTTGTTTAATTAAAGCCGTTTCTTTATTTTTGTTTGGAATTTCATCTAATTAATTAAAAAAATTAAATCTTAAAAAGTCGAAAAAATAAGGATTTTTGTGTTTATTCATTAGAATGACAACCTCAAACAGATCAGACAAATTTAACGACTGGAATCCTTTCCCTTCCCCTTATCTCATGACTTTTGTCTCCAGTCTGTTTCTTTTTTATTCGGCTGGAGAGAGATGTTTAAATTAGAGACTTCCGGGATCTCTAGTCGGGATTTTTTTTCTTAACCGATGTCGGGGCGGGATCCCGAAAAAATCCCGTCTAAATCCCGTCCCGCGCCGGTCTCTAGTTTCATTGATACCCTCTCCCTACATTTCATATCCTCTCTCCACGCCTAAAGAGATCAACTGTAATTCACTTGTAAAATAAAAATTCTATTTTTCCGGAGAGTTTTATCTATTATAACATAATTAAAATCCTTTACTTTTCCCCCACCTTTTTTCTCCGAAGAATTTTCAAAAACTTCTTTAACAGAATTTCTTTTTTTATTTGATTTAATTGAACTTGCTTTTGAAGTAGATGGAATTGATTCTTCTTCTTCAGAATCTGTATATTGGTCATACATTTTGTTGAAAATAAAAATATTTTTTTCTGAAGAAATTAAGATTTGTTTTTGTTGCTATGGAAATTAAAAAGAAGAAATGCAAGAAACATTTTTTGCTAAAAATATTGGACTAACAGAAAGTATGGGGTTAAAAATAAGAAATTGAAGGAGAGAAACAAAGCTTATGTGAATGAATAATTAAATAATAATATTAATTGTCCTCAATTTCAGAAAGAACATTAAAACTCCTCGGACATAAAAATTAACAAAAAAATCCTTGCATTAAAATACTGTTCAAAGGCTTTACAAATATCATTTTAATTCAATATCCGTAAATTTACATTAACTTATTTTTGGAAGATTTCGATTTTTGATAAAGGAGAATGTTGTTTTAATTATCCTTTCTCATTTTTGTAAGATATAATTTATTTAGTTTATTAATTTAATATTAATAAACTAATATTAAGTTTCTCCTTTTTATTACAAATATGTATTGTGAATAGTAGAAAGCAGGGATCAGTGCTGGGTATAGCTCCGGAGCCAAGATATTGAAAACCCGGAGCCGGAGCCAACAAATGGCAAATACCCAGCACTGGCCATTTGTTGGTCAGTGCTGGTATTCCACTGATCCCCACTGATCCCTGCTTTCTACTACCACTGATCCCTGCTTTCTACTATCAAGCATTTACAAACAATTCAAATCACAAATTAAAATAAAAATGGGTTTTGGAAAAATATCCAGACTAGAGACCGGTAAAATCGCATTTGCGGGATCCCACATGCGGGATTTTTTTAAATCTGCGGGACGGGATCCCGCGGGATAAATCCCGCATCCCGCAAAATCCCGCACTTTAAATTTGCGGGATCCCGCGCGGGACTGCGGGATTTTTCAAAAATCGTCGAAATTATCAATATCTATTTAAAAAATCAATTTCCTAATCATTAACGGGTTCTTAAATCATTAACGAGCTCATAAATATTCGCCGGAAAGTTCGGGTATACAAATTAGAATACGGAGCATACC
Source organism: Meloidogyne luci (assembly GCA_902706615.1). NCBI lineage: Eukaryota > Metazoa > Nematoda > Chromadorea > Rhabditida > Meloidogynidae > Meloidogyne > Meloidogyne luci. Next base: position 1,039,130 of record CACSLI010000045.1, on the reverse strand, counting down.
TCAGTTCAGTCTGGATCAATTCAGTATGGACCTTATAACTCATCAAGGTCACTTTTTCATGTTCTTGATACCATTGGATAGAGAATCAAAAGCTCTTCAAATTTTCAAAAAATCAGAATTTTTGACCGATTGATAAACAAGTTATGATATAAAAACCAACTTTTTCAAAAAAAAAACGTAATTTTTTGGCACTTCTTCGGACATAACTTTTTAACCAGTTACCCAAGAATTTTGATTTTCTGGTATATTGTAGCTTATTTAATGCTCTATCAAATGGTACCAAGAACATTAAAAATTATCAGCCCCTTCAAAAGTTATAGGGCGCGCGACTGAACTGAGCCCAGACTGAAACGAGGTGTACCCATTAAATAGCTTGAGCTGAAACAAATGGGATCAATCATCGTGATCTAACAATTTGGACAATCTTGTTTTTATTAAATAGAGATGATTCCATAGGCGGCAGACGAAAATTTTAGAAGGCCAAGTATCGAAATTCCTTCATTTTCAGCGCCGCAGGCGAAAATTTCGAGATTTTAGGAAGGCCCAAAATTCTCCTTTTACTAGCGCCGCAGGCGAAAATTTCGAGATTTTAGGAAGGCCCACAATTCTCCTTTTACTAGCGCCGCAGGCGAAAATTTCGAGATTTTAGAAGGAATGACCAAACAATGGAATGACCAAAACACGTACCAGAGAAAAAATCGGCATTTTCACATTTCTAAAAAGATATCGAAGTCATTAACGAGGTCGTTATCTGATTTTTAAACCAGTAGAACTCAAAATCCCCTAACCATTTCACTGTTATATTTACAAGTTCCTGTCTCAATATCAACAAAATCCCCTCAGTTAAAAAACTGATTGAAAGAAAATAATTAAAAAAGAAAAAAGCATGGAATTTTATTTATTTAAAAAATTGTTTAAGAAGCAAATTAGTAATTAACTTATTATAGAAAGGCAGTTAAGTTTAGGACCAAATTTAAAAAAATAATTATTAAAAAATGAGAATGTTTTAAAATCCAATATAAGAAAAATAACAACAACAAAATTAACTTCTTCTCATCCAATTAATAAACCAAACAAAAGAACCATACATCCAAATTTTATTTACTGAAAGATTGAATGTTGTAAAAGAAAGGTAAAGCTAATTTCCCCCTCCCCCTTTTTTCTTTCCTCAAAATAAAAAATAGTCAGACCAAAAAGTGTTTAGCTCTTCGAGCTAAATCGAACACATAAAAACTTGGTCATATTCATGGGTACTAGTGTTTCGCCGGAACCGACAATTTGGCCGGAACCTGAATGAAGGACCGGAGCCAGAACTGAAGGACCGGAACCAAAAAATCCCGGAACTTCCGGCGAAACACTAATGGGTAGACATTTTTAATATTTGAAGGAGGGGGATCAAAGTTCAAATTTACCAAGAAGGCTTAGAATTGCTTCTATTACTTAATGGAGGCTTCATAAGTCCGAGAGACGTTTGAGCTCTTGCTTGAACTAAAAAAACTTTTTTTTAATTTTTGAACAGACAGAGAGAAAAATAATCTTTTTACCTTTACCACTCGTTTTTTTCTTAGTTCCGTCAACATTTTCTCCACCAACAGAGAGAAATCCCATCGACTTTTGATCAACATCCCATCGACTTGTGATGGATTAACAAATTTATCTGGAATATTTTCAAAAATTAATTTTTAATTTTTGAATCCTTTTACCATTTGCTCCCCCAAAATTTTCTTTATTTCCATTACTACTCAAACGAATTAAATTCTAAAAAATGACATTTCAATTTTATGCATTTTTTAATAACCTTAGTGCTCAATTCGGTCCCAACTCTTCCATCTAAGACAGAAACATTGGAAGACGAGCCTACTAAAAAAAATTTTGGATTTAAGAACGAAAAAAAGCATTTTTTACCTAAACTATTCAATCCACGTCCATTATTACTCTTATTCGAGTCAACTCCTCCAGACGAGAGAGTAGGAACAGGAATATGCAACGCTGAAGATGCAAAAAGAATTTTTGAATTGTTTAAGATAGGAGGAAAAAACAAGGACCCTATCCCAAAAGAAGGGCGGAATCGTTGTTTTCATTACCTGAAAGGAAAGGAAAATTGAAAGTAAAAATGGAGAAAAATGGAAAGGAAAAATGGAGACGAACGGACCAGGTAATGAAAAAAGACGATTCCGCCCTTCTTTTGGGATAGGGCCAAAACGATTATTCAAAACACCCCGCGAGTCAAAATAGGTGACAGACTGACTCCGATCATCAAAATAGGAGTTTGTCATCAAACACAATTTTTTAAAACCCAAAAAGAGTTTGTATTACAAAATTAAACACCTCGAGTATTATTGTCAGAATCCCAGCAGATGTTAAGCAATTGTTGTCTTTCTTCTTGGCTAACTACTTCAAGCCCCCTTTTCGAATATACTTTATTCAACAAATCCAATTTTTTCATCATAACTTTGTCAATATTGTTGTTATTGTTTCTGCCGCTCATTTTTCTTTTTATCTACAAGGGAAAAAATATTTGGTTGTTTATAGATGCAAAAAACTAACAAGATTTCCTGATTGAGAATTGCTTCTGAAAATTAATTTTATGATTAATGTATGAATAAATTCTAAAAAGAATAAAAAATGAGATTATTAAACATTAAAAAAAATTTTCAATATTTAAAAATATTTTTATTAAATAAAAATAAAAATTGAGATTTTCTCTTCTTTTTTGTACAATTTTTGGTCTTTTTATTTTTAAAAGCTTTTTTTTAATTTCCAACTTTTTGATTCCAAAAATGTTAGATGGAAGAACATGTCCATAGCCACAATCAATTACTTGAGAAATAGCAAATTCGAACAATCCATCATAACCCTCAAAGGGTTGTTGTTGAGGATTGAAAACTTGACAATCCATTGGCTAGTATATTGAAAAAAAAATTTAAAAATAAAATTAGATATAGGGTCAGCTATATGTTATTTTGATTATCAAGATTTAAAATTAACTAGAGAATTTTAAAAGCCATAAAAAAAGAAATCCTTGGCAATTATAATTTATTTTTCACCTCAATTTTCACTTCTTTTTTTATCGGTTTATATTTTTTCAAAATTTTGTTGATTGTAAAATCATCAATTTTCAACAATTTTAATTGATTGGACAAGTTGTCCAAATTTTCTTGGTCTACTACAAGTTGAGAAGGGTTGGTTTTTGTTGTTTGGTTGTTTGGGAACAATGAAGGAACGGACGTCATTTTTTCCATTTATTGGAAGGTCAAGAGGAAAATAGTTTTTAAAAATTTTTTAGAAGTCAAAAAAATTTTTTTGATGTTTTTTTTAAATTTTTGTAGTTTTTTTGTTGATTTTTAAATTTTTTTTGTCAAAATTTTTTGTAGTTTTTTAAAAAATTTTTTTGATGTCACCAAAAGTACTTAAATACAATAAAGTTGTTCACTAAAAAAAATTCAAAAAATTTATTTTAATTAATTTTTAAAAGCTTGAAAAATAAATCAGTTAAAAAACTGACTGAAAAAATAAAACGAAAATAAAATATTTTTTAAATACGGATTGAACGACGGAAAATAAAATCAAGCATTTCCAAAAAAAACTTCCCAAAACATTTCACAAAATATTTTTTCAAAAAATTTCAAAAATTCAAAAAATCTTCAGAAAACGTTCAATCCCAATTTTTAAATTTAAAATCAAAATATAATTGAGAGCCAAACTTATTTAAATAATTTCAAAAAATAATCTTTCCCTTAATTCTTAAAATTTCTCCCCCTTTTTTCAATTTAAGTAAACTTTGCATTAGAAAAGTCTATTTCTGTGTGTTGTTCCAAAAATCTGAAAAAAAGTTGATTATTAATTAATTGGTTATACGTATATTTTATTTTTTGACATGCCACAAAAGAAACCCTCTAACCCTTTTTAATAAAAGTCTAGTTAACATTGCGATGGGTAAAGGTATCTCGTGTCCTAGCCGGCACAAGCCGGAGCTAAATAAGCCCAGCATTTGTTATCATTAATTTAATTAAAGATTAGACTGGAGACTGGACCGAGATGTCCCTTCCTCCATTTTTTTATTTTTCCGCAATTTCTTCTTAAATTGATTCCATGAAATCTTATTCAAAAAGGGAGAGAATAAATTTTAAATAACGTAAAAAGAATTTTCTCTAATGCTAGACTTAGAAGAAAAACAAAAAATAACAAAGGTGTGGAAATCCAATGCTTTTAAAAACAACACAAATTTCCAATTCTCCAAGTGTCTGAGTCCATTGATAGCTTCTAAAAATAAAATGAATTTTTACAAAATAAGTAAACATATTTATATAAAAAAGGATTAGCGAAGAGTTAAAGAGGTTAGAATAATTCAAATTTTATTGCTCTTAAAGGCAATTTTCTCAAAAAAAAGATTTTATGAGAAGAAAAAGGGAAAATCAGGCAATGCAAAATTTAAATGTAACCCCAAAAAGATGACCCCCAAATTTAACTTATGTTCACAATACATAAAAGGATTAGAAAAATCGAATGAAATTGAGGGTGGTTGGGAGAATCTAAACACGACGAACACATAGAGATACTTTTTCTACAAACATGTGTTTTAGTTTCTAGAACAAAAACATAATATATTTCCGGAAAACACGTTTAGAATGTTTAAACATGGGTAATACCAAGGCTGGTCCCCCCTTTTTTCCCTATTCCCCTGACCATTTTGAGCTTTTTTGCTTGACATATAATTTACAATATATCATTCGAAAGAGCTGTTCGAGCTGAGTAGAATGATACTATGATCGGTTAGATTTGGCGAATCTGAACAGATTTATGAAGCTAAATCCTCGATGGACGTGCTTTTTGTGATACTGAAAGGGATTAAAACAAATGCTCATAACTATGTTTATTTAAGTCGGATTTCGATGAATCTAGTACCGTTCGACTCAGCTCGAAGAGCTCTTTCGAATGATATATAATTTGCCATAAAATGTTTAAAAAATCGAAAAAAATAGAAAGGAAAAAGGGGGGGGGCCAGCCTTGGAATTACCTAAACATGTTTGTAAGGAAGAAACAAAGAAAAACATTCTTTTATTAAAGAATGTTCGAACAAGTTTGCAAGCGTTAAAACATGTGTTTAGAAAGAGACAAAAAATAAAACAAATTTGTTCAATTTAGAAAACACTTTTCCGAAAAATACAAGTTTTGTTTGTCAAAAATAATTTTTAAGGAAAACATGGTGTTTTGTATAACAGACATGTTTTTATGGAATAAAACATAGAAAACTTTTCAAAAACATTTGGAAAAACGTGTTTCTGGAAAACATGTTTAAGAAAAAAATTAAAAAACATTAGAAAATACACTCGTGGTCAAAAGTATTGCACCAAGCTGTTGGAAAAACTTCTAATGCCAATAACTACATAATTTTTAAAATAATTCGCAATTCTTTTATTCACAAATAATCTTTGATTAATTAGCTTTAAAATAAGTGGAAAATATTCGTCTAATTGGGAATACTAAAAAAGATCTGGGATAATAAGTAAAAGTGGTTGGTTTTCTAGGTGGTCAAAAGTATTGCACCAAAAATGTATAAATTCATAAGTCTCATTGACAATAAGTAAATATATCTGAAAAAGCATATTGCTTATTAAAATTAAATAATTTATCGTTAGAGAAGTAAAACATGACAAGGAAACATGAAAAATGTCAAAATCTGAAAAGCCGAAAATCAACGGGAAGCAGGGGTAGACAATTTTAATATTTTGACCCACTTAAGGATTATAGTAAAATTTTCTTTTATGCTTGCCTGATAGCCCTTAAAATTTATTACAAAATATATCCGGTCCCATATGTTTAAAAAAATTTGTTTAGGAGTTAAGGAAGAACAAACTTACAATGTTGTCAAAATCACTCAAATTACCCTATAAAACGCTCATTTTTAATTCTTCAGTAATTCGTTGCTTCTTAACTCCTATACAAATTTTTTTAAACTTACGGGACTTGATATATTTTGTAGCTTATTTTAAGGGCTTTCAGGCAAGCATAAAAGAAGATTTTACTATAAGCCTTAAGTGAGTCTAAATATTTTTTGAAGTTGCTTACCCCTATTTCCCGTTGATTTTCGGCTTTTAATATTTTGATTTTTAACCTCTTTTTTCGTTATATTTCTATTCTCACATGCTTAATTATTTAATTTTAATAAGCAAAAATCTTTTTTCAGCCAGGTTTACACATTTTTGAGTGAAAATTACGATGATAAACTTTTGGTGCAATACTTTTGACCACCTAGAAAACCAACCACTTTTACTTATTATCCCAGATCTTTTTTAGTATTCCCAATTAGACGAATATTTTCCACTTATTTTAAAGCTAATTAATCAAAGATTATTTGTGAATAAAAGAATTGCGAATTATTTCAAAAATTATGTAGTTATTGGCATTAGAAGTTTTTCCAACAGCTTAGTGCAATACTTTTGACCACGAGTGCATTTAAGTAAAATTAAACAGTTTGGGAAAAAGATTTGTTGTATTAAAAACATGTTTTCCGGAAAACAAACATGTTGAGAAAGAATATAAATAAACAAAACAATTAAAATTTGAATTAAAATATGTAGTTTTTGGAGAAAAAATTTAACAGGGAAAACAAAAACAAACACATCAATGTGAATGTATTCAAATGATGTGGAGAAAATGAAATGACGGCACAACTTACTTATAGTTAAATAGGGAATGATTACCCTCTCTCCTCCTCCTCTCTTCCACAATGTTGCCTACAACAAACATTAAACAAAACAAAGTACATTCAAAAAAACCTTTAACTTTTAATCAATATAACCAAAAATAGTTATAAACCCCCGTCAGAACATTCGGAACAAACAAAAATATCGAAACATTGAAGTCTAAACTTTTATAAACTTTTCAGAATTGAAATATCTTGTGCTGATAGTACAAGAAAAAATTTGACCCTTTAGAATTTCTATGGATACAGCTTTTCGAACAGTTAGAACGTCGTCTCATTTCATCAGAATAAGTAATTCAAGCAGTTCAACAAGAAAACCGTTCCGAAGAAAATTTCCCAAACCCCAACCAAAGCCCCGAGTCGACTTTTTTCTTAACCCGTAACATCCCTTGTAGGGAGGAGTTTTGTCATATAAATGTTTTTTAAATTTATTGTGGATTTATTTGTGAACGATTAAATAAAGCATTTCGATATGGAGTGTTTGTTAAAATACAAATAATTGGGTTAAATACAGGGGTTAAATGAAAGGTAAAATGAAATAATATTCGAATAATATTTGTTGTAGTGCTGCTTCTTCTTGTAAAAGTTGTGTAAAATAAAATTCCTAATTGGTCAATAAATGGGACAACAACCTAGTAAAAAATAAATTTAGAGAGAAAATATTTATTTTAATAAAATGACCGGCCTTGGTGAGAATTGAGAAAAAAAACAAAGAACACTCCCTTCCCCCGAAACCCGGCAATTTTTTGGGCAAAAACAAGGACTTGAACTCTAGCGGGGGGGCCAGAGTCGAGGTAAAAGCTCATAAATAGATTATCTCAATAACTGTGATCTTTGTTTAAGATTTTATCTTTGTTTGGGCTTTAAAATGAACCCTCTAAATACTTTTTGAGCGATGGAATACAATTTGATTAAAGAAATTTTTAATTGAAAATATTTCTCTCTAATAATTATTTTTATGTAGGGTTGAAGGATTCGAATTCGAAAAAGTTCGGTACAGGGATTTCCTTTGACCAGCCAGCTTTATACGAAAAAAATTTTCATGTTTTCTTACCAAAATAATCAAAACTTTAGTTAAAAGTTTATTCAATCTTTTTAAATTTTCATCAAAATTAGTGTTTAAATTAGAGTAAGTCGAGTACGAGCGAGTTCGAGTATACTCGACTCGATCGCTCGGGTTTTTTTAGCATTTACTCGGGCTCGGAACTCGGAATCCTAATACTCGGATTACTCGTACTCGGACACTTCATACTCGGCTGACTCGGTTAAAACCGAGTATTTTTATGCCCCTATCTGCGGCGCAAAAAGGAAGATTTTTGGCTTAATGATCTTCCAAATTTCTCAAAATTTTCGCCTGCGGCGCTGAAAAAGAAACAAATCTGGCTGGTTGACCTTCGAATTTTTTGAAAATTTTCGCCTGCGGCGCTGTGAAGGAAGAAGTTGAATGTTATATCAGAGGATTTGGACAGATTAAGGAGGATTTTGAGTTATATCGCTGAATAAAGTTACTGGATTTTAGTGATATTCGGACATTTCAAGGGATATAAGGATATAGCGAGGGATTTGGCCTTCTGAAGCTTGGGTGTTCCTACTTGGCCTTCAGAAATTCTCAAAATTTAAAAAGAGAGGGATAGAGCAACTCATCTTGTGATCACCTTTCGACAATATATCTAATCCGACGATATCCCAATTAATCCACCGAATTTCCCAGATTTTGCTCTTAATACGCCCATATCCCAAGATAATCAGCCCAAATCCCAATTGATCCCTTGATATCCATCTCATTCCTCTTATCACTCGATATCCGCATAATCTACACAAATCCCCCGAATTCTGATTAGTTACTTAATTTTTTGAAATGTTTTTAACAATGGATAATGAAAAGATTTTTTTAACAAAAGAATTTTTAACAAAAAAAATAAGTAAAATTTTGTTTTAGTACCTAGGTTTTGTTAACCAACAAAAACAGCCAAATTTAACTAAAAATATTCTTCACATAAGATAATAAGGTAATAATAACAACAAAAAATAAATATTTAATTTTAATTTAATTAAAATCTTCTTTCCAATAACCAAAATAAAAATAAAATTTTCCTTTTTCTTCTTTTAAAATCTAATTCTCCTTCTTGATTAGAACTTTGCTGTAAAGATGAGAATAATAATATCTGTTTTAGATGTACAAGCATTGATTTTTGGAATTTTATTCTAAAATTTAAAAAAAAATAAAAGAATGTTGTGATAATTTAAGAAAGAAAATTTAATGGTAATATGTAGTAGAGTTCAGCGGTATCGGGATTTTGAGAAAAACCCGGGATCGGGATTTAGGAATGGTGATCCCGATCCCGGATCCCGACACGGGATCGGGATTGGCCGAAATCGGGATCGGGATTTGGGCTGGAGATCCCGATCCCGGTCCCGATCTCGAATCGGGACCGGGATTGAAAAATCGGGATCGGGATTCGAAAAACCCGGGATAATACCGCCCGATCCCGACCGGGATCCCGATCCCGCTGAACTCTAGGTAATAGTGTCGTTTCCAGTCCCCCTTTTTTCCTCCCCAAGTTTTCTCCTTACATCACAATTTCCTTCCATTCTTTCTAGAGAACTGGAAAAAAATAATCATTTTTGATTGTTTGTGGGCAAAATATAAATCAGACTTGGCAATGGATATGGATTTTGGTATCCGTATATTTACGGCGGAAACAAACGGATGTCCGCAGGCAATTTGAATTTATTTATGTATATCCATTACCCTTAATGCTGCCAGACATATTCAAAATTAATTTTTTTTATTTATTTACCTTTTAATATATTTTGTAATTAAATCACTTCGTTTTCTTCTTTTTAATTTACCAAATAATTTCAAATCTTTATTTATATTTAAAATTAAATTCTCAATATTTTCCACATTTTTATTTAAACAATAATTTGTTGTTAAACATAATTCAAAAGCTATTTTTAATTTAAATAATTTATTTAAACGAGGAAGTAAAAAGCCAATTAAATTTGGAAATGTAAAAGCCAATTCTTTTGGAAATAAATTACTCTCGTTTGGACTGAAAAGAAAAATAAATATTTTTAAATAACCCCAAAAAATTAAATTTAAAAAAAAATTTCAAAAATTAAATTTAAAAGGTAAAGAATTTTTGCTAGGAATTTTGTTAGGGACGGGCACGAATTTTTTCGATTCGAAGAAAATTTTGACAACCCGATTCGTATCGCATAATGAGATTTCACTATCTTTAATTTTATTAAGAAAATAAAAATTAGCCTCTTATTTCCATGCTTCCTTAACTTTAATAATTTTTAAAAAAATGTAAAATAAATTTCGGTTTAATTTTTGTTTGACCCACTAGGTAATAATGAATGGTAAATTCTCAGATTACCTAATGGATTTATTTTAAAAATGAGTTTTGATTGTAAAAATTTAATTTAATTTACATAAAAGAAGGAAAGAATCCAACAACAGGAAGTCTATCAAATTTATAAGCCCAAGGTAAGGAATTTTTGCTTGCATCGAATCTAAAAAAATAAATTTAAATCAATTTAAGTCTAAATTTCATTTAATACTCCCAAATATTTTAAATAATCTAGGAATGTATAACCAATAGAATAAATTCCTAACTTTGCTTAAAAAATCCACAACCATCCCACAGTACAGAAAATCTACCTATGCTAGTTGGAGCTATTGGGTAGCGAACAGGGAATTTTTTCATTCCTCCCAGAGAACCGGGATGGTCTTCTGCTTCTACCCTTCACAAAATTCCGTCTTTTTAGATGCATTAGGGCCCATCCCTAGTAGTAAAGGTCCTTTTATTAGAATAAATATTTATTTTAAAATCTCCCCTCCTTACAAATAAAATTTAATATTCTCTCCAAAATTGTCAAAATAAATTTTGACTTGATGAAATAAATGTAAAACAGTTTTACTAGGTCCATGCCAATTTCCACCAGAAAAGAATATAACAGCATCAAAAGAACGATTTTCCTTTATAAAAAAATTTTTTTTTAATTTTTTTTTAATTAAAAAAAAACTTTTTTCAAAATTTCTTCATTAAATAATTCAAAATTTAATTTATTTAAAACACTTGTTTCTCTGTTGTTTTCAATTTTTGAGGAAGGCAAAACTTCGTTTTCAGGTATCCATTCAAGTGAAGAATTGATAAAATTTGAAATAAATTGACCAATTAAATTACTAAAAATTAGAAATTGTTTAATTTAAAGTTTACTTTAAATCCAAAAATTGTCAAAAAAAAGGAATGGCCCTGGGAATTGAGAGTTCGGTATTTCTCGAGGTATCTATTCTCATACGATCCTCATAGTCCAGTCTCTAAATATAATTAATGATTTCGAGAGAGTTGTCAGGCAAATTTATCTCACAAAAAAATTCTCAATTCATCGTTTCTAGATTGAGACCTTTATGAAGAAAGTTTGAAAAAGAGATAGCACTGAGCATTTATTTATGAGTTTAATAAGTGCTATTACCGACCGCTTATTTGAACGAGTTTTATGGGTCCCTATCAAATTCCTCCCCGAAATTACGAGTTTCGGAATTCGTTTCGGAAAAGAATAAAAATTAACTAAACCAACATATTTAATCCTTCCTTTCCTTCTTCTCTTAACCAAAATATTTTTTCATCTTCTCTAGATATTATAGCTATAGAATCCTTTCTTTCATCATCTTCATAATTTCCCCATTTTTTCATAAAATAATTTCCAATTCTTTTATCAATTGTTAAAAATCCAAAAGTTTTATTTAATTTACAATTAATTCCAAATAATAAATTTAAATTATTTTTTTCTTCCAAAAATTCTTCTTCTTTTTTAAATAAATAATTAAATTTCTTTTTTAATAATTTAAATAATTGACAATTTAAATATTGTTGCCTTAATCCAAGTAAATTAATTATTGACGTTGAATTTTGAGTTTTTTGTTGTTTTAATGATTGACAATAGAAGTTGAGTAAATCTAAAATAAATTTTAGAAGAAATTTTTTTTTTATTTTATTCCATTGTCAGTTAAATGTCCAGAGCTCACTATCCGAAAAAAGCATTTACAACTAGAGTTGGCAGATCCTGTGAAATCCCCGGGAATCGGGATCCAATATTCTTACTATTTTCGGATTAGTGATGACTCTGATGATTCCCTCTCTCTATCAGTTCGCCCATTATATATCGACCCGTATCTTTGCCATAGTCCTAATTTTCATGAGACCCACCCATCCCAATCTCTCACCTATCCCAATAATCCAAAAGGGATTTAGTAGGACAGAGAGATTTAAAAAAATATTTAAATTTACATTTAGGGTAAATCTCAAATATTTTCAAGCAATTAATTTTTCCATAAATTTGTTGAATATATTCTTTAAAAGAATAATTTGTACATAAATGTTGATAATATTTACAACAATAAATTATCCTTTGTTCTTTAATTAAACACAAATTTCTATATTTTTGTATAAAATTATTTAAATTATTTTTTGATGAAAACTGGGGTAGTCTATTTATTTCTAATTTATTCGAATCTGAAGAACAATAATTAATTATTTTTGCTATCTAAAAATTAAAAGAAAAATTAGTTTTAAAATTATTTTGAATAGTTTGGGCGCGGTAACGCTACGGCGCCAATGCTTGTAATCCCGAAAATAATCTAAAATTGTGAAATCTTACAAAGAAATTCTCAAACATAATATTTAAAATCTCCAAAAATTTCGGAATTTCTGGTTTTATATTTCAGAAGTTCTGGTCAAAAAAGTCAGAATTTTTGATTGAAAATGGCCATTTTTAACAGCTTTTTGACCATAATTGATCGAATAATAAACCAAAAAATCTAAAGAAATAGATAATAATATTGAGGGTATAAGAATGATTTTAGGTATGACAATTCTATGAGTAATTAATTAATCCAAATTCTCCCAAATTTTAATTAAAATTTACATTTCTTAAAGTAATTAAAGAAGAACTTTGTTGTCTAAATCCAATTAAATTTGTAAATAAAACAACATTAAAAGTTGAGGAATTCAATTTTTTAAATAAAGCATCAGATTTTGAAGGACTTTCACCATCTAAAAAATTAAAAAATATTTGGAAATTTTTTTGGAAGAATTAAAGGGGAAATATTATACTTTTATTTTAAATGTAGGAGTATGGCTATTTTGATTTTTTAATATTAAAAATATTTTCTAAAGAGATAACCCAAAATTAATAAAAAAAATTTTTTGTTAAAAAAGGTTAAACAAAATAAATATTCTTCCAAACTTTAAATATATCCCTCCTAAATATTTATTTAAAATTAAAAAAAAATTATTTAGATAATAAAAAATAAATAAAATTAATTAGATTTCATTTAAAATTCATAAAAAATATTCAAAAATAAAAGACAACAAAAAAAGGATTCGAACCTTGCCCGTTTTAACCCAAAATCAAAAACACTACCACTACACCACCAAAAATAAAAACAGAAAATTTCAAAATTAAAAACAAACCGTCAATTTCAATTTCTATAACAATTTTTTCTTCAAAATTCCCCAAACATTTATTAATCCAATCAACTACATTTTGTGTTTTTTGTGTTGAATTAATTAAAAATGAATCAATTTTTAATAAATTATTTGAATTTAAAGAATAAATATTTAATTGATTTAAAGAAATATTTAATGTTGAACGAATTGTTTTGTTTAAAATTAATCTGGAAAATTTAATTTTTTTCTTTAAAAAAATTGAAAAAATTTTTTTTTAATTAAGAAAGTCAAAGGAAATTAAATTTTTTAAATTAATTTAAGATTAAAAAGTAGAAAAACAAGTAAAGGGAAATGAAAGGAGTCGAACCTTCACCCTTCGAGGAAAGAAATCAACAATCATCCCACTACACCAACAACTATGCTAATGAAAAAATATTTAGTTAGACAAGAGACATCAGTCTCGATTTTAAATTTTCTTTAAAAAATTTAAAAATTAATTAAAAAATATTTTTAATAGAAAATAAATAAACAATTAAGCTATTAATTTCCATAAATAATTTCCAAACCGGGAAGAAAATTTAAAAAAAAATTTTTTTTATTAGAAAAATTAAAATTAAAAATACCCAAAAGCTAAAGAAGCCCTTCTATTATTTAAATAATAAATTGAATTAACAAAAACACTGTAAGAACGAGGTAATTGAAAGGATATTGACTTGAAAAATAAATTTAACTTTAAAAAATTTTAAAAAACTAAAAAAATAATTTTTTTAAAATTTACATTAAATTCAAAATGTCCAATTATAATAAATTCAAAATTTAAAATTAATTTATTTAAATTTTCTTCTGAATTGATAATATTAAATGGAAATAATAAATTAATTATCCAACTGAAAAATTTAAATTTTTAAATTTAAAAAATTTTAAAAAGACATTAGAGTCTCGATCGGGCACGTAGCCAAGGGGAGGGTGGGGCCTTCTAAAATTCTCATAATTAGTGCCTGCGGCGCTAAAAATCAAAATTTTGCCAAAAATAAAATTTGGAATAATTTTTTATATTTTTTTCAAAAATAATTTCCAAAAAACGCAGAAAAATTTTCCCCCCTCCCCCGAAAAAAAATCCTGGCTACGGGCCTGGTCTCAATTTTAAAAATAATTAAAAATTCAAAAAACCTGTAAAGCCTTTCAGAAGACAAAAATTGATTAAAAATAATTGGTTGGTTATATTGTGTTTGGGCAAAAATAACAGGGAAAGCCAATAATTTATACATCAATCTGCATCTTCCTTTGTAATAATTACAATTGATAGCAATAAATTTTATCTTTAAAAAATAGAAAAATATTAATTTTGGAGAGCTCAAGAGAACCCCTAATTTTTCTAAAGAGTCCAATAAATTTTTAAAAAATAAATTCGTTTTTTGTTTCTTTTTGAGAATGCTGGACATAAATTAAATTTTAATTTCAAGAATGGGTATTCTTAATAAAATATGCAATTTTGTAAACAAAAAATTTTTCTAAAAAATTCTTAAGTTAAAAAAATATTTTTTTAATTTCAAAAAATAAAAAAAATTTTTTTTAATTTCTTTAAATAAAATACAAATTAATTTAGTGTTCAGCACTCTCAAAAACCCAATAAAACAAATTTTTTATCAGAAAACAAATAAATTTTTAAAAATAGGGGTACACTTGAGTATTGACAAAAAATTTTTTTTAATTAAAAAACCTCATTAATTTCTTTAAATAAACCCGCAACATAAAGAAAAGAAGACCGAAATAATTTACATCTAAAATCCCAGGGAGCATATAACATCTAAAAAAATTAAATTTAAAAATTAATTCAGAATTTCCATTAGAGTCTGAAATTTGTGGAGAGAAGAATACTTTCCCCCCAAATTTGAGACTCCAAAACTAACCACAATTGTAAATTCAGCATTAAATCTCAAAGTTTCAAATTCAGAAATATTTCCATCATAAAAGTCTTTCAAAAGGCCTTCAGAATTTTTAAAAAATGGAGAAGGTAAAGGAGCTTCTCTATCCGGGAAGGAAATTGCAAAAAATCTGAGAAAATAAGCAAATTAAATAGAAAATGGTCGGTTGAGAGCGAAATTTGAGTGTGTAGAAATTATTTTTTAGAATTTTTTTAAATTTTAAAAAATAAGAGAAAAATAAATTTTATATCATTCGAAAGCTCTAAAAGTAAGGAGTATTTTATCTAATTGGGCCAACCCTGCCCTTTCATTTTTAAAGATGTTACAGGCAACTAAATGAAAATAATTGTGATTTTTACAAGAATTCTGATAATTTTTCATCGAAAATTCGGTAGAATTTGGTTAGAAAATTTTTTTTTAATTTTAAAAATTGGTTAGAATCAACAAAACATCCCCAACTTTTTTAAAGAAAAAATTTCCCAAAATATCCCTAAAAACAGCCTAGACACTCAAAATTCCGCACCCAACCATCCTCTAACTAAAAAACAAACCTGGAATGTCTAAAAGAGTAAAATAGAGTCCAGAAAAATAAAACAAAAACAAAAATATTTGGCATACTCAATTCATACCGGGAATTTAATTTTTGTAATAAAATTGTTTTTAATTTGGCGAAAAAGTCTGAAGAAAGGAATTTTGAAAATTTAAAAATTTGTAGAAAAAAACTTTTTCTGTCTTTCTGTTTTTCAGACTCTAACAGACGAGGAATTTCTTGAATAGCCTCATTTATTTGTTGTTTAACCAAATCCTCAATATAACTTTTGGAAAATTTTTAAAATAAAAAAAGGAAAAGTAATCGTTAACAATTATGGAGGGATTTAACTGGAAGAAATTTAACAGATTGGTGTTATTTAAGTGTCCATTTGAGTCTCAAGTTTTTTGGAAAATAAAATTAGAATTTTTCGTTAACTTATAAAATGCTTCTTTTTCTTCATTGAATAATAGAAACCTCAAATTTTATTTTTAAAAAAATTCTACGGTCATGGCTTCCGACTTAATTCACCATTTGGTAATATTCTAAGTTTAAAGGCAAGATATCCTTAAAAATCTTAAAAATGTTTTCATTGGATCTTAGTTAGAGAAAATCCAAAAATTTCATTTCTTCGTCCCTTTCCAAGCTTTCAATCTAATTTCTATAATTAAAAAGAAAAAAAATACTGAAAAATTAATATTTCAACTCAAAATCCGAGACTCTAATGTCTAAAAATTAACTGACAGCCTGAACGAGGAAATGAATAAATAAACAAAAAATCATGTGATGTCTAATTTTTTTGCTTTTTTTATTGATTGGAAGAGAATAAATATTTTTTAAAATAAATCGTTAACGATCACTAAATTAAAAAAATAATTTCTAAAAAAATTTACCAAAAGCTTGTTTCTGGTAGTTGTTGTTCTGCATAATTCTCACACATATTTTTAATTTAATTTATGATGTCATTAATAGGTAAATATTTAAAGAAAAATATGTGGAATTAATAAATAAATAAAATTAAAATAAGCAAATTAAAATTTTAATATGTAACAAGGATTTTTCAGTCAAACACATCTTTTTTCAACAGACAGGACATTAGAGTATTTAATTATTTTGGGGTTTATTTTAAATTATTTTCACACAAAATTCACCGAATATTTTATTTACCGACTTTTCTCGTCAAGCTAAGTATTACATACTCTCTTTCTTATATATCTAATCCTCGAGTTATCACAGATATGGAAATTCGACAATAAATACAGTCGAATAAATACTAACTCTTCATCCTTGGGGCTGGATCTTAAAGGAGGGTGATTTGTTAGGGAATGCCTTGTTAGAGAGCTTGGGTAATCCAAGGTTTAGGGTCCCCCTTTTCCCTCCCCACGTTTTTCCCTAAATATGTGCAGAATGGTTAGACTTTCCTCAATTTCACGCTATTTCTCTGTAGCATATTCAACGAGAGATAAATAAAGAAAAGATTTTTGAATAGTCTGTGCCGTAATTACCAGCTTCAACAATTGAGGAAGGGAGATATCGTTCTTATATTATCGTTTTTAAGAAATGAACCTCAAAGATAACGTATTTTTCCAAATAAAGCCTCACTCCTAATTAGAGCCCCATTCCCTAATATTTAAAGCCCCAGTCTGAAGGACTGTTGAAAAATACAGCCCCATGGAGCTCATTGGAAAAATACGGTAATTGGATGATAATCATTCTTTTGGGGTCAATAATTTGGAATTTACTGAAATATTTTAAGGAGTCCACCCCTGAAGACCTACACCCCCAAGACCTACACCCTGAGGACCTACACCCTGAAGACCTACTGACCCTAAAGACCTACACCCTGAAGACCTATTTACCCTGAAGACCTACAACTTTTTGATCAACACAATTTTTTACTTTTTAATTGTTTACAAATCTAAACGGGGGATTTAAAGGAGCTAAAGAGGAGCTAGGAGGGATTAAGGGGGATATCGATGGATTTGCAGGTTTTAATGGGGATAAAGGGGGATATCGAGGATTTTGAGGTTTTAAAGTGGAAAGAGGGATTTATCGGGATAAAGAGGATCTTCTGATATCCTCGATATTCCCTACTATAAATAATTTGTGTTGATCAAAAAGTTTAGGTCTTCAGGGTAAATAGGTCTTCAGGGTGTAGGTCTTCAGGGTCAGTAGGTCTTCAGGGTGTAGGTCCTCAGGGTGTAGGTCTTGGGGGTGTAGGTCTTCAGGGTTGACTCCATTTTAAGTTCTAACGGAATGATAGAAGAAGATACACATTTAATCGGTTATCCTTTTTAACAAAAAACTTTAATTTTAAATTATTTTTTTGTCTATCCTGTTATTGAAAGAAGAAGGATCGCGCAATAATTTCTCCTTTATGTAATTAGTACATAATCAAGTCTCTCGTCATCTTCACTATTTTTTATAAAGAAGAAGCATCTTCCTTTATCTTTTCAATATTTCTCACTTTTCCTGTCTGTCAACAAGTTGTTGCACATTTGTTTTTTTCTCCTTTCTTCGATGCCGAAATGATCACATCATCATTTCCTTTTCTCTTTTTATATAAAAAAGCAAAATATCAATCAAGTCTCTTGGTTGCAATTATCGCGTCACATCACATGTCCTTCTTTCCCTCTTCTCTCCCTTCTTTTCCTCCCTTCTTTTCCTCCCTTCTTTTCCTCTCCCTTCTTCCTTTCTCCCCAAATCAGCTTTACAATCAAATGGAACATCCGTGACTATTGCATCTTCATCCCTTGGACTGTTTCTTCTTTCCTCTTATCCTTTTCTCTTTCAAAAAAAAAATAATCGTGGGAAACATTAAAATGGCTCTCCGAGGCCATTATTTTATTTTTATTATTCTTTATCTCCGAGGCCGCGCAACTTTTCTCTTTTTTAATTTCCTTAATCAGCTAGCTATCGGCCAGTTATGGAAAGAGGAAAAGAGGAACAAAAAAAACAAAAACAAAAAATAAACTCCTGTTTTTTCCAAATAATCAGCCTGGCGAGAGTGGCCGCTAAAAAAGAAGAGGAAAGAAAAGGAAAGGAGGAAAAGTTGCTGTTAACTGTTTTGTCTATAATCATTCAAAAACCTGTGCTAATAATCATTTTTCGTTTTTCCTTTTTGTTTCCAAATATCCACAAAACTTTCTTTTTCTCCCAAAAATGTCCAAAATATTTTTTATTATTTTTTTATTTAATTTTTTTCCTTCAATAAATTCAAATCCTTTGAAATTACCCTATGAAAATAGAAGTCTTATTGTTCTTGCAGCACCTTCAATATGGTATGGGGACCAGGGCTGCACGCAATTGCGTGTTGCGGGTTGCGTTTGCGGATCTTTAAAAAAAATTGAGAGTTGCGGAATCTTTTTTTTCAATTGCGTGCAGCCCTGATGGAGACACACTTATTAATTTCACTTATTAAATAAAGTTCCAAAATGGGAGGTATTCGAGTTTGGAATTGAAAAATAAGTATAAAGGAAAGGGATATGAAAAAAACAAGGAGTCTCTTTTAACAAGGAGTCTCTTTTAACAAGGAGTCTCTTTTCCTTTGTATCGAAATTGTCTATCATCCATCATTTAAGAGAGACCCTTTGGTAGGAACGATGTTGTCGAGTTACAAGTAGAGACTAATGCTGGGTATTGGACTTTTGTGACAGCGGACCCGGTTCCAGGCATTTTAAAATCTTAGCAGCGGCTCCGGCTCTGTAGCCAGCCCCGGAACTAAGGTTTTTATCGACTCATTTCGATCTCTCTTTAATTCAATTAAGGGGGAAAATATTTTAACTTTTTTTTGTTTTGAGGGATGTCAATTATGCAGACGATTTTGTTTCAATTGTGGAATTTCAAATAAAACTTGTAAAAATATTAAATGGTATTTTGTATTTAAAAACGAAATTAAAATATTTTTTCCTTAAAAAGAATATGAAACAGCTATATTAATAGCTGATAGACATACAATGCCTTTATTAGATGGCCGAACAAAAATGTTGAGAGAACATTTACCTCCAACATTATTATTAGGTAGGGGGATTTTACAAGCGACGGCCTCGATTTTATGTACACCTCCATCTGTGCAGTAAGAGCATTGTGAAGGTATTAATCAAGTGACCTTCCAGCCTGGCTTTCCTCCACAACGTATAGGTGATGCTCAACCAAATGAGCTTCCGTGACGCTCCTTTCACATTCTCTTTTAATAAACTTTCGCCTAATAAGCGTTTTGAATTCTTGCCAGATATGGATTTCTTTCCTTCCTTGCAATAAGTAAAATTTTTTGTACGTAAAATCGAGGTTTTTAAGTTTAAAAAATAAGATTTTTATTTTTATAGAAGGGAATATTTATGATATCAATTTACGTGATTTTGCCCCAATGGGCTGTTTGAAACAAATAAAATTTATTTACAGGTAGAAATTTTTTGTACTTGCCAAATAATTTTAAACAAAGAAATGCTGAATGGGCCCCAATCGCCTCCAAACAAGTCGATGACAGTATAAATCGTTTTTTAATGAAAAATCGAATTAAACTTCAAAGAAGAGAACCTGAAGTTATTCTTTCTGGAAGGTAGCCAAAAATTTGGATTTTTTAAATATTAATGAAAAAATTATTTTTAAAAAATGTTGTTCAAGGGATGTGGTCGACAATGGAAAGAATAGAGCACTTATTTCTAATGTATTTTTTTTTCTGAATTTATTTTTAAATTAGGGTTGGGCTATTTTTAAAAAATGTTGTTCAAGGGATTAAAAATAATTTTTTATTAGGGATCCTGCCGTCCCGATTCCCGAAAATCGGGAATTTTGTTTTTTTGTCGGCAAGATCCCTGATCTGTATAGAAAAAAAAGTCCGGGCGGGCAGGCTATGGAAAATTAATTAAATTTTAAGGATAATAAAAAATAAAAATATTTTTCTCCTTTAAAAGACTGCCTTAATTACAAATATGGAGAAGCTGCCTGAATGGAGTTTAACACTTAAACTACAAAATGCTTTCAATAAGGTCTCTCTCCTCTAATAAAAATTATTTTTGAATAAATAGGTTGTAATTGTTCCTTCCCCAACATCATTCACCGGCAGAAAAAATTTAAGATTGGATGATGTTCTCGCTTTTGCTGATGATGGACTTTTAATAATATCTGGTTTGGATCCAGTAACTAAATCGAGGACTATTTCTGAACTTTACAAACGGGAAAAGAAAGATGTGTGAATTTTTAAAAAAAAAAGGGGGGGGGGAATATGTAAAAATATTACAGGCATTGAGTAAATTAATTAAATATAGGGTAAAGGATTGCATCTGGAAAAATCAACTGAAAATCCGACGATTAAAATATCCTTCTAATTTTATTTTCTTAATCATTATATACCAAAGTTCCCTCTCTGCCCATTTGATAAGCAAAAATAAGAATTCAGTCAGGCATGGGAAGGTTTATTGGATAATATTTATCCTGAGCGTTCGGTGAGCTCTCGGAAACAATCCTTCTAATATTTGTAATTTATGGGATGGGTTCGACCAATTTTGAGTGCAAGAGATAGGCTTATTATATTTTTGATTGAACTTTGGACATGTTCTCACACTTAAAACACTCCCTGGTTAGACATTAAGACTTATATCAAACTCAAGCCTGTACAAAAATATTAAACCCTCTAAAAATTAAGGTTGCTGTATTAGAACTTCCAATAGGGGACGAGGAAAAATATGTAAAGGATGAAGGAAATTGTGGACTTTACACAACAATGTTGGGGACAGAAAAGTTATTTAAAAATAAAAATTGGCAAAATATTTAATTTAAAAAAGGTCTTTATTTGTACCAGTCTTTGGCAATAACCCTGCAAATTGGAAACGTGGATATTCAACAAAGACAGACAAAATGGTTTTGAGATTAATTGAGACGTTTGTTTCTTTTAATTTTTTTATTAAAAAAATCTTCTCTTTCCCCCTCAACAGGAATACTCGCAAAAGAGTTATTCCGGTGGGTTAATTTTTTAAATTTTTAATTTTAAAAAATAAAAAAAGGTAAATATTCCACGTGAAATATGCCGTAGAGGAATTTCGCTTCGTTCGCTTGCATGGATACTTCGAGGGAGTGCAGCCAATCAAATTAGAGGATTGGCTAGAGGAAAGGAAAATTAATTAAATTTAAAAATCTATACAGAAAATAGATCTCTTTCTTAATTAATTTATAAAATAAAAATATATTTAATTTTAAAAGTTTGGATAATTAAATTGTTTTTAAGTGTTTGAATAAACAAAACAATAAAAAATGCAAAAAAAAGATCAAAATATGTAGGTATAACCTCGTAATAACGATATTTTAATATAAATACTCTCTATAATGAGATCATTACAATTTAGTATGCTTCCGAATCGAACCCTGAAACCCCGAAGTCCGGTTCGATTAACCGAAGGAAAGAAAAGTTATCAGTTCGCCAAAAAAATTTTCTTAAGAAAGTTTAGCAAAAAGCGCTTTTCTAGTTGCTATGAAAGCTTTCTAGATCGCCAATGCAGACATAATTTATAACCAAAAATTAAGTCCATTATATAGAGATTTTCAATTAATAATTAAATTATACATAAAATTTAAATCAACCTCCTCCGTTTTAATTCAGAGGTAGTTGGGAAGCTCTGAAAGTCAATAATAACATCATCATTATCAAAATCATCACCGTCATTTGTTTCCCTCCTTCTATCATCAATTCTTCTTTTCTTCTTTAACATTTCTTCTACCAATTTTTGTGAGTTTTCCGCATTTTTAGTCATACCAGGTTTGAAAAGATTTAATTTTGATGTTGATTCAGCAAAGAATCCTCCTCCTTGTGTTCCATTCTCTAAAATTTAATAATTAACAAAAGCATTTTTAATATTTTAATTTCCTCTAATTATAACCCTCAAGAATACATGAGGACAGGAAAGGTAAATCATAAAGTGAGGGTTAAATATTAATTTGAATAATTAATCCATTCCCTTAGTATTTCAATCTTTCTTAATTTAACCACTCAAGGTGGCCAAAGGCAAGTCCTATCTTCCCATATTTGACACAATAAAAAATGAAAAAAAAATTCCTGATTGGCCTGACTAGGGTTGCCAAAATGGACAGACTCGGACCGAAAGATCGAGTCGGGCTAACAATTTGCCCGAAGATGACTCGTAACGGCCCGACCCGAAAACGGCAACCCCAGACCTGACAGGTTTAAAGAAAAAAATGTGAAAAATAAAGTCCCCAAAATGATGAAAATAAATTGCAAAACTCACCATTTTGGAAAGATATACCATCAAGAATTTCATCTCTAATAGAAACTGCAGTAGCTCTTTTTCCATTACTTTCTGCTGGAGAAAATCCATTAACAATTGTAAACCCATTCTCATTAGTAATATTCAATTCTTCTTCTTGTCTTTTTTGTTCATTAATTTTTATTTTTTCTTCAGCCATTTCACGCAACTTTTCGGTTGAAATTGTTTTTAATTTGGGATGGAAAAATCTTCTTGAGTTTATGTCAATAAATTGAGTGGAGGATGAAGGGGCTTCTAGAAAAAAAATAAAATTAAAATTAAATTAAATTCAGTTCAAGTCTGATTCAATAAACTAAAATTACTTAGCGCTGTACATATATGAATTTTAGAGCAGTCTCTACAGCCTCAAAGGAACAAGTTTAGAATGCCATTACTTGACGGGATCTTCTTAGACCATTTTTTAAAAATGAAAAGCCAAGTTTAGAAAAACTCCCAAAAAATAAGCAGAAAATTTAAACAAAACAGACCAGTCGAAAGAAAAGTAATGCTTCTAATAAGCCTATTTCTTCTTGTTTTAGCTAACCAATGATTAGTAAATTGTCTTTGCCAAATTAAATGTAAATTTTGTCCAATTTGTTTTAAACGATCTTCAATATCACGAACTTGACTTGCTCTAACACGAGTTACAATAGAAGAAAGTTGTTCTGACAAGACTTTTTCTAAAAGTAAATCTCCTTGAATTGTAGCAATTTCGTTTGCCAGTATATTTTTTGACTGCTCGACAATTTTTCTTAAAAATTAAATTTTAAAAAATTAAATAAATTAAAATATTACTGGTACAAAAGTTGAAAAATATTTTTTAAATAAATATTTTTGATCTAGCATTTAGAGAAAAAGCCTATACTTATATTCACTCTCATTTTTCTTTCTCATTATTAACACACAATTTTTCAGTTAATTAATGAATCATCCAATAATATTTTAATAATAATATTGCATAATTAATTTAAAAATTTTGGCAAAGACCGATTAATCGCTCTAAAGTCTATCGATTTATTGTCAATTTTGAGAATTTTTTGGGGGGAATTTTTGAATAATCTCATAAAAATATTTTCGAAGTGAGATCAACACAAATTTTAAAATTGAATCACTAAAAAAATAAATACCTAAGCATTCCTGCAGATAAACGTTCCAAATTCGAATTAACAATAAAAGAAAGTGTTGAATTGGCAATATTAATAACCAAATTTTTTGTCATTTTTTCACGTTTTCGAATTTTTGTAAAATTTATCCAATGCTTCAAAATTCGTCTCAATTTTATTGAAAATAAATTTCTTTTAATTTGTGCCAGTCTAAGTAGTCGATAATTTTCAATTGAAGATTGAGATATTTTAATTAATTGCCTGTTACAAACTTTAGCAATAATATGATCAGCTTGAATTGCAGAAAAAGGATAATTTTGTTTGGAAGTTTTAAATGGTTGAATTCCACTGAAAAAGAATTTTTTAATTTAAAAAATACCAAAGCTAATCAAAATAATATTTGACGTTAAATAATTTAAAAAATGGGATACTCGAAGTAGGATTTTTTAAATTTTTATAAAGTCATAAACTTAAAAAAAAAGTTTAATAAATTAAAAATTAATATTTAAAAAAATACCGAGCAAAAGAAAAATTCATTGGAAGCGTTTTCTTATTAACAGAATTAACAGCAACTTTGTGTTCACGAAGCACCGCATTAAGAATTGGATCGTTTTCGTAAACATTTGAAGTTGAAAAAGAATTGTTGACATGTCTAAGAGTTGTTTTTGGGGGAGTAATAGGTGTTTGGCAATTACAAAAAATCTTTAAGAAATGGAAAAAAATTAATTTTAAAAAATTAAAAAAAAACCTGAGGAACTGTTAAATGAATAGATTTTTCTTCAATCCATTTACATCCAATTTGTGGGATTAAATTTGGTTTAGGCATTTCATTGCTTTGTAAAAAAATATTCTTTCCATCCCGAGTGTTGATTAAATTGGGATCTACTCTGTCCAATTCAACACCAAAAACTTTCATAAATGATAGAGCTTGTTCTGTAGAATCAAATGCCAAACTCTCAATAAATTTTTCAAGAGGAAATGAATTAAAAGCCATACAAATAACTTTTAGGCCAGAAGAGCGTATTGAAGCAAAAAATTGGTAACAGAGACAGGCCTGGGAAATTAAAAAATTAAAGCTTAACAACAATATAGTCTATTAATTGTTGCAAAATTGAATAAAGAAAACACAAAACCGAATATTTTGAAAGTGAAATTTATAATAGATACCACCAAAAACCATCAAGAAAATTATTTGCAGACAGAACGGTTAATTTTTGGTGAAATCCGAATCCGTTAAAATTTTAAAAACCAAAATTCTACAGTTAATTTTTAAAGAAGCAAAGAGTACTATACAAATCCCGACCTGAAGAAACGTCGCATGATTTTTAACAAGACGGAAAAATAAAATATAATTGTTGTTTTGAAGGGCACTCGCCAAATTCAAAGCTAATTGGACCTCTTTGGATTCTCTAACAGATTGGCGATAAGAAAGTACTTGACTAGAAAAAATTAATTAAAATAGATTTTAAAAATTAAAAAAGACCTGTAAACATTAAAATCAGTTAAATTTAGAATAATATCATAAGAACGAAATTCTGGTTCATTAAGACAAGATCTTTGCATTTTGGCCAAATCGTCATACATCTGTCGTAATGTATGACTACATGTATTATATGCTGCTATTGCCATAGCGGGATGATCACTAGCAGCGTTTAGAGAAGACATTTCTAAAATCATTTAAAAAAAAATAAAAAATGTTTTTTGTGAATTTAAGTCATTCAATAAAGAAAATTTCACCACTGTAAGCAAGAAATTTTAGAATAGATATAGGAGTCATAAAAAATGTAAATCTTTCAACATTATTCAGAATCTAAAAAAAGCTCAAAGAAAGAAAAAATAGAGAACTCCTAGAAAACCAAGTTAAATTTTTTTAAAGATTTTTCCCTATAAAAGAAAAATTTACCAGAATTTATTTCTTGATTTACATGTTCTGTACCCAAAGAAATCAGTTTAAAAGCAGAAAAGATATGTAAACGGGCACATTTTTCGACCAAATCAACAGCCATTTCGCTTTGCAGCATTTGTTGAGTTATATCCTGAATGAAATGGAAAATTGAAAGAAAATTTAAAATAAAAAATACTTTTCGAATAGCTCTAGTTCTTGACCATAAAAAATCACACCAACGTATTAATTCAATTTTTGTTGTCGGAATTTCACTTGAAATGTTAAAAATCAAATAATCCATCGTTGATTGAAGAACTTCTAGAGGTCTAAGTTCGTGTGGTAAAGGCATATCCTAGAATTAAAAAAATTTAAGTTGAAGGAATACTTTGAGAAAAATGGGTAAAATAATCTTCTTAAATAAAGTTATACCACAATCACAAAAAAAACGTTTAGTAAATGCCCAACTTAAAAAGAGAAAATTTTAATTCTTCAAAATTTCAATACACGCTAAAGAAAAAATAATATCATTGGGAGAGATGTAGTCTTTTTATTCGTTGGGTTCACGACCATCTTTTCATGAACCCATATTCTAAACATTAACCTGATCAGCTGCCGATCGACTATAATCCTTGACCATTTTTTCGTGAACAATTCGTCCTTCAGAATCACATTCATGAAAATGTAGACTTTTCTTTACATCACGCATATAACGTTCCTTTTCTGGACACATATCCTGACATGTTCCCTAAATGCAAAAAAAGAGATAAAGTTTTTCCAAAGAAGATGAAAAACCTTGATAAATTTATTATTTCCTGGCTTGGAGTCCAAATTGTCCAATTTAGAAAGAAATTCATCTCTTCTACGTAAAAGGTGGAATTTCTCAGTATTTGTGGTACAAGTTAGTCCAATTAAATTTTTAAGTCTAGTTACTAAAAATAAAATTTAAATTCTAGTTTATAAAGTAAAATAATTTAACAGGACATTAATGAACTCTATTTTTAAGACATTTGCGGATTTGGGGGGGGGGGGGTATAATGCGATAGTACCCAAAAAATATTAACAGATAACATACACATTTCCTCTTTTGAAAGATTCAAATTAATTTTGGGCAAATTGTTAGATGATTCTGCACTGGCCAATCTCTTCTGACGTCTTTGCATAATTTCATTTGAATCCATTTTTCGAGTTTTGTTTTTTACATTTTGCGCAATTTTTCTAGGTGTTTCCATTTAAAAATAAAAAAAAATGGAAATGAAGTTTCTTGATTAAAATAAGAATAATTTGGATAATTACAAATAGAAAACAAATATAAATTTGAATTTATAAAATTTATAAAAATTATAAATAAAAATTTGTTAAATTATAAAAAGAATTATACAAGCAACTATGGAGAAAAAAATAAAATTTTTAAAAAATACTTCTTTTCATCAGAGATCAAATATTAGCACTTGTTAGCTGTTCAATTTCCCAATTTTTCCTTTCTATTCCTTGAATGCTTGTAAAACAAAAGAAACAATAAATCCTCCATTGACTAGATAAATTATTCTTTCTTGCTCTAATAGCACAAATTGGGGTTTTTAAACATTTTGTACAGACAAGCCGATCTTTGGCATCAGAATTACTCTTAATATTCTCTTCTTTAAATAATGTTGACTTTAAAAAATTAAATAGACGAGTCCATAGAGGTATAAGCAAAATTAAAATGTAGGCAAATGAATGGCCAAACAATTCGCGATTTAGTGCTCCATAATTGAGTTGACCTGAAAAAAATAAATTTTTAAATAAATTTTAAAATATCAAGCATAAAGGCAATTTTCCAAAAATTCAATTAAAGATTCTAATGATTTAAATAATCGTTAGCCACAACCATTTTTGTTTAAATGGTGAGTACCAAAAGGGGTTCTCTATTTAATAGAAGTCTGTCAGGGTTTTTTTAGCTTTATTTCAGTAATTTGTTATAAAGAAAATAGTCGTACCAATTCTTGGAGTTTTGTCGTAAACTGGTTTAAGTCGAAGCAACACCTCTATAGGATGCGAAGGTCCACCAAATTTGAGGAAATAAAGGAAGTAACAAAAATCAAAAATTTTAAAAGCAACAATAATCCTTTTAATAAATAATCTTTTATGGCGAAGATATGAAGGCAAAAGTCGAAACAAAGAATTTGAAATTGTTGGTAATAAAATGCAGAAAGTATAGTTGAGCAATCCTTTGAATTTTGTAAAATTACTATAGCGTATATTCATTAGACGTTGGCCTGGACTTTGTCCTTAATGATTTAAAATTGTAAAAATAAATTTTAATATGGGATAGTTTTGTGGGTGTGAAACGGAAAATATTCTAATTTCTGAAAGAGTTACATGGTTACTTTTTACAAATTTTTTGTGCAGTAATTCCCATAAAATATTGGGGGCGATGGAGACGAAAATAACAGGACCAATCCCAACACCACATTAAATACATTAAAAAACCTGTGAATGCGTGCATCAGATGATAGCATAATTTAAGCAAAGAATCCTTGTGTGTTTCAAGAAAATCAAATAACCAATTTGAAAAGGGTAAACAAATTTCTCCATCTCTTAGTCCGTCTCTCAAGGCCACCCGAAATGCAGAAATTAATGCATCGTCAAGAATTTTTGCATCCAATTGAATTATTCGTCCAACTTGAGGATTTAACTGCTTTTGGTTAATTGTTTCGTCAAATTTTAACATTCCATAAATTACAAATTTAGGATAAAATGAAAGTCCGCAAAATTTTTTATCCGCAAAACTTTTGATCCGCAAATTTTATAATCGCAAAAATTAAATTTGACAAAAATACAATCGTTAGTAAACGAGTAAAATAAAAAAAATAAACAAAATAAATGCTCGGCTCAATTTAATTTAAAAGAAACAAATAAATGAAAATACCAAACAAGTTTTTCAGAAAAATACGGAAGAATGCTAAATTCAAATATTAGAGGCCTGTAAATGAAAAAAGTATTTAAAAACTTAATATACTTCAAAGAAAGAAAAGAAAAATTTAATTTTAAAAATAGAAATAAAAAGATAAGTTTTCAAATACTTTGCCCCTTTTACAAAATATTTGAATGCATCCAAAGAATTTTTGACTCAATTCATTTAAAAATGTTTGTCATTGTTTTACAGACGGGGATCAGGAGAGCCACTCTTCTTTGACGCACTTGAAAGAGAACGACTACGTGAACGAGTGCGTGATCGAGAACGTCCATTTTCAGCTGAATATTAAAAAAATTAAAGTTTCGAGTTTACAAAATAAAACAACCTGGAGAAGCCGATCGAGAAGGTGGAGAACGGCTACGTGAACGATATGCAGAACGGCTACGTGAGCGGGAACGACTGAAGTTTTCAGAATAAATCGAAAAATAAAAATTTAATATTACCTACGACGACCCCCACCACCACCGCCACCACCACCATAGCCATCAGAATCGTCGACTAATTTTATACGACGACCATTTATATCTTTACCTATGAAAATATTCCAATAAAATTGATACATGTATAAGGGAATGGAGAATGAACTTATAAAAATGCATTAGCTAAAAAACATGTTATCCCTTGTATTCTCAAACAAACCTTGGTAACGATCGAGAGCACGACGAAGATCCTCATGCGAAGCAAAACATATGACTCTAAAAGTTACTAATTGAATGAAAAATTAAAAAAATAAACATACGCTTCATTTCGAGTTTTCTTGTGAGCATCTGCATAAGTCACCTCACCAGCATTTCTCATTAGATCTTTAAGGTCCTAAATTTAAAAAAAATTGAAAATTAGCTAAATGTTTTTTCTATCAAAAACCATTTGTCAATATAAAAGAAAAACACAGATGGGAATTAATTTAGAGAAAAATGAATAACAGACCGAGACAAGCAAAGTGCCGTCATCTATTCTGTCAGCCTAAATTGCTCCCTCATCACCCTCTCTTCTTTCATCTGAACATCCCCAGAAATATTTTGAGGTAAGAGAGCACATTCTGGTTGATTTCTCTTTTGGTCTATCAGCCCGCCTTTCTGATCAGATCATCGAGGTGAATTCCCCCCAGTAGTTTAAAACGATGGCTTAACTCAAAACAAAGGTGAAGAACAAACGCCCTCAAAACTAAAACAAAATACTTTCAAATTGCCACTCTTCACCTTTGACGTCTATTCATTCTTCTTAACTATCAACTTCATTAAGTCAAAATTAGTAGCCGGAAGCGCGAAAACCCTCAGTAATTGTCATCAGTGAGAGGCGAGGGATGGGCGATCCCTCAGTAATAATTTAGCGGGAAATTGGTTAAAAATTGCGCATCTCATCAGATATCTCAATATTGACATCTCTTTCCTCATCCTAATCTTCCGAGACTTTAACTGAAAAAATCAGAGTTTTTGTGCTCATAGAACCCGGGGCTAAAATATAAGTAAAAATAACAAGTTGGGAAAAGCTACAGATAGAGAGGCCACAATTAAAAGAGTAATGTCGAACCTGCCATGAGCACCGAGTAGACAGATTGTACACAAGCATCCGATAACGTGTTTGGATAGGTGGACCATAGCGAGCGCTGAAACGATGTAAACTAAATCAAATTGAAGCGAATAAACCAATTGAAAAGAAACTAATTCCACTTACGCTCCTCCACCTCTGTAGCCACCACCACGATATCCACCCCCTCCGCGATAACCTCCGCCACCACGATATCCTCCACCACCACGGTATCCACCTCCGCTACCTCGGTATCCGCCACCACT
Source organism: Meloidogyne luci (assembly GCA_902706615.1). Classification (NCBI taxonomy): domain Eukaryota; kingdom Metazoa; phylum Nematoda; class Chromadorea; order Rhabditida; family Meloidogynidae; genus Meloidogyne; species Meloidogyne luci. The sequence continues at coordinate 1,008,516 of CACSLI010000045.1, read as the reverse complement.
ACTACTGTGATAATCACCACCACTATCACCAGGACCTTAAATATAAGGATAACAAAATCTAAGTAACAAAAAATTACGTTCTCGACGAGAAATTTCAACAACGACACGTTCTCCACAAAGTTCACGACCGTTTTGTTCGTAAACAGCATCCTCAGCATCCCGAGAATCATCAAAATCCTTAATTTTGATTAGAGATGAGATAAATAAAATTATAAAATACCACAAAACCAAAGCCATTTTTAAGCATAACAGCACGAATTCTTCCAAATCCTCTAAAGAAATCTTCGATATCACGTTCGTCAGCACGAGAAGAAAGATTGCCAATGTAAACTCTGCTCATTTTAATGCAGATTAAGGCAGTAATAAATATTGCTTAAAATCCTTAAATGAGATTATTAACAAGTTAAGACAAAATATAAAGTAAAACACAAAATTTTTAAGAAATTTTAGCAAGGAAACTATCAAATTTTTCTTCGGTTTTTAGAAAATTTTCTTTTTTAGCAATTTGGCAATCTACACTTTGTAAGAAATTGCCCTGAATAAATCGTTTTAAATATTTCAAAACATCAATTGCAGTTAATAACAAAACGCCAAAATGTCATTTAGGTCAATTTAATAATTTTCTGAATTGGTCGTTTATTTTTTTACATCTTTTAGCGGAATTTCTACTAATTTTTTATTAATTTATTTTATCAAAAACAACATATATTAATCAAATTTACTTCAAATAAAACTTTTATGAGTTTGTTTTGTTTATTCTCTTTACTAATAAACCATTTTTAGTTGTAAAAGAGGATTTATCAAATGGAAGTGCAAGTTGTAAAATTCCAGTTGTGAATGTTGTCGACAACTCTAATTTTAAAGAAAGATTTCTTTATGTCGCAGAGAATGTTGAGAGAGAAGATTTTGTGCAGAAAAATTTGGTTAATTTTTTAAATTGAGAAATTCTCTTATTTTTTAATTCTTTAGAGTGGTTGTGATTGTATTGATGTTTGTCTTCCTGGGAGTTGTGCTTGTATAGACAACAGTACAGCAAGAATTTTTGTAATTTACTTAATTTTAACTTAAAAATTGTGAGCATTTTTATTAAATTTATTCTGTTTCCGTTGAGTAGTTTGAGGTTTTGATTTAATTCCTCTATAGCCGAAGGTGCTGCACTATTGACTGTTTTTTCGGTATTCCGTACTGACAATGAGTAAAAAATTTAAATGAAATTTCGGTAAAAAATTTCGGGTTATAATTTCCGTGTATTTCTCTCTAAAAATTTCAGGATCATAAAATTGATCTCACAAATGGCGTGCCTAATTTTTATGAGAACATAATTTATGAATGTGATAAAAATACTTGTCTTGGTTGCAAAGGAAAATGTCATTGGCGTTTAACACCTGAAAAGTTTAATTTGGAAGTTGAAGTCTTTAAAACGCCTTTGGCTGGGTGGGCTGTTCGTTCTAGACAGTTAATTGAAGCTGGTTTTATATAAATTTTAAAAATTTATTATTTCTATTTAGGTACATTTATAGCAGAATTTGTTGGTGAAATTGTTCATCATAATAGTATGGCTCACAGACCGATTGATTATGCTTATGATTTGCCGCTTCTGGATATTAATAAATCTGCTAATATTTGTAATTTTTAATTTGGGCTATAAGCTTTCTTGGGTTTTATTTTTCTTTCGAATACTGAAAGGACTGTCAAGCCCTAAGAACTTTATCCTTGAAAATCTGAAATTTAGTTTTCAAACTTATAAGGGCAACATTCACTCATGTTATTTTTAAAAGAATTTTTTTTGGGAAAGTATAGATTTTTTTCTAATTAAAAAGATATTTTTAAGATGTTGATCCTCACGTTTATGGCAATATAACACGTTTTCTTAACCATTCTTGCTTTGAAAATTTGCACCCTTTTCGCTATTATAGTCATCATAGAGACAAATCTAGAATTTCTTTGGGTTTTTTTGCAAGGTTATTAAATTTTATTTTTTTAGAAATTTAAAAAATTTTTTGAACAGTCGTGATATCATCCCAGGTGACGAATTAACAATTGATTATGGCCCAGAATGGTGGAAAGGGAAAATTGAAGAATCTAGGAAACAAAACCAAGTATTTTTTTGTTGTTGTGATTGGGTATATTGTATTAATCCTGCACCTGGAAAACCTCAAATGAATGATAAAGATGCAATAAAAGAAATGAAAAGTAGAATTGAGAGGAATCATGCAATTTTTATGTGTTGGAAAGAAAATCAAAAGAAAAAAGTTTTAGAATTAAAAAATTGATCTCTCTTACATTTTTTATTGAAAAATTTCCCATTTTTGTTTATTTATTGTTATTAAGGATTTTATATTTTGTTCTTTTTGTTTAAATTTTATTTCTCTTTTATATGGGTATAATTTAGCCCAATTTATTTTAAATTTAACGTTATATATATAGTGATGTGTGTCTATCATGAAATAATTATTTTATTGACTCATTTTTTAATTTTCTAAAACTATTTTAGGAGCTGCTTCGAAAAAATTTTTTATTCAAGAATGACTTCTGATTCTTCCAATTTTTGGACATTTATTGCTCATGCATTTAATTGGATTGTGACTTTAATTCTTCCACAAAAAATTGATGGATCTTGTAAAAATCATTCTATAAATTTTAATGACACGCCTTCAGCTGGAGAATTTATTTCAAGTTTATTTTTAAATTTTATTGAAAAATTTAAAATTTTTTTAGATTTGGAAGGGTTTCAAATTGTTTTTCTTTCTGTTGGAAGTGGCTTAATTTTTGCAATTTTATTTTTGGCAAGTATACATTGGTGGTATATTTTTAATTATGTGTCGTCAGAACAAAGAAGAAACAAACTATATTTACTAATTTCGCTATTTCCGGTTATTTTTTAAATTTTTAAATAATATTTTTGGGTGCGGAAAATGGGAATCCCGATCTAAAATCTCATTTTTACATATGAAATGGTCTTTATGGGGTATCATTTTCCATGATAAAGATAACCTACATTGTTATTGAAATACAAACCCTGAAAATTTATTTTTTTTCTAAATTTTTTATTTAAGGTCTGTTCCTGTTGTTGTATGGTTGGGATGTTTTGTCCCCGGACAGCTTTGCTAGTCTCATCTTTTGGTCTTCTTTATTTTCTTCTTTGCCTCTTTGTTCTAGTCTCCTTAATGCGTCATTTGGCTGGTGGAAGAGCTGCTTTATCCAATTCTTTGACTGAAAAGGGAAAGGTTATTGACTTTAGAAGCCCTCCTTTTTGCTGTTTTTTGTGGTGTTTACCTAAAGCTAGACCTTCAATGTTTGTTTTTTTGTTAATTTTTTTGTTTAAAATTTTATCTTAAGTGTGAATTTAACTAAACTTGAATGGATAGTTTTACAAGCACCTATAGTTAGGGTTTTTATTGTTTTTGGACAAGTTGTGGTTGTTGCTGAAGCTAGAGAGAATGCTTACAAGTATATTTTTTTATTTGAAGATTATAAATTTAAATACTTTTACTCTACGTTCTCGTTGCTGACCTCCTCACCTTACCGTTCCCTCTTTACTCCTGTTCTTTTTCGATTCCTCGTTTTTTCATTTTTGTCACCCTTTTCAATAAGAGGGGCACCCATAGTTCGATCTTTTTCATGGGTAATTAATGTTTCCTTTTAAACACTAGGATTTTATGTTAAAGATTTTTAAATTTAAACCGTTTGAACAATTTTCTGTTAAAAAATTATCTTCTAAAATTTATTTAATTTAAAGTTGGCTCCAATTTTTTGATCTCGCTACATTTGCTTCTTTACTTCTTGCCATTTTTGGAGTTCATACATTGGCACGACTTACTTCTGTATTTTTTTAAATATATTTTTTTAATTATTATTTTTCTTTTTTAGGAAGAACTTTCTTGTTATGGTTTTGGAGGTATTTTCAGAGTTGTTGATTTGGGACTTTTTCTTTTTACTGCTCAACAACCTTTTATTTTTCAAAATATTTTACTTCGGTTTGGTGTTATTCGTTGTGGTGTTGTTCTTTCTCCACAAGAAAATGCTAGATGTTTGTTTTTTTTATTTTGTTAAATAGTTTTGGGAAATTTATTTAAATAACAAAAATTATTTAAGTTGAAGATGATCTCTTTCGGGGTTGTCATATGTCATACTAGATGAAGACTGGGCATAGAGAATGGGAGTATGGAAAAATCTTTTAAGGAGCAGGATTTTTTGAATTTCAAAAAAAAATGAAAATAGATTTTTACCCAAATTTACCCTGTGAAAATAGTTTGACGGATTCATTTTAAATATGGTTTAACTTCGTAGGAGAAACTTTCCTTTTTTTAAATTACCCAATAAAACTATTCTAATTCAAAAATAATTTATTTCAATTTTTTAAATATCTTTTTTTCTTCTCCAGTTATTTGTAATTTTGCTATAATTTGTGAATTATTTTTACTTTCATTATTTTCAACATTTTGGGTATCTCCACACAGAAACAATTTATTTGATCAATATATTCGACGAAGAACTAATTCAACATCTCCACACAGAAGTAGAACTTCTTCACTTCGTTCAGTTAAAGAAAGTAGAATTGACGAAACAGAAACACCAACAACAACAATTAATAATGGAAGAAGTTTATCTATAAATGGAAATACACAAATATCTGGTGCAGCTACAACAACAACACAAACAACTGTTTTATTGGATTTGGATTGAAAATTTTGATTTTAAATTTTTTGGAAAAGGTTTTTTAAAGTTTTTAAAGGAATTTTTGGGAAATTTTTTGGGGAAAAACTTAAATCGATAGAAGACCTCTGTTTTTTGGGGGTTTCCCCTTGTTTCGTGTTTCATATATTTCAGAAATCCTTCACTAAAGATCATTCAGTTTTTCTTGCCCTATAGAAGACCTTAAATACATTCAACTAAAAATTTTAGTTTAAGCTTTTATAAGAAAAAATCAAAAATCGAGCCTATTTTATTCAACGAAGGAAATTGAAAACGCAAAAATGAATAGGAGAATGGGGCAATTCCCGGTTCTTACTCGGGCCAAAGAAGGTTATATGCATTGATTGTGAATTTATTACAGATGCCCCCTCCTCCCTCGAAAAATATTCAAATTACTAATAATAATTAAGGTGAAGGGAGAGTGGGGATTGGTGTGCTGGAACCAGAATTCTTTATGAACCATACCCGCCCGAGAGAATTCTTGGAAATATTGACAATAAATTAAAAGACAGTTTTCTAGTAGCAGAGTTGTTCTGTTCAAATTATAAAAATGTTTTGGGGATCGAATATAATCGCGATGTATCTGTGCACATGTGGCCAGTTAATTTCATTTTAAAAAACTTTAAAAAAAGATTGTTTTTTAGTCTGAACGCAAAAAAGGTGGATTTAGTGGAGGCTGTGCTCTAGCCTTGTCAATTATCTCAACATGTAAAAACAAAGGACTCAAAAGTGGTATCATTTTTAAATTTTATAAAATAGGAGAATCTAATATGTAGAAAATAGATTCTCCCAAAATTGCAAATCCTGAAATCAAAAGTATGAGTTTTGTTTAAAACCCCAACTTCATAAATCAATTCTAAGAAAATTCAAAACACATTTTAAGATTTTTCGTTTTTTATTAGATTCTCCTATTTTATAAAATTTAAAAATGATACCACTTTTGAGTCCTTTGTTTTTACATGTTGAGATAATTGACAAGGCTAGAGCACAGCCTCCACTAAATCCACCTTTTTTGCGTTCAGACTAAAAAACAATCTTTTTTTAAAGTTTTTTAAAATGAAATTAACTGGCCACATGTGCACAGATACATCGCGATTATATTCGATCCCCAAAACATTTTTATAATTTGAACAGAACAACTCTGCTACTAGAAAACTGTCTTTTAATTTATTGTCAATATTTCCAAGAATTCTCTCGGGCGGGTATGGTTCATAAAGAATTCTGGTTCCAGCACACCAATCCCCACTCTCCCTTCACCTTAATTATTATTAGTAATTTGAATATTTTTCGAGGGAGGAGGGGGCATCTGTAATAAATTCACAATCAATGCATATAACCTTCTTTGGCCCGAGTAAGAACCGGGAATTGCCCCATTCTCCTATTCATTTTTGCGTTTTCAATTTCCTTCGTTGAATAAAATAGGCTCGATTTTTGATTTTTTCTTATAAAAGCTTAAACTAAAATTTTTATTTGAATTTATTTACATATAAAAAAAGGGTCACCCCTGTATATCTACACATTTATATTAATCCCTATATGATATCGAAAAGCAACCCCAACTGTGTTTTACGGGGAACGCTTTCCCAAAATTAGGAAAAGCCTTTTGTTCAAACATCGGGAAAGAAGTTGCTTTAACTTCTTTCAATCCACAAATTCTTCTCAAAAATTCTTTTAAAATAAATGTGGCTAATTTTCCAATTTCTTTTCTTATGTGAATACTTTCTTATCTTACATCTAAATATTCTTTTAATAAGCATTTTTCATTTTTATTTTAGAGAGAAATATATATTTTATATCAATTTATCACATATCAAAAATTTTAAAAATTGATAATTTTCAATATCATTCCTTTTCCCTCTCTCCTGCCTATTTCAATCCTTCAATAAATGATTAGGGAAATAGTGAAATTGAGAAAGATGAGAGAATACCCATTTCACGAGACAGGAAGGAAACGAGGAATGAAACAGAAAATTTCCAAAAAAAAATTTTTGGGATCAAATGTCGCCTTTAACTTTTAATTATTAAATTTATTCATTTGCATTAAAGGATAAGATATTTGTTCATTACTATTTGAATTTGTATTATTTTGTAAAATTAATTGAAATTTTTTATTTTCGTTGGAATCTTTTGTCTTTTGTAAACAACGACCTTCACTTTTAATAATTATTTTAAAATTACAATGAAGCAAACGATTTATTGTTTCTTTAAGCATTAAACGATAACGGCGAGAGACCAAACAATAAAGACAAAAATTTAATGAAGCATTTAGAAACACTAACTAAAAAAAAAATTTTTTTAGAATGATAGGAAGTGTGTAGACGTGGTTTGATTGGGGGAGGTTGTTTTAACTTTTAGGTCAAGGGGGAGTAGCTTGAAATAAATTAAATTGCTTATAAAATAATTTCTGATTTTTTATTTCAGAAAAATCACAATTTTTGAATAATGTCAATTTTTGCCTAGTTTTTTGATTTAATCTTTAGAAATAATGAAATAAAAATTCTGAAATTTTTAGATATGTTAGTTAATACTATTAAAGATGTTCCAACAAAAACATCTTTTTTTTTTTGACTACTTTATGAACGTTTGAACTAGCTCTTTGAAAACTAAACTATAGTGCGGCAAAGGATAGAGTAATGGGATGGACTTGTTTCAAACTAACGTAAATCCCGTTCTTAAATTTACCGGGATTCTGTGATTTTCACATAAGACTGCAACAATGACATTAAAACAATCATTTATACTTGGTTCGACAATTTTTAATATTTTCCCTTTCTGACCATTTTGTCTGTCTGTGCAGTTGTGGAGATCTCGTTATTTTTCAGCGCTTGGGCATTTTTTCGCTTCTTGAAAGAGAACTAGAGAGAACCCATTAAAGCAGAGAAATGAAAATGTTTAAGAGAGTATATAAATATTTGGTGTTCTTACGCTCTTTTCTTTAAAATTTCTTTTATTTTATGCATCGTCTAAAATTTATCACTTTTATTTGCTTGTATGTTTTGCCTCTGGTGCTGTCTTCGGTTTAATTACCCAAGTTTAAGGTACTAATTGTAACCTGCCCTTTTGAAGTGGCAACTTGGATAAATTTTGGAATTGCTTTGCCTTTTGGTGAGGCTTAAAGTTAATGTTGTAGTGTAAAAATTTTTCAAGTTGGACGTCACACGAAAACGTCTCTCTCCCTAGGCGCATAAAGCACATATACAAGTTAAATAACACCTAACCTTTTAAAAGCTAAGCCAATTCACCAGGGATGTATGCCATGTCGTTTTGGCCAGATTTCATCTTATTGTAAGCTAATAACCATTCCCAGTGTTATTATCCACCCATTACATATCTAAGCTTAATATCGCCACTAATATATATCCTTAGGAAAGCGATTGGGAATACACTGGTGATAGGTGATAGCAACATGCAGCACTCTGTTCAAAACATCAACTCCACACGAAGCACTGCGAACTGGCTTTAATGTATGTGCATAACATTAAACCTTCGATAATTTTAATTGGTGTAATCAACGCCAAAGAAAACTCGCAATCTTTTTCACAACCAAAAAACCTATCAGGCTAAAAAGAGGTAAATAAGTTTGCAAAAAATAGGAAACCCAAAATCAAAATTCTAGAGTAGTGACAAATTTAAATATTTTCTCTTTCTGACCATTTTGTCCGTCTTTGCAGTGTAGAGATCTCGTTATTTTTCAGTGCTTGGGCATTTTTTCGCTTTTTGAAAGAGAACTAAAGAGAACCCATTAAAGCAGAGAAATGATAATGTTTAAGAGACTGTATAAATATTTGGTGTTCTTACTCTTTCTTCTCTAAAATTTCCTTTATTTTATGCAGCGTCTAAAATTTATTTTTGTTTTTTGTTTGTATGTTTTGCTTTTGCTACAGTCGTCGGTTTAATTACCCAAGTTTGAGGTACTAATTGTAACCTGCCCTTTTGAGTGGCGACTTGGACAAATTTTGGAATTGCTTTGCCTTTTGGTGAGGCTTAAAGTTGTTGGTTGAGATCAAAGTCTCGTCGATTGAGTAAATAAGGATATTCTATCTTGGCACTTGAAACTCGTAATTTCAAGATGGGATCGCATAAAATCTTGTACAGAATCCCGTCCAGTGCGGCACTCTAGTTTTAACCAAACATTACTTCTCCCCCAATTTCCCCCCTTTCTTTTCAATTTGACCTGTTGAGTAATACAAGTATACAAAACAGAATTTAAATGATAAATTCCATGCCATTCATAAAGTAATCTGGCAGCAGCCTGTGGCCCTATACAAACAAACAAAAGCAAAACTACAGCAAAAAGCATTGCATTAGCATTTGAATTATTACAATTATTTTGTTGATTTTCTTCTTTATTTTCTACAGGCAAAACTCTCTTTAAATTAAAAAATTTAATTTCTTTTTAATTTTTTCAAACAATTTGTTCATTATTTTCTTCACAATTTTGCGGTAAAAAGTTTGCAGAAACAGAAGAATCTCTTCTAACAATATGCCTCAGAGTTTGCATTAATTGAATATTTAAATAGGCAAGTAATAAAATTGGAAATAAATTAAATATAAAAAGTGAAAACCAATCCATTAAACGATAATATTTCTTGAAGAATTTTAATTTAAGTTGGATCTCAATTTTTCAGGGACTCTAGAGATGAAATATCTAAAAGTGTATCCATATTGGGAAAAAATATTCATATCGCACAACTAATCGGTATATTGAGGTACAACTACAGTAAGAAAATGCCAAATTACCATAAAAGTTTAAAGTAATTTAGGGGGTCTGTACATAACCCCCCGGCCCAAAAATTAACAAATACTAAGAACTGTTTAGACGGAAGCAGACATTGACAAAATGGATATACTTAAATAATTACAAATTTGAATTTTTATATATTGAGTAAAAATTTGTCTGTAAAATTGAGATACAACTGTAAAAATTAATTTACCTGTAATATCAAAGATTCTTTAACTACAACAATTGAGTATTTTAATACTTGTGTTTTGTTGACATTAAAACAATTATTTTCAATTTCCTCTTTTTCACAAGGCTCATTACATTCTAATTCGACTACACGCCACGCTAATGGCCATTGAATACTACATCTAAAAATAATTAGAATTCGACCTCTTCTTTTGTTTCAATCTGCTTTCTATATCCGATATACTCCCCTTCCCTTCCCCCCAAACCTTTCAAATATCCCAGACATTCCCTCGTTTTACCCCCCCCCCCATTTTAAAAATCTACCGATATGGAATGTCGATATATATCGAAGAATACGACCTTAGTACAGTACGGTTTGGGCTCTATTCCAACTTGGGCATTCCCAGTTCCCTTGTTTTATCCTCCATTCTAAAAACCCCCTTTACTTCAAACCCCTTACAGTAAACCAATAACCAAAGCCATAACTACAACACAACAAGCTCTTTTTTCCAAAATTCCACTTCTATAAACCCAAAGGGGTCTACAAACATACAAATAACGTTCAACATTAAAAGCAACAACAATTCTTGTTTTTAAAGAAAATTATTTTAAAAAATTATTTTTTTTCAATTTACAAAATGGAAGCCTTATAAAAAGCAGAAGCAAACATTCTAATAAATAAAACAAAACGAGTATGTACAGAAATAAGTAAATGTTGGCCATCTAAAGGTATTGGTAAAGAAAGCTCTAGAACAGCAAAAATTAAAAAAGCAGAGTCGAATAAAGCCAAGGCTAACAAAAAATGCCTGAGGGGGGAAAAATTGAAAGAAATTAAAAAAGGAATTTTTGGGATTGTAGGGGAGAGGAATAGGGTTGGGGGCCCGGTCCGAAAGATCGAGTCGGGCATCGAATATGGCTCGAAAAAGACTCGGTCGGGACTGAAGGAAGACTTAATTGAAAAAATACCCAAACCTAAAAGATCAACGTAAAAACGATCAAAACTAAGAACTTTCAAAATATACCAGGAGGGCATCCTTCTCGCCAATTCAGTACTAACCAAAACTAAAATATTTAGTCCATTACAAAAAAGTCCAATTACAGCAATTATGGGTAAACAAACAGCATTTGTCCACCAAAGAATTGTTTGGAAATTCTTAGAAAAAAATTTTATTTGGTGCTGCTCTTTTGCTTTTCTTCTCCTTTTTTCTAATTTTGTTGGCTATAACTTTTTTATGCTTGGTCCAATAGTCTTCGATGAGCACTATTTTTTCCAACTAGATGGATCAAGTTTGATTGGTGAAAGACAACGATTTCTTGCATTTATCAACTTGTAACATGTGATCAGACATGATCCATCCAGTTGGGAAAAAGATAGCGCTTATCGAGAGCTTTCAAATGATATAAGATTCGGATTGGACCAAGCATAAAAATTATAGCTGATCAAATCCGGGAAAGGAGAAAAAACAGGATAACACAAGAGTAAACCATTTTTTAAATTTTTTTCTCGTTTACCTGTTCATTGCCTTCAAATTGTGATTGAATGGATAAACAAGAATTTTCTTCTTCAAATTCTAAGGCAGAAAAGTCATTATTAGATGTATTAAAAATCATTTAATTTTTAAAAATTTCATCAATAAAAATGGCCAAGTAATGCGCACGTTCTTTCGGACAATTTTCTCTCTTTTCCCTTATATTTTTAGTGTAAAGGAGAATTTATTTTTCTTATACTAGAGGAGTAGCCGTGATGGTTGACTGGACACAAAAATATAAATAAAATATTTGTTTGAACAGTAACAATAAAAACACTCATCTCTCTTTTCTTTAAAAATATTTTATTTTTATCCAAAAAGAAAATTGATCAAAGGAAAGGAAAGAAAAAATAATTTGTAAAGAAAGTTGTGAGAAAAAAGGAAAAAATTTCTTATTGTATAAAACTTTTTTTTACAATTTAATCCACTTCTTCACTAGATGCCACTTCTTCACTAAATAATCCAATTCTTCACTAGAGGCTTAAAATCACAAAAATGTAGTTTCTTTTAAGCCTAGCGCTAAGGCAAAGCAATTCCAAAATTTGTCCAAGTCGCCACTCGAAAGGGCAGGTTACAATTAGTACCTCAAACTTGGGTAATTAAACCGACGACTACAGCAAAAGCAAAACATACAAACAAAAAACAAAAATAAATTTTAGACGCTGCATAAAATAAAAGAAATTTTAAAGAGAAGAGTGTAAGAACACCAAATATTTATATACTCCCTTAAACGTTATCATTTCTCTGCTTTAATGGGTTCTCTTTAGTTTTCTTTCAAGAAGCGAAAAAATGCCCAAGCGCTGAAAAATAACGAGATCTCTACACTACACAGACGGTCAAAATGGTCAGAAAGGGAAAATATTTAAATTTGTCACTACTCTACAATCAATTATTTTGAATTTGGGTTTCCTATTTTTTGCAAGCTTATTTACCTCTTTTTAGCCTGATAGTTTTTTGGAAAAATTGGTGAGTTTTCTTTGGCGTTGATTCCACCAATTAAAATTATCGAAGGTTTAATGTTATGCACATACATTAAAGCGGTTAGTCCCGTTCCCAGTGCCTCGTGTGGAGTTGATGTTTTGAGCAGTTTCCTAAGGATATGTTAGTGGCGATATTAATCTTAGATATGTCTTTGAATGGTTATTAGCTTACAATAAGATGAAATCTGGCCAAAACGACATGGCGCACACCCCTGGATTGGCTTAGCTTTTAAAAGGTTAGGTGTTATTTAACACTTGTAGATGTGCTTTATGCGCCTAGGGAGAGTGACGTTTTCTTGTGACGTCAAACCTGAAAAACCTTTACTACTCCCCTTCCAATTTTAAGCCTCACCAAAAGGCCAAGCGATTCCAAAATTTATCCAAGTTGCCACTTCAAAAGGGCAGGTTACAATTAGTACCTTAAACTTGGGTAATTAAACCGAGGACAGCACCAGAGGCAAAACATACAAGCAAATAAAAGTGATAAATTTTAGACGATGCATAAAATAAAGGAAATTTTAAAGAAAAGAGCGTACAAACACTAAATATTTATATACGCTCTTAAACATTTTCATTTCTCTGCTTTAATGGGTTCTCTTTAGTTCTCTTTCAAGAAGCGAAAAAATGCCCAAGCGCTGAAAAATAACGAGATCTCCACAACTGCACAGACAGACAAAATGGTCAGAAAGGGAAAATATTTAAATTTGTCACGCCCTAGAGTTTTCATTCCTGAATTCCATTCAACGTTTCTGATTGAAGAAACGTTGGAAATACATCAAATAATCCACCTATTCATCTTCACCTACCCAAAGAATTCAAAAAGTAATTAAATCTATTAGAGGAAATACAATTACAGCATTTAGAACGGGTACAGCCCAAGTAGGCGCTCGGCCATAACGGCGCAAAGCGATAACTTGCTTCAAGATTAACGAGGCTTAACAAATTTAGTATTAAACGATTCCTCTCATCGAGCTAAAGAGATTAGTACCAAAAATGATAAGGGCCAGAAAGTTTCCAGCAAATTATGCCTTTGCGCCGTTATGGCCGCGCGCCTACTTGGACGTGTCCCTTTAGATCAAGTTAAGAAAAGCAAAATTTAAAAGGGATAGGAGTGAAAAAAAAATTTTAAAAGATTGATTTATCGACAAACAAATTAAAACTTTTAATGCCTTCAATTGGCAATTTTATAATTGTTTGTGAAATACTTAGAGATTAACTAGAGATAAATTGACTTGTTTAGTAAAATGAGATGTTTTCAGGAAATAATTTGAAAAGGATTTTTTTATTTATTTAAAGTTAGCAAAGTATTAAGCGGGGTTACATACTTTCCCTTCACTTTATTTAATTTTCTAGAATAATTTATCAGTATTTAACATTTTCTAGAATACCAACAACCTTAACAATTTAATTCCTTGATTATTGTCGAGGTATGACAAAATTCGAATCACAACATACCAATCGAATTTATAAAATTTAGCTTTTCATAGCCTAATAATACATACAACAGATTATACAACTTCCTCACAATTTAAGCCCCGCCAAAAGGCAAAGCAATTCCAAAATTTGTCCAAGTCGCCACATTAAAGGGCAGGTTACAATTAGTACCTCAAACTTGGGTAATTAAACCGAGGATATCTGCAAAAGCAGAATATACATGAAAATTACAATGATAAATTTCAGACGCTGCATAAAATAAAGGAAATTTTAGAGAAGAGAGAGTGAGAACATCAAATATTTATACACTCCTTTAAACATTATCATTTCTCTGCTTTAATGGGTTCTCTTTAGTTCTCTTTCAGAGAGCGAAAAAATGCCCACACGCTGAAAAATAACAAGATCTCTACATTGCAAAGACGGACAAAATGGTCAGAAAGGGAAAATATTTAAATTCGTCACAAAGAGTGGCAGCCTTCCAATTTCTTTAAGAAAAATTTTAAAATTTTTTCAAAAATTTTATTTACAAAAAATATTATTCAAATAAATAGTTTAACATTCTTATCATTTTATAATTTTTTTAAAATTTATTTTCCTCCACAACCATTATTATTCTTTTCAATAACAGCAATTCTAACAGTCAACAATTGACTAACAATTAACATATCAGCAGAATAATCATCTCTTTCTCCAGCCAAATCTGTATTTAACAATTCTGTTGCATAATTTGCATTTTTTAATTCATTATTATTTTTATTTAATTCTTTAAATATATTTATTTCCCCATTTTCAACGCACAAAGGGATTGCACAAAATTGTCTGGCTAAATGCCCGACACGTGGAAATCTTTCTATATTTGTTCTCCACCACAACAATAATTCACTTAATGATTGTTGTTGTTGTTGATTATCTACTTCTTCTTTTTTACGTAATTCATTTAATGATGCCTCTACGTAACTATTTACTTCTGCCTTTAAAAAATATTTTTTTAAAACTTTGTGATATCAATATTTAAATGCTTTACTAACAACTTCTTATATTAGAATGACAGTTCTCTTCTATTTCTAATACCCCCCCTTAATATTTTTATTTTTCTTATCTTATCTAAAAAACAATATTTTTAAACACAAATGCTGTAACTTAAACACATTTAAAAAACTCTACAAGCGGGTTACACCGAGTAAGAAATTCACAAATCTGTCCCTTTTTCCACATTCCTTTCTTAAATTTCTGAATTTCTTCTTAATGTTAATAAGCTTGTTGGTCCAGAACCGAAACGAAGAAGTTCTTCTTCGGTTCTGGATATTCGAGAATTTTCCAAGAACCGACAACCCTACTTTTAGTACTAAAATTGCAGTTCCGAGTCTAGCCATCGCTAAAGGCATTTTTCAGAAATTATATTTTTCTCAAGCCAAGTTTTTTTTCAATTTTTCTTTTAATCAAAAACCTACCTCAATTTCAATTCTTTGTTTAAATTCCCCCTCCTCATTTTCCCCACATTTTTCATTCACATTATTTCCATTTCCTCCTTCATTATTATTTTTTAAAGGTAAACAAGCTTGGCATATTTCCTCAATAATTAACGTCTCAACTTTTTTCCATTCTTCAAAATTAAAAGGCCCTCCTTTATTTAAATTATGGCAATTATTTGGATTTAAAAATATTGACATTTTTGCTGTTTTTTCTTTCAAAAGTTTTTCCCTTTGAAAATTCCAAAGCAATTTAAATTTCTCAATTAAACGTTGTTCTTCTATAAATTCTTTTGTTTTTTCCTCTTGCTCAATATTATTTAAATTACAAAAATTATTTGTTCTTTCTATTAGTATTGGAACTGTTATTGAAAATGCTGAAAAATGCAAGCCATCCAATGCCTTAAAAAAGAATTTTTTTGTAAATTTTTGTGAAAATGTAAGGATGGCAAGCAAGTTTAGTCCGGGTCTTGTGTAAAGCCTTAGGCTAAGGAATAGAAGGTGGCGTGGAAAACACCAGTCAATTGAAAACGTAGTTCGTTCCCAGCAGTCTTTGTCCTTTTGCTTTGGCTGGAGGAGAAATAACTAGGCCAGTTAGGCCTTATTCTAGTTAATAAATCTAATCTAGAGTCCAAAATAACTGTAGGACAAGGGAGTAGTCAGGGGGGACTTCTGGAGCCAATGGTTACGCCGTTGGTGTAGGAGTTAGATCTAATCTTGTATGGGAACTATATAACCGTTCAAAATCCCAAATAAATCTTCAAGGAAAAGGAAGAAAGAAAAGTTTTTCTTTTAAACTTACATTTCCAATAGTTTGTTCAAATCTGTTCTTTACTCGACGTACACATCCCGGAGAAAATTGTAATTTATCCAATTCATTAAATATACTTCGTAGCATTAAAGGAGCTGAGAGAATGCTGAAAAAATAAAATTTCTCCAAAAAATTAAATAAAATAATAAGAAAACACTTTTGATCAATTTATCAACGTAAACTAAGTCAAAAGGATTCGAACCCACGACTGTTCATATTAAAGTCAGGGCATTAACCAACTAAGCCATAAAGCCAACGGACACGACAATTTAAGTTCTGAATATTAAATTAAATAAACTTGCCCAGGAATATCCAATTGTTCACAAAGTTCTTCAAATTCAGACGATCCATCATGAACAACTGCAGAAACTTGCCACAATTTTAATTGAACACTCCCCTCCTCAAAACACTTTCTAAGAGCATCTCTTAAACGACGAAGACCTCCCCGATATGCAAAAACACCCAAACAACGAGAGCAAAGGCCAAAACTTTCGCTTAATTTGACAGCAGAAATTCTGAAAATTTTATTTTTAATGGGAAAATCTATTAGAAGTATTTAGAAGAAAATAACAAAAGAAAGAACTGAGAACAGGGACTTTAAAAAATAAAAATGTAAGAGAGAAATAGTTCTTGTTCTTAACAAAAATGAGGAGACTTTGTCTGACCAGTTAGACACAACCCCCCTTTTATCAAATAAAACTACCTTAAAATACAAGTATTTCCTTTTGGAGCATTTTCAATTTTTGTTCTTCTCAAAACTAAAACAAAAAAATCTTCTTCAAAAAGTGCTTTCCTTTCATCCAAAGTTTCTATAAACATTTTTGGAACAAGTCGAGTTAATAAAGGTTCTGGTGAGGGAATAATTGGACGAAATAAATTTGTAGAAAATGTTGGGGAAGAAGAGAAAAGACGTAAAACTTCTCCAAATGCTGGAGACTGCATAAGCACTTTGGTGAATGAGAGAGCATTTTCCTGTTGATGAAAGAAAATATTTAAGTTAAAGTGGCATGGAGCAGTTCAACTGTTTCCCGGCTTTATAACTCCAATAGGAGGTGGTGAATAAAAAATCAAAATTCTTGACAGGAGAAGAGGTCTCCTCTTATAAGTTATAGCAGTTGGAATTCAACTTGTCGGGATTAACAATAAATAGAAGAGAAAACCAAAAAAATCGGCAACCACCCAAACCAGCAATCTGTAAAGACAAAATGCCCCATTTACTGAAAAATGACAAAATGCCCCATCTAAAGAAAAGGACAAAACGTCAGGTCCCCTCAAATATTACAAAATGTCCAAGACATTAAAAACTAACCAACAAAAATTCAACGACAGCCCTTTCAAAATTCTCTTGAACTTTTTCACTTCTTGCAGCTTTAATTGGTTCTTCTTCCTCTTCAACTTCAAAATCCATTTCATCAATTTCATTATTATCCAAACCGTCGAGAATTTTATTAGACGGAGAAATTTCTCCTTCATTTATTGCTGCCCCGTCATTTGAATTTTGTTGAAGACCTAATAATTGTTCCAAGTCCAAACTCTAAAATATTTTAAATGATTCTAGAAGATATTTTAGAAAAATATTTTCCCTTTTTATTTACAGTAACCATTCTCATTGAATCGAGTTCCTCGGTATACCTAATTTTAGTCAGCAAATTTCAGTCCCCAATATCCCTCTTAATCTTATAAGACTGGACTCTGTAATAGTTCCTTCTCAAAGCCATTAGACTAAACTCAATCAAATATTTTGGCTATCACGAATTGACATCGACCCTGAATTTAATCGTTTCCCATTCTCTACCATGTCTATCAGATTTTAAAAATCCAAAAATCAAAAAATTTTTGCCTGTCCAGGTCTGCAATCTACAGTAACCAAGGGACCTGCAGTATCATTTTGGATAGAAGTGGAGGAAGAAGAAGTAAAATTAGTTGTTGTATTAGAAGAATTAAATGAAGTGGAGGAATATTGTTGTTGTTGTAATTCTCTTTTTCGTTGTTCAATTAAATTTGTAGGTGTTCCCCCATTTTGTATTCTTGCAACAATTCTATTTGCATTTTTATTGGAAAGGCCTGCTTCGGCCCAAGACTTTACTAGTCTGTCCTGGACTTCTCGACTGTGACGTTTTAAGTGACGCCAAAGAGAGGAACTGGAAAAAGAATATTTTTTCTCATTTATCTTAACCCTTCAAGGCTATTCAAAAAAGAAAAAATGAAAGCTTTTTATTGATGGGCAAATTGTAAATAATGATTAGGGGCAACTCATGGAAAAGTATAATTGGTACCAATATTTTGTCAGGTTTTCAATGAGGACAGGCCTCGAAATAAAAAAATTAGATTGAAGCTTTACTGGATTAGTTAATAAAAACGTCAAATTCAAGATGAAAAAAGCGAAAACTTGAGGCTCTAACTTATTGTTAGAACAAAATGGTCGCCTAGATAACCGAAAAAAAAGAAAAAGGTGGGATAACCCTAAATTTTCAATTCGAATAAGTTCATAATAAATTAGGTCATCCAAGAACCATCTTCTTTACCTTGGCATAGTGGTAGTTAAACTACGAATTAAAGTTATTTTCCCTAAAAAGATCTCCCTCTTTCACAGAAAATTAGCGATTATTTCCCTTCTTATGAAATAAAAAATTTATTTAGTATATGAGTATTTTTTATCAACAAAATTTCCTCACGTTTGTCTGGTCGGCCCAACTTTTAGCCGTTCATTACAGGCACGACAAACAGCATTTAACCCATCCAAATCAAAACAATTCCAAACTTCAGACCGAATAACTCTAGAATCTCCATTAGGTAATTGTTGGGTTTTTACTTGGGGTTGGTGTTGTTGTCGACGAATTGTCTGTAATATTGGGGGTGATTGTTGCCTTTGTTGTTGTTGTTGTTGTAGTTGTTGGATTGTGTCAGGAAGGAAAATATTTGGTTGTTGTAACATTTTTTTGAAATTTTTTAAGAATCTTTTAGAAAAGGAAAAAAATAATTTTGAAAAATATTTTTGAGGAAAATTTTTTGTGAGGCAACCAAAAAATCAGGTATCCATTAGAGGTCGGTAAAATCACATATGCAGGATCCTGTATCAGGATTGGGGTTTTAAAATTTCGTACAGGACCGGGTCCTGCAGGATAATCCTGAAAATCCCGACAATCCTGAAAACTGAAAAAAGGCAGGATTTCGGGCCTGAAAAACCCTGTGCAGGATCTTGTTGACCTCTAGTATCCATGGAGCAAGCGTCCATTGGAGTCTGAAGTTTGTGTGAGGTGATTTCTTCACTGATTCTCATTAAATAGTATCAAGACATGAGGGGATTGGTCAATTAAGGATAAGAAAAATTAAAAGATAAAATACAAAAAATTATCCTAAAAAGTCTCGAATGATAAAAAGATAAAAAGACTTCTTCTACGAGTTACCAGACTCTAAAATGTATTGGTATCGAAATATTTAAAGAAATGACAAGAAATGGTGTGTAAATAATTATTTTTTGAGGGTTTTAGTTTAAAAACAGCAAAAAAATTGTTCAAATGATTTGGAAAACGTGATTGTATTATTGACTAGAAGGAGCCATCAATATAATAAAACAATCCGATAAGAGAGAATTTAAGTGTTTAGTGTGGAGAGGAGTGTGGAGAAGTATGACAGCAACCGCCACGCCACCAAAACATTAACCGAGCTGAAGAAAAAAAAATGAGAAGAAGAGGAGAAGGAAGAGGAAAGGGAGGAAGGGAGGAGAGGAAAAAAGAATCGAGACTTTTGATCAGAGGAGCGGGCAAGAGTTTTTTTTTATTAATTTTTGTTTTAACTTTTATGTATTTCAAAACGAGACTTAATGACACTACTCGAATGATAGAGAGAAAAGAAAAAAGAGAAGAAGAGAGAGAAAAGATTAAATAGTTAGAGAGACATTATATAAAAGTATTAAAAAGAGTGTGTTGGTTGTTATGTGTAGCTCTGCGGGGCAGTCTTCATTTTCCTCCTTTATTTTTGGCTTTGTTCACCAAACTCCACATACACACATCTACTATCTAATACATTCACCACTATTTTCCCCGACAGCGAAAGCGTGCACAGCTGCGAGCATACAAATACAAACGGAGAGGAGGAAAGGTATTTGTGGGAAGGAAAAAAGAGAATGTGTGTATTTGAGACAACAACAGAGAATAACGCCAACTACTCGAAGAATTTAGGGCGTCATTAAGAGGGGAAGGGAGAGGGGGACTGGTTTTGTTGTTTGTTGGTTAAAATTGTAGTTATGGGAGAAAATGAAAAATAAATCTAAACAGGTGAAATAAAAGCTAATACTTAGAGATTTATTGCTAAAATATTCTATAAAACTGGCACGACATTGATAAACCTTGATGGCAACAATGGCATTTAAATAAAATTGAGTTTTGATACTGTAATTCATTTTTTGAACTCTGTTCGACGATTTTAAATATTTTCTATTTCTGACCATTTTGATAGTATGTGTAGCGTAGAGATATCGTATATTTTTCAGCGCTTGGGCATTTTTTCGCTTTTTAAAAGAGAACTAAAGAGAACCCGTTAAAACAGAGAAATGAGAATTTGTAAAAGAGTGTAAAAATATTTTTGTTCTTACTCTCTTTTCTTCAAAATTCTTTTTATTTTATGCATCGTCTAAAATTTGGCTTTTTATTTTGTTTGTATATTTTTCCTTTGACATCATCATCGGTTATTTAATAAAGCTTAAGGTAATAATTACCTTCCGCCCTTAATTAAGTGGTGAGGCTAAAGTTTTGGAATTGCCTTTCTTAGGATGAGGCTTAAATGTTTGGTTTGAGTAATGTTTGTTGAGCTTAAATGTTTGGTTGAGTTTTGTTGCCCTGTAGAGTAATTTATGGTTTTGTTCAGGTATGTCGCGGGTTACTCGGAACACGATACTCGAATTCGTACTTTTTTCGACCAGAAACCCAACCCGAGGCCGGACTTTTTTCGACCCGAGACATCCGTGATTTTTACGTTTGAATTAGGTAGTATTGGTATTTAGGACACCGATTTTAGAAGGTGCTCTGTAGTTTCGTCAGAGGTTAGTTTCGTCAGAGGACATTTTCGTCAGAATCAGTTTCGTCAGAGGCCTTTTTCGTCAGAGAACGGTTTCGTCAAAGGGTTGTTTCGTCAGAGGTTAGTTCCGTCAGAAGTCCTTTTCGTCAGTAAGGCTCCCTTTTTAAAATTTAATTAAACGGCGGTTTTTGACTTAAACTAGGTTTTTTGTTTCTGGATCGATTTGAACAAATGAGGTGTCATTCGAAGGAGCTTATATAGTAAAGTTGATATTTGGATGAAAATTATATTTTATGATTAATAGCTCAACCTACTCAGCTCGACGAATTGAGTCGGTTCGACGAACTGAGCCTCCCTACACGATTTCTCAATATTCAAGAGTCTGAAACTCGGCCCGGAATGTCGGATAAACTTCGTCCAGAACTAATTCGACTCAGTTTTTAGAGCTCTTTCGAATGACACCTCATTTGTTCAAATCGATCCAGAAACAAAAAACCTAGTATAAGTCATAATACCGCCGTTTAATTAAATTTTAAAAAGGGAGCCTTACTGACGAAAAGGACTTCTGACGAAACTAACCTCTGACGAAACAACCCTCTGACGAAACTGTTCTCCGACAAAAAAGGCCTCTGACGAAACTGTTCTGACGAAAATGTCCTCTGACGAAACTAACCTCTGACGAGACTACCGGACACGTTTTAGAACACTCATATTGAATTAATAGCTTTCTATCTCAATGGTCTTCGACAACTTTAAAGGGTAATATCAATACTAGAGTACGTCCGAGTCGAGCGAGTTCGAGTATACTCGACTCGATCGCTCGGGTTTTTTTCATCTTTACTCGGGCTCGGAACTCGGGATCCTAAAACTCGGCATTACTCGTACTTATTCTGCAAATATGTTAATTGTTAGTCAATTGTTGACTGTTAGAATTGCTGTTATTGAAAAGAATAATAATGGGTGTGGAGGAAAATAAAATTTTAAAAAATTGATAAAATGATAAGAATGTTAAATTATTTATTTATATTTGAATAATATTTTTTGTAAATAAAATTTTTGAAAAAATTTTAAAATTTTCTTAAAAAATTGGAAGAATGCCACTCTTTGTGACAAATTTAAATATTTTCCCTTTCTGACCATTTTGACCGTCTGTTCAGTGTAGAGATCTCGTTATTTTTCAGTGCTTGGGCATTTTTTCGCTTCTTGAAAGAAAACTAAAGAGAACCCATTAAAGCAGAGAAATGATAATGTTTAAAGGAGTGTATAAATATTTGATGTTCTTACGCTCTTTTCTTTAAAATTTCTTTTATTTTATGCAGCGTCTGAAATTTCTCTTAGCTTTTTTCATGTATATTGTGCTTATGCTGTAGTCGTCGGTTTAATTACCCAAGTTTGAGGTACTAATTGTGACCTGCCCTTTAATGTGGCGACTTGGACAAATTTTGGAATTGCTTTGCCTTTTGGCGGGGCTTAAATGTTTTACGACGTGAATTACGTTGTGGTGTGTTGTTACTGGTACTGTAAATCGAATTTTGTCTGAGACATCGCAGGATAAGCGATTAATTGGCAACAATAATTAAAGAATTACTAACAATGTTAAGATTGAATGGAACAAAAAAGATTAACTTTTACTCCTCTACGCTGGATAACAATCTCGAAATGAAGGTTTGTAAAGTACTAAAAAAGCTCCAAATAAAGCTAAAACAATAAAAAGCTCCAAAAATTTTATATAAATACTCAGATTTTCTTAAATATAATAGAACGAAACAAACGAAGATCATCATCAAAAAAGTCAAAAATAGAGACATTTAGGGACAAACTTATTACAGTTTTTTAATCTAGATATGGAAGATTAAGCGTCAACAATAGTCCCTAAATGTCTCAAAAATACAGTTAACGAGATCTTATTTATCATTATATATCTGGAAGTCATTCTTCCTGTTCAACAGTCCCAGTAACCTCGTCATATTTAATTCTGAATAAAATTTTAAATAAATTTACAAGGTTGACATTTTAATTAATTTAACAAGGAAGATTGTCAACTATATTCTTAATTTAATAAACTGAGAAGATGACAACGTCCCATTCCATTATCAATTATTTCATAAACTACACCTTTCACTCAACTTTTTTACAGAATTTTTTTAAAGTAAAAAGCAACGGTAATTATCTTTATATTTAATAATAGATGAGATGGTAATTAAAATCAGATTTTGTATCAAAAAATTTTTTCCATAAATTAATTTTCAGAATTATAAAATAAACTTAAAATTAAACTTGTAAACTTGGAATAAAATAAACTTTAATCAGAATTAAATAAACTTGAATAAATTTATTCTGGTTTTATTTAATTATTTAATAAACTTTATTTCAGAATTTAATTAAATAATAATTCTTCTAGGTTTCAGAATTTAATTAAGTAAGGTTAATTTTTAAAACAAGTTTATTTATTCTGGTTTTATTTATTCAAGTTTATTTTATTTCAAGTTTAATTACAAGTTTATTTTATAAATTCTGAAAATTAAAATTTAATATTTTAAATTCTGATTTGTTTTTATTCAAGTTTTATAAAATACGTTCAAGTTTATTTTTTATATTGAGTCAAGTTTATTTTCTGATTCATGTTGATTTATATTTTGATTTTATTTATTTCACCACGAATAAAACTTTTTATGAGTATACTGTATTTATTTCAGTGTGTGGCGATGAAACGTCTTTTTTAGCAATAAAAAGGAAAAAAATCCTTGAGTCCCGTAGGTTATGTCCCTGAGCCATATTTTGGACCATAACTTTATGGCTTTTCAACCGAATTGAATAAATCTTGTATCAATCGAAAGCCCTGGGTATGAGGATTATTTTATCTGACAGAATTTATTTGATCAGAGCATTTTTCGAAAAGTTACATCTCGCTAAGTGCGCGCAATCGTGATTTTTGGCCTTTATTCGACTGAACTTTTTGTATAATGATCTAATCAAATCAAACCTGTTAGTTAAAATAATCCCCAGATCCAGAGCTTTCGATTGATATATCATTTGTCCTAAATTTATTAAGATTCGAAAGAGTTTTGGGCTAGAATATGGCTCAGCAACTAAATCTGTAAGACTCAACTGGAACCTCCTTAAAAAGAAAGAAATATCGTAATAAATATACTGTAAATGTGGATGAGAAGGAGAGATTTTTGTAATCCTCGGCTTTTCATTTAAACACTTTTTGAGATCTTAAGGACTTGATTTTTATCTGACAGAGCTTAGCGACGCGATTTTAAATTGCTATAAAAGCGATTTTATTATAAAGACGACATATGATCCCAACTCTCATTTTCTCCATTTATTCTCCTTTCCACCCTAAGTTTTTCTTTCCTTCTCGCTAGGTTTTTTTTAAAAGTGACATTTTATCCCACGTCTCATTTTTTCATTTTAGTAAGGATTATGTACTCATCTCTTTTTCATTTTCTGTTGTTGTACTGTCGAGGAGTATTTTGCATAACAATAACCTTTGTGGAGGGCGGTGCTTATCGAATAAACAAACCTAGATGAGAGGAAAGCGACTGGTAGAAGTTGTTTTGTTTGTGACTTGTTTACTGCCCAAATTTGAGAGATTTTACTCATGTTTATTCCCTTGTCTTTAAGACAAACTATTACCAGCCTCTTTCTTCTCATTCTAAGTTTTTTATTCGTTGAGCACCGCCCCCACAAAGTTATTGTATAATTGTTGTACAAAATGGTTCACGACAAAATGGTACAACAACAGAAATTGAGTAAGTTGTCGTCTTGAGTACTCCTTTTGGCAGTACTTTTTGTCCAGTTTTCCCCTATGTACCCTTTTGTCGCTAGGCGATTTTTTTATTTTTTAATTTTTAGCACCATTTTGTTTTGAAATTTTATGTACTATTTATAATAATTATTTTGTATTCTTTTTAGTTGTACATAATACATACATATTTTTACCTAAATAAATGGAGCAATATTTTAATTCCCTCTTTCAAAGCTCCAACACCCAAAACAAACACGTCAAATTAATTTGTAATGAGATGTTTCATCTGTTTATGGCATGTATGTTAGGTTCGTTTTAACATTAATTTTTGATTCCTTTATTGAAACAAAACAAAGACTTTTTTCTCAGTTTTTGGTTTAAAAAACTGGTCTTAAACAGTTTAGTGGTGAGAGCCCAACCAACTTTTCGGATATTGAAATTAGCTTGTTAATTCAAGCTGAAAGGGAACATGGTTTGCTGTAGACAGGCATTTGGTACCATTCGATAGAGGACCCTCGACTTCCTATTGAGAAGTGATGTCCGTTTTCTTGAAAAACGAGACTTTGGGCCAAGTTATGGTCCAGTCAAAGTTTAGGTCTTTGGGAGTGGTTGTGTTGGGAAGCTGGTGTGTTTTTGAGGGCGAAAAAGGAAGTGAGCAGATGCTTGTTTACCTACAACTCCTGACCCTAGCGGTTCAACTTTGACTGGCCATAACTCTACCAAAGGTTACTTCGCAATAGCAAGGGCGGGGATTCTCTATTGAATGGTCCAAAAAAGTATCAAATCCCTTTTTAAAGTAGACCATGTTTCCTTGTGAGTTTAAATCGAAACATCTCTGTCAGCAAAATTTGTCCGCAAAAATTTTGTCCGCAAAAAGTTGTCCGCAAAATTTGTCCGCAAAAATTTTGTCCGCAAAATTTTGCTGACAAAATTTTAAACATAAATTAAACCATTTGATATTTTTTCTAAATTTAAATTTTCAGTGTTGCTTGAAGCCTGGATGGGATTGTTAGCTAGTTAGTTTTCCTTAATTATTCTTTAGAACATTTTAATTATTTTTTAATTCTTAGATTTTTTCTCAATTTGGAAAAGTGTGGCTGCTTGCATTGTTGGATTAGGTTAGTTCGCTTATTTTTTTACTTTTTGAGTAGAATTTTTGGACAGTTTTTTTCTAAAATTATTCGAAAACGTTTCCTTTTAAGGAGCTCAATGAGCTCAAGCTGAGGGGAACATGGTTTGCTGTAGACGGGATTTTGGTACCTTTTTTGGTACCATTCGCTAGAGGACCCTAGACTTCCTATTGGGAAGTGATGTCCGTTTTTTGAAAAATGACTTTGGGCCAAGTTGTGGCCAGTCAAAGTTTCGGTCCTTTGGAGGGAGTGAGTGAGTATATGGGAAAGCAGGTGTGCTTTTGAGGGCGTAAAAGGAAGTGAGAAGTTTCTTGTTTAGCCGACAATTCCGGACAATTTAGCCGACAATTCCGGACTAGCGGTTCAAATTTGACTGGCCATAACTCTGCCAAAAGTTGCTTCGCAATAGGATGCTCTGGAATTCTCTATTGAATGGTCCAAAAAAGTACCAAATTCTTGTCTAGTAGGCCATGTTTCCTTGTGAGTTTAATCCGAAAACGTTTTTGTCCGCAAAAATTGTCCGCAAATTTTTTTAACCCTTAAATTTCTTTTATTTTTAAGTTAATTGCTTTCTTGACAACTTTTTGGACAAGTTCTACGCAAATTTTGTTTTTGGATTTATGTTTGGCTTTTTTATTGTGTTCAAACATTATATGGAAAACAAAATTGGGCCGCTTTTACAAACAGGTTTTCTTTTTCTAATCTTTTGACAGTCTTCTAAATTTAAATTTTCAGTTGCTACTTCGTTTTGGATGGGTTATAGTAAAGGTTAAACTTTATAAGATAATTTTATAAGACCTGCTTGGGTTGACATGAGCCACTTTTTGAAATTTATAGGGCCATTGAGGTGGTATTTGGGGGTTAGAATTTTGGGAATCCTTTGAAAAGCTCGTCTGAAAGAGCACTTCGAGCTGAGTCAGTAAAGACCAAATTAAGTGGGATTGGAACGGAATGGGGCAAATATCCAGTTGACTCCCTACTTGTCCGCAATGCGAATGCGGATTTTCATTTCTGTCTGCATTTTTGACGTTAGTTTTTCTCTAGTCCCAAAATTTTTTTTTTGTTTTGTGAACAACGAGAACCCGCGCTTAACTTTTTATATTTTATAAAATTAAATGTATTTATTTTCGCTTAATTCCAAATATTTTTAATGGTTCTCTCTCTCTCTCCTCCCAAATGCTAAAAGGCATACTATAACGGGGAGGGAAAATGAATGAGCACTACTTTTTACGAAAAAAATGCAAGAAAAGGGAGGGAAATTGCGCATTATTTTTGCGGACAAATTGAGAGTCAACTGGAATTTTGTTTTGTTTTTTCTGTCCTTATTCGACTTAGTTAGCTCGACAATCCCTCTTTTAAGTAGGCTAATAGCACAATTTTTCTGTTTCTTTTCAAAAAAATTAAAATTGCTTCCCCCCAGTTTGTTTAGAAAAACCTTTCCTTGTGTTAAATCTAGTTAATTTTCACCTAAAAAATTTTTTTTAATTTTCAGTTGTGGTTTACTCTTGTACCTGTTCTGCTTTTTGGTTCTTGAAGATGTTGATTGCTGTGTTGGTCGTTTTTATCAATATTTTGCACATGGTCTTTGTAGTTATTGTAGTCAATGTATCTACAGTTAAAAAGGTTTTTAATTTTTTTAATTAAAATTTGGGGGTATTTGATACCTAGAAACACCAAATTTTGGGAAAATAATTTTTTTGGAATTACTCAACTTTCCCTAAGTGTCATTAAAATTAACTTTATCCGTCAGTCCTAAGGCTTATGCCTAATTTTGTGTACGTTTTATTTAGCCAAGTTTGATAAGATTCTCTTTCTTTAAAGTTTTTTTCTGACTGAAAATATTAAAAATATTCAATTTTAATTTGTAAAAATTTTTTTTTAATTTTAGCTTAAAATTGGCTATGTCTTTCCAATTTTGGTTTTTTCTTCAAACATCAACACTACAAATGCTACAGATTCAATCAAAAAATTCTTCAATGACCACCTAACAACAATAACAACAACAATTTATATTTATACTTCAATTTTGTCCATCGTTGCTGTATTAGTCATCTGCTTCATTTTAAGCAAATTGGATCAAAAATTTTGGCAGAATGTCAACTGTCAGAAGAAATTGGATTTGGAACATGGCAAGGAAGAAAAGGTAAAAAAAATTTTTTTAATGATTATAAAATAGTGCACCCAAGGGCGTAGCTAGAGGGTTTCTGGGGCTAAAGCCCCCTCCCCCAAAATGAGGCCCAAACCCCAAGAGCCTTTTTTAAGGCTTTAAATCTAATGAGTGAAACGAGACGTTGTACTAGTAGTCTAATTTTTAGGGATAAAAAATTATTAAGTGTTCATTAGTTTTTTTCTCAAAAATTCTCAACTTTAATTTTAAAACATTGAAAAAAATTCTGAATTTTTCTGAAAATTTTGAGAAAAAAATTTTTTGGGCAATTAATTCTTTGGGCAATATACTATTAAAAATCCTAAAAAAATTTTTTTTATGTGTTATTTTTAATATTTTTCCATTTACCTTCCCGTAAGAAAATAATTTCTCCCGAAAATTTTTTTTCTTTTCTAATTTTCCGGAAACTTAAATTAAAACGTTTATTAAAATTTAAAAGAATATAAAATAAATGGAAATTGACAAAAAATTTTTAGTTTGTCAAAAAAAATATTTAAAAACATCAAAATTTAAATTGAGAAAAGATTATTGTTTTTCTGAAAAATTATTTTGGTTGTTTTGGAATTAAACGATTTTAAAAATAAAAAAAAATTTTATAATTTTTTAAAGTTATAATTTTTTACAGGCTTCAAGACTTATAACCGATGAAGACACAACTCAATCATCGTCAGTTATTAATGAAATTGTTTGTGATGAAAATTCAACTCAACCAAGTAGTGAAAGTAAGGGTTTAAAGAAATGATTTAAATTTGTTTAAAATTTAAATGGAAAATTTAAAAGAGAAAAAAAGATTTTATTTTTTCAAAATTTGATTTCTGTTTTTCTCTAAAATTAAAAAATTTTTTTGGACAAAAAAGTTTTTGGATTCTATTTTTAAACAATTTATAAATTAAATTATTAATTAACGATTTTCTCTTATCAATCCTATAAAAAAATTTTTTAAGTTCAAAAATAAAAATTCAAAAAATTTTTTCAGTTAATGATCAAAATATTAATCAAGGCATTTTACCTTCAAAATCGGCTGAAATTATCAATTGTGGAGAGGACAATAATAAACTTCCAGAACGTTCATTTTCTTCACATTGCTTGCCAAAAAATTTATCGTTAACGTCTATTTCGTATAAAGTACGTTTTCATAATTTAAAATTAAATTTAAAAATCAAAAAATTTAAATCTTTTGGAATTTAAAAGTATTAAAAAATTTTCAAGTTTTTTTTTAATTTAAAATAAAAATATTTTCAGGATATCAATTCTAACAACTTTATTGGAATTAAATTTATTAGTGATTCTTGTGCGCCGACTACTTCTAATGGTACAATTCAACCCAAAGAGTTAGAACTCGGAATGTTTCCTATTCTCACCATCGAAGGTACAAATTAAAAATTTTTTCAAAATTTTAAAAAATTTTGGGCTCACAGCCTGAAGCCGGGATAAGGGCCTCGAAATGGTCCAAACCCATTGGGGGAGATTGGGAATGATTAAAGATTTGTTGGTTATAAACAATAAATTTTAAAGGAGTGGGGCTAAATAAAAGCTAAAATTAAAAATATTTTTAACGTTTAAAAACTTTTTTAAGAATTTCCTATTACACGGCAAGAAACAGTTGATGGAAGACTCAGGACCATTACTAAGCAATTTTTCCAAGGAGGCGTTTTTGTTGTCACTGCTGGACTTTCTTTCTTTAAACACGACAACTTTCTTGTTTACGCTGATGACCCAATTCTTAAATATACGTCCGATACGGTTAAAGTCTATGTCAGTCAACTCTGCAAGAAAAAGTCTATTAATATTAATTGGAAAAATGCACTCTTCTATATTGATCCGGTTTTTTTATTAATATTTAAAAAAAATTTTGCCTTAAATTTCAGCACAGAAAACTTACTGGTCCAAGTTGTGGTGTGAGCTTTGTCATAGCTCTTCTTTCCATTATTTTAGGGAAGAAGCCACCTAATGGTGATTTTTTGAGGGTTTTATATTTTCTGGGTAAATAGGGTAGGGGATGAAAAAATAAGTTTCATTTAATTAAAATTATTTTTTACCAGATTTGGCTGCTACTGGGCAAATTACTTTTGATGGTACTTTAAAAAAAATAGGCGGCTTAAAATGGAAACTAATGGCTGCGAAAAGTATTGGACGTACACGTATAATTCTCCCTGAAGAAAATCGAGAAGATTTTTATAAATTAAATGAAGAGGAAAGATGCAATATTACTCCATTATTCTGTAGCAAATTCGATGATGTTTTCAATTATATATTTCCAGACGCATTAAATATTAGTTAAATTGTTTTTAATATTGTCTGATATGTTTTTTGTAAAAATAAATGATTTTTGAATTAGAGATTTTTAAGTATTTAGTTTAAATTTTAAGTTTTTTTTGAATAAAAATAAAGTATTTTTAAGGATTTTATCAGCGCCTCCGGCGGAATTTTTGAGGATTTTTGAAGATCGTTAAGCCAAAATCTTCCTTTTTTGCGCCGCAGGTTAAAATTTAGAAAAATTTCGAAGCCCCTTAAATCAAAAATCTCCGTGCCTGTGTTTTCTTTGGGATGAGTGAAGCTCCCCTTTTAATTCGGTCCTATTTAGAAAAAATGACTGCTTCTGGTTTTTTAAAAATTATTTTATGTTTATGATATTCTTTTCGAATTACACGCTGTTATGACAACAGGCTTTTCTTGTATTGCTGGAGCTGTTTTTGCAACTTATATTAGGTAAGACTTGAAATCAGAATTACTGAAAAATAAATTGAATTCAGAAAGAAAAATAAATAAATTTAATATCAGAATAAACCCGACTTGATTTGTATTTTTAAATCAGAATTAAGAAATACAAATCAGAATTTATAAGAATAAATAAACTTGAATTATTATTCAACAAATAAACTTTAAATTAGAATTTTTGGAAAATAATCTAAATCAGAATTAAAAATAGTACTAAACTTGAAATCAGAATTAAAATTAAAAATTAAATCAGAATTTCTGAAAATATACATAAATAAGCTAGAAATATTATTTAACAAATAAACTTTAAACCAGAATTTTAAATAAAATACAAGTTTTGGTGCCTGCCCACGTTATTTACTATCTGCAACAGTAATGTCTGCTCCTGGATCTTTAGCCTGTTCTAAAGTTTATTTTCTTGAATTTTAATAAATAATTTTATTAAAAGATACTCTATCCTGAGACAGAACAAAGTCAATTAGTTAATATTGAAGATTTGGAATTACCCAAAGGAGAAGAGACAAATATGTTGGAAAGTGTAAGCAATAGGTTATGTTAATAGTTTATTAGTTATGTTAATAATTTAGTTTAAAAGCTGCAGGAAGTGAAAAAGTTCAAGAGAATTTTGAAAGAGCTGTTGTTGAATTTTTGTTGGTTAGTTTTTAATGTCTTGGACATTTTGTTATATTTGAGGGGACCTGACGTTTTGTCCTTTTCTTTAGATGGGGCATTTTGTCATTTTTCAGTAAATGGGGCATTTTGTCTTTACAGATAGCCGGTTTGGGTATACTTCTACTTAATCCCGACTAGTTGAGTTGCAACCCCCTATAATCTATCTCCTGTCAAGAATTTTGATTTTTTGCTAGTGGACTTAATTCTCTATCCATCGATACCAAGAATATTAAAATTACTCCTCTCGAGTTATAAAGCCGGGAAACAGTTGAACTGCTCCATGCCACTTTAACTTAAATATTTTTTTTCATCAACAGGAAAATGCTCTCTCCTTCACCAAAGTGCTTATGCAGTCTCCAGTATTTGGAGAAGTTTTACGTCTTTTCTCTTCTTCCCCAACATTTTCTACAAATATATTTCGTCCAATTATTCCTTCACCAGAACCTTTATTAACTCGACTTGTGCCAAAAATGTTTATAGAAACTTTGGATGAAAGGAAAGCACTTTTTGAAGAAGATTTTTTTGTTTTAGTTTTGAGAAGAACAAAAATTGAAAATGCTCCAAAAGGAAATACTTGTATTTTAAGGTAGTTTTTGTTGAGGGGGATTGTGTATAACTGGTCAGACAAAGTCTCCTCATTTTTCTTAAGGAATAAGAACTATTTCTCTCTTACGTTTTTAAATTCTTAAAGTCCCTGTTTTCAGTTCTTTTTCTTGTTATTTTCTTTTAAACATTTCTAACTGGATATCCTCTCATTAAAAACAAAATTTGCAGAATTTCTGCTGTCAAGTTAAGCGAAAGTTTTGGCCTTTGTTCTCGTTGTTTGGGTGTTTTTGCCTATCGAGGAGGTCTTCGTCGGTTAAGAGATGCTCTTAGAAAATGTTTTGAAGAAGGGAGTGTCCAATTAAAATTGTGGCAAGTTTCTGCAGTTGTTCATGATGGATCGTCTGAATTTGAAGAACTTTGTGAACAATTGGATATTCCTGGGCAAGTTTATTTAATTTAATATTCAGAACTTAAATTGTCGTGTTCGTTGGCTTTATGGCTTAGTTGGTTAATGTCCTGACTTTAATATGAA
Organism: Meloidogyne luci; assembly: GCA_902706615.1. Taxonomy (NCBI): domain Eukaryota; kingdom Metazoa; phylum Nematoda; class Chromadorea; order Rhabditida; family Meloidogynidae; genus Meloidogyne; species Meloidogyne luci. Next base: position 976,154 of record CACSLI010000045.1, on the reverse strand, counting down.
CAGTCGTGGGTTCGAATCCTTTCGACTTAATTTATGATGATAAATTAATCAAAAGTGTTTTTTTATTATTTTATTTAATTTTTTTTTGAAATTTTATTTTTTTTAGAATTCTCTCAGCTCCTTTAATGCTACAAAGTATATTTAATGAATTGGATAAATTACAATTTTCTCCGGGATGTGTACGTCGAGTAAAGAACAGATTTGAACTAGAGGTCGGCAAAATCGCATTTGCGGGATCCCGCATGCGGGAGTAACTTTTAAAAATGTCTGCGGGAGGGACTCCCACGGGAATAATCCCGCAAAATCCCGCACTCCCGCAAAATCCCGCATTTTATATTTGCGGGATCCCGCGCGGGATTGCGGGATTTTTTAAAATTTTGAAAAAATTCGAAAAATTACGCAGGACGGTAAGATTTAGCCTGAAAAACAAGGTAACGATCCGTCTCAGTGAGCTAAATGAAATATTGCCACTTCCTACTGCAAAACCACTTCCTAATGCCGACATTTGAGGATTGACTTTTGAAGGTCCAACCCTTGCTGATCCCGTGGCACGATACTTGAGGATCTGACTTTTGATTCTAAAGTCAGATCTCGAGAGTTGAGGATCTGACTAATAATATCCTCCACATGTAGGATATAGAAGGTTTAGAAGTTATGATATTTGGGGCTCAACAGGTATATAAAGGGATTTGAGAGATATCTAAGGATATGGAATCCTCCGATATACCATTCAGCCTTCTTTTACAGCGCCGCAGGCGAATATTTCGAGAATTTGTGAGGACAAGAAGCCAGATTTCTTCTTTTACTTGCGCCGCAGGCGAAAATTTTGAGAATATCGCAAGGTCAATCGTGGGAATATTGCAAGTCCAACCCATATTAAAAATAACAAACCCTTAGGGTTCATGTTCCTGGAACCGGAACCAAAAAAACACCAGAACTTCCTGTGAAACTATTATTTACCAGATTTCTTCCTTCCTCAGCGCCGCAGGCAAAAATTTTGAGAAATTAAGGAAGGCTGAGTAGCCAAAATCCTCACTTTCTAGCGCCGCAGGCGAAAATTTTTGAAATTTCTAGAGTTCAAGATAGAAAATATTAATTTTCCAAAAATCCCGCAAAATAAAAAATATTTTGCGGGATCCCGCATGCGGGAGTAACTTTTAAAAATGTCTGCGGGAGGGACTCCCGCGGGAATAATCCCGCAAAATCCCGCACTCCCGCAAAATCCCGCAAATCGAAAAAAGTGCGGGATTGCGGGAGCGGGATCCCGCAAAATCCCGCGCGGGAGTCCCTCCCGCGCCGACCTCTAATTTGAACAAACTATAGGAAATGTAAGTTTAAAAGAAAAACTTTCTTTCTTCCTCTTCTTTTTTGAAGATTTATTTGGGATTTTTATCGATTTTGTAGTTCCCTTACAAAATTAGATCTCACTCCTACACAGTTATTTTAGACTCTGTAGATTAGATTTATTAACTAGAATAAGGCCTAACTGGCCTAGTTATTTCTCCTCCAGCTAAAGCAAAAGGACAAAGTCTGCTGAGGACGAACTAAGTTTTCAGTTGTCTAGACTGATTTTTTTTACTAGACTGATAGTTCCATCGCGTCACGCCACCTCCTCCCTAGCCTAAGGCTTTGCACCAGATCCTGACCAAACTTCGCGAGCCTTTTCACAAAAAATACCAAAAAAATTCTCTTTTAAGGCATTGGATGGCTTACATTTTTCAGCATTTTCAATAACAGTTCCAATACTAATAGAAAGAACAAATAATTTTTGTAATTTAAATAATATTGAGCAAGAGGAAAAAACAAAAGAATTTATAGAAGAACAACGTTTAATTGAGAAATTTAAATTGCTTTGGAATTTTCAAAGGGAAAAACTTTTGAAAGAAAAAACAGCAAAAATGTCAATATTTTTAAATCCAAATAATTGCCATAATTTAAATAAAGGAGGGCCTTTTAATTTTGAAGAATGGAAAAAAGTTGAGACGTTAATTATTGAGGAAATATGCCAAGCTTGTTTACCTTTAAAAAATAATAATGAAGGAGGAAATGGAAATAATTTGAATGAAAAATGTGGGGAAAATGAGGAGGGGGAATTTAAACAAAGAATTGAAATTGAGGTAGGTTTTTGATTAAAAGAAAAATTGAAAAAAAAACTTGGCTTGAGAAAAATATAATTTCTGAAAAATGCCTTTAGCGATGGCTAGACTCGGAACTGCAATTTTAGTAATAAAAGTAGGGTTGTCGGTTCTTGGAAAATTCTCGAATATCCAGAACCGAAGAAGAACTTCTTCGTTTCGGTTCTGGACCAACAAGCTTATTAACATTAAGAAGAAATTCAGAAATTTAAGAAAGGAATGTGGAAAAAGGGACAGATTTGTGAATTTCTTACTCGGTGTAACCCGCTTGTAGAGTTTTTTAAATGTGTTTAAGTTACAGCATTTGTGTTTAAAAATATTGTTTTTTAGATAAGATAAAAAAAGTAAAAAATATTAAGGGGGGGGGTATTAGAAATAGAAGAGAACTGTCATTCTAATATAAGAAGTTGTTAGTAAAGCATTTAAATATTGATATCACAAAGTTTAAAAAAAATATTTTTTAAAGGCAGAAGTAAATAGTTACGTAGAGGCATCATTAAATGAATTACGTAAAAAAGAAGAAGTAGATAATCAACAACAACAACAATCATTAAGTGAATTATTGTTGTGGTGGAGAACAAATATAGAAAGATTTCCACGTGTCGGGCATTTAGCCAGACAATTTTGTGCAATCCCTTTGTGCGTTGAAAATGGGGAAATAAATATATTTAAAGAATTAAATAAAAATAATAATGAATTAAAAAATGCAAATTATGCAACAGAATTGTTAAATACAGATTTGGCTGGAGAAAGAGATGATTATTCTGCTGATATGTTAATTGTTAGTCAATTGTTGACTGTTAGAATTGCTGTTATTGAAAAGAATAATAATGGTTGTGGAGGAAAATAAATTTTTTAAGAAATTGATAAAATGATAAGAATGTTAAATTATTTTTTATATAAATAATATTTTTTGTAAATAAAATCTTTAAAAAAATCTTTGGGAAAATTTTTAAAATTTTTCTTAAAAAACGAACCTCTGTGACAATTTTAAATATTTTCCCTTTCTGACCATTTTGTCCGTCTGTCTAGTGTAGAGATCTCGTTATTTTTCAGTGTTTGGGCATTTTTTCGCTCTTTGAAAGAGAAGAAAGAGAACCCATTAAAGCAGAGAAATGATAATGTTTAAAGGAGTGTATAAATATTTTGTGTTCTTTTACACTTTTCTTTAAAATTTCTTTTATTTTATGCATCGTCTGAAATTTATCATTGTTTTTTGTTTGTATGTTTTGCTTTTGCTGACATCGTCGGTTTAATTACCCAAGTTTGAGGTACTGATCGTAACCTGCCCTTTAATGTGGCGACTTGGATAAATTTTGGAATTGCTTTGCCTTTTGGCGAGGCTTAAATGTTGTTCGAGTTGTTGATTATGTTGGGGTGTGTTGTACTGGTACTGTAAATCGAATTTTGTCTGAGACATCGCAGGACAAGCGATTAACTGGCAACAATAATGTTGGGTAGTGGTGACACTACTATAAAAGCCACTGTAAGCGTCAGTCTAATTGGATCATAATAGCCCGGCTTGTCCCTGATTCCCGTCGTCTGTTCCATCTCAATCCCTTCGCCTACAAATTATTTCTCTCATTGGATAAACTGTTAATCATTGCACGTCGACGATCGTAAACCTTCGGACGTAACAAATAATTAAAGAATTAGTTTCTAACAATGTTAAGATTGAATGGAACAAAAAAGATTAACTTTTACTCCTCTACGCTGGATGACAATCCCGAAATGAAGGTTTGTAAAGTACTAAAAAAGCTCCAAATAAAGCTAAAACAATAAAAAGCTCCAAAAATTTTATATAAATACTCAGATTTTCTTAAATATAATAGAACGAAACAAACGAAGATCATCATCAAAAAAGTCAAAAATAGAGACATTTAGGGACAAACTTATTACAGTTTTTTAATCTAGATATGGAAGATTAAGCGTCAACAATAGTCCCTAAATGTCTCAAAAATACAGTTAACGAGATCTTATTTATCATTATATATCTGGAAGTCATTCTTCCTGTTCAACAGTCCCAGTAACCTCGTCATATTCAGCCTCTTCATCGACGGTAGCATCCTGATATTGTTGATATTCAGAGATTAAGTCATTCATGTTCGATTCCGCTTCCGTAAATTCCATTTCATCCATACCTTCGCCAGTGTACCAGTGAAGAAATGCTTTACGACGGAACATGGCTAAAATAGAGTTATTGACTGGCTCAGAAATGACTTTGATTATCTTTTAGCCCCAAAAAATTCAAGTGGAGAACATTCGTGAAAGCCTAATGCCATGCGCAGGATTATTTTATAAGGAGACCAGAAAATTAATTTGTCAACCGACAAAATCCCAGATTAAAAAAATAAATATACCGGTGAATTGCTCAGAGACGCGTTTGAATAATTCCTGAATGGCGGTGGAATTGGCAATGAATGTTGCAGACATCTTGAGACCGCGCGGAGGAATGTCACAAACAGCGGTTTTCACGTTGTTTGGAATCCATTCGACGAAGTAAGAAGAATTTTTGTTCTGAACAGACATCATCTGGTCATCCACTTCACGCATTGACATGCGCCCACGGAAGATGGCGGCAACAGTCAAATAACGTCCATGTCGTGGGTCGCAAGCAGCCATCATGTTCTTAGCGTCAAACATTTGCATAGTCAACTCAGAAACATTTTGGGCGTGGTAGGCAGAGGCGCCCTTAGCCGAAAGTGGCGCAAAACCAGGCATGAAGAAATGAAGACGCGGAAACGGGACCATATTAACAGCCAATTTGCGAAGATCAGCGTTGAGTTGGCCTGGGAAGCGAAGACAAGTCGTCACTCCAGACATGGTTATAGACACTAAATAAAGGTTACTTTAAAAATGTAAAATCTAAATTAACCGAGATGATTCAAGTCTCCATATGTTGGATTTTGAAGTTTCAAAGTTCGGAAACAAATGTCGTAGAGAGCTTCGTTGTCAATGCAGTACGTCTCGTCGGTGTTCTCAACAAGTTGATGAACCGAGAGAGTTGCGTTGTAAGGCTCCACAACCGTGTCAGAGACCTGAAGAATAAAAAGATTAACGGTCTACAAAGTTAAAAAGAACCTTAGGCGACGGAACAATAGAAAAAGAAGACATTATACGATCAGGATACTCTTCTCGAATCTTCGCAATCAACAATGTCCCCATTCCAGACCCAGTTCCACCGCCAAGCGAGTGAGTCAGTTGGAATCCTTGAAGACAATCACATCCCTCAGCTTCCTTTCGAACAACATCCAAAACATTGTCCACCAACTCAGCTCCCTCCGTATAATGTCCTTTCGCCCAGTTATTACCAGCACCGCTTTGGCCAAACACAAAGTTGTCAGGTCGGAAGAGACGACCATAAGGGCCAGCCTTAATAGAATCCATAGTCCCCGGCTCCAAGTCAACAAGAATAGCTCTTGGGACATACTTTCCGCCTAAAAGTTAAAAGTATAATGTAAAGATTAAACTCTTTAAAAAACCATAAGCTTCGTTGTAGTAGACATCCATTCTCTCCAATTGAAGAGGAGAGTCGCCTTTGTACGAGCCATCAGGTTGGATGCCGTGTTCATCAGAGATAACCTCCCAAAACTAAAAAGTTTAAATATTGAGGGAATCCTGAAGAATTTGAATAAAAACCTTGGATCCAATTTGATTGCCGCACTGTCCGGCCTGAATATGGACGATCTCGCGCATTTTATTAACGTTAGATTGTTAAAAATAAATATAGCTTTGAACTAAAAATAAAAATACAAATTAATAAAAGGTAAAAAAAGTTAATCAAAGCGGTTAAACAAAATGCATCCAAAAAAAATAAAATTATGGGAAAATCGAGAGAGAAAATATTTGAAAATCGCTTCCAATTTACAATAAATGAAAATTATTCTTAAATTTTCTAGACTAAATAACCCAATTTAAAAGGTTATGCAAATTATTTGTGGAGAAAAGGAAGCCAATAAATTTTTTAAAGCTTATTTTTATTTAAATTGGCAAAGTGTTTACTAAAGACATTTACTTTTCTCTTCTTCTATTTATCTCTCTTTTTCTCTCTTTCTTTTTCTTTTCCTCTCTTTTTTATGTATTCTCTCTTTTAAATAAATTCAGATTTTGGAGATTTTTTGGAATTATCAACTAATTTTTTAGAATTTTTATCAAAATGTCTTCATTTATTCGTGTAGTTCAACGACTTCCAACTGTCTACACTTCTTTTGGGCGGGGATTTGCTGCTCCAGCTGCCAGTCCAGCAGAACATGGAGGGCCTAAAGAGCTTAAACTTACGCTTGCGTCCCCTGTTAAGGTTTGTGGTTTTCTTTTGTTTTTTACAAATAAAAATTGAGATTTATTTTCTAAATCCAATGCCTGTGATTTAGATTTTCGAAATTTTAGTTTGGGGGTTCTAGATTTCACTTTTAGTTAACGCAGGCAACTTCGATTGGCAAATAGGATAATTCCTGTTTTATACATGTTGTTCATAACGGCCGAAACTGAGTTTCCTATTTATTTTATTTCCCCATTCTCTTCCATTTTTAATTTTCAACATTTCAGGCAATTTATTCAAATACTACAGTTAAACAAATTGACGTTCCCGGAATGGCGAGTAACATGGTATGCTTTTATTTCAATTAAAATCCAATTTATTTTAATTTTTAGGGAATTCTCCCAGTCCACGTTCCAACTATTGCAATGCTAAAACCTGGCGTTTTGTCTGTTTATGAGGAGGATGGAAAGATTTCCAAATTTTTTGTGTCGTCAGGCTCTCTTTCTATGAATATTGATGGTTCTTGTCAAATTCTTGTAGAAGAATGTGCGTCTTTGGATGAACTTGATAGCAATGTAAAGTTTTTTTAATTTTATAATGGAAAGGTTTGAAGGTTTTCTTTTACATTTTATTAAAAATTTAGACAAATTTAAAGTTTTAAGAATAAGTAACTGACTCGATTATTTGAACGAGTACTTTTTCCTCTTTTTTTTCTAGGGACCAATGAAGCCTAAGATTGCCGATTATTGTTTACTTACAGAAAGGCAACCCCATCATCCGGTTTTATTCTTGGACAGTTAGTTGATTGTCTGTCTGGGGATTTTACTCGATAGAATATATCTTAAATCTTTTCTCAAATTTTTGAATTATTATTCTAAGATTCAATCACTTTGTTCAGTTTTTAGTTTGAGATTTTCTCGAAACTTCTCACTTTTTTTATTTTAAAAACTTCAAAAAATATTCTTTAAGGCGGCAAAGCAATTAATAGACGAGGCAAATAAAAAGTCATTAGACTCAACAGCTACAGATGTTCAAAAAGCGGAGGCTGGTATTGAAATTGAAGTAGCTAATGAAGTTTTGAAGGCTGCTGGGGGAGGTGGAGGAGGACATTAATTGAATGGAATGGATAGACTTTAGAAAGAAAGACAAAAATGAAAGGAAATTTAGAAAATTAAAAGAAATTCTAAATTTACTTTTAATTAAAAATTAGATAATTTTTTTGTTAAAAATTGTTTAAAAAATTTTTTTGCTTTATTAAAATTATTATTTTTTTAAGATTTTCTTTTTTTTTTAATATGGATTGAAGAACCTTATATTTTTTATTCTGATTTAAAGAAATTTTTGGAATTTTCCAAAAATTTTATTTTTCTTTTTTTAGTCGGTAAAATTATTTATGACTGATTTTTTAGTGTTAAAATTTTCTTAACTACATAGTTTTAGTTAGTCCATTAGCAGAAACGATTTTTCCCTTTTCTTTTTCTCCTTTCCTTTTTAATACCAACCTTCTAATAATCAAAAAATATTTTTCTCTCTACTGATAAGAAAAACCACAAATTATTTTTTTAGATTAATTACCAATTTTATTTATTTTTAAATGTTTTTAAAATCAACTATTCTAATACTAAAACAACAAATTAATTTCCATCAAAAATTAATCAGAACAATATCTACTACAATTAAAATTCCAGAAAGAAGACTAGATTTTGCTAAATTAACAAAAGATGATATTTTTATTTTTCAAAATTTGTTGGGGGAAAATAATGTAAAAACAAATGAAATTGATGAGTAAGTAGTTTTTTTAAAATTATATAGTAATTGGACTAAGAAGAGATATATTCTTTAGGGTCTATTTTTTATGGAGTAGTGACGAATTAAACATGAGTCTTAAGTTGATAAGATTTGTGCCCTAATTAATACGTCTAACCCCAATTTTAAATACCCACAAAATTAGGTACTTAATTGTTTTGTTTGGTTGGCTGGCTAAAGTATAGCTTAAGGTTAAGCCCCAAAGAGATTTAAAAACCAGTAAAGAATTCTTACAAAAAATTTTTTCAGTTTCAATTTTGATTTTATGCACTGGTATAAAGGCAATTCTTCATGTGTTCTTTTACCAGAAAATACCCAACAAATATCCTCAATTCTCTCTCATTGTTATCAAAAAAAGCTTGCTGTAGTTCCCCAAGCTGGAAATACTGGATTGGTTGGGGGGTCAATTCCGGTTATTTTTAAAATATTTTTAAGCAATTTTCATAAATTTAGATGCACGATGAAATAATTTTATCAATGAAGAAATTCACTAAAAATTTTGAATTGGATTCGACTTCAGGTTTTTATTTAGAGAATTACATAAGAGCTTTTTACGGACATTTTTATTTTTTCGAATTTTTTAAAAATTTTTTTTATGATTTTATAAGTTTTTAGAAATAGAGAGAATTTTTTAACTAGCATAAAATGCGAAAAATAAATAAAACTAATTGTAAGTTCAGGTCGCGATGTCAAGGGTTATCCAAAAGCCGAACAATTTTTCGATTAGATACCAACCCAACTGTATAATCTGATATCCCTGTTCGGTTCAAATTTTATAAATTGCTGACTAGTTTAATATAAAAATTTGATGATACTCCCCCAGAATTAATTTACTCATTTTCAATAAAAAAAATTTATTTTAAGGTATTTTGGAGTGTGATTCTGGTTTTGTACTCGAAGAAGTAGATAATCGAATAGCCAAAGAAGGGTATATGGTGCCTGTTGATTTGGGGGCAAAAGGAAGTTGTTTAATTGGCGGTGTTGTTGCTACAAATGCTGGAGGGATTAGATTAATTAGATATGGATCTATGCATGCAAATGTTACTGGACTTGAAGTGGTAATAAATTAAAAATTGATTTAAAACTCCCAATTAGAATTGGACCTCGACAATGTTTAACCACAACCTTTTTTTGCTAAAATTTCGACCCCAAAATTTTAAACCTTTACGGGTAAAGTTCATCCAATCCTTTTGCACATTTTAAAATCCAAAAATTAACCGTTTTATAAAAAATACAATTTTAATAATTTACAAATCCAGGCCCTACCGGTTAAATTGAAAAAAATTTTGCAAAAAATTTTTTCAAAAAATTTATCATTAGATCATTAAAACTAGCGGTCCTTTTATGTGATTATACTTATTTTTTCCCTATATTGTAAAAATATATTTTTAAATAAGGATTTGAATTTTTGGCTTCTGTGAATATTAATTTTACATTTACCGTATTTTTTGTATTAGAGCCCCACGCTCTATTAGAGCCCCACTTTGGAGGATAGTTGAAAGATTAGAGCCCCATGGGGCTCTAATACAAAAAATACGGTACTTATTTTTCGAAAAATAAAATTTAAATTTAAGGTATTGCCAAATGAACAAGGTCAAATTCTTCGTTTAGGCTCACCTTTACGTAAAGACAATGCCGATTTACATTTACATAAATTGTTCATAGGATCTGAGGTCTCAATAAATTAAAAAAAATTTGGAATGAATTTTGGAATTTTAATGAAAAGGGGCAACTTGGAGTGATCACTAAAGTGTTTATGCAAGTTGTGCCGAGGCCGTTGTCTGTACATTCTGCGTTCATAGGTCTATTTTGAATTAATAATTTTTTGTGGAGGATTTTAAATGATAGATTAATTATGTTTTGATTTAGTTGCGTGGTTTAGATTTTTCTTATGGTCGGGAGGGTGTTCAAGGCCAACTCATTCCTAATTGTGTTCACTCCCTTTTGCCATCTTTAGGAGAGATTTCAGACTCTTTGACCTTCCAAAATTTTCTTCTATGTCAACAAATTTACTTGTGTGAAACCATGCCCGCTCTTGGTGATTTGGAAAAGGTCCCTGAAAATGTCCTTAAAGAATTCTCTTTGCCCCCTTTTCTTAATGCTTTTTAAACTTATTTTTAAAATTTATTTTTAAGGTGTCAATTCTTTTGAAAAATGTCAACAAATACTCAAAATAGGCAAACAAATGCTTAACGAAATAATTTCTTCTTTTGAATTTATTGATGGGGAATCAATGAAAATGGTTAAAGAAAATGCTGGTTTGGATTGCCCTTTGAGTGTTTTGTCTAATTTTTTTCTTTTAATTGAAACTTCAGGTTTTTTTTAAATTAAAAATTTTCTTTAAATTTAAATTTTTTAGGTTCAAATGAGGAACATGATTCGTCCAAAATGGATAAATTTTTAACTAAAATTTTGGAAAGTGGACTGGCTGAAGACGGGGTTTTGGCTAAAAATGCTTCTGAAGCAGACCAATTATGGAAAATTAGAGAAAGTTGTCCTTTGGTTAGTTTAATAATCTTCTTGATCGATTTCTTCTTAAAGATCTTATTTTTTTGTCAAATCTTTTAGTTTCCTGTTCTCCAATTTTAGAGGGTTGGTTAATATTAGAAAGGCAGGGAGAGTCTTTCGAGAATCGTGATCGACATCTTGAAGAATTTTGATTTTTTATAACCAAGATTTTAGCTAGAGATTCGGTCTCTAGTTTTGCATTATTGAGGATCCCCATACTAATTTTCATATTATTGGGTGTTTTGGGGGGTTTTAGTTAAACTCGAAAGTAACCCTTAACTTTGCTAAATGTGACCCTTTTCTTCTCAAAAAATTTTTTTCTTCAATTTTTTTAGGCAATCAGAAAAGATGGTTATGTATTTAAACACGACTTTTCTCTTCCTCTAAAATATTTTTATGAATTACCCGAAGCAGTTAGAAAACAATTAAATGGAAAAGCAAAAAGAATAATTTCGTTTGGACATATTGGTGATGGAAATGTACATATAAATGTTTCTATTCCTGAATATGATCAAAAAATTTATGATTTGTAAGGAATTCTTTTAATAAATTTTTTGGTTAGAGGTTAAGGTGTAAAAAAAGTTGGAAATTTTCTTAATAAAATTTAAAATGATATTGAATGTGGTAAAAATAGAAAAGCCGATAGGGGATCGAACCCACGACGAAAAATATGCGAATTAAACACACTAACCATTACACTAACAAAACGAATGGAGGGGAATTTGTAAAATAATTCATATAGGAAAGAGATAAATCCCTTAAAATTAAAGTGAGAATGACTGGGAGGTTGAAAAATTTTTTAGAAAAAATTTTTTTTAATATTTTTTTACAAAAATTTTGAGAAAAAATTAATTTCCAGATTATATCCATTTGTCTATGAATGGGTTTATTCAAAAGGCGGCAGTATATCAGCAGAGCATGGAATTGGACACGTAAAGAGAACCTTTCATCACAATTTAGTTAACCCAAAAATTAGAGAAATAAGTTCATCAATAAAAAAATTGTTTGATCCAAAAGGAATACTTTCCCCGTACAAAATGATTGATTTCTAGTCAATTTTATATTTTTAAAATTGTAAAATTTTAATTTTTATAATTAATATACAGTCTGGCCTCTCATTTTACGGTAAATGTACGAAAGATTGGTTGGGTAATAGGTGAGGGGATAAGCCCAAGACCAACCTTAGAATGAGATAGCATATTTTTTAAGCACCGAGAGTTCTTTCGCTTTTCGTCCTTTCCATTTTTGGTATTTTTTAAAAGTTTTTAATGAAAGACCCCTGAAGGAGGTCCGACTGTATACGAAAATTAAATTTTTAAATTAAACTATCCAGTCAGAGATTTAAATTCAAATAATCCTAGAATTTTTAATTTATATTTATGATAAAATTTCAAAAAATTTTTATAAAATTAATTTTTAAAAATTCAATAAATTAAGAAAATAAACTTAAAAAATAACTTCCAAAATTCTTCTTTTAACGTTCCAAAATATGCAGAATTTCAAACTGAACTAAATTTTCTTCCATTTCCATTGGCTGTACCAAACACCCAATTGTTGTGTTGATAAAACGTCCACAATGTTTTGCTTGCAATAAATTATAATTATCCTTAACATAAATTCCAAGTGATCGACAAAAAGGCAAAGATGAAGAATTTTGTAAGAGAGGAACTTCTATTTTTGCTTTGAACTGTTTAAAAAAAAGAATTAAAAAAAATAGAAGGGAACGGGCCCACCGGTTAGGGGAACAGATAATTTTAGAATTTTTATTAAAAAAGTCCCACTAGTTTGATAAAATAAAGGTGCTAAAGCACAAATGACTGACAATTTTCGGAACAATTCCAAAATTCCAATGGGAAGAAAAATTAATTATAAAATAACAAAAAATTATTTTTTTTTGCTTTAATTTTGGGTCGGAAGTGTCTTTCCTAATTATTTGAGATCGAAAATTCTTTTTAAATAAACTAACCATAACACGATTTTCCTGAGACACAATTAACAACATTTTTGGTTCTATCACAGAAAATTTTTCTATCATTCTTTTTCCGTTAATTAAACGTCTAAAAAATTTTTTTCAAATTTAATTTAAAAATTTCCAAACGATTGTAATTGTATCCACATTCCCAACAATTTATCCATTTTTCCTTTTATCGGTAAATGCCCAAATTCTTTTTCTTCAGGCAAATAAACCAAATATTCATCATTTAATTGTCCACAAACAAACCCTTCAAAAATTCCATTTTCATTCTTTTTTTGTTTTTCTTTGGCATTTTGTCTAATTTTTTGTTGTTCCTTCAATTTTTCTTCTTCCTTTCTTTTCTCCTCTTCTTTCCTCTTTTCTTCTTCCTTTCTCATTTTTTCTTCCTTTTCTTTTTCTTCTTCAATATATGGAACTATCTTCTTTTTATTTTTATTTAAAATTCCAATTATCTTCCAATAACATCCCTCAATCGGCATTCTTCTTAAACAACACCAAAATTTTACTTTTTTGATTTCATTAATGTCGTTGTAATGATTTAATAAACAAGAAGAATCAATTATAAAAGGAAAATGTGAAGATTTAAAACAGAAAAAACCATTTTCTGTCCTTTTGTCCAAAATTGCTATTGTTAAAAACTAAAAAATAATTTTTTAAAAAATTTTTAGAAAATTGTAAATCATCTCTAAATTATAAATTTAATAAAATAAAAAAGAAGGGAACCATAAGGAACCGAACCCAGGCCATTCATAATTGTAGTCAAAGACGATACCACTACACCATAAATTTTGGTAATCATATTTTGAAAAATAATTATTTATGCGCTTAATATTTAATTAAAAATGGATTATTCGCAAAAACAATTGTATAGAAAATTCCCTCTAAAAATATTTCACATGTTAAAAAAATATTTTAATTTATTCAAATTGTTGGTTAAATTTTCCCAAATAAGTTTATAAAGACTGTCTTATTTTTTAAAAATTATAAAAATTCTTTTTTTTTTTATTAATTTTTAAATCAAAAACCTGAACATTTCCACTCGAAGAAATTTTAGTTTTTAAAGGCGGCTGTTTTCCCAACAATTTTGCAAAATTATTATAACAAATTGAAGAATCTTTAGTTTTCTTTAATTCACATAATTTAATTGAATACCACTGGCCTAATTGAACTGGAGCTTCCAAACTTAAAAAAATTAATTTTTTAAAATCTTTTCCCCTCAAAAACTAACGATTTCATAGCAATTTTAATTAAAGGGCCTTTCTGTCCAAGAACAAACAAATTTGCAATATTTTTGCATTTATCAAGTGAAATCACAATTGCTGGCACATTTTCTTTGTTTTCAACTTTTACAGGCTCTAAAAATTAATTTTTAAAAATTTATTTAAAAAAATTAACCATTTTCTTTAGTATCAGAATAATCTTCTTCTTTTAATGTTTTGTTTAAATCAGGTTCTTCTGTAATAGTTTCAGCCGTCTGATTCAGATCGCAACCATTTTCTTCCTTCACGTTTTCTGCGTTTGAAGCATTCCCAGAAAGAGTGAAAGGACTAGAAAAATTAAAAGAATTTAATTATTTAGAGAGCAGATTCTTCTATACTAAATATTCTAATAAAAATGTGTGTGGAGTTAAATGACTAAAGAAACTATATGGGATCAGAAAAATAAAAAGAAATTTGGGCAAGAAAAATTTAAAATCTGGATGAAAAATTGAACGACCCTGCCAAACCGGTTCCAAACTTTAGACGATTCCACAGTCCCAGGAACGACGATTAACCTGTCCCAGCTGGCAAAAAAATGAAAACTTGCCCTTTTCCAGAGGTTAAAATAAAAATATTTTCCAATTTTTTGGTCACCTTAGTCCCAAAATAACTAATTTCAAGGGCGTACCCAGGGGGGGCTGGGGGGGGGGCTGAAGCCCCCCCCCGAAATGGGAGAAAGGGGAGAGAAAAATTAGAAGAATTAGCAAAAAAAGTGAATTTATTTCGCCTACAACCTTCAAGTTTAAAAAAATTTTCGCCTGCGGCGCTGAAAATGGAAGAAATCTGGCTTCTTGGGCTCCAAAATTCAAAAAATTTTCGCCTGCGGCGCTGAAAATGGAAGAAATCTGGCTTCTTGAGCTCCAAAATTCAAAAAATTTTCGCCTGCGGCGCTGAAAATGGAAGAAATCTGGCTTCTTGAGCTCCAAAATTCAAAAAATTTTCGCCTGCGGCGCTGAAAATGGAAGAAATCTGGCTTCTTGAGCTCCAAAATTCAAAAAATTTTCGCCTGCGGCGCTGAAAAAAATAGTTAAAAAAATTTGCGTGAGAAACGGCAGAGTAAACGCCAAAATTTTGGCGCACACCCCATGTTAGCCCCCCCCCGAAATCGACCCCCTGGGTACGCCCTTGACTAATTTATAATTGAAAAAAGAAAACCTTTTGCCAAAAAATGAAGAAGAAAAAAGAGAAGAGACGTCAGATGATCCACAAATAAGTTTCTGTGCTGTCTGGTAATCCTGACAAGGCATTTTTTCCTCTAATTCTTTGCATCCACGTTCGAGTTTTTTGATTGATTCAACAGCAAATGCAATTCGTCCATCATCTCTTTCTGATATAGTTCCTGTACATTGGTAAAACCCGTTCAGTTCTGGCATTAATAAACGCCTTAAAAAGAGGAAAATTGAAAGAAAAGAGATGCCAAGGAAAGGAGAAAAATTAAAATAATTAATGGGGAAGGGTTGTGAGAAGGGCAAAAATTCAGAAAAATTCTTAGTTAAAAAGTAACATGATGAATACCATAATTAAATATATACAAGAAATAAAAATTGTTTCCCATCAGTAGGATTCGAACCTTTGTCGTGGGGAGTGAAATCTGAACACTATCCCACTACACCAAAATGAAAGTCCTCAAGTTTTTACCACTTCGTCATTTCTTTCCGTAAAACGCTGTTTATGTAAGCACAGCAATAATAAATACAAGGTTGAATTAGCTCAAAAATAAATAAAAAACAAACTCTACATACTTATTAGGAGCAATATACAACTCATAATTAGTGTAGTCAGTAGCAACCATAGTAAAATAGTCATCTTTGCAATCCACAATATGCCCAATAATTTGCTAAAAAAATTTTCCTAAATTATATTCAAAGAAAAAACCTCATAATTAGTCATTTCCTCTTCAAAATCCCCAACAACTTCTTCACAAGAATCAATTGAATAATTTCTTTTTTTGTTAACAAAAAATAAATATTTAATTCTATCTATCATATAAATAAATTTTTGAATAAATATTAACATTTATATATCGTTTTTTACAAAGAAATTTTATACTATTTACAATAAAATATTTACAAACATTATTTGTGAATTTTTGGAAAAAACCATGAAATCAAAGTTAAAAATTAACAAAAAAAATTTAACAGACATTTAGGTGTTTCGAAAACTTTAAGTTTTTTAATTTCGTTTAATCAAAAGACATTCTGCCATTTGACATTTCGCCAGAATATTTAATGTTCATTTTAAAATGGACAATTTAAGAGTGGTGTCGGATATAGAAATATCGGATAAAATAAGTTGGATTTTATAAAAACCAATTAAAATTAAGACAAATTTATATTTATTTTTTATACAAAAAATATTTTATTATAAAATAATTAAAAAAGCACAAAACATTTTTAAATAATTACATAAAATATAAACAAAGGGGGGGGGCGACATGTTTGATTATGACTAGTTTCTCTCATTTGGCTAAACAAAGAAAAAAAACAAATTCTAAATAATTTAGGTGAATTATTATTTTTGAGATTTACTAAATGTTTTTTGATGGAAATTGATTGATTGAGTGAAAAAAATTTTTTTGGAAAAATTAAAAAATTTTTTCTAAAAACTCTTTCAACTTCCATCAAACCACACAATTAATTTAAAAATTACAGGCAAAATAAAAACAAAAAATGGCAAATATTATGAATTACCAAACCTCTCTTTTTTTCAGATTAATTTGTCAAATAAGAAAGGTTTGAATGTCGTTATTTTAGAGAGATTTTAGGCTATATTGTTACCTCTAAAATTAAATAGTTAAAATTTAATGACTAAATCATTAGGAAAAATAGAAAAAATAGAGAATAAGAAGTTGCAGGTTCGATTACTGCACGGCGTCAAAAAACCTTTTTCCTTAAATCCGAAAAAATAAAAAAAAATGTCCAAAGGTAACAAAATATACTTAATTAATTAAGAAAGTGAATTGGGTAAAGAAAGAATTAAAAATTATTTTTATTTTATAGTCAATTAATTATTTTTCTTCCCCTTTTTTCTCTCAAAATTTATTTATTTAACAAATTGAGGTATTCAGTTACACAATCATAAGCAAATGAATATTGCTCCTTAAATTTTAATTTTGAATTAAAAAAATTAATTTAAATAAAAAATATACAATTTTAGTAAAAAGAAGTGGCCTTTGTTGTTGAAGTGATTTAACTGTTCGAAATACCTTTAAAAAATTTTAGAAAATTAAAAAAAAATTTCTTGGTGTAGTTTGAAAAAAAAAACAAAATTTGGAAAATAAATTCAAAAAGTCGTCCAAAAATTTTGGTAAAAATAAAAAAATTTTTTTGGGGAAGTTTGAAAATTAATTCAAAAATTTGTCTAAAAATTTTAGTAAAAATTATCAAAAATTAATTTTAAAATTCCAAAAAATTTTTGACCGGATTTCGTTTTTCTCAAATTAACCCCCACCCCCTCCTACAAAAATTCCCTTCCTTACATCAATCATCTGTTCAGACCGTAGCCTTTCAACAAGTAAAGAAACACAACAAAAAATTCCATTTTCAGCAGACCCATCTCTACAATGCAAAATTATTGGACCAGCACAAGGAATATTTGATTGTCTTTCCAAAACCCTTCCAATTAAATCCAAAAGTGATTTGGCTGAATTCGGAATAGATGCTCCACTTGTCCATTGTTTAAATGAATATTGAAGAACATCTCTTCCTGAACTTGAACCTCCTTTTTCTGTTTTCTTAAAAATAAAAAAAATTATCAGCTATGAAGAAGAAAAGTTTAGCGCAGGAAAGGCAACGATACTGCAAACTCCTGACAATTATTACTAAGGGCCAGGGACGGCCCTTCCTTCGCTTCCATCTCCTACTTTTTAAATACGTTAGGGCCTATCCGTGTACAGGTGGTTCACCAACTGAGTTAAACGGGAAGCTGCTTTTTAAATACACGCTTAGTAAGCAATTTTTAAATGACAGCAAACTGAAGCTCCCCCCTTTTTCCTTACAAAATAAAAAAAATCTTTTATTAAAAAAAACTAACCGTAAATCGATAGTGTAGCTTTCTTTGAATAAAATATGGCAAAACAACTTCCTCAGTTAAAGTAATAATTAATTCATTATTTTTTCCAAGAACTAAACGTTTACTTATTTCTCTCGGCCAATACTTTTAAAAAATAAAATTAAAAAAAATTTTTTATTTAAAGAAAAACCATTTCGTGTGGTAAAAAATCTTGTTCAGTAGAAAGCATTACAATTGTATATGTTTGTTGGTCATTAATCATTCGCCAAAAATTAAATGCTGTTTCTGGTCCGAGAGGATCTTAAAAATTTAACAAAAAATAAAAAAATATTTTAAATTAATTAAAAAACCTTGTGCAAAAATATATGGATAAAGATGACCCTTAAAATTAAAATTTTATATAAATAAAAAATATAAAATATTATCAAGCATTAATAAAAATGATAATAACCAGGTAAAAATACAAAGCGAAAATTAAAGGGCCTGTGAAGGAATCGAACCCTCCCCAAAATCGGGGGAAGTCAAAAACACTATCCAATACACCACAGTAGAACTAGCTCGAAAATATTTAAATAACTATACAAACCCAAAGGAAAACAAGAAAGCAGAATAATAGAACTCGAAAAAAAATTAAAAAAATCAAACCTTAATTAAACTAGCATTTATATAAGTATTATTATCATATCCAATTATTGGTTGAAGATTAACTCTATTATAATTATAAGGAACAGCCACAGAAAATCTATTTTTTGATGCATTTTCTTCTTTAAGTGCAATATCTGTTGGTTTTGGTTTTTCTAATGAAATACTGAGATCCTAAAAAATAAAAATATATTGACTAAAGTATCTGGAAAAGCAACTAAAAATCATTTTTACATAAAATATACAGTTATTTGCGTCTTAAAATTTTGGGACACGCCCACATTGCCGCGCGGCCACATTGTCGCAGAGCCATAACTTGCTAAAAAAATTTCTGGCCCTTATCAATTTTGGTACCAATCTCTTTAGTTCGATGAGAGGAATCGTTTAATACTAAATTTGGAAAGATTCGGAAATCTTAAAGCAAGTTATGGCTCTGCGACAATGTGGCCGCGCGACAAAGTGTTAAACAAAAAAATTATAACTTTGCGGTAAGAACCTTTACAGTAAATTGTTCGACAACAAATTAATAAGTAAAATTTTAAACCGGAATTTAGGAAAATATTTTTTACCCACATATTAGTTAAGGAAAATTTAAAAAATAAATAAATTTACAAAAAACCTGAAATTCTGCTTCTAATTTATTTCTTGGAGGTAAACAATTTTGTTGTTGCTGACACAATAAATTTGAAGGTATTTTATTGTTTAAATCTTCTTTATCCCTCAATAATTTTAATTTAGCTCTCACAACAGCCCCAATTCCATTATTTGTGTTTTCATAATTTTTTAAATTTCGTCTTTGATCATTTACAAAAAATTGGACTGCTGAAGTTGAATTTTTTGAATCATTTGGAAAATGGGCAGATAATCCGTCTTTGGAAAGTTTTTGGGTTAAAGGAAGTTTTAATTTTAAATAATGAAGTTTATATTCTGACAAAGTTAAATCTGTATCTCCAAAAAGTTGAAATTCTGCTAAAGCCTTGTAAATAAATACATATTGTTCCTGAGAGAAATAAAAGAGAAAATATGGTTTTTTAAAATAAATTTTAAAATGGTTTTAGGGAGAAAAAGGTAAATTTTAAATTTTCTGGATTAAATGTTTACTCAAGTATTGTAGACTACCCCCGTTCCTAAAATTTTTTTGGGATTCTTGATCTACAGGGATTTTCATAAACTAGCTTGTGAATTACAGTTTAAGAAAAAAATCGTGTCGGAATTTCAAATTTTATTTTTCATATCGAGTTTTGGGGTGAAAAAGTCCGGTCCCTATCCTCAACCTAAAAAATCTTTCAAAAATTATTCTTTATTTTACCATTGATTGAACCATTAAATTCCTTTGTTGTCTCATTTCAGTAACACAACCAAAAACATCAGCCATTCCCGTATCCAAAATTTGGTCCATAGCATAATCAATTGCTATAAATGTTCCTGTACGTCCAACACCGGCACTAGAAAAAATAAAGAATTTTTGAAGTAAAAAATTAAAAAAACCTGCAATGTATAACCACTGGCCAATGATTATATTCATCCATTTTTCTTAATTTACATATTAGCCTGAGTAACGCTGTTGAACATTCTGGAGCTCTGTAATCGTTCCAAGAAGTGAAATGGTATTGCATGATACGCCGCCTTTCTAGAAAAAAAGTTAATTTAATGTTAGAAAGTCAAATTAAATAAGAAATCGTCCAAATAAGAAAAATAAGTGTTGGCTCTGACAAAGAAGTTTAAGCGATTTTTGGATTAAAAATGAGGTAGGGTAGCAGAACAGTTTACGAATTAAGATCTAGATACGGCCCTTAATATCTGTAAAATACTGTTTATGAAATGTTTGACTACTGTTAACATTTTCGCCCTAATGGTTAATCTAAAGGACACATCCATGATTGAAAATGAATAAAAATATTTTTCATTCTAGAATAAAAATTTTAATAGGGCAGATTTTCAGGTAAATTTCGTTAAAAAATCAAATTATAAACCTCTTCCATCGCTCATCGAAGCTCTCTCACTACATTTTGAAGGTGGACGGACAATACTAGCAATATTTGCATATTCAGAATCTGGTCGATGGCGGCCAGCATTTGAAGGACTTAATGAGGAATGACGGTCACTAAAAAAGTTCGAGGTAAGAAAAACATTAAATTCCCTTACAAATCAAGTGGAGATGAACGTGAATTATAAGAATATATTGAGCTATTCATCTGATTTCCTCCTCCTCCCTTTGCAGCAGCCAATGCAGCATTTAGAATTGATGGAGAAGTAATTTCTGAATTTAAAGGCGGAGATTGATTTCTTCCATTTATAGGCAACACAAAACGATTTTTAGTAATTTCATCAATCATTGGAGGGGGAGAATTGCTTCCAGTATATCTACTTGCTGTACTACCCGTTCCAGAAAATGTTCTGCCATTGGCTTTAATTTGAGCAGGTTCAGTGTCAGAAATTTCAAAATGCCTGAGCTTAAACCAAAAATTTTCAAAAATATTTTAAAAAATTAAATAAACCGTATAATCAACATAATAAAATGAATCAAGTGGAGCTACTTCAAGTGTTTTATTAAATACTAAAGGAGGCTCGTCATCATCCGGCCAATATTTTGCACATTGCTCTCTTCCACGCTCTCGCAAATTTGTTACCTAAAATTTAAAATTATTAAATTGAAAACGATAAATGGATTTCAGTTAAAATAATTACGAAAAGAGCTTTATTGAAAGACGCGTTTTAGTTTAATGTATATAAAATTTTTAGAAAAGGTCAGGAAGTTAATATGATATAGCGGCAGAGGCTTACAATTAGATATGATAGGAATGAAATTTCAACAATTTTTAATTTTTGGGGAAAAATATCTTCTTATTTCTGCAACAAAAAATTAATTTGCAAGAAAATTAAACTTCTATTATTTCCTAAAAAAATTCAAGGACCCAAAAATTAAAAAAAACATAACAAATTAAACAACAAACCATAATAACAAGTCCACACCCTCTCTCCCAAATCATCCTCCAAAATTCAGGAATAGTAGATTCCAATGGGCCTTGTGTAGCAATAAAAACCTTTCTGCCTTTATATCCTTTAATGAAATTAGCATTTATATAATCTGATGAATTAGTTGGACTGCCAGTTGATTGTTTTAAACGAACACGTGTTGAATCACAAGCTTTAATATCGTTATACCGATTCTTTTTAATATTTTCTCTTCTTTCGCTAATAGTGTGGTCGAGATTCTTCCCTCGTGGAAGTAACTGAAAATTAATATTTTAAAAAGATAAACAAACACCTTTGAGTTTTGTGGTCAATTTGTGCAGAAATATGTTTTTATAACAAACTTAACACCTAGCATGTAGTCTAACGATAAGCTAAACTAGCTTATAAACAAGCCATGTTAACAAGTAATAAGGTCATTAGAGTTTGTTTATGATATAGTGGTTCAAAATTTCAGTGTCATTTGTTAGTCAACGAAAGTTAAGTTAAGTAAGAGAACTAGTAAAAGAACAAGTACGTAAATAAAAGAACTAGCACATTTTGGTATGTTATTTTTCTATACAAATAAGATAACAAACATATGCCAAGAAAGGGAGTCATTACTTTATTTAATATGTGAGTCATTATTAAATGACCAACAATGCTAACAAAAGAACAAGCCATTCTAATGCCCCCAAAACAATTTTTTAAATTAAAAAAACCTCAAATTCCTGTGAAAATTGATAATCAGAATCTCTGTGCCGAAAAATATATTCCGACGGAATTTCAATGGCACGTATTGGTGCAGGAGGAACTACAGGTCTCAACATATCATGAGAAGTATTTTTAATTGGCCAGAATTGTTTAATCATTCCTTTCCTATTTTTAAAAATATTTTGAATTAAAAATAATTTTCTAAAATTAAATACTTTCGTAAAAAGTAGAGAACTATAATTGTTGAAAGAACCAGAAAGAGTACAAGAAATAAACAAATTAAAAACATTTCTAAAGCAGTCATTCCATTTCCATTTATTTGAAGGATGACAGGTGTAAAATAATCTAAAAATATTATAAAAATTTTTTTGTAAATATTTCATAATCTATTCAAAAATACTTTTAAAACTAAAATAATATTTTTGTTATTATTCTAGGAAAGCATAACCTGAAAAATTTTAAATCTCCCGAAAAAATTACTAAAAATCCTCCACAAAAATCCACAAATTTAAAGTTAAACGACATCCATTGAATAAAAAAAATTTTTCAAATTTATTTTTAGAAATAAAAGATAGAATAGATCATTTAGAGAATCAAAAGAAAGTCAGATGGCCTGAACGGCCTCGAACCAAAGCGATTTCGTACAGTCAAGAACGATACCACTACACCACGGAAGTTTATGCGAAAAATTTTAATGTGCAATACATAAATAACAGAATAAAAGTAATTAATTTAGAAACAGACAGGATCAAGCAAAAGAAGAATCTTAAAATTTTATATTTTTACCAGAATATCCATAATATGCCAAATCAGGGTCAGGCAATTGTCTTCTACCAATATGACGAATTCCTTGAGAATCCAAATTCCAATTAATTTTATTATCGATTGAAGAATTATACAAATTTGGATCTCTATTTACTTTAACAATTAAAAAGCCTGTATATTTTAAGTCTGGAACGAGTGCTGGGTCGTTAGCTTTAATTTGCATATAAGGTAAATTACAAGGTTGAACACCTCCAGATGTTGAACCATCACCAACAATTGTCTAAAAATAAAAAAATCAGATCGATATAAGAACGGACCTCACTTATAGACACTCTCCTTATTTGTTAGGGTTGAAAAATTGGGCTTTAGAATAAGGAAGTAAGGATATCTTAAATTGGGTGTATCTCCCCAACCAAATTAAAAAAATTTTAAGATGTGGCTATTAGTAAGTAGACAAAAATAGCAAAATATAAAAATCAAAATTTAATCACCCATTTTTTAAATTTAAAAACCTTTACATTTTTAGGCAGTCTAACATAACTTTCAGCAATATATGCAAAAAACGGTTTATTATCTATTGTAGAATGTAAAAGATTATTTCGCAGTGATTCATCGAATGTTCCATAAGCAATTAATTCTCTTTGAGGTAATCCATTGAGAGATGCAGGTAAAGGCAAAATGGCAAGAAAATAACAACTAAAAAACTTCCAAACATTAAAATAAAAATATTTTTTCTTACGAAATTGGTCCATTGCTTTGATCTGGTTCATTCAATAAAAGAGAAAAGGAAGAAATATTTGTTCGAGGAAGCGCCTCTGGTGGATCAATATGTTCAGGTTCTGCATAATCCATTATACATTGACCAGTAAATGAGGCAGCGTTACTCTTTCCAGCTCCATTCTCTGCCCATATTGTTGCTTTATAATTACGATTTGGCTAAAAAATAAAAAAATATTTCTGTGATTAAAAAGGAAACGAAGTCCGGAACTTATTTACTTTAGGCCAACCCGAGCAACGCTGCTCCCGCTCGCACAAGTGACTCGTAGACTCCTTTTGGTTGACCAGTTTGAGCGTCATTTGAGCTTGCGAATAAATGGGGTGTGTACCTAAAGTAAATAAGTTCCGGATGTTCTGCATAAAGCAGGAAATGCTACTTAAGTATTTCAGGCTTAATTTAAAACTCAGTTTGTTAAATAAGCGTAGTACTAAATCAAATAATTCCCAATAAAACCAAACATCAATTATTTAAAAAAGTGAAATCAAACCTTTAAAGGCCCATACTTGCAAGCATAAAAATTATTAGTTTTTGATCTGTCCGGATTAATAAAATGTTCAGAATCTTGTTCATAATTAGAACATCCATCCTTTCCTTGGGGGTAATGATCCATCCTTAAATTAGTTTCGGAGACTATATGCCTCATTCTACCAGATATTTGAACCTAAAAATTTGTTTAAAAAATAGTCCAAAAAATCCAAAAAAATATACATAATATCGAGTTATTTGTCCTTTTGAAGTTTTTGGTGGTTTCCATTCAACTTCACAAAATTTATTCATTATATTAGCATTGTTTTCATCCCCAACATTAACTAATCTTATTTCTTCCAAAACGGGAGGGTCTGGAAGTCCATCTGCTGTTGATATTTGAATTGTAAATGAAAATTCATTTTGTGGTTCTGCTACACGAATAAATAAAGTATATGGAGTGCCAGGAGAAAGTTGAGAAAATGTGACTGGGGATTTTACATTTGTTTTCCATCCTGTTCTAACACGTCTATCAGAACGTTTCATTAATCTAGAAAATAAAAAAGAACTTGAACAGACCGCAAGATTTATTCGAAAGGCAAAAGTCTAGCTACAGACAGGCATGGATCCTGCGACCTACTGGCAGTTAATGATGGATGGGGAGAGCTACCAGGGACTCTGCTTAAGCCATTTCCTTTCCAGATCTTAAAATTTCACTTATTTGTTAGTAAGCGTTTTAAAGCGGATCTCCCTTCTTCCTTACAATTTTCAGGCAAAGATTTTTGATAATAAAAATGGGAACTTCTAAAAAAAGTTATCCGACGTTCGCAACAATTAAAAATAGAAAAAATAAACATACTCCATATCAATTACAAAAGCTTGTTCATCTTGAGAGTCCCAAGAGATGGTAACGAATGTCTCATTTGGAAAAATTTTGATATTTTGAATCATACGAGGGGCTAAAAATAAAAGAAATTATTTTTATAATTAAAATTTAATAGAAATTAAAAAATAACACAACTTTAAAAAACAACAAATACTAACAAACAACTTCCTAAAATTAAATTTACATACAATCCTGAGTTTCATTTTCGCTAATCCGAATTGTTCTTTTTCCGTTAGTTTCCCCTGTTAACAATAAGAATATTTTTTGGTTTTTGTATTTTTTAAAAATAGTCAAAAAAGACTCTTATGTTAGATAAATCTTATTTGGGTTAAGAAAAAGTTTGGGGAATAGATATAAAAAAAGAGGAAAACCCTCCCGCCAGATCACATAGTTCAAAGCCATTAAAAATTAAAAAAACAAACTTTTAACAAAAAATTCCATTGTAATATTAACTGTTCTGTATCGAGTATTTGTTGGTTGAACAATACATTGATATACCCCAGCATCACTTAATTGAGTTGTTTCTATGTTTAATATCCAACATGTTGGAACCTTAAAAATAGATTTGCTTAATTAAAATTATTCGGGTAAAGAGTGTAATAAACTCAACAGACATCGATATTCATTAGGAGGGAACAAATATTGTATTTGCCTAACCAGTTTTTTCCATTACTATCCCGTAAAGGGTCCGGATTTAGGGGAGAGCACCTAAAACGCCCAAAACGAAGATTTCAGAATTTGCAAGACCAAAATCATTCATCTTTAAAGCCTCCTATCTTTTTTACTTCTAATTAATGAAGAATTGTTTAGCTCCCTTGGAGTAACTAAAAAACGTTGTTTTTAATTGTTCTAATCTTTCTCCAAACTAATAACCCTATTAGAAAATTCCCAATAAAATAAAATTTAAAAAAACCGCAAAAAGAGTGTCAATATCACTCGAAAATTTATCATAAGGATTATCAGTCGGTTCACGTCTTCTAGTTCCATTCTGTACAAAATAAACTCCCTCAGCAGGAATAAATCCTCGAGGGTCTACATTAACACAACAAGAAATTTGAGCAGAAGTTCCTTTATAAATGGATTCTGATGGAGATGCTGATAATACTGCGTTTAATTGGCCTAAAAAATATTTTTATTTAAGGAAAATAATTTTTAGATTAAAAATAAGGTGTTTAATGGGAAATAAAAATTATTCGCTCAATTGGGATTCGAACCAAGGCCGAAAATTTTATAGTCAGAGACGATACCACTCAACCAAAAGTTAAATCGATCACATAAAAAAATCTCGGCACACAAAGGAACAATTTTAGACAAACTTAAAGAACATAACAGAACTTTCAAGGAAACCGAAGGAAAAAAGAAAAATCTTGGAAAAACATTAAGATAAAGAAATTTTCTTTCTAAAAAATCCAAACTAACGTTTATCACATTTCATCAAAAGTTTCATTTTTGAATTAGACGTTGTTTTAGTAACCATATTTGTACTATTAAATTCTGGTGGGCATATACATCTCCTCTTGAAAGATAAAAATTTGAGAAAAAATTGAGAATTTCAAAAAAATATACATGAAAACAAAAAGGATTTCTCATTTCATTTCTTGGCAGTTGAGATGATTCTCCTCTCGAAACACAACTATAAGGATTGTGTTCAACACATTGGACTGGAACATCTTTAAAAAAATTATTGGACTTTCGCCGCAGCAAAGTTTGGGGGATTAAAATAAATAACTTGGAACAGCTAAATTTCGTATGGACCTCCTCAATATTGGTACTTAATTCCTCCAAAATGCTGAGAATTTCTGATTCTGTTTTTCAGAATTTATGGTTAAAAACATTAACAAAAATCAAAAATTTCCCCTAAATTAGCAATTTTCTAATAAATGTATCCGAATAAATAACAAAAGGTAAAATCGCCAATTTAGCGAGGAATTAGTCAGCACTGACAGGATAACCTAAGCTAAATTTTATGGTTCAAAATTCTCATCTGACTAACTTACAAGAATTCATACCCAAGTATAAGTCTGCGCCCAACCATCCCCAAAATAAAAAAATAAAGCAAACTATAAGAACAAGAACTGGAACAATAACAACGGCCAAATCCTGCTCGATCTTTAATACAAACACCTCCAACAACACAATCAAAATTTGATTTACATTCAGGAATACCTTCAAAACATAAATTTAATTTTAACAAATCCCCAATCAAAGTCAAAAAACGGACTACTCTAGAATATGGACAAATTATAAGCCAATTAAAAGAGCTTGGTGAAAGGAGCTGAATAGCACCGAAATAAATGAGCGGTTTAACTATGGGCCCAGCCGGTAAAAGTGTCGTTTAACGGCATACTTTTAATCTCTCCCAAAATTCTCCCATGTTTGACAACGGCACAAAATCAATCAAAAAAGGATTAACTTATTTGTATAAAGTCTAAAAAGTATGCCATTTATCACATTTTTGGTTGATTTTTTGTTGGCATCAAATATAGGAGAATTTTGGGAGAAATGAAAAAAAGGGGGTCACGTAAATCACTATTACCCAGACTCCTAAAAATAAAAAAACACATAGGGGAGGGGCAAGCTCATTTTGGGGGTATTCATTTTTGTAATTATTATTAAAAAATACCAATATCTTCAAAAGTTCTTCTTCTTCTTTTTGATTTAAATTCATTTTCAGCGTTGGAAATTGAATAAGTAAAGATTAATATTACAAAAATAAAATAAAGTAAATAATAAATATGTAAAAGAGATCCTTTAATTTTTGAATATCTCCCCATTTTTTAAAGGAGATTTCTGAAAATTAATTTAATTAAAAATTATTAAAAGTAAAAAATCAAAAAATACACTCGAGTTAAGCAAAAAACCCTCAGAAAATTAAAAAAAAATTTAAAACAAAAAGAAAAATCATTAAGAAAGTAATGGACGTTTCAGTGCTTATTTTCAATTGTCTTAAATTCGGGCAGAACTTTTTTGTTTTAAACAATTTTTATTAAAAGCTAAAGCATTCAAAAGCTGTAGATAAGCATATTATTTTTCTCAAAAGGAACTAACAAATCTAATCGTTCCAAAAAAGTTCTAAAAACTGAAAAAAGTAAAAAACAAAACCCCAACTTTAAAAAAAAACCCCCCAACTAGACACTCAAATTTTAGCGTTAAAAAGTCCCTTACTCGATTTTTAGAAAAAATAAAATGCCAAAAAAATTTACAGTATATGTATTTACGAAAAATTTTTTTAAATTAATTAAAGGAATCCCTAAAAAGTATTTCCTCTCTCTCATTTTTTGAATTATCATTATCAGGAATTATTATGGAAATACTTTGATAAATTAAAAGAAGAAAATGCTAAAAATGGACCGGGTAGTAGAAAGAGGGAAAAAGTATTTTCCTGGGACTTACTTTTTTTTAATTAGGTGTTCTTATTTAAAAAATGCGTACATATAAGAAGATTATAATTTAATGAAAAAAGTAAAGTAGTTACAGAAATAGTTTAAAGATTTGTTTTAGACGTTTAGTTAAGGATTAGTCAGAATCCCCGAAAAACGGACAATTTCGAAAACCAGACAATTCACCGAAACCCGACATTTCACCGAAAACCGAGCATTTTATCAAAAATTGCCAGAAAAATTTTCTTTAAAAATTTATTGAAATTTTTTGTCATTTTCAGATTTTCACAAGTTTTTTCACAAGTTTAATAATACTTCCAAATCCCCTCCTTTAATTTATTTCAATGAGTAATACATAATTTGTCAATAAAGTAAACGACACTGTATTAATTATTTACATAGAAGGGGAAAAAGTTGTTTTCAATTTATTTATTTTTCAAAGTTACGTCAACAATTCCTTTTTTCTCTCCACCTTCTCTATTTTTTAGTTCAAATTTTTATTATGTAAAATGGGGACCTGAACATCCTTTCAGATATCAATTTCTTTTTAAGTAGGAGATCTTTGGGCGCAGAAACGTTTTGGCGTGAACTTTTATTAAATCAAAACTAAAATACTTGGAGACCTAAAATTTAGCAAGCATATCTCTAATAATGTTAGCTAACTTCTTTAAAAATTTCAAAATTTTTGGTTTTATATTTCAGAAGTTATAATCGAAAACGTACACTGTATTAAATATTTATTAATTATTTATTAATTATTTATCCAATTACCCTCCAAACATCCCATTTTCTATTAAAAGTGTCGATTTTTTCTTATTTTTTGACCAGAAATTCTGAAAGGCTTAACTAAAAATTCTGAAATTTTGGGAATAATTAGATAACACTTAAGAGTATATTTCCACAAAATTTCATAGCTCTAGATGCTCATTCAAGTATTCTATAAGCGTTAGCGCCCAACTAATACCGGCGCCCAAACTTATTCCAATTACCCTCCAAACATCCCATTCGATAATAAAAAAAAGAAATTCTTTTCCTACTCCAAAAATTGTTGTCTCGTCACTAACCACTTCCGTTCTAATCGTTCCACGATAACAATTTTGGGGGTGAGAAATGGGTGGTTTTTAATTAAGAACAAAAATATCGCGCACAGAAAAGGAAAGAAGAGAAAAGAAGATAAACAATAAAAAAAGAGGAAGGGGAAATTAAATTGAAAATTAATTTTGGTGGGGACATTCACGAGAATTTTCTTTCTTTTTTTTAAAATTGAAGACAATTGGACTTTTATAAATTGATTAATTATTTTTGGAAATCTGTGAGGATAGGAAGTGATATTTAAAGGCAGACCTTATAAAAAGTAGAACTTATACCTTATAATGAGGGGTACATCAAATAGAGGGTATTGTTTAAAAGGCTCCTCTGTCTCAAGTTTATAAAATTGATCTTAAATTTAGGGGTATATGGCTGACTGTAAACTTAAAAACTAGTCTTTCAATTAGATGATCTGTTATAATTTGAGAAAATAATTTTTGGAACAGGGGAGAGTTCAGAGCTGTTTAGAAAGAAAAATCTTCGAAAATCGAAAGAAAAAAACCCTCGAAAATCGAAATTCCGAAACAGCTCTGGGGAGGTGTCTCCCTTTTATCTTGAATTTTTTCGTCACAAAAAGTTAACTGTATTTTTGTTGGGGAATAATAGATAAATATTTAAAAATTGAAAAATTGCTTAATTTAAACTAAAGTGAAGGGCAGATTTTAAAATTTTTTGAAAAAAGGTTTTTAAATTTCCTCCGCTATTGCCAAAAAATAAAAGAAAATAAAAAAAAGGGGGGGGGGGGATGAAGAAGAAAAAAATGTTTTAAGGGGCAGATGCTTTTTTTAATTTTTGATTGATTGATTACTTGATTGATTTAATTGGGAAATTTTTATATATAAAAATGTAGATAATAAATAAATAAATTGCGCAAAAGAAGCCTTTAAATAAAGAAATAATTAAAATATTTCCTAATCTTTCCCTCCACGTGCCCTTAAGGATTAATTTTTAAATCAAAATTAATATGTATTATTTAAATCAAATATCTTGAAAAATCATTTCTCTTTAAAATAATATCTTAAAAAATCACTTCTCTTTAGAATCAACTAAAAAGAATATTCTAATAAGCTAAGGCAACAGGAAAAAAGTCTACTATAAAGTTATGTAGGGGCAATTCACTGAAAGTGACAATTTACCGAAATTGAATTGAATAAGAAAATATACAAAAGACACATGTAAAGAAAAATTATTCTCTGTTTTAAAATATTTCTAAAAATAAAAAGAAGTAAAATTAAGAGCTCATTGTGTTTTTTTTACAAAAAAATATATTAAACAGGGCTAATAAATATTTTTCGGTAAATTGTCGTTTCAGTGAAATGTACTCCCAATCACTCTAAAAATTAATTAAAATCCAATCTAAGCCAATAAAATAAAGAAAAATATATTTTTATTTAAGGACATGCCATAATTAAAAAACAAGGAAAATAGAAAAACTAAAAATGTATATTATTTATTAAAAACATAAATGACTCATTCAAATAACAACAACACAAAACTCGCGCGGCCTTTAATATTCCAAATATTTCTAAACTACTCACTACTCATTCTCAATCCATTTCTCATCTTATGACAAAGCCGCCTAGCACACATCTGGCACATTTAGGGTTAAATATGACTGCGCTCTTTTATTCTCTTTAGGGCTTGGCTGGCAAAGAAATACTTTAGTACTTGGGGGTTATTTCGGCGCAAAGCGTTTTAAGACGCGCACTAATACTAATAATATAAATTTTTAGAGTAACTTTAAAAGTATTAGGTACAAACAGACAGAACAACTAAGGAAATTCATGATTTATATGAGAAAACATTCATTTTTATCAGCTCCTCTACAAATTTCAAAAATTTTATTTACTTATTTCAAAGGTTGTAGTTGAAAAATAAAATAAAAATAGAGAAATTTCTTAAACATTCTTCAGTTTAAAATTTCTCAGAATTTTAAATTAAAATTCTGATCAAATCTGATAGTTAAATAATATATTTCTTATACAGTCCTCCACATAACTATACAGCCACCCTATTTTTCGAAATTTTTCCCGCTTAAATATGAATTTGGAAATTTTTACACTTAAATATAATAGACAAGCAGCAAATGGACCGATTATTATGCTTTTTCAGAAATTATTAAGTTTTATTCAGTTATTTTTCACTTTACCTGACAAAATTACCTCCACATAACTATACAGCCACTTGTATTTTCGACCTTAGGAGTGGTCCGAAAAATCTACAAAAATTCCTGTAAACATATCCATTGATATGTATAGAAAATACAAAAGAAATGAAGTTCCTATACAATTCCTTCATTAAGATCTGAAAACCCGAAAATCAACGGAAAACCGGGGGTAGACGTCTTTAAAAATATTTTCGACCCCTTACAGGTGATATAAAAATTTTATTTTGAGCTTATTTGAAAGCCCTTGAAATTTGCTACAAGATAGCATCAATTTTATTTTTCGAAAAAATTCACCTCGAAGACATAATGTGATATACGTTCAGGTCATAAAAATCTCAAACTGCCCCCAAAAAGTGATGAAAATTTAACTTACAAACTAAACTCATTAATTCTCAAATAATTTTTTCTGGATAATGAGATGAAAACTATCTTGTAGCAAATTTCAAGGGCTTTCAAATAAGCTCAAAATAAAATTTTTATATCACCTGTAAGGGGTCGAAAATATTTTTAAAGACGTCTACCCCCGGTTTTCCGTTGATTTTCGGGTTTTCAGATCTTAATGAAGGAATTGTATAGGAACTTCATTTCTTTTGTATTTTCTATACATATCAATGGATATGTTTACAGGAATTTTTGTAGATTTTTCGGACCACTCCTAAGGTCGAAAATACAAGTGGCTGTATAGTTATGTGGAGGTAATTTTGTCAGGTAAAGTGAAAAATAACTGAATAAAACTTAATAATTTCTGAAAAAGCATAATAATCGGTCCATTTGCTGCTTGTCTATTATATTTAAGTGTAAAAATTTCCAAATTCATATTTAAGCGGGAAAAATTTCGAAAAATAGGGTGGCTGTATAGTTATGTGGAGGACTGTATTTAATTTAAAAATTTTCATAGCCCCAGGCAATACTTTGCAGATTTATTAGTCGCGCCGTAATGTTCCCGCGCCGAATGTTCCTATATTACTCATGGAAATATCCTTTCCCTCTAGATATCCATTGTAAAGTGTATTTGTGTGGGGTTTCTTTGGTCTTTTATTACTTGCAAAAATGTAGTTAAGGGAAGGAGAAGCTTTTTTCGTCTTTCAAAGTCTACCCAAACAAATAAAAAATAAATTAAATAACAAGTGTTTTTTGTTGTTAATATTTAATTATTAAATATAGCCAATTGGTGTTATATAACAATTAATTAATAAAAAAAGAATGAAGAAAATTAGTCAAAACCTATTTAGATAATTAATTAACTTATTAAAAAGTAAGAAAGAAAAAAGAAATTTAATTTAGTATTTATTGATTTTAATTTTTTTTAAAATTTAATTTTATTAAAAATGGAAAGAGATTAAATTTGCAAAATAAAAAACTTTTAAACACTGATGAGATTTTTAAACTTTCAATCTTTTCAATTATTTATAAAATTTAAGCTTTTTCACATAAAATAAAAAAGAAAAAAAAAGGTGAGAGCAGGGAGGAAAGATTGAAACTTTGAAAAAAATTTTTTGGAGGATTTTTGGTAATGTAGTTGAGGAAGTTTTTCTATTGGGGAAATTCAGAGAAAAAAGAAAGAAAAAAAACTAAAGATTTGAATCCTAATTGTAAAGCATATAGTAATTGTAAAGCTATTTAACTCCTAAGGTTGTGCAGTAGGCGGCGTGGTGTAATGAATAACACACATCAGTCCGGTCTACTGAAGTGCTGATTCGCTCCCAACGCCCCTTTTGTACTAGTTAAAGGAGAAAAATAGCTAAAGCTTTACTTAATTTTGTGGTAAGGTTGTTGTCAGTTTCCTCAAATTTTACCATAAATAAACCAAACAAAAAAACACCAAAAAATTATTCCAAAAGTCTTCAAAATTTCAATTTTTTTACTGCTCTATAAAATTAAATAATAATATTATTTTAATAAAAAAAATTCAAATTTTCCATTTATTTACTTCTACACATTTCTAATAATTCATTTAAACCTGCAGGTAACCATTGCCTTCTTGGTGGACTATAGTAAAATAATACAGTTCCATCCAAATAAACAGAAAAATCTCCAAACATATAAACTTGCTTTCCGTCATGAAATTTACTTCTTTGAGGGAAAAATTGTATTCCATTAGATATAGCACTTGATTCGACTAATTGTTTAAATGAGGAAGGGGGTAATTGAGAAGTAAATTGGGGGAAAGTTGGAGGTAAACCAAAAGGTCCAATAGATGATAATGGTTGAGGTTTTGATTTTTGATGAATTCCAGGAATAGTTTGTCCGGTTAAACGATTTTGACATTGTGCTAATAATTGAAGTATTTGTCTTAATTCACCTGAAAATTAAATAAAAAAATTTTTTAGTCATAAACTTTAGTTTAGTAGAGGAGATAGAACTTATAAGGCCTCCTAAATCTACGTCAACTCAAAAGAATTCGAATAAAAAATAAAAATCTATTAGGACAACACTAAAGTTCCACGTATTGTAAATCAGACAGTTTTTGTATTTTCAATTTACATATCCAAAATATTTAATATTTTGTGTCATTCTGATTCTCTTGATGACCCTTTCAGTTCGTCCTCTAGTTCAGTCCTAACCCTTCCCGCATTTTTAAAAATGAAAAACAAATGCCGATGAGATCTCATACTTGCCCTAGCCTTCCCTTTAAAAAAACCTACTCATAACAAGTGCATGTTTTTGTATATCAGTTGGTAATAAATTCTTCCAATCCATATAACCCTTTTTAATTCTCTCCAATTCAGCCATTGTTATAGCTGGATTAGTAACTTGATAGGAAACATGCTGGGAATACTTTAAAAAATTATTTTTAAAAAATTAAAAAAAAATTTCTTACTCTCGGAAAAAAATTTTTAGCCAAAATTTGTGCAATAACATCCACATTAACCATTTCTAGCCAATCAAATAATTCAATATATTCAAACTGTTCAGTATTTGAAAGATCAATGTTTTGAAGAAACCGACTCAATTTTGGTATAATATTCATTGAAATAAATGTGTAGAGTGTACTTGCAGAAAATATTTCTTTCCATGGACGAATACTTTCTATTGCGCTTTAATAAAAATTTTATAATGAGAATTTTGAAAGTAAAGGACATAAGGAAAAATAAAAATTCGAAATGCTGGGACCAAGTTGACAATGAGGCAACTAATATATACCATTGACGGCAATACTCAAATCAGACTAGGGATATAACAAGAGATGAGAAAGTAGTATTCGAGCGAAAATATATGGGAGGAAACCCAGTTGTTCCTAATGAATCCTTACAGCATAAGAATGAGTATAAAAAAATCCAAAGAATTCCAAACCTTCTATCTCCCGGAAGCCAACTATTCAATCCTTTTGCTAGTTTTTGCCTGAGCGTCGCATATGTATGTAACAAACGATCTCCCATAATTGCATGCCAAGGATGTAGCCACGTTTCAATTGGAACTGGATCAGTAACTGGATCCCAATCATCTACTTTAATTTTAATTCTAG
Source organism: Meloidogyne luci (assembly GCA_902706615.1). Classification (NCBI taxonomy): domain Eukaryota; kingdom Metazoa; phylum Nematoda; class Chromadorea; order Rhabditida; family Meloidogynidae; genus Meloidogyne; species Meloidogyne luci. Next base: position 940,898 of record CACSLI010000045.1, on the reverse strand, counting down.
GGGCCAAAACCTATAAAATATTTAAATTTTAAAAATATTTAGACAAAAAACCTGTTCAAGTAAATTTTCTAGTACCCAATTAGGCAATATAGGCATCCATTTCTGCACTAGACTGACCATAACCGGGCCATTGTCTCTTGGATTCCAATTAAGAGCTGCTCGGCGCATACTAGGCATCCACCCACTCCAAATACAATGGTCATAAGCAGAGATTGAGGCATCTTTAAAAAGAAAATTAAAAAATGAATAAAAAGAATTATTTATCCTCACTTGAATCTTTATCAAAATGTTTGAATAAAGAACCGCCTTTTGTTGATCCCAATATTTCTTTCCAATCTTCCATCATTTCGAAACCGTAAGAAGCGTGTTCTGGATCAAGAGGGTCCCATGTAGAGAAGTATTTACTTATCTTAAAAACAAAAACTGCTGTTAATATGTTTAAAAATTTCATTTCATTATCTGTCAAAAGTGTCTACGGCAAAATTTAAAAGTTTCCAAAGCTATCACCGTTATAGAAATAACTTCAGAATGTCAAAAGTATTTTAGTAGAAATGCTAATTTTAGCGTAAAAAAGCTTTATTTTTCAAACTTCCAAAAATCGAAAATTGATTGGAATCCCCTGAAATCCCCACCCCAACTAGTCATCGACTAAAACTAGTTGAATTCAGAGAGGTCCAATGCTTTAAATAAAAGTAAAAAAACAACCTTAGGCAATAAAACAGGAATTGCAATAGCATCAAGTCCATACAATGTATATTCAACAGAATATTTCTCTCTCAACGTAATAAACAATTCCCTGCATTCCTCCAATGTAGAATTTTCAAGCGAAGATTCTTGATAGAACTGTTTGACAATACTGTAAACTTCCTCGAGTCTAACAATTTCTGCTTTACTTTCAGTCAATTCGTCCTCTATTCGACTTTGCTCATTCAATAAAACTTCATTTTGATCCTTTTTAAAAGAAAAATTATTTAAAAAAATAATAAGGCAAGGTCCTTCCCTTCATTTCCAATCGTAAAATTGTAAAAAGGGAAGGGACCCTCTCATTCATATAGTACAGAATTTCAATTTATACCTTTAAATAACGAACTTGTCTGTCAGTTTTACAAATTTCCTCTTCAGTAACATCTAACAACGTATTTAAATTATGTGTTAATTCGGGAACGTTGAAGTTTGTCCTTTCCACATCCGCTATTATTGGCATTCTAAATAAATAACAAAAATGATAAAATTAATAAATAGAACCTGGCTCTTCTGGAAAAGGAATTAAAATCCTCGTAAATTCGCTGTTCAGGACCTGTCATGTCAATAATCTATAAAAAATGAATTTTATTTTTGAATTTTTCGATATTTAAAAACATAAGAGAAATTTTTTTTCTAAATTTCAACCTTTCCAACAGCATTAACTGCGCCAAATCCACCATCGCCAAATCTTTGATTTTCTCCTTCACTTATTACGTCATTTAAAGTTTTGTATTGAATTCTAACTTTTCCTGCATTACTCTTGCGCCATGTCCCTCTCGCAGGAAATTGTGCTGTCTCTGCTTCAGAAAGATTATTTAAACTTCCACTTTGGTTAATCCGATTTTGGGCTTCAGCTGCTGATTCTAAAAATTTCGGAATGATTAATGGTCACATTAATCAAATTCCAATATTAAGAACGATCATTGGGGAAGAAGAGTGGTCAGACTAACAAATGACCCGCTTTTAAAAATTTTTTTTTAACACGGCTAAAAATAACAGACGTAGAAAGTAATACACGTAGATATTTTGAGAATAAAAAATAATTAAGTAATTAAATACCTCCAAATCTAGGCCCTTTAGCTTCACTTCCATAAGCACCAACTGCTCCACGTCCAGGCCTTTGGACAGCCTGGACTGGTTCAACAATTCCTTGTTTGCTCTTTCCAAGGCCCTTTCCTTGTTCATAACCCATTTTCTTAAAAAATAAAAAGTATAAAAATACAATATTAAAAAAAACCTGCATCATTTGCATAACAACATTTCCTTTTCCAGACTTTAACCATCCAGCATCTGCTCCGGATGCACTAGCAAATTGAAAAGCAGCATTTCTAAAACCAGCGAAGACTTCACTTCCAACAGAATTAGTTGTTCTTTGATCGAAGGATGATGGTTTTGAACGTTTTTCTGGACGTGCTTCTATTGTTATTTCATCAGTTTCGGTTGATGTAGACTCCTAAATTGAAAAATTGTTTAATAAAATGTTAAAAAATGAAAATTGTCCAAGGGATTGCTGAAGATAACAAGGGCGTAGCCAGGGGGGGGCTGGGGGGGGCTGAAGCCCCCCACCGAAATGGGGAAAAGGGAAAAATTTGAGGAAGGGTTTGGGTAAAAAAAGTGATTTTTTTGGCCTACGGCCTTCGAAATTTAAAAAATTTTCGCCTGCGGCGCTAAAAAAGGATGAAATCTATCTTCTTGAGGTCCAAATTTCAAAAAATTTTCGCCTGCGGCGCTGGAAAAGTGAATTTTTTGGCCTACGGCCTTCTAAAATTCTCAAAATTTTCGCCTGCGGCGCTGAAAAAATAAAAATTTAGTTCAAAAAAAATTTGCGTTAAGAACGCCAGAGTAAACGCCAAAATTTTGGCGCACACCCAACTTTAGCCCCCCCTGAAATCGACCCCCTGGCTACGCCCTTGGAAGATAATCAAAAATATTTCGAATTGATAGTTCAAAAAATAATCTCACAAATAGAGAACATTAAAAAACCGTCAAGGTAAACAGAACAAGAGTGAGACAAAACCGGTTAACCGGCCGGTTAATCTTTCCATGTGGAGGGTTTTTTCTCTTTTTCCCCGCCACAAGGGGAAATTAACCGGTCGGTTAACTGATTTTGCCCCAATCTATACAGAATCACCCTGCCTCCACAATGGAATCAATAATTAAATACCCAACCTTTGATGTCTTGGCTGTACTTTAGTACGTGGGTGCAGGCTTTAATTTACAAATGTTATACCATTCGAAAGAGCTCGTCGAGCTGAGTCGAATGCCACCAAAATTAGATCTAGGAAAAATTTCTGGACCGAGATATAGGTCCCTAAAGTTTGAAAAACCATAGGGGGGACCAAGCACTTTTTTGGGGTGAAAAATTCGAAAATGCAAATTATACCTCGTTCGAAAGAGCTCATCGAGCTGAGTCGAAAGACACCAAAATCAACAAAATCCGACTTGATTGGACAAAGTTCTGATATTTTCTTTTAGCTCCTTACCTATGACATCTGTGGAGATTTTTGCTGATACAGAGGCTCCAAATACGTCCAGAACAAGGGAGATAAGAATAGGTTTATGTTACGAGCCCAGACCCATCGCCCGTAGACTCCCCGCGAGGCGCGTGCCGCAAAACCCCGCGCGAAGCGCGGGGTTTTGCACAAGCGCCTCGCCGACGCCCCATAGGTTTAGGTTTTTTGTTTATTTTTTGTGTCATAACTTTGTCTAATCTTGTTTAATCATGGTGATTTTGGTCTCATTCGACTCAGCTCGTCGAGCTCTTTCGAATGAGGTATTATTTGTATAAAAAATTTTTTATTCCAAAAATCACCCCTTTGTATCTTAGGTTTTTAGGGGGCTTATATCTCGGTCCAATCAAGTCGGATTTCGTTGATTTTGGTGTCTTTCGACTCAGCTCGATGAGCTCTTTCGAACGAGGTATAATTTGCATTTTCGAATTTTTCACCCCAAAAAAGTGCTTGGTCCCCCCTATGGTTTTTCAAACTTTAGGGACCTATATCTCGGTCCAGAAATTTTTCCTAGATCTAATTTTGGTGGCATTCGACTCAGCTCGACGAGCTCTTTCGAATGGTATAACATTTGTAAATTAAAGCCTGCACCCACGTACTAAAGTGACCCCGATGTCTTTTCAACCCCAACAGACACAAATCTAACAGGTCCTTCCTTCCTCTTCTTTCCTGAACTAAATGAAGGTCTAGCATCATCATCACTGTCCTCATCTCTGGCCCAAATTCCTTAAAAATTAAGAATAAATAGAAACTTTTTTAAATTTAAACCATAAATTCTTTCCTCCTCTGTTTGCCTTTTAAAACGTCTTGTTCCAGTAGCAAATTCATAATCGGTTTGATCAAAATCAAATCTTTCTGAAATTTCTTCTTCATCCATATTTTGGCTTTATAAGAAATTTAAAATGTTTTTGAAGATTATAAAAAAATATTTCTTTTATTAAAGTGAGTTAACACAGAAAAAAGTTAAAAATTATTTAAATGATTTCAAATTTATTGACAAAAAATAAATTATTTTTAAGAATAAATTAATGGGACATTACTCAAAGAAAAAAATAAATGAAAAGATTTGGCACTGAATTTAAGTGAATTTGTTTTTCTTCTAAATCAAAAATAGTCGGACAATATTAAAAATAAGGCAATCATGGACAATCCGGGAGACACCTTAAAAATTATTATTTTTTTCTGGAAATATCCTGTCCATGATTACCAAAAATAATGAAGGTCCATGCGCATAATTATCATAGGTTAGAATGGAGGAAAAATGAAATTAAAAACAAAGAGAATTTTAAAATTAATTCGTTTTGGCGTTTTTTCTCCGACAATTTCTTAAGAAAATATAGAGTTGAATTTTAAACAAAACTCCCCCCAAGAATTAAATGTAATTATGCAACCAAACCTTTAATTTTTAAGAGAAATTAAGTGAATTTATCAAAAATTTTCTGTTGCTTCAAAAGTTTCGTTTTGGCGTGTTTGAGGTCCTTTAAATAATTTTTAACCATTGGCTCCATAATATCACGCTCAGAAATTGAAATTTCGTTATTTTCTTTCTCGTTATCTTAAATTAAATTTTAATAGAGAATTTTAAAGAAAAGTTGAAATGGATAAATTGACCGAAATTAAGTAAATGAAATTGAAATTTTTGTGGACAACCTTAACCCATCTTTTAAATAAAAGGCTGTTTATAACAATATGACAACATTTTTTTGATTTTTCACTCAGGAAGTCCGCAAAAATTACCCGTAAAAACACTTGTCAATTGACAACTACAAAAAGCTTAGTTTTTATAACTTATCTATTTATTATAATAGGACCACAGTCTCTAATTAACCACCCCAAATGGAGGGGTTGAAAGATAGAACCACATGTGGTTCTATTAGAATAAATTCGGCAAATTCAAAAATATGTCTAATGCCTAGATCAAGGTCCAATAAATATATTAAAACACCCCCAACTTAAATAAAATCTATAACTTACCATTCAAAACCAAACCGAGAATTTCATCACGCTTCAAATTATATTCATTTAATTGTTGATCGACTTGAATTTTTAATTTAGCTAATTCATTTTCAACTGCAGCCAAAGACTCTTTCTCCAATTTAAGAACATTTTCGAGCTCTAAAAAAATTTAAAAATAAAACCTAACATTAAAAATTAACTAAACTTGAATTTTTCCCTAAAATAAATAAAAGTAAACGAGCATGCCACTCACACCTCAAAATTGGAAATGCAAATAGTTTGAGTGTATAAGGCAAAGAACCCCAAAATAAATATAGGTAATAGTTAGGTTCGTGTTTCCCCTTTTTTCTTTCTTAATAATGTTTTTTGATCGATATGCCGACACAAAAAAAGGAATTTTGGGAAATAAGAAAAAAGGGGTATCACAACCCTAACTATTACCTAAACATGTATTATCGTTTGAGGGCAGCAAGGATAAAGAAATTAGAGCATCTAAAAAGCATTTAATACCCTAGTTTTCGAATTTGTCAACCATACCTTTTTTGTCATTTAATTGCCTATTAATAGCCCTTTAAATACTCCAATTATTTTATTTTAGATGAAACCCTATCTATTAAACATTTCCATAAACCAAAAATAATAACAAAAAAAAACCTTGGTAAGAAGCTGATTTTTTAATTTTTTGATCCAAAACATTTTCAGATTTAAAAACATTTTCCCACAAAGAAAATAAACGCGAATTAGACAACTTGAAAATTAAAAAATTAATTAAATTAAACAAAAAAAACCTCAGCTTCACGTTCATCAATAACCTTCAAAATTGAATTAAAAGTCTCAAAATATTGGACATCATTCTCAAAAACATTTGAACTATCGTTGAAACTTGTATCCATTTTTAATAAAAGGAAATATACAATTGTTTAACTGTGAAAAAAAGAAGATTAGCAAAACTTTCAACACAAGTCAATTAATTCTTAAATTAAAATTTTTGAAAATTTTTTAATTTTAACCAAAGGGACACGGACACTCTGGCGCAGCGCCTATGGCGCGATGGCCCTGCGCCATAGTGGGCTTGTGCTATTGTGATTTACTCCACAAAGTAGATGCGCCAAGATGTTATCCAATCAAATAAAAGAAACGTAATGAGAAGAAAGCAGCAAAAAATGATTTTTGCAGACCAACTAAGCCATATTCCCGCACTGAAAGGCGAGTAACAGCCTTTGCCTATTTTGATCTGCTGTGCCTGTTCTCCAATAGATTTAATTACTTTTTGAATTCTTTGGGTAGACTATAATAACGATTCTTCCATCAGAAACGCTGAATGGAAAATTCATTCCTGAATGGAATTCAGGAATGAAAACTCTAGGGTCGTGACAATTTTTAATATTTTCCCTTTCTGTCCATTTTGTCTGACTGTGCAGTTGTAGAGATCTCGTTATTTTTCAACGCTTGGGCATTTTTTCGCTTTTTGAAAGAGAACCAAAGAGAACCCATTAAAGCAGAGAAATGATAATGTTTAAAGGAGTGTGTAAATATTTGATGTTCTCACTCTTTCTTCTCTAAAATTTCCTTTATTTTATGCAGCGTCTAAAATTTATTTTTGTTTTTGTTTGTATGTTTTGCTTTTGACGCGGTCGTCGGTTTAATTACCCAAGTTTGAGGTACTGATTGTAACCTGCCCTTTTGAAGTGGCGACTTGGATAAATTTTGGAATTGCTTTGCCTTTTGGCGGGGCTTAAATTGTGAGGATGTTGTATATCTTTGTATGTATTAGGCTATGAAAAGCTAAATTTTATAAATTCGATTGGTATGTTGTAAGAACGGATAAACAGACTTTTCAAATCTCCACCCTAAAAAAAGTTGAACATTTACATATCTTACTTTTTTACTCTTGTATTTACTTAACATTTTTAAAAAAGTAGACATCATTTAAGCAAAGATTTTTTTAAATTAAAAAATACACTCAACTCTTCTAATTAAATAAAAAACAGAGAATATCATCAAACATACACTTTAAAAATAACAAAAATATTTATTTAAAGGCTTATTTATTGCTAGCTTAATCGCAACTTATTTTCTGCAAGAATTTTTTTTTTAATTTAAAATGTTTAATAAAATATTTTTATTTATTTTTTGTTTTTATTAATGCGTTTTTGCTTTGTTTTTATTACAAGTTTATATTAATCTATTAAATATCAGATAAAAATGTTTAAATTATATTCTGGTTTTTAAGTTAGAAACAAATTCTGATTCAAATGTTTTTAAAAAATTCTGATTTATAAATTCTGATTATAAAACATTCTCGTTTAGTTTTAAAATATTCTGATTCTGATTATAATTGTTTTAATTAAATTCTGATTCTGGTTTTAATGTTGTTTTAATTAAATTCTGATTTTGTTAATTATTAATAGGTAACAGATAATTCTGATTTTTCCAAATGTTGTAAATTAATTCTGATTACAAAAGAAATATAACCAAACAATTCACCGCCAAACATACCCAAACAATACCATAATTTTTCACTGAACATTGTTTTAAAATTCTGTGATTTTTAGGTAAAAAATTTATTTCCTTCCACCTATTTTATACAAATAAACACACAAATAATTGATTTAAATTTACAAATAATTCGTAAATAACATTTTATTTTTTTACTAAAATTTTATTATCGTCATAAAAATTTCCCTTTTAATTCTTTTTTAAATTATTTTTTTTCGTGGGTTGAGGTTCGATCAGTATAAAATTTTTATAAAATTTTATAATCCTTTGTTTATATTTGTATGTTATTAAAAAATATTTACCGTATAACCTGTATTAATTGCCCTCCCTCAAATAATTACCCCACTTCCATTAATTACCCCATCCAGCGATAGATTGAAATAATAATTACCCCCAAATAAATGCCCTAAAACACGTTCAAATTTCAAACCTCGTATAATTACCCTCCTCGATTAATTACTCCCTCCAGCGGAAGGTCGAAACAATAATTACCCAGGGTAGTTATTAAAGGATATACGGTAAATCGTTTAAGGCTAAAATAACTTTTTAATAAAAAAATTAAATAAAAAAATTATTTTTATTTTTTTAAATTAACATTAATTTTCCAAATTTATTAAAAATTATTGCAAAAAACTAAATAAGAAAGCTTGCGCAATTACCTTTTAGTACTGAAGCATACTACATAGATGGAAATAAATAAATATATAAAAAGTAAACTATTCTCGAACGATAAAAATTTTTTTATCGTTCAAAAAAACTTTCCTATCTTTTATTTTTATTTTTTCAAGTTTAAATTTTAGTTAAATTTATTTCCTCATTTTTCCTTAATTAAAAAATATTCCCAATCGAAAATAATTAATTTTAAATGGATTTAACAACAAGAATTAAAATTGGAGAAAATAAAGAAAATGAAGAAATATTAAATAAAAATAATACTTCCTTACAACAAATAAATAATTTAAAAGAGAAAAATAAAAATAATAATTTAATTTTTAATAAAAATCCTTTTTACCTTCTTAATTTTATTCAAACAACAATAAATGAATTAATTACCGAAAATTCTGAAAGTTTAAAAGAATTTGGAAAAATTGTTTTAATTGTGCTTTGGCATTCTTTTTTAGGTATTTTTCTTTAAATATTTTAAAATTATTTTTGAAATTTTTTTTTCGATGGAACAATATTCTAAATTAATAGAGAAACAGGAAAAAATAAGTACCGTAAATACTCCAATTGAAGCCCTGGGCTAGTATTTTTCAATGGGTCTTCTCAGATGGGCCTATACATATTAGAGTTGGGCTTCTACAAGAGGTCTTCAATTAAGGTATTTACGGTAATTAGAAAATATATGTAGCTGTTCCGGAAAATATAAAACCTTCCAGAATGATACAAAGAGTTTTTTTTAATTTTTATATTTTTGGTGAAAGTTGAATACAAACTTTTCCGGAAACAACTTTCTCGAAATAAAAAAACTATTAAAATTCAAGTTTTCCGGAACATATTACTTTTTCCGGAAAATACAACTCTTGTAATATTCATCTTTTCCGGAAATATAGAACTTTCCGGAAAATAGAATAGACATTTTATGTTTTTCCTGGACACCTATTTAAATTTTTCCGGAAACTTTTTCCGGATCTAAACAAAATATTGTATTCACAACAAGTTTATTTATTTATTTAAAAAATCAGTTCTCGCTGTTCTCAATTCTTTTCAACGAGTTTTTGGTCTTTTAATATTAACAGCAATTTGTTGGGTTTTCTGGATTAAATCTAAATTTCTTTCACAACCTTTAAATAAATTTTTTAAATTTTTACATTTAAAACTTGACAATATTTTTAGACAGTCGAACAGCCAAATGTTTGTTTAAAATTAAAATATTTTATTTTAAAAATCCTTTAATTACAACCAAACTCACTTTTAGCTACACCCTTTAGGGGTGAGAAATTGTATCCTATTTTGGGGTGTATTTTTAATTTTAAGCACCACTTATTAGGCAGCAGGGATAGATAGTTTTGAAGAATGAAAGCGCAAGAAAATCCATCCCTGTTAGGCAGCTTTCTCCAGTCAATAGTCAACAAATTGTTAAAAATTTATTTTAATCCAGTCTCTGGATATCCGGACTTTTTTACGGTTTTTGATACACGAATCTGAAACCTAGTTTTGGGGTGAAATTCTCTATTTAAAAAAAATAAATATTTTCTTTTAAGTATTTTATATATTCTTATATTTTGTGCAATTGCCATTTTCTTGGCTTTTGATACCTACAGGTCCTCTTAATTTAAAAAATTTCAAAAATCCTCTTATAATTAAAGATCAAAACAACGCCTTTTAGGCCTTTTCGGAATTATTTTTTATATTTTATTAATGGTATTATTCTCCCATAATGCTTCCAAAGTTTATACAGTCTTCTTCAAATATATCATTTAAAACCCTTCACCACAGATTGTTTGGCATCCAGTAATTTTTGGATTCTTTTTACAATTTGCTGTGGGGCTTTGTATTTTACGTTGGGAATGGGGATCTACTGTTTTTAATAAATTTGCGGTTTCTTCTTAATTAAAAAAATTTTTTTTTTAATTTTTGAAGGATTCTGTTCTCGTTTTCCTCGAATTTACACATAATGGGACAGATTTTGTTTATGGATTTGTTTCCTCCCCTCCAAATATTTGTGGAATGGAGCCCATTTTTGCTTTTAGGGGTATTCAAGTTGTTGTTTATTTTGGGTCTGTTGTGGTAAAATGATTGAAATTTTTCTTTCTTTATTCTCCTTTGATAGGCATTACTTTATCATTTTGGCATTTTACAATTTGTTATTAAAAAGATGGCATGGTAACTTGAAAAATTTTTAAAATTATTTTTATTTAAAAAATACAAGAAAATTAAATAAATTTATAGAAAATAAAAACGTCAATACCCCTTGTGCACAGCCATAATCAGAACAAATTTTAAGCATTTTAACGTTTAAAACAACTTTTCCGTTAACTTATTAATCTAATTTAAAAACGTCTGAAAAAATCTTAAAACGGAATTCTTAATAGTAGGCTTGAATCAGAATTTTCTAAATTAATTTCAGAATTTTAATCAAACTACGAATTTTTTAATCAGAATTTTAATCAAACTTGGATTCAGAATTTTTTAATCAGAATTTTAATCAAACTTGGATTCAGAATTTTAAATTCACAAAGTTTTGTAGCACACATAATTTCTGATTTACTAACTGGAATTCTTAAATAATTAAAAAAAACTCTAGGTTCCTTCCTTAATTTATTAAAAAATAAAGGTTTGTCCAATTAACATTAAAAACAACGGCCACGGAATCTTTAAATGCTTGTGCCTGTGTTTTCTTTGGGATGAGTGAAGCTCCCCTTTTAATCCGGCCTTATTTAGAAAAAATGACTGCTTCTGGTTTTTTAAAAATTATTTTATGTTTATGATATTCCTCTTTTCGAATTACACGCTGTTATGACAACTGGCTTTTCTTGTATTGCTGGGGCTGTCTTTGCAACTTATATTAGGTAGAAAACATGAAATCAGAATTATTGAAAAATAATTCAAATCAGAATTAAAAATAAATGAAGTTAATATCAGAATAAACCTGACTTGAAAAATAGACCTAAATCAGAATTAAAAAATACAAATCAGAATTTCTAACAAGGGAACATCCTGAACTGTATGTGAAAATTTTGTACTTTTTTTTGCACGATCGTGTAGAGCATGGTCAAAAACCGAATACGTATTTTTTCTTTTTTGGCCCTGACCCCCATTTCGAAAAGTTATAGGGGTCCAAAGTTAGACCGCTTGAGTATAGTTGCACAACTTATTAAAGAGAAAAATGAGACTCCATTTCTCTTTATTTCCTTTCCTCTTCTTTTCCAATGTTGGTTAAAGAAAGAGAAAATGAGGAGAGGGAAGAAAAGGAATAGGCGCATCTATCCTCTCTTTGCTTCTCCTAATGCGAATTAAAAAGGAAAGAGAAGAGGGCAGAGACGCCTCCTTTCCTTTCTTTCCTCTCCTCTATTTCTCTTTCTTACCAATATGGGAAAAAAAGGAAAGGAAAAATGGAGAAAAGGAGTCTCATTTTTCTCTTTAGGAAGAGAAATAATAAGAAAGGTCGGGGTGACTCAACCGCTCCAAAAGTCGAAAACTTTGGACCCCTATAACTTTTCAAAATGGGGGTCAGGGCCAAAAAAGAAAAAATACGTATTCGGTTTTTGACCATGCTCTACACGATCGTGCAAAAAAAGTACAAAATTTTCACATACAGTTCAGGATGTTCCCTTGTAAGAATAAATAAGCTTGAAAAACTTAAAATCAGAATTTTTGGAAAATAATTTAAATCAACTTGAAATCAAAATTAGGAATAAACTTAAATCAGAATTAGAATTAAAAATAAATCAGAATTTCAAATAAAATTCAAGTTTTGGTGCCTGTCCTCGTTATTTACTATCAGCTACAGTAATGTCTGCTCCTGGATCTCTAGCCTGTTCTAAAGTTTATTTTCTCGATTTTAATATATAATTTTCTTAAAAGATACTCTATCCTGAGACAGAACAAAGTCAATTAGTTAATATTGAAGATTTGGAATTACCTAAAGGAGAAGAGACAAATATGTTGGAAAGTGTAAGCAATGGGGCAGTAATGGCAATACAACTTGTAGTTGCTATTATAGCCAATTTAATTGTTTTTCTAGCATTGCTTGCTTTATTAAATTCTGTTTTGGGGTGGATGGGAGAATTAGTTGGACAGCAGGGGTGGAGTTTTGAAGCAAGTTTTTAATGTTTTCATAAAAATCAGAATTTCTAATAAACATTTAAATGCGAACTTAAATCAGAATTTTAATAGAACTTGAAATAGCAATTAAAACTTAAACCAGAATTTGCTAAAACAGAATTTTAATTCACTATGACAATCTTTTTAATGTTTTGATGAAAATCAGAATTTTAAATTCTGAAATTGTTAAAACTTGAAAATAGTCTTAGAATCAAAGTTAGAAATAAACTTAAGAAATCAGAATTTTAATAAAACCAAATAACAATTGTGTTATGACCCCGCTTACGAAGAGATCAGAACAAAAGGTTTATCGCACACAAAGAAATACAGAGCAGGTGAAGGTAGGTAGAAGCACTAAAACTGGGAGAGAGAACTAACTATTGGCTGGGCTTTTATACTAATCACTCTAAGGGCTGACGCCCATACACAACACCTCCCCCCTTGAAAAAAAAGGTTCGGCTTCACTTAAAGCCGAAGCTTTACAATAACTCAACACTTTGCCAGCCAAACAAACAACAACAAAATACATACAAAATTTTGGGGGAATAAGGACAATGGGAACAAAGAAATAAATACAACATTACAAACAAAAATACAACAATAATATTATCACAAATTTATATATTTTACACATCTACATTTCCATCTGTTTATCCTCGTCTTCCGCTTCTTTCATCTTTGGCTTGTTCCCACTGTACTTGACACTCCTCTTGGTCTCACTAATTTCACTGGATACTTTATAGCCTCTTCCGCATACTTTTTTACACTTTCCTTAGTCATCACTAATTTTTGAGGCTGTCTAATACTATTTCTCAAACAATATTTATGTGGTTTATTAACTTTTTTCAATCCGCTATCACTTACACTTTCACTTTTCCACAAAGTATTACAATCTTCACTTAAACTTCTATTTCTAATTTGATTTTCGTGCCGAGTTACCACGGCATTCAATACTGGCGAGTATATCTTATAGATAACTCCCTTTTTACTTTTCACTTCACCATCCAACCAATTAACTTTACCATCTTTTCGGTAATTTAAGAAATACACTAACTTACCGATTTTTCGGTTTTTTACTCCATGGTGTTTGTCAAACCACGTTTTCATTTTCACTTGTTGAGGTGTTTTATTTTCTTGGAAGGTCACTTTTTTGGGTATTAATCTCGCTAAATTCAATCGCAATTTCCTTCCAAGAAACACTTCACTAGGGGATTTCCCTTCCAATGTTTCATGAGGACTGGCTCTATAAAACAATAACACTTCACTGAGCCAATTCTTCTTAATAGAATTTTTTGTCATCATTCTTTTAAAATAATCCACAAATCTTTCCACTTGCCCATTGGATTGTGGATGATATGGGGCACTAAATACTTGACTAATCCCCTTATTTTGACAATACACTTTAAACTCATTTGAACGGAATGGGCTTCCATTATCAGACACTATTGTTTCTGGGTACCCGTAATGGGTTCCCAACCACTCAAAACACTTTATAACATCTTTTGCTGAGGTTGTCATATTTTCAAACACTTCAGGCCACTTTGAGTGCGCATCAATTACAATAAAATACACTTTTCCGTCTTTACACGGCCCAGCAAAATCAATGTGCACTCTTTCCCAATTTCTATTTGTATTTGGCCATGGTCGCAATTCACTCTTAATTGGTCTTTTTGCCGCTGATTGGCACATTATACAATTTGCGACCCAATCTTCAATATCTCTACCAATGTTTGGCCAATACATATACTCCCGGGCCACTCCTTTCATTTTTGCACTTCCCGGGTGTGTTTCATGTAACACTTTCAATACACTTTTTCTCAAAGTTTTTGGTATCACTATTTTTCCACTCAACATAATACACTCATCAATCACTTCCAACTCTTGTCTTCGGTTCGACCAAATACTTAATGCTGGATCACTCAATACTTTTGGCCACCCATTTCTAACAAATTGTTTAATCATTTTTAATTCACTATCATTTCCTGTTTCACTTTTCACTTGTTCGGCACTTACTGGTACTTCATCCAGCATTATGTTTAATACATATTTAACTGACTCTTCCACTAACAATGAGTCCTCGTCACTACTATTTTCATTACTACAATTTTCACTTCCTGAAACTAATGCAATCACTTTATCTTCTAATTCACTTTTTTCACTTATCAATCTTGACAATGTGTCAGCCATACCCATCTGGTTGGTACTTACAAATTCGATTTTAAAATCGTAATTTGTCAATAACAATGCCCATCTTTGTAATCTTGATGCAGAAAACACTTTAATGCCTTTATTTTTGCCAAAGATGGCCAATAACGGTTTATGATCCGTTCTCAATATGAACTTTCGGCCGAATAGCATTTTATGAAACTTCTGCACTGCAAACACTAATGCTAAGCCTTCTTTTTCAATTTGGCTATAATTCTTTTCTGCATCATTCAATGATTTACTTGCGTACTCAATCACTTTTTCCTTTCCATTTGGAAATTTATGTGATATTACTGCTCCCACTCCATAATTCGATGCGTCCGCTGTCACTATTATTTCTAATTCTGGATCGAAATGCGTTAACATTAGATCAGAATTTAGCACTTTTTTAACACTTTGGAAAGCCTTTTCTTGATCTTGGGCCCACTCCCACTTCACTTCTTTTTTAAGCAATTTATCTAATGGCCCTCTATACTTATGCATTTCACTAACAAAGCGCCCATAATAATTAATTGTACCCATAAAAGACTTCAATTCTTTAACATCTCTTGGACGTGTCAATTCACTTATTTTCTTTTTCTTTTCTGGGTCGGGCTCAATTCCACTTTTGGATACAATATGACCTAAGAATTTCAATTTTTCTTTAAAGAAATTACACTTTTCTAACTGGATTTTTAATCCCCACTTTTCAATTCGATCAAATATTTCAAACAATTGCACTTTATGATCTTCAATATTTTTAGACACTATTATTAAATCATCTAAATATGCAAACACTCCAGGAATTCCACTTATCAATTTATCCATCAATCTCTGAAATATTCCTGGTGCTGATTTCACTCCAAACGGCAATCTTTGCACTTCAAACAATCCTTTGTGTGTATTAATACACGCCACTTTTTTAGATTGCTCGTCTAACTCAATTTGTAAATAGGCATCTCTGAGATCTAATTGCGAAAACACTTTACTTCCATGGATCTCAGCCCATATTTCACTAGGCTTTGGCAAAGGATGTCTATCCAACTCAATTGCATTATTCAACCCAGTTGAATAATCCATACACACTCTTGTTTTGCCATTTGCCTTTTTAATTGCTAAAATAGGCGCTGCCCAATTAGCAAATTCAATTGGCTTAATAGCTCCAATTTCACTCAATCTACTTAACTCTTTTTCAATTGCGTCTTTAACGCCAATTGGTACTGGCCTAGCCCGTACAAATACTGGACTCACTCCTGGCTTCATATACAAATGAGCCTTCATTTTTGTACAATGGCCTAAGCCTGGCTCAAACACTTTCTTAAACTGCACTGCCAATTTGTTTACTATCTCACTAATTTTATTTTGTGCCTTTTCAATTTCTAACACTTTAATCGGCTCTTCACTCTTTTTAACACTAGTCACTATTGGATATCCCAATTTGTTTTCAACTTCAATTATCCATGGTAGGCCAAACAAATTCAATTTTTCACTTGTGACATGTGTCACCAATACTTGTTTACTATCGTCTACTTCGACACTCGCCATAAAACTGCCCAACATACTAAACTCGTTTCCTGTGAAACTTCTACCCTTACAGGGCACTCCAGTGAGCTTTGG
Source organism: Meloidogyne luci (assembly GCA_902706615.1). Classification (NCBI taxonomy): domain Eukaryota; kingdom Metazoa; phylum Nematoda; class Chromadorea; order Rhabditida; family Meloidogynidae; genus Meloidogyne; species Meloidogyne luci. The sequence goes on along the minus strand of CACSLI010000045.1, from coordinate 924,621 downwards.
GCTACCAATATTCTTCCATGTCACTTCACTTATACAACTAATTTGAGCCCCCGAATCCAGAATGAATTCCACTTCGTTCCCGTTCACTAACACTTTTTTTGTTAACCATTTCGGTTTCACACTCATACTCACATGGAGAATATCAACACTGTTCTTTACATTACACTCATGGTTTTCCCACCATGTTTTTACTTTGCTTATCAGGGCCATTTTTCTTTATGTAGCTGTTGCCGAACTTTTCTTATTGAAGCTGTTGACGACCTTTTTCGAAGTAGACGAGACTGGTTCTTTCCGAGACCGCGCCACTGTTATGACCCCGCTTACGAAGAGATCAGAACAAAAGGTTTATCGCACACAAAGAAATACAGAGCAGGTGAAGGTAGGTAGAAGCACTAAAACTGGGAGAGAGAACTAACTATTGGCTGGGCTTTTATACTAATCACTCTAAGGGCTGACGCCCATACACAACAAATTGGAACATAAATTAGAATTTATTAAATCAGAATTTTAAATAAACATCGAAAAATCAGAACAATTATTTCCAAGTTTATTTTCCGATTTTTTCCAGCTTTTTCTTGGCTATCTATTTTTCCCTCTTGCTTTTGTTATGGGTGTTACAAATCCAGGAGAAACATTTATTGTGGCACAATTAATGGGTACAAAGACTGCGCTAAATGAATTTGTGGCCTATAAACAACTTGGTCAGCTAGTCAAACAAGACAAACTTTCGGTAGGAAGATGCTTTTTTGGGTGAAATTCTGGAATTGTTAAAACCTGAAAATTAACTTGAAAATCAGAATTAAAAATGAACTTTGGAAAATCAGAATTAGAAACAGAATCAGAATTAAATATAAATAAACGTGAATCAGAATTTAAACAAAACTAGGAGAAAAACAAAGGCCGCATTAATTAGTTGATTAATTAAGCTTTAAATCAGAATTAAAAATAAACATTAAAATCAGAATTAATTGTATTTTAAATTGCTAACCTAACATTCACTTAAATTTATTTATTTTCATAGCCTCGTTCTGCAATGATAGCGACCTATGCTCTATGCGGCTTTTCCAACTTTACATCAATCGGAATCCAACTTGGGACGCTTGGGGGAATGGCGCCCTCCAGAAAAAGACTTTTATCCCAATTAGCATTACGCTCCCTTTTGGCAGGCTGTATTTCTTGTTTTTTGACTGCTTCTTTGGCTGGTAATTCTTTTGAAAGGATTTTCGAAAAAATTATCTTCTTTCCTATAGGTGTATTAATCGACCAACCAATTTTATGTCGTCCTCAGAATGAAAAGGAACATTGTTTTGATGTAAATAAATTTATTTAATTTTTATTTGATTATTGCCCCTCTTTAACTAAAATCTCCCTATAACGACTTCTCATTAACACCGCTCGAGGAATGTTGTTATAAAGAGATTTAATTATAATTTTCTGGCTTTAATTTTTATTCAAAAATTATTTTACAAATTTACAAGTTAATAAAATTAATAATTAAATTCTTTAAATATTCACTATTTCATTGGACCTCATCTCGAATTTCAATTTCTCCTTCTGCTACAACAACAAAATTCAAGCTCGTTCCCCCTCCCTCTCTTTTCCCTTCCTTAATTTGTACACAACGGTCAGACTTTTTCTTCCTCAATTCCACTCTATTTAACTGCGGCATATTCAATGAGGAGGGTTTAATAAGGAAAAAGGATTATTTTTACCAGAGTCACAGAGTATGGAATTTATATATGTCTCAATATTTTTATTTATTTCAGTTAAAAATCATTATTTTAGGAAGAAAAATGTTTGACCATTGTGTACAAATTAAGGAAGGAAAAAAAGGGGGGGGGGAGGAACTTGAATTTTACCAATTTATTTTATTATTATTTATTTTTTATTTTAAATAATTCTCTCAAGTGAATGGCCCGTCGTGTGATAAAAATCGATTTAAAATAAAGAACAAATAAAATATTGCTGATTACACCTTGCATTCAGCCAATAAATTATTTGTTCAAATAAATTATTATACTTAAAGTATCTAGATAAGAATAAAACAATAAATAAATATAATAATAATTTTTTTTATTAATTTAAATGGGTGTTATAAACGGAGAATATACAAAAGATTCACCAGATATTGAGGTATTTTTAATAAAAACTGAATAGAAAAATTAAGAAATTTTAAAACAGTCTCTCCTAGAACTCAATCCTCGAGTTCAATTAAATGCAACATTAAAGCCAAGTTGTGAGACTAAATTGGAAAAGCATAGATGGACTTTCGAGATATCAAACACACAACATTATCGGAGAGGGGAGCTTTAAGAGAAGCTATGAGATGTTAGTTACCTTTATTTGGGGGTTTTGGGAAATAAATTATGAATTATTTTAAAGGTCTGAAATGTGCAGATGCCCCTTGCCAAAAAAGCTGTCCTACACAATTGGATATCAAAGCTTTTATTTCCAGTATTGCTAATAAGGTAGGGAGCAGAGGTGAATCGGAATTCCGATTTCCGAAGATATAGGCTGATTTCCGACTTTCAAACCATTTCCGATTTCCGGCACTTTCGTCATTTCCGATTCACTTCTGGTAGGGAGGGTTAATCCAAAAATTATATTTGGTCAAATAAAAATGAATTTGATTATAATGGCAACCCAAAGTGTGTCTAATTTGTACCATAAGCCCTTAAATTCCATACTCTTATAAGTGCGGATCCGATTACACAACTCCATAGAATGAAGCTCCGTGGAAGCTGAAATTTCTTTTTAAATAAAAAATTATCTTAAAATTTCCCTAATTTTTATAGAATTATTATGGTGCTGCAAAACTAATATTTTCTGATAATCCTCTTGGGTAAAATACATACTTTCAAAAATTATTCCTTTTTCTTAACTACTTAATTAGGCTAACTTGTGGAATGGTATGTCCAACCTCAGACCTTTGTGTCGGCTCTTGTAATTTATACGCGACAGAGGAAGGACCCATCAATATTGGGGGTCTACAACAATTTGCGACGGAAGTATAAAAAATAATTTTCTTGAATATTTATTAAATTTTAAAAATCAGATTTTTATGAAAATGAATATACGGCAAATTGTTAGCCCTGAAATAATTAGAAATCGAAATGAAGCACATAAAGAGCCTATTGCTTTACTTGGAAGTGGTCCAGCAAGTATATCGTGTGCTAGCTTTTTAGCTAGACTTGGCTATACAAATTTAATAATTTATGAAAAGGAGGAATATTTAGGAGGGCTAAGGTGTGTTTTTTGTAGAGTTCGACATCAGACCGAGATCGTATTCTGGGTCCGGTAGCCCGGAAAGTGGATATAGATAGATATCCGGTTTCTCCTTTGTAAGGATGATTCACCTAGCAGCATTAAAAACGCTTAGGCGGGGGTTAAACGATCTAAAAAGGAAAAAGAGAAAGCAATAGTCGATGCCCCGGTAGCTCAGAGGTAGAGCTCCTGCATATAGTGAGCGAAAGCGCCTAGCAACAACTAGCAGGTGGTTGCAGGTGGCTAAACTTTTGCAAACTTTTTCTTAATTCTGGTTATTTTTTCGGGGGTTTAGCCCAGAAAACCAAGTTCGGGCCGGTTTATACCGAGCTGGCAATTTTTTTGATATCGAGTCCGGCAACTTGGAAATGTCGAACTCTTGTTTTATGTGAAAATTATTTTTAAAAATGAATTAATTTTTAGTTCTTCCGAAATTCCTCAATATCGTTTGCCTTATAATGTGGTTGACTTTGAAATTCAATTAGCTAAGGATCTCGGCATTAAAGTTTGACAATTTATTTTTATAGACATACCTCTTTATTATTAAAGATAGTCACAGGACGTCAACTTCACAGGAATGACGTGACCTTGGAAAAATTGAAAGCCTCTGGTTGCAAAGCTGTCTTCGTTGGAATTGGGTTGCCTGAACCTAAAAGAGCCCCCATCTTTCAGGGCTTGGAACCCAAAAATGGATTTTATACCTCGAAAGAATTCTTACCTCTAGTGTCTATTGCTAGCAAAAAAGGCTAGTTTTGGATATTAAATTTTAAATAAAATTAAAAATGAAGGAATGCTTAATAATTCGTGTAGCAATTGTTCTTGTTCCTCCAAAACCCCTAAATTGCCTAAATTAAATGGACGAGTGTTGGTATTGGGAGCGGGGGATACTGCTTTTGATTGTGCTACGTCTTCTTTACGATGTGGGGCCAAGAAAGTGACTGTAGTCTTTCGGAGGGTGAGTGAGATTTAATAAAAATACAGAACGGATACTGTAATAGTATACGCTAAGAATTATATCAAAAATTATAAAATATTTAATTTCAAGGGATTTACTGCAATACGTGCTGTTCCAGAAGAGGTAGTTAATCTATTGTATAATTCATTAATGAGAGAATGTTCCTTTCGGAGGGGTTCCCTTCCGTATGGAACTTTACCAACAAACTGGAATTGTCATTGTTATGTCTCCGAATGTTAGAAACAATCTCTTTTTTAATTATTTCTAGCCCTTCTAAGTTTATCCAAAAAAGGAATATTTCTTTATTAATATTTATTCAATTTAATAATAATTTTACAATTAGGCTTAAGGGGATTTTTGGGAATTAAAAAGTGAAGTGAAGCTGAAATAACAGAATTAGCTGAGCTTAAATAAACAGGGAAATGACAAAAATGATTAAGAATGTTAAATAAAAATAAAGTTTAAGAAATTGCATGAATAAGAAAATATATGTAAAAAAGGACATTTTTGGATTAAAAAATAAAGAATTTAAAAATAAAGAATTAATCACAAAATAAAGAATCACACATATTTTGATTGTAATTTTACATTATTTCCAACACTCCGCGCAGCAAAAGTATTAAGGATACAAGAAAGGAGAAGACGAGTTAGTAAGGGTAGAATACAATAAAACATTAAAAAGAATAAAAAGATTGAAATTATTAAAAGGAAAAGGTAGCGCGGAAAAATAAGTAATTTCAAAAGGTTGGTAATATCCATGTTTGGTAGCTTCAAGTGCCAATGTGGTACAGTTTTGTTTCCATATTCTTCGTTCCAAATCACATCGTTCAGTGCTGCTTCAGGGTAGGCAAGTTTGCCTTGTAGTTGAAATGTTGTTGGTGAACTACCACAAAAAACTTCACACGTCTCATCGATATCCGACGTGGAGAAATGTATACTCAAAATTTTTCTTTCAATAGTCGGTCGGCACGGTATTGCCATTTTTGCCGACGGGCAAATTATATTTGCAAGAGTCGATCCAAAGTCTGTTTTACATTCTAAGTCCACATGAGCTCCTTTTTTACAGTCAAAACATCCAGTTAAATTTGCTCGGACTATACATGTATTCATGCTTATCTCAGTTTTTAAAATCATTCCTTCAATTTTTATCTGAACTTCAGCGGATGTTAAATCGGGAAAAGCTGTTATTTCTCCGTGATCGACTTTTACTAAAATTCCGTTATGATCGAAAGGGAGATTATTTGATTCTTGAAAAATTTGTTCATCTTTAATAATTTCTGTACAAAGACAATTTACATTATCATCAGCTGGTCGGCATGAACAGGTAAGTGGATCTACAGTACAATTAAAATTGCCTGCTTGGTATTTATTTGCGCATTTAAATTTATTTAATTGAGTTTCAATTTCATAATCTAGCTTGGCTGCCTTTTTTCCATCAAATACAAAATTTTTATTTAAAACAGGTAGGATGGGAGTGGTTATGCTTTTTAAGGTTATTTCTATTTTATTTTTACTTTGTCTTGATGCCATTCCTGGTACTAGATTAAAGGCACTTTCCCATTTTCCCTCGTTTGTATCTATAGTTAAATTCATACTTAGTCCTAGCTCCCATTTAGGACATTCAAATATTTCCAAGATTCTTTCATCAACAGGAGTGGCATAAAATCTATAGAAAGTACAAGCCGGGGTTGTATAAAAACATCCGGAAAACCAACCGCCGCTACTTTCTACACATTGTGTTATTCCTGGGTAATCATTCGTGGCATTAAATTCAATTAATTTTTCATACGATTTTAATTCGCTGCATTTTAAATCATAGCAGCTTCCGGTTTCAGCGCATCTCTTTGATGATTCAACTTGCATGTGAAAAAACCGGGAAAAATATTTTAAACTTTTATTACAAAATGCCTTTGTTTTATGAATTTCCATTGTTAAAGTCCCTAATATTTTTCCGGTATGATCGTTTAACGAGACTTGAATTTGTTGCTCTTCGGGATTAAATGTCAAAACAATTATTTTTTCAAACGAGCAGCTTCTTTCACCTAGTTTATTCACAACACAACTTTCTTCAGTTGCTTGAAAACTTGTGAGGCAAAAACATTTAGATAAATTAATTAAAAATATTAGAGCAACTATTACTTTCATTGGCCGTTTTTTCTTTATTATTAGTGGTTTAGTTGGTTTTGGCTTTGATTCGTTTTTAATTTCCTCTTGTCTTTTACTTTTTCCTGCGATGAATCGAATAAATTTTATTTTATGCTTTATTACCCAGAATGTCACTTTCAAAACCAAAATTATTATTTTAATGCAAATGTATATTAAGTTAGAGCAAAAGTAAACTAATATCCCAAACAATATCATGGAAACTTCGGGGAAACAATGCGGGTTCATTAAACGCTCAAAACAGAAAATACAATTCATAATTTCACAAATATTTAATTTTTCACATTCTATTTTCATTCTCTTTATTAATTCTCCGTTTTTGTAAAATTGAACATCCGTTTTGTATTTTTCTAAAATAATTTCATGGCTCAATGTTATGTTTTCGATTTTTTCGGGGAGGGCTCTATAAAAACATTTCTTTTCATTACAAATCTCTATTCCACCTATCATTTCATTTGTTTTTACTTGTATTCCTTCTTTTGTGCACTTTAATTCACAGCCTTTACAAATTGACGTCTCTTTTTTAGGAAAACCATAAACTTTTATTTTCACTCTTCCCCATGCTTTTATCTCTACTCTTCCCTCCGAAGCGACAAAAAATGCTTTTTCAATTCTGGGATAAAAACAAAATCTAGTTCCTTTTTCGGAACAATGGTATTTACTACAATATCGTGGGGAACCTGTAATTTCCTTTCCTTTTCCAATACAAGTAAATTCTTTAATTGCATCTTCCAGTTCTATTTTTAATTCGTTTACCAAATGTTTTTCTCCAGAAATCAATTCGATTTGATTAAATTCTTTTATTTCGAATGTTTTTGCGCATGCTATATTTTCCTCTGTTGAACAAATTTTTGGTTTATTATTTTCCAATATTTCTTTTATTTTTACATTTTTAACTTCCGTTTGGCCTTTAAAGAAAGTACATTGTTCTGCCCAATCGGGACACGTGCATTTTTCATCGCAGAGGTATTTGATATTTTTCGTTGGCCAACGTATGTGTTTATTCTTCTCGTTGCAGCCTATTTCTTTCCAACAAAGTGACTTGTCTTTTCTTTCAAAAATTACTAAACCGTTCGATTTACATTCCTCTAAATGTTTCAAAACTAAATTTTCATTCTGCGCGCAGCGAATACTTTGAACTTCAGCTACTTTACCGAAAGTCAATAAAAAAATTATTAACAATGTGAGAAGAGTTACCGAACTTTTCGCTAAGATTTTTAAAGCGTTAGTTTGTTTTGATTTTTGATTAGATCCTTTATCCTCCTTTTCTTTTTTAGAGGTACAAAATTCGGTTCTAATTCTTATTAAATCATTTTTATGCCTTTCTATCTCATTATTTAACTCCTCTTTAGATTTTTCTTTCTCTGTCAATCCTTTTAAACAATTTTTAATCTCTAATATTTCTCTTTCTTGTTTTTTCAATTCTTTACCCATAGCTTCTTTTTCAATTTTTTCCTTTGACAAATCATTTTCAACGCTATTTAGTTTTTCCTCTAGCGTTAAATATTTCCCTTCTAGTTCTTTATATGACTCTTGCCAATCCGTCTCTACTTTTGATGAAGGGGATTTTTCTTTTTGATTTAAATTTTGGTTATTTTGGTTTACAAATTCGTTTCTTCTATACCAACATTTTTGAGAAGGGTGTCCGGATCTGCCACATATCGCACATTTCATTTCTTGTCTGAACATTGCTATTCTTACCTGCTCAATATTTTGTTTTTCTTCTTCTGATTCACTTTCTATTTCTTTATAATTTATTTTCTTTTTAGCTCTCAATTCCATTTTGTGTTTTCTGGTTCTGATTTTTCAATTCACTATTTTCAATCTTGTCCTTTTCCCTCTCAATTATTTTTTCGGGCATTTCTGCTTTTAATTCCATGGGATATAATAAGGCAATTGCGCGGGTAATAATTTTTCCTTTAACCCGAACTTTAGCAATTCTTATTAACCCGTCTTTACTTTTAATTAATTCAACAATTTTACCCAAATTCCAAGCTTGTCTGGGCAACTGTTTATTTTGTATCAATACAATTTCACCAATTTCGGGCAAATAATTTTTCTTGTACAATTTTTGATTATGTTTATCTGCCCTTTCCTTTAATTTATTTAAATACTCTTTTTCCCATTTTTGCCAGAAATGATTTAACATTTGATTAGAATTTTGCCATTCTTTAATTAATGTTTCTCTTTGGGTTTCTTTTTCTAAAAATTCTTTTTCATCCGAGATTTCTATCTCAATATTTTCTTCATTACGTGATGGTAATATAAGATCAATTGGGCGCAACACAGTGTAGGCGTCATCGAAATTTTCGTATACATAAGTTAATGGCCTTTTATTCATAATTGTTTTTATTTCTGAGAGTATTGTTCTCAACTCTTCATAGTTTAACATTTTTCTGCCTATAGCAGCCTTTAAGGAATTTTTCATAATTTTTACCATAGCCTCATATAAGCCTCCAAACCATGGGCTAAGGCTTGGGATAAAATGCCAATGTATTTTTTCTTTTTCGGTTTTTTGTTCAATTTCTTGTATTACTTTACACGTTAATTTATATTGCGTGCCATTGTCACTAATCAAATATTTTGGTTTGCCATACTCCGATATGAATCTTCGCATCGCTTGTATGCAAGATTTAGCGGATAGACTAGGCACTAATTCCAAATGAGTAAATCGTGTAGCCATACAAGAAAAGATTTCAATCCAAACTTTTACAATTTCACCACTACTATTTTTTACTTCAAAGGGGCCGGCATAGTCCAGTCCTGTGTTTTGAAACGGCTTTGAACGCAGAATTCTTTCTTTAGGGAGATCTGGCATTTTTGGAATTGAGTATGGTAATAATTTCGCTCTTTTGCAATGTAAGCATCGATTTATTATTTTCTTTATTAATTGACGTCCGCTTGGTACCCAAAATATCTGTCTCAATTCAATTAAACTTTGATTTATTCCACTATGTAATGTGCGAAAATGAGCTTCAAACGCAATTTTTTCTGACAGTGGAGCTTCCTTTGAGATAAAAATAGGCGTTGGTGTATTTATGTCTCCTAAACGCCCTGGGCAAGTCCATATGTTATAATTTTCTTTTTTCATTTTTAATTCTTGTATTTCTTTTTCAGTTGGCGGGTATTTATTTTGGGCTTCTATTATTAATAGTATTTCACCCATTTTTCTTAAATCTACTTTATTTTTAATTTTTTGTAAATTTGTCCCAAATTCTGTTTTAAATTTAATTTTACTTCCAAAATTTTTTATTGCTTTACAAAACGCGGTAGAAATATTTACAAGTTTAGGCCATTCATTACGCAATTCCGTATTGATTAAATCCTTTGTCAACATTTCAATTTTTATTTCTTCCAAATCTTTACTCCACTCTTTTTCATTCCTTTTTAACTCTGGTGATTGGGGCCACTTTTCTTCACTCTCTTTCAAAAACTGCGGACCCTTCCACCATTCTTTATAATTTTTCAGTTCATTTGTAGTGCAACCACGTGACGCAATATCTGACGGATTTTTCTCTGTGGGAACGTATTTCCATTCAATTTCTTTATTTTCTCTCAAAATTTTAATTCTATTTTTTACAAATTTTGGCAGCTTCTCAATGTTTGACAATAAAATCCATGAAAGTACACATTTAGAATCAGTCCAGATATATATTTTTGTAAATTTAATATCAATTTCTTTTATTATAAAATCTGACATTCTTTTTCCAGCAACGCTTGCCATTAATTCTAATCGGGGAATTGTTAATTTATTTTTTATTGGGGCTAATTTTCCTTTAGACATTATTATAGAAGTTTGTACCCCATTTTTCTCTAATTGTCTTAAATAAGCGACTGCTGCGTATGCTTTACCGGAAGCATCGACAAAAATATGTAACTCAGTTGGATTTTGTTTATTGACTGAAATTCGCCTTATTTGGAAATTGCCATAATCTACTTTAATTTTATTCCAATCCTCACATTCATTTTTTTCAATTTCTTCATCCCAAGTTTTATCTGTTTTCCATAAACCTTGGAAAAATAATTTTCGAGGCAAATTAGCGGGTACTAAAAATCCAAGTGGGTCAAAAGAGCTAGCTAAAGATTTTAAGACACTTCTTTTCGTCCATTTCGTTTCTTTAATTTCTTTCAGTTCAATTAAGATTGTGTCTTTTTCTAAATTCCAATTGAGACCCAAAAGTTTTATTGGGTTCTTTTGCTCTTTATCTCCAAATGTTTTATTTATTTCATTCAAATTGCTACAAAATTCGTGTAAATTCATTTTTGCCTCTTCAAATATTTTAGATACCTTTTGACATTTTTGTTTTGCCTCTTTTTCATTTTCGGCACAGAGAAAAACGTTATCCGCATAAATACCCCTTTTTAATTCAACACTCAATGGCGAATTCAAATTTTCAATGTGGTAATTAATTACGGCTGCTAATAAATATGGAGCTGCGATTACCCCGAAGGGCATCCTGGCAAATCTCCATTTAACAATATTTTCATAAGTTGGGGGTGCCTTTATGTCTTTAATCCATAAAAATCGTGTTAAATCACGTTGAGCTTCATTAATTGCTATTTGATGGAACGCCCCCTTTACGTCAGCCGCAATCAAATTTTTAAAGGTTCTAAGTCTTAAAAGCATTCCACAAATATCGGGCAATAAAACTGGACCCCTCAAAATTATTTGATTTAAACTCAATCCATCCTTTGTCCTACAAGAAGCGTCAAAAACAATTCTTACTTTCTTCTTTTCTTCGTTTATGACGCAATGGTGGGGTATATAATGGGCTATTTCACTTTCCTTTTCACACTTTTCTATAATACAATTTTGAGCTTGTTCGACAAATAATCGATTATATTTTTCTAAAATTTCAGGGTTTTTATTTAATTTATTCCAAACCCCTTGTAAACGTTTCATTGAAATCCAAAAATTGTCAGCTAAAGTTTGATTTTCTTTAATGGGCCAGGAAACAATATATCGACCATTGTTTTCCCTTTTTATATTTGATTTAAAATGTTCTATGGCAAATTTATCTTCTTCAGTTTCCTTTTTTATGTCAATGCCTAGACCTTCTAATTCCCACCAAAGATCTGTATTTACCATTTGACAAATTTTTGGATTTTCAGAGCCTTTAGAAATTTTTCCTTTGCCATAGATTATATTTCCAATTTTTGTATCAACGGTTAAAAATCCAGATTTTAATTGTTTATTTCCAAAAATTAATCCGTAATAATCGGCACCTATTAATATTTCGGGTTTTACCGTTTCGATTTGCCCAATATTTATTTTTGACATTTGGTCAATTCTATTATTTATTTTAATTTTTTCTAAATATTCAACCATATCATTAGTACCTCTCACAACCATATTTATTTTATCATTATTTAAACAAATTAAATCAATAATATAAATAGGCGCATTAACAGTTATAGTTTTATTGAAAAGTCCAATTCCTCTAAATTCTTTGTGCCCAATAGGTTTTAGTCCAAGTTTTGACGCAGTTGAATTATGTAAAAGCGTGATTTCACAGCCAGAGTCGAAAAACGCTTCCACATTCAAAAACTTTTTCTTTATTGGATTTTTTATTTTTACTTGCGCAACCTGTAAAAGTGTCTTTTCATTATCTTTTTCTTTAATTTCTTTTTTATTTGCAAAATTTTGAATTAATATATCATTTTCGTTTTCAGAATTCTCAGAATTTTCTTTGACGGCCAGACACATTTGTTTTCTTTTATTAAAATCATTCCCAAATTTTTCAAAATTTTTCATGGGATTTGGTTTTTGTTGCCCTTTTGTATATAAATTATGACAAAAAACAGAAATGTGGCCATTTTTCTTGCAATTATAACAAAATGTATTGGCCTTACAATCTATAGAGCGATGATTATTTCTCAAACATTTAAAACAAATTTTTAGCTCTTTTATTCTTTTTATTCTCTCCTCTTTAGTTTTATATTTCTCACATTTATCTTCCCAATGAGAGAGAGAACAGAATTTACATGCGTGCTTTTGCTCTTTTTGGAACGCGTACATAGCTGTTCCCTTAAATTTTTTATAAATTTCTCTATTATTATATTTTTCAGGTTCTCTATTTTTATATTTTTCAGGCTCTCTATTATCTTTTTTCTGATAGGGCCTTTCATTTAATTCTGAACCGAAATCTTTATGGAGCATGTGCACATCTTCTTCTAATTTTAAATATTCATCTAAAAATTTCAATAATTTTTCTAAAGACCATAGTGGGTCTGTTCTTTTTCTTTTAAATATTTCAGTCAGTATCTTTTTGGGCATTTTTGATTCCACTTCTAAAACGAGCTGTTGGTGCTCTGTATTTTCGCCCATTAATTTTAACTGATTTATAATTGCCTCAATTTTTCTCAATGTTTTTCTAATTTCGGGCACAAATTGGTTGGCCCTGGGCAATTTTCTAAGTTCAGAATGCAGGCTGCTTCTGATTGTTATTTTATCCCCAAATCTATTTTTTAGGAGATCTAAAACGAGCTTGTAATTACCCGCTTCCAACGGATATGGCTCAACAATTTCTAGGGCTTCATTTCTCAAGGCACTTTTTAAATACTGCATTTTCCTTTTATCAGGAATGGGCTGCTCATCTACTGCCGCTTTAAATTCTTCGAAGAAACTCTGCCAATTTTTAGTATCCCCCGAAAATTCTGGCAGTTTTATTTCTGGCAATTTGACGTTCATTTCGTTTGCCTGTCTTTGTGCCTGCCCTGTATTATTATTTAAAATTTCTTCTAAAATATATTCATTTTCATTTAGGGCCTCAATAATTTCCCGGGCTTCTTCCATAATAGTTAGATAACCCTCGGGCCCATTTGCAAAATTTTTATATTCATTCTTTTCCTCTATTTTTTCTTCCCTGTCTAAAGTCGGAAAAAGATTTACATAATTGACTGTCTGGCCGTCTAAATCATTTAATAAATTACTTATTTTCTTTTTAGTTAAAGTTATATACTTTATCATTCTTTTAGCTGTTAAAATTTTTTCTTCCATACCTAAATCAGCAGCAATTCTAAAATCGGCGTCTGTAGCCGCCGTATTGTATCTGACGAGGCGCTCTTTCAGCCCATTGATTGCCTCTTGTATTACTCCAGACATTTCCCCTTTGAAAAATTTGCCTACTGTAAAATGTCCTTGGACCTCGGTAAGTTTGACCTCTAAAAGCTTGTTGTTGACCACGGAAGAATTGTTGGCCTCTCACAAATCGGTAGTTTCTACGGTGTTGTCTAAAATTTCTGCGCTGCCCACGAAAGTTTCTCTGATTTCTTGGTTGTCGGTAGTTCTGTTGCCTCTGATTCTGTTGCCAATGCCTCCAATAACGTCGGGGCTGTTGGTAATTTTGTCTATTATTTAATTGCACGCTGCTTCCTTGCTGTTGAGCGTTTGGAGCAGGTTGAGGCTGTATTTGAATAATTAAAGGTTGTGAATTAGCAGCTTGTTGTATTTGAGCCGGCTGTAATTCGCTTGGTTTTTGCCGAACAACCTTTAAACTTCTATTTAATAAATTTTGAGCTACCCGATTTCTATTTAATAAAACTTTCCTTTGAATTGATGTCTTTGGTTGTTGATTTGGACGCGAAGAAACACGTTGAGCGATTCCAACACGTTCAAAAATTGAACGTTCTGATGAGCTCAGTTTGAACAATTAGACCGAGTGGCACCAAATGTTAGAAACAATCTCTTTTTTAATTATTTCTAGCCCTTCTAAGTTTATCCAAAAAAGGAATATTTCTTTATTAATATTTATTCAATTTAATAATAATTTTACAATTAGGCTTAAGGGGATTTTTGGGAATTAAAAAGTGAAGTGAAGCTGAAATAACAGAATTAGCTGAGCTTAAATAAACAGGGAAATGACAAAAATGATTAAGAATGTTAAATAAAAATAAAGTTTAAGAAATTGCATGAATAAGAAAATATATGTAAAAAAGGACATTTTTGGATTAAAAAATAAAGAATTTAAAAATAAAGAATTAATCACAAAATAAAGAATCACACATATTTTGATTGTAATTTTACATTATTTCCAACACCGAATTTCTTTTATCCTATCCAAATTTATTATGAAATTAAAGATGGAAGCGGCACGGGAAGAAAAGTGCGAATTTATGCCCTTCATGTCCCCAAGGAAGGTGAACATGAGAGACGGGCGCATTGTTTCTGTGTAGGTTGAAAGGTAGAATTAAATTTCTAGTAAATTAAATTAAGTGAATTTGCCAAAATGGAACAGGAATTGGATGGTCAATGGGTAGAGGATGTTGGTCAAACCCTTACTTTGCGAGCTGATTGGGTTATAAGTGCCTTTGGATCGGATTTAGTCGATCCTGAAGGTTCATTCCTGATTAAGAATAAATATAAATCAAAGTTTATTTAAGTAAAGGAAGCAATAAAACCTTTAAAATTTGACAACAATGGAATTCCTATTGTTAATACTAGAACTCAACAAAGTTCAGAAAATTGGGTATTTTTGGGAGGGGATGTAGCTGGAGTTGCTGAAACTACTGTGGTTTGGAAAAAAATGCTCTAAAAATTCCCCTAAAAATTCTCTTTACTTAAAGGAATCTGTTAATGATGGAAAAACAGCCGCCTGGCATATCCACCGTTATATTCAATCATTATATGGCTTTCCAACATCAGAAAAACCAGAATTACCCCTTTTTTGCGCCGCAGGTTAAAATTTAGAAAAATTTCGAAGCCCCTTAAATCAAAAATCTCCTTTTCTGCAGCGCAGTGTATAGCCAGAGCCGCGGGCAATTGAAAAACCTTGGCTCCGGACTCTTAAAATCGAAATATAATCTGTACAAATAGGATACAAATCTAACTCATGGCTCAATAGCAGATACCCCCCCCCCTCCCCCCATTGTTCCCATTTTTTGTTTTGGTTTTTATTATTAAAAAACTAAACTTAAAATTTAAACTAAATACTGAAAAATCTCTAATTCAAAAATCATTTATTTTTACAAAAAACATATCAGACAATATTAAAAACAATTTAACTAATATTTAATGTATCTGGAAATATATAATCGAACGCATCATCGAATTTCTTACAGAATAATGGAGTAATATTGCATCTTTCCTCTTCGCTTAAATTATAAAAATCTTCTCGATTTTCTTCAGGGAGAATTATACGTGTACGTCCAATACTTCGCGCTGCCATTAGTTTCCATTTTAAGCCGCCTATTTTTTTTAAAGTACCATCAAAAGTAATTTGCCCAGTAGCAGCCAAATCTGGTAAAAAATAATTTTAATTAAATGAAACTTATTTTTTCATCCCCTACCCTATTTACCCAGAAAATATAAAACCCTCAAAAAATCACCATTAGGTGGCTTCTTCCCTAAAATAATGGAAAGAAGAGCTATGACAAAGCTCACACCACAACTTGGACCAGTAAGTTTTCTGTGCTGAAATTTAAGGCAAAATTTTTTTTAAATATTAATAAAAAAACCGGATCAATATAGAAAGTGCATTTTTCCAATTAATATTAATAGACTTTTTCTTGCATAGTTGACTGACATAGACTTTAACCGTATCGGACGTATATTTAAGAATTGGGTCATCAGCATAAACAAGGAAGTTGTCGTGTTTAAAAAGAGAAAGACCAGCAGTGACAACAAAAACTCCTCCTTGAAAAACTTGCTCTGTAATGGTTCTGAGTCTTCCATCAAAAGTTTCTTGCCGTGTAATAGGAAATTCTTAAAAAAGTTTTTAAACGTTAAAAAATATTTTTAATTTTAGCTTATATTTAGCCCCACTCCTTTAAAATTTATTGTTTATAACCAACAAATCTTTAATTATTCCCAATCTCCCCCAATGGGTTCGGACCATTTCGAGGCCCTTATCCCGGCTTCAGACTGTGATCCCAAAATTTTTTGTTTAAAATTTTGAAAAAATTTTTAATTTGTACCGTCGATGGTGAGAATAGGAAACATTCCGAGTTCTAACTCTTTGGGTTGAATTGTACCATTAGAAGTAGTCGTTGCACAAGAATCACTAATAAATTTAATTCCAATAAAGTTGTTAGAATTGATATCCTGAAAATATTTTTATTTTAAATTAAAAAAACTTGAAAATTTTTTTAATACTTTTAAATTCCAAAAAATTTAAATTTTTTGATTTTTAAATTCAATTTTAAATTATGAAAACGTACTTTATACGAAATAGACGTTAACGATAAATTTTTTGGCAAGCAATGTGAAGAAAATGAACGTTCTGGAAGTTTATTATTGTCCTCTCCACAATTGATAATTTCAGCCGATTTTGAAGGTAAAATGCCTTGATTGATATTTTGATCATTAACTGAAAAAATTTTTTGAATTTTTATTTTTGAACTTAAAAAATTTTTTATAGGATTGATAAGAGAAAATCGTTAATTAATAATTTAATTTATAAATTGTTTAAAAATAGAATCCAAAAACTTTTTTGTCCAAAAAATTTTTTTAATTTTAGAGAAAAACAGAAATCAAATTTTGAAAAATAAAATCTTTTTTTTTCTCTTTTAAATTTTCCATTAAATTTTAAACAAATTTAAATCATTTCTTTAAAATATTTTTACCCTTACTTTCACTACTTGGTTGAGTTGAATTTTCATCACAAACAATTTCATTAATAACTGACGATGATTGAGTTGTGTCTTCATCGGTTATAAGTTATAAGTTATAACCGATGAAGACACAACTCAATCATCGTCAGTTATTAATGAAATTGTTTGTGATGAAAATTCAACTCAACCAAGTAGTGAAAGTAAGGGTAAAAATATTTTAAAGAAATGATTTAAATTTGTTTAAAATTTAATGGAAAATTTAAAAGAGAAAAAAAAAGATTTTATTTTTCAAAATTTGATTTCTGTTTTTCTCTAAAATTAAAAAAATTTTTTGGACAAAAAAGTTTTTGGATTCTATTTTTAAACAATTTATAAATTAAATTATTAATTAACGATTTTCTCTTATCAATCCTATAAAAAATTTTTTAAGTTCAAAAATAAAAATTCAAAAAATTTTTTCAGTTAATGATCAAAATATCAATCAAGGCATTTTACCTTCAAAATCGGCTGAAATTATCAATTGTGGAGAGGACAATAATAAACTTCCAGAACGTTCATTTTCTTCACATTGCTTGCCAAAAAATTTATCGTTAACGTCTATTTCGTATAAAGTACGTTTTCATAATTTAAAATTGAATTTAAAAATCAAAAAATTTAAATTTTTTGGAATTTAAAAGTATTAAAAAAATTTTCAAGTTTTTTTAATTTAAAATAAAAATATTTTCAGGATATCAATTCTAACAACTTTATTGGAATTAAATTTATTAGTGATTCTTGTGCAACGACTACTTCTAATGGTACAATTCAACCCAAAGAGTTAGAACTCGGAATGTTTCCTATTCTCACCATCGACGGTACAAATTAAAAATTTTTTCAAAATTTTAAACAAAAAATTTTGGGATCACAGTCTGAAGCCGGGATAAGGGCCTCGAAATGGTCCGAACCCATTGGGGGAGATTGGGAATAATTAAAGATTTGTTGGTTATAAACAATAAATTTTAAAGGAGTGGGGCTAAATATAAGCTAAAATTAAAAATATTTTTTAACGTTTAAAAACTTTTTTAAGAATTTCCTATTACACGGCAAGAAACTTTTGATGGAAGACTCAGAACCATTACAGAGCAAGTTTTTCAAGGAGGAGTTTTTGTTGTCACTGCTGGTCTTTCTCTTTTTAAACACGACAACTTCCTTGTTTATGCTGATGACCCAATTCTTAAATATACGTCCGATACGGTTAAAGTCTATGTCAGTCAACTATGCAAGAAAAAGTCTATTAATATTAATTGGAAAAATGCACTCTTCTATATTGATCCGGTTTTTTTATTAATATTTAAAAAAAATTTTGCCTTAAATTTCAGCACAGAAAACTTACTGGTCCAAGTTGTGGTGTGAGCTTTGTCATAGCTCTTCTTTCCATTATTTTAGGGAAGAAGCCACCTAATGGTGATTTTTTGAGGGTTTTATATTTTCTGGGTAAATAGGGTAGGGGATGAAAAAATAAGTTTCATTTAATTAAAATTATTTTTTACCAGATTTGGCTGCTACTGGGCAAATTACTTTTGATGGTACTTTAAAAAAAATAGGCGGCTTAAAATGGAAACTAATGGCAGCGCGAAGTATTGGACGTACACGTATAATTCTCCCTGAAGAAAATCGAGAAGATTTTTATAATTTAAGCGAAGAGGAAAGATGCAATATTACTCCATTATTCTGTAAGAAATTCGATGATGCGTTCGATTATATATTTCCAGATACATTAAATATTAAGTGGGATTCTTATACTTATTCTTATTGAAAAAGTGTTAGATAAGTTAAGTTATTATTGAAAAATAATAATTAAATACAAGGGGATCTTCTCCTGTATTTTAATAATTTTTGGGAGGGAAGATTTTTGGTGTGTTTGTGAGTGTGAGTCTGTATGCAATTGTTGTTTGCTTTCTGTGAAGTATTCAAAGAATTGGAGTTCTACAAAAATTTACATAATAAATTCTAAAAATTGTTTTTTGAGTAAAGGGTATATTCTTTAATTATAATAGAGTATTGACTTGAATTATATCAAGTTTACTTTTTTCCAAAAAAATTTTCGGAAAAAATTTTCCAAAAAAATTTGCGGACAAAATTTTCGGAAAATTTTACGGACCATTTTTGCGGACAAAAATTTGCGGATTTCTTTATTTTTGTAAAAAATAAACCAAAAATGTTTCGATACATTTTCCTACAGACATATGTACTAATGAAAGATTGGGTTACTCTAATCCCGTCAATTTTTTACTTAAAAATTTTTTCTTGTGTACAACCTCAAATTTATATTCACCGTAAAAACTCTCAAATCATATAAATTTTCCTTGCCTTTTTTTTCAGAAAAATTTTAAACTTGGAAAATATTTTTTTCCTACTAACTGTAATAAAAAATATGGTTTAATTCAAGTCAATATTTATTTATAATTATTTTTCTGAATTTTTTTTATCCAAAAATTTTATTTGGGGTTTTTATCGTGTTTTGGAGAAATCACAATTCTTTTTGAAATTGTAAGTCTAAATTATTTTTAGCGGTTTTTTGGTTTGCAGAAAAATTATCTGCAAATTTTATTCGCAGTTTTAGGGTTTTTTATTAATTTTCTGTCCAATGACACTAAAAGAAAAAATTAACAGTCCAATGGTTTTATAAAAATCAGAAAAAAAATTATTAGAACCAGAAAATTTATTCTGATTTATATAAAATCAGAAAATTAATTCTTAAATTAATTCTGATTTTTTATCTGATTAAAATCAGAATATATCAGAAAATTATCAAAATCCAATAGAATAAACTGCGAATAAATTGTGCTGATTTTTTTTGCTAGCATAACTGAAAAAAACCTAATTTAATTTTTAGTGTGGTATAATAATACAGTTTCTCTTTTTTTTTGGATGGTTCCTTAATAACTAAAAATTTTGTTTTTTTTGACCCTTTTAATTTTGCTTGATTTTATCAAAAAAACCCATTTGTAAAAACCATCCAATGAGAAATGTAAACTGTATTATTAACTATGGTTGGTTTATGAATATGGTTGGCTGGAATATGGAATGTATGGAAAAATCTGCCCAAACCCCAAGAGCCTTTTTTAAGGCTTTAAATCTAATGAGTGAAACGAGACGTTGTACTAGTAGTCTAATTTTTAGGGATAAAAAATTATTAAGTGTTCATTAGTTTTTTTCTCAAAAATTCTCAACTTTAATTTTAAAACATTGAAAAAAATTCTGAATTTTTCTGAAAATTTTGAGAAAAAAATTTTTTGGGCAATTAATTCTTTGGGCAATATACTATTAAAAATCCTAAAAAAAAATTTTTAGGTGTTATTTTTAATATTTTTCCATTTAATTATAATAATTTCTCCCGAAAATTTTTTTTCTTTTCTAATTTTCCGGAAACTTAAATTAAAACGTTTATTAAAATTTAAAAGAATATAAAATAAATGGAAATTGACAAAAAATTTTTAGTTTGTCAAAAAAAATATTTAAAAACATCAAAATTTAAATTGAGAAAAGATTATTGTTTTTCTGAAAAATTATTTTGGTTGTTTTGGAATTAAACGATTTTAAAAATAAAAAAAATTTTTATAATTTTTTAAAGTTATAATTTTTTACAGGCTTCAAGACTTATAAGTTATAAGATTATAAGTTAATTTTTCAAGACTTATAAGTTAATTTTTTCAAGACTTATAAGTTAATTTTATAAGTTATTTTTTATAAGTTATTTTTTTTTTATAAGTTAATTTTTATAATTTTTTAAAGTTATAATTTTTTACAGGCTTCAAGACTTATAAGTTATAAGATTATAAGTTAATTTTTCAAGACTTATAAGTTAATTTTTTCAAGACTTATAAGTTAATTTTATAAGTTATTTTTTATAAGTTATTTTTTTTTTATAAGTTAATTTTTATAATTTTTTAAAGTTATAATTTTTTACAGGCTTCAAGACTTATAACTTATAAGTCTTGAAGCCTGTAAAAAATTATAACTTTAAAAAATTATAAAAATTTTTTTTATTTTTAAAATCGTTTAATTCCAAAACAACCAAAATAATTTTTCAGAAAAACAATAATCTTTTCTCAATTTAAATTTTGATGTTTTTAAATATTTTTTTTGACAAACTAAAAATTTTTTGTCAATTTCCATTTATTTTATATTCTTTTAAATTTTAATAAACGTTTTAATTTAAGTTTCCGGAAAATTAGAAAAGAAAAAAAATTTTCGGGAGAAATTATTATAATTAAATGGAAAAATATTAAAAATAACACCTAAAAATTTTTTTTTAGGATTTTTAATAGTATATTGCCCAAAGAATTAATTGCCCAAAAAATTTTTTTCTCAAAATTTTCAGAAAAATTCAGAATTTTTTTCAATGTTTTAAAATTAAAGTTGAGAATTTTTGAGAAAAAAACTAATGAACAATTAATAATTTTTAGTACAGTTAGTAACAGTAGTACAGTAGTACAGTTAGTAAAGGAAAAAAATATTTTCTGAAAAAATAAAAAGGCAAGGAGAAAAAAAAGGCAAGGAGAAAAAATTTTTTTAACCTTTTCTTCCTTGCCATGTTCCAAATCCAATTTCTTCTGACAGTTGACATTCTGCCAAAATTTTTGATCCAATTTGCTTAAAATGAAGCAGATGACTAATACAGCAACGATGGACAAAATTGAAGTATAAATATAAATTGTTGTTGTTATTGTTGTTAGGTGGTCATTGAAGAATTTTTTGATTGAATCTGTAGCATTTGTAGTGTTGATGTTTGAAGAAAAAACCAAAATTGGAAAGACATAGCCAATTTTAAGCTAAAATTAAAAAAAATTTTTTTACAAATTTTTACAAATTAAAATTGAATATTTTTAATATTTTCAGTCAGAAAAAAACTTTAAAAAAAGAGAATCTTATCAAACTTGGCTAAATAAAACGTACACAAAATTAGGCATAAGCCTTAGGATTGACGGATAAAGTTAATTTTAATGACACTTAGGGAAAGTTGAGTAATTCCAAAAAAATTATTTTCCCAAAATTTGGTGTTTCTAGGTATCAAATACCCCCAAATTTTAATTAAAAAAAATTAAAAACCTTTTTAACTGTAGATACATTGACTACAATAACTACAAAGACCATGTGCAAAATATTGATAAAAACGACCAACACAGCAATCAACATCTTCAAGAACCAAAAAGCAGAACAGGTACAAGAGTAAACCACAACTGAAAATTAAAAAAAAATTTTTTAGGTGAAAATTAACTAGATTTAACACAAGGAAAGGTTTTTCTAAACAAACTGGGGGGAAGCAATTTTAATTTTTTTGAAAAGAAACAGAAAAATTGTGCTATTAGCCTACTTAAAAGAGGGATTGTCGAGCTAACTAAGTCGAATAAGGACAGAAAAAACAAAACAAAATTCCAGTTGACTCTCAATTTGTCCGCAAAAATAATGCGCAATTTCCCTCCCTTTTCTTGCATTTTTTTCGTAAAAAGTAGTGCTCATTCATTTTCCCTCCCCGTTATAGTATGCCTTTTAGCATTTGGGAGGAGAGAGAGAGAGAACCATTAAAAATATTTGGAATTAAGCGAAAATAAATACATTTAATTTTATAAAATATAAAAAGTTAAGCGCGGGTTCTCGTTGTTCACAAAACAAAAAAATTTTTTGGGACTAGAGAAAAACTAACGTCAAAAATGCAGACAGAAATGAAAATCCGCATTCGCATTGCGGACAAGTAGGGAGTCAACTGGATATTTGCCCCATTCCGTTCCAATCCCACTTAATTTGGTCTTTACTGACTCAGCTCGAAGTGCTCTTTCAGACGAGCTTTTCAAAGGATTCCCAAAATTCTAACCCCCAAATACCACCTCAATGGCCCTATAAATTTCAAAAAGTGGCTCATGTCAACCCAAGCAGGTCTTATAAAATTATCTTATAAAGTTTAACCTTTACTATAACCCATCCAAAACGAAGTAGCAACTGAAAATTTAAATTTAGAAGACTGTCAAAAGATTAGAAAAAGAAAACCTGTTTGTAAAAGCGGCCCAATTTTGTTTTCCATATAATGTTTGAACACAATAAAAAAGCCAAACATAAATCCAAAAACAAAATTTGCGTAGAACTTGTCCAAAAAGTTGTCAAGAAAGCAATTAACTTAAAAATAAAAGAAATTTAAGGGTTAAAAAAATTTGCGGACAATTTTTGCGGACAAAAACGTTTTCGATTTAAACTCACAAGGAAACATGGTCTACTTTAAAAAGGGATTTGATACTTTTTTGGACCATTCAATAGAGAATCCCCGCCCTTGCTATTGCGAAGTAACCTTTGGTAGAGTTATGGCCAGTCAAAGTTGAACCGCTAGGGTCAGGAGTTGTAGGTAAACAAGCATCTGCTCACTTCCTTTTTCGCCCTCAAAAACACACCAGCTTCCCAACACAACCACTCCCAAAGACCTAAACTTTGACTGAACCATAACTTGGCCCAAAGTCTCGTTTTTCAAGAAAACGGACATCACTTCTCAATAGGAAGTCGAGGGTCCTCTATCGAATGGTACCAAATGCCTGTCTACAGCAAACCATGTTCCCTTTCAGCTTGAATTAACAAGCTAATTTCAATATCCGAAAAGTTGGTTGGGCTCTCACCACTAAACTGTTTAAGACCAGTTTTTTAAACCAAAAACTGAGCAAAAAGTCTTTGTTTTGTTTCAATAAAGGAATCAAAAATTAATGTTAAAACGAACCTAACATACATGCCATAAACAGATGAAACATCTCATTACAAATTAATTTGACGTGTTTGTTTTGGGTGTTGGAGCTTTGAAAGAGGGAATTAAAATATTGCTCCATTTATTTAGGTAAAAATATGTATGTATTATGTACAACTAAAAAGAATACAAAATAATTATTATAAATAGTACATAAAATTTCAAAACAAAATGGTGCTAAAAATTAAAAAATAAAAAAATCGCCTAGCGACAAAAGGGTACATAGGGGAAAACTGGACAAAAAGTACTGCCAAAAGGAGTACTCAAGACGACAACTTACTCAATTTCTGTTGTTGTACCATTTTGTCGTGAACCATTTTGTACAACAATTATACAATAACTTTGTGGGGGCGGTGCTCAACGAATAAAAAACTTAGAATGAGAAGAAAGAGGCTGGTAATAGTTTGTCTTAAAGACAAGGGAATAAACATGAGTAAAATCTCTCAAATTTGGGCAGTAAACAAGTCACAAACAAAACAACTTCTACCAGTCGCTTTCCTCTCATCTAGGTTTGTTTATTCGATAAGCACCGCCCTCCACAAAGGTTATTGTTATGCAAAATACTCCTCGACAGTACAACAACAGAAAATGAAAAAGAGATGAGTACATAATCCTTACTAAAATGAAAAAATGAGACGTGGGATAAAATGTCACTTTTAAAAAAAACCTAGCGAGAAGGAAAGAAAAACTTAGGGTGGAAAGGAGAATAAATAGAGAAAATGAGAGTTGGGATCAAATGTCGTCTTTATAATAAAATCGCTTTTATAGCAATTTAAAATCGCGTCGCTAAGCTCTGTCAGATAAAAATCAAGTCCTTAAGATCTCAAAAAGTGTTTAAATGAAAAGCCGAGGATTACAAAAATCTCTCCTTCTCATCCACATTTACAGTATATTTATTACGATATTTCTTTCTTTTTAAGGAGGTTCCAGTTGAGTCTTACAGATTTAGTTGCTGAGCCATATTCTAGCCCAAAACTCTTTCGAATCTTAATAAATTTAGGACAAATGATATATCAATCGAAAGCTCTGGATCTGGGGATTATTTTAACTAACAGGTTTGATTTGATTAGATCATTATACAAAAAGTTCAGTCGAATAAAGGCCAAAAATCACGATTGCGCGCACTTAGCGAGATGTAACTTTTCGAAAAATGCTCTGATCAAATAAATTCTGTCAGATAAAATAATCCTCATACCCAGGGCTTTCGATTGATACAAGATTTAGTCAATTCGGTTGAAAAGCCATAAAGTTATGGTCCAAAATATGGCTCAGGGACATAACCTACGGGACTCAAGGATTTTTTCCCTTTTTATTGCTAAAAAAGACGTTTCATCGCCACACACTGAAATAAATACAGTATACTCATAAAAAGTTTTATTCGTGGTGAAATAAATAAAATCAAAATAAAATCAACATGAATCAGAAAATAAACTTGACTCAATATAAAAAATAAACTTGAACGTATTTTATAAAACTTGAATAAAAACAAATCAGAATTTAAAATATTAAATTTTAATTTTCAGAATTTATAAAATAAACTTGTAATTAAACTTGAAATAAACTTGAATAAATAAAACCAGAATAAATAAACTTGTTTTAAAAATAAACCTTACTTAATTAAATTCTGAAACTTAGAAGAATTATTATTTAATTAAATTCTGAAATAAAGTTTATTAAATAATTAAATAAAACCAGAATAAATTTATTCAAGTTTATTTAATTCTGATTAAAGTTTATTTTATTCCAAGTTTATAAGTTTAATTTTAAGTTTATTTTATAATTCTGAAAATTAATTTATGGAAAAAATTTTTTGATACAAAATCTGATTTTAATTACCATCTCATCTATTATTAAATATAAAGATAATTACCGTTGCTTTTTACTTTAAAAAAATTCTGTAAAAAAGTTGAGTGAAAGGTGTAGTTTATGAAATAATTGATAATGGAATGGGACGTTGTCATCTTCTCAGTTTATTAAATTAAGAATATAGTTGACAATCTTCCTTGTTAAATTAATTAAAATGTTAACCTTGTAAATTTATTTAAAATTTTATTCAGAATTAAATATGACGAGGTTACTGGGACTGTTGAACAGGAAGAATGACTTCCAGATATATAATGATAAATAAGATCTCGTTAACTGTATTTTTGAGACATTTAGGGACTATTGTTGACGCTTAATCTTCCATATCTAGATTAAAAAACTGTAATAAGTTTGTCCCTAAATGTCTCTATTTTTGACTTTTTTGATGATGATCTTCGTTTGTTTCGTTCTATTATATTTAAGAAAATCTGAGTATTTATATAAAATTTTTGGAGCTTTTTATTGTTTTAGCTTTAGTTGGAGCTTTTTTAGTACTTTACAAACCTTCATTTCGAGATTGTCATCCAGCGTAGAGGAGTAAAAGTTGAATTTTTTTTGTTCCATTCAACCTTAACATTGTTAGTAATTCTTTAATTATTGTTGCCAATTAATCGCTTGTCCTGGAGTATCTCTGACGAAATTTGATTTCCTATATCTGAGAAACAACAGTCAAAAAATCACACAACATTTAAACCTCACCAAAAGGCAAAGCAATTCCAAAATTTTTTCAAGCTGCCACATTTCACAGGGCAGGATACAACTAGTACCTCAAACTTGGGTAATTAAACCGACGATGGCGCAAAAGCAAGACCAAACACCTATAAAGTTTAAGAACACTTAAGCCTCACCAAAAGGTAAAGCAATTCCAAAATTTGTCCAAGTTGCCACTTAAACGTTCCCTCCAGAAAAAGACTTTTATCCCAATTAGCATTACGATCCCTTTTGGCAGGCTGTATTTCTTGTTTTTTGACTGCCTCTTTGGCTGGTGATTTTTTTGAAAGGATTTTCTGAAAAATTATCTTTTTTTCCAATAGGTGTATTAATCGACCAACCAATTTTATGCCGTCCTCAGAATGAAAAGGAACATTGTTTTGATGTAAATAAATTTATTTGATTTTTTTATTTGATTATTATCCCTCTTTAACTATAAAATCTCTATGTGTACCGGAATTTTGGTCACCAAGTCAAAAAACGGAATATTGGGCACTGAAATTTTGGTCACCAATAGGAATTTTGGTCACCAGACGTGAAAAACGAATCTTATCTAAAACTGATAACAAAGTGATAAAAAAATCGGTTTTCAACTCGCTGATCAACATTTTCAATGTTGATAACTCTCCTGCCGTTTTTTGACTTTGTGATCCAAAAAGATGCTGACCAAAGTTCCGAAAAATCTTGGTGACCAAAATTTCGTACACCCTCTCTATAACGACTTCTCTTCACACGATACTTCCCTTCTGATTAATACAGCTCTAGGAATGTTGTTATAAGGAGATTCAGTTAATATTTTCTGGAGTTAATTTTCATTCAAAAATTTATTTTACAAATTTACAAGTTAATAAAATTAATAATTAAATTTTTTTAAATATTCACTATTTCATTGGAACTCACCTCATCATCGACTTTCTTTCTTCCTCAATTCCACTCTATTTTACTGTGGCATATTCAAAAGAGAGGGTTTAATAAGGAAAGGATTATTTTTACCAAAGTCACAGAGTATAGAATTAATATTTGTTTCAGTATTTCAGTTAAAAATCTAAAATCAATTCATTCCTTGTTAATTAATTGAATATGTTACCGGGATTTTGAGTTGAATTGAGGAAAAAAGTTTGACCATTGTGTACATTAATGAAGGAAAAAGGGGGGGGGGTGAATTTTACCAATTTATTTTATTATTATTTATTTTTTATTTTAAATAATTCTCTCAAGTGAATGGCCCGTCGTGTGATAAAAATCGATTTAAAATAAAGAACAAATAAAATATTGCTGATTACACCTTGCATTCAGCCAATAAATTATTTGTTCAAATAAATTATTATACTTAAAGTATCTAGATAAGAATAAAAAAATAAATACTGACTATACATATATAATAATTATTTTTTTAAAATGGGTGTTATAAACGGAGAATATACTAAAGATTCACCAGATATTGAGGTATTTTAATTAAAAATATTTTTTTATTTTTATTAAATTAAAAAAAATTTTTTATCAGTCTCTCCTTGAACTCAATCCTCGAGTTCAATTAAATGCAACATTAAAGCCAAGTTGTGAGACTAAATTGGAAAAGCATAGATGGAAAAGGAATGCTAATAAATCTTGTAATGTAAGGGAATTATTTAAAACATTTAATATCCTAAGGGCGGTATTCGAAGAATGAGGTAACAGGATAAAACCACAAAACTTTCCCCCGAAAATCGAAAGATTTGGCGGAAGCAAAGAACTTGGTAACCCTGCCGTACTCTTGGAAAACGACCCAGAAATCGTCCAAGACTTAATTATTATTTAGGGATGTGCAGAAAACCTCTATGAAAATGACTTTCGAGATATCAAACACACAACATTATCGGAGAGGGGAGCTTTAAGAGAAGCTATGAGATGTTAGTTACCTTTATTTGGGGGTTTTGGGAAATAAATTATGAATTATTTTAAAGGTCTGAAATGTGCAGATGCCCCTTGCCAAAAAAGCTGTCCTACACAATTGGATATCAAAGCTTTTATTTCCAGTATTGCTAATAAGGTAGGGAGCAGAGGTGAATCGGAATTCCGATTTCCGAAGATATAGGCTGATTTCCGACTTTCAAACCATTTCCGATTTCCGGCACTTTCGTCATTTCCGATTCACTTCTGGTAGGGAGGGTTAATCCAAAAATTATATTTGGTCAAATAAAAATGAATTTGATTATAATGGCAACCCAAAGTGTGTCTAATTTGTACCATAAGCCCTTAAATTCCATACTCTTATAAGTGCGGATCCGATTACACAACTCCATAGAATGAAGCTCCGTGGAAGCTGAAATTTCTTTTTAAATAAAAAATTATCTTAAAATTTCCCTAATTTTTATAGAATTATTATGGTGCTGCAAAACTAATATTTTCTGATAATCCTCTTGGGTAAAATACATACTTTCAAAAATTATTCCTTTTTCTTAACTACTTAATTAGGCTAACTTGTGGAATGGTATGTCCAACCTCAGACCTCTGTGTCGGCTCTTGTAATTTATACGCGACAGAGGAAGGACCCATCAATATTGGGGGTCTACAACAATTTGCGACGGAAGTATAAAAAATAATTTTCTTGAATATTTATTAAATTTTAAAAATCAGATTTTTATGAAAATGAATATACGGCAAATTGTTAGCCCTGAAATAATTAGAAATCGAAACGAAGCACATAAACAGCCTATTGCTTTACTTGGCAGTGGACCAGCAAGTATATCTTGTGCTAGCTTCTTAGCTAGACTTGGCTATACAAATTTAACAATTTATGAAAAGGAGGAATATTTAGGGGGGTTAAGGTGTGTTTTTGTAGAGCTCGACATTAGACCGAGATCGTTTTCCGGGCCCGGTAGCTCAAAACTGGGTATGGCAGATACTAAACTTCTCCCCTAATTCTTGGTATTTTTTCGGGGGTTTAGCCAAGAAAACCAAGCCCGGGCCAGTTTTACCGAGCCCGGCAATTTTTTTGGTATCGAGCCCGGCAATTTAAAAATGTCGAACTCTTGTTTTATGTGAAAATTATTTTTAAAAATGAATTAATTTTTAGTTCTTCCGAAATTCCTCAATATCGTTTGCCTTATAATGTGGTTGACTTTGAAATTCAATTAGCTAAGGATCTCGGCATTAAAGTTTGACAATTTATTTTTATAGACATACCTTTTTATTATTAAAGATAGTCACAGGACGTCAACTTCACAGGAATGACCTGACCTTGGAAAAATTGAAAGCCTCTGGTTGCAAAGCTGTCTTCGTTGGAATTGGGTTGCCTGAACCTAAAAGAGCCCCCATCTTTCAGGGCTTGGAACCCAAAAATGGATTTTATACCTCGAAAGAATTCTTACCTCTAGTGTCTATTGCTAGCAAAAAAGGCTAGTTTTGGATATTAAATTTTAAATAAAATTAAAAATGAAGGAATGCTTAATAATTCGTGTAGCAATTGTTCTTGTTCCTCCAAAACCCCTAAATTGCCTAAATTAAATGGGAGAGTGTTGGTATTGGGAGCGGGGGATACTGCTTTTGATTGTGCTACGTCTTCGTTACGATGTGGGGCCAAGAAAGTGACTGTAGTCTTTCGAAGGGTGAGTGAGATCTATTAAAAAATTAGAACGGCTACTGTAATAGTACACGCTTTCTACATAAGAATTAGGTCGAAAATTTTAAAATATTTAATTTCAAGGGATTTACTGCAATACGTGCTGTTCCAGAAGAGGTATTTAATTTATAGTATACATTCATATCAATGAGAGAATGTTCCCTTCGGACGAGTTCCCTCCGTATGGAACATTGCCAACAAAATGACATTGTCTTTGTTATGTCTCCGAATTTTTTTTCCATACAAATTTATTATAAAATTAAAGATGGAAGCGGCACGCGAAGAAAAATGCGAATTTATGCCCTTCATGTCCCCAAGGAAGGTGAACATGAGAGACGGGCGCATTGTTTCTGTGTAGGTTGAAAGGCTAAAATTAAATTTTAAGTAAATTAAATTAAGTGAATTTGCCAAAATGGAACAGGAATTGGATGGTCAATGGGTAGAGGATGTTGATCAAACCCTCACTTTGCGAGCTGATTTGGTTATTAGCGCCTTTGGATCGGATTTAGTCGATCCTGAAGGTTCTTTCTTGATTTAGAACAAATAAAAATTTATTTATTTAAGTAAAGGAAGCACTCAAACCTTTAAAATTTGACAATAATGGAATTCCCATTGTTAACACTAAAACTCAACAAAGTTCAGAAAATTGGGTATTTTTGGGCGGGGATGTAGCTGGAGTTGCTGAAACAACTGTGGTTTGGGAAAAAATTCCTCTAAAAATTCCCCTAAAAATTCTTTCTTTAATTAAAGGAATCTGTTAATGATGGAAAAACGGCCGCCTGGCATATCCATCGTTATATCCAATCATTATATGGCTTTTCAATATCAGAAAAACCAGAATTACCCCTTTTTTGTACTCCTATAGATGAGGCAATTTATTTAAATTGTAAAAATATTTTTTCTAATTAGATTGATTTGTCTGTAGAAATGTGTGGTATTCAGTTTGAACATCCTTTTGGCCTTGCTTCTGCTCCCCCAACTACAACTGGTGCAATGTGTAGACGGGCTTTTGAACAGGGATGGTCTTTTGTGTTAACAAAAACTTTTGGATTGGATAAGGTAGGGTAAAATAATAAATTTAATGAAAAGTGAGGGGCATCGGGGGTGATTGCTAGTTCTTTTAAACGTTAACCGTGTTAAGGTTAGCTCTTAGTCCAGACCTCGTGATGCATAAACCTCCCATTTTTATATATCGCCCCGACTCTAGCATGAAAATTAATTCCTAATAATTTTTCCCTTGATTGGCTATAAAGAAAAAGTTAACACTAAAGTTAAAGTCCTTATGTGATTGCTTAAGCGTTGGAGGGGCTATTAACCGGAATCTGAGGAGAGGTCGAAATGTAAATGTTTTGGAGCTGTGTTTGAATTCCTTAGACATTCGAAAATAAAAATAAATAAACATCCAAATAAAACCCAAATAAATTCACACAGGATTTAGTAACAAATGTTTCACCAAGAATAGTACGTGGAACAACTAGTGGGCCAATCTATGGCCCAGGACAAGGCTCTTTTCTTAATATTGAATTAATTTCTGAGAAAACTGCGGAGGTATTTAGATATAGAATGTCTTGTATTAATTCCTATTTAAAAAAAGTATTGGCTAGAATGCATTAAAGAATTAAAAAGAGATTTTCCAACAAAAATAGTAATTGCTTCTATTATGGCTAGCTTTGACAAAGTCTGTTAAAGAAATATTTTTGAAGCTTCAAAATATTTTAAAGGATGACTGGACAGAGCTAGCTGTTCGTTCAGAAGCTGCAGGTGCAGATGCACTCGAATTAAACCTTTCTTGTCCTCATGGAATGGGTGAAAGGGGAATGGGGTTGGCTTGTGGGCAAGACACTGAAATGGTTAAACAAATTTCTCTGTGGGTGAGGAGTGCTGTTAAGGTGATTAATTTGTTCCAATAATTCTGTTAAATATCCAAAAAAGATTCCATTCTTCCCTAAAATGACTCCGAATATTACTGACATTCGCAAAATAGCTATAGCAGCTAAAGAAGGAGGTGCTGATGGTGTAACAGCAACAAATACAGTTTCAGGGCTTATGGGATTGCGTTCAGATTCTTCTGCTTGGCCAAGTGTTGGCAGGAATAAATTGTAATAATATTATATGTAGAAGGGGATATTTACTTCCAGGGTCAATCACATAAGAACGTGCTTGGTGGGTAAATAACCACTAACAGGCGCTTCTATCGGTACTATAAGAAGGTATCTCGATGTTTTCGTATGGTATTGGCTCAGGGGTTTTAAATCAGAATTTAGGGTGGTATAAATACGGAGTTGGGGGAGGGGATGGATACGATGGATGAGGGAGGGAGGAAGCTAAAAAATAAAATAAATTTTAAATAGAACAACTTATGGAGGTGTTTCTGGTAACGCTATTCGACCAATAGCTTTACGGGCAGTCTCAGCCATTGCTAACGAACTTCCAGGCTTTCCAATATTAGCTGCTGGTGGAATTGACAGTGCAGAATCTGGATTACAATTTCTAAACGCTGGGGCTTCAGTTTTACAAGTCAGAACTTTCCAAAATATTTTTTAGAGTTGAAGAAGAGTAGAAAGAATAAATTATAATATAGGTCTGTTCAGCAGTCCAAAACCAAGATTTCACTTTAGTCCAAGATTATTGCAGCGGATTACGGACACTTCTCTACCTTCAGGGAATCTCTGCTTTGGCTGATTGGGATGGGCAAAGTCCCCCTGTAGAAAAACATCAAAAAGGCAAACCTTTGTTGCTTAAGAATGCGGTGAGGAATTGAAAAAGAAAATTTAAAAAGTAAATTTTTTAGCATCTCCCAGCATTGGGCAACTTCCGTGAAAAGCGTTATAAATTAGAGAAGGATTTGCTTGTACAGAATGGGGACTTTATTGAAAATAATGAGGTTTACGTCACTAAGCGTCCTGACAACCAGCCTAGGAAAGTTCCAAAGATTAAGGTAACTCCACAAAGAATTCCATAAAATTAATTTTATAAAAGGACATGATAGGCACAGCTTTAGACAAAGTTGGTGCTTATAACGATTTGGATAATTCCCAACAAGTTGTAGCCGTAATTGACGATGATCTTTGTATTAACTGTGGAAAGTGGTCTCAAAAATATTTTTTAATTTACAAAGTACTCTAAAAAATTAAGTTATATGACTTGTAATGATTCCGGATATCAAGCTATAACGTTTGACAGAGATTCCCATTTGGCTCATGTTAATGAAGAAAATTGTACTGGCTGTACTCTTTGCCACAGTGTTTGCCCTATACCTGGTAATTCTATTAAAAGAAATTTGGGCACTGGTCAATGGATTTTGTGGGATGCGGGATTAACTTGACAGCAATTATTATAGAAAATCTCTGATGCGAGACACGCAAATGTGATTCGACTCATTAATTTGAAAACCAACTTTCAGCTATTTTCTTACAAAATTAATTATGTTCCTCTCTATCAAATTCCAGAACTATATAGTGAGAGGTAAAAGTTTAGCTCCGGAAAGGCATCGATCATACGACCTACTGGATTTTTTTTTCTTCCCTACAATATTAGTTTAATCCCTGGCCACTATGCGCATTGACCATTGGCAAAAAGGTAATAAACAAAAGTAGAAGTAAAAAATGGGGGTAGATAATGTGATAGTACCCTATTCTCTTCAAATCTAAGCCTTTATTTATTTTAATTTCCTAAAACAGATTGCATTAAAATGGTTCCAAAACAAATTCCTCATCGTATCAACCGAGGCATTCCACCTTTATCACTTGGCACAAAAGCTTCAGAAATAAAAATATTAAAAGGAGAACGTGTTCTGCTTAGCACAAATTAAAAAATAGAATTTTTTAAATCTAAATTTAATAAAGATTTTTTTATAAAATAATAATAAAATTAAAAAATTTTTTTTAGATTATTGAATAAATTAAAGTGAATTTTTTTTTCGAATTTTTTGGCCGTAAATGTTTTTGGCCATTTTCGCTAAAATATTTTTTTTTGTATTTTGGATTTAATTTTATTTATGTAATAAAAGTTATTTTAATTATTTAAAAAAATTTTTTTTTCTAGCTAAATAAGGAAAAATATTTTTATTTAATTTTATTCAATAAATCAGTTCCAAAATATACCCAACAAAAAATAAAAATTATTTTTTCATTTTTTACCCAGCTGTATATGCTTAAAAGAACTTTCTATTTTCTGCTTTAACTTATCAAATTCCAGAAGATCTACTTTTAATTTCATTAAACTCATTTAATAATACTAGAGATTGGGGGGAACTTTGGAAGTCAAGCAAAATTAAGGTAAGCTACATATTTGATCTTATCGTTTTATGAGATTTTGTCACACACTCAAGAATTCTCTACATTGTAAAAAAAAATTCTACAAACCAATCAATGCTTAAAATAGTTACTTAAATTAGTTATAAAGCGCCGGGCCATTCCAAAAAAACTAGCAAAAGGACAGGACCTGATTCTAAGAGCTTCTAAATATGTATAGAGTTTTTTAACCCTCAACCAACATTGAGTAATTGTGTTATTTGCTGAGTTGAGAAAAAACTTCGTTTGTTTTAAATGTTGATTTTAAATTAATTTTTTGATACTCTGGGATAGATTAGGTAATTAATTATTTTTGAATAAATCCAAAAAAAAATAATTTTTTGAGAGTTTGCCATTTTACCTTCCACCACCAATTTTTAGATTCAAAATACAAATTTATAGAGCTAAATTTAGAGCTTTATTTATTAATAAAAATAATTTTTAGAAATCAAATGATTTTATTTTTTATTAAACTTCAAACTAGAGTTGCACGAGGTCGAGGTTTTTTGAAAAAACCGAGACCGAGGATCACCGAGGCTGAAAAAGCCGAGATCGAGGTCGAGGGGCAAATTTTGGCCGAGGTCCGAGGTCGAGGTTCGAGGATAACCGAGGTTTTTTTTAAAAAAATTTAACTTTCAAAATCTAAATAAATTTAACAAATTTTATCAAAAATTATCCAAATCATTATCAAACTTCCATATATCCGACATTTCAGAATAAAATTAATAAAATAAACTATTATCAATATTTAATGATTTTGTATTTGAAGAGAAATGAGATTTAGGCTCCTTCCTATACAACAGGGCTGGAGAATTTTGAATTTTAAAAGCGGAAAGCGGAAGCGGATCCAGCCCTGCTATACAACTCATCCAATCCTTAAAATATCGGTTAAGGACGATTCCGCGCGGCGGTTTCCGTGCCCGTTGTAAATTAATTCTCACAAGAAATTTGGAGGCCCTAAGATACATGTAAGTTGGATAGTATTTTGAGAACTTCTCGAAATTGATTGATTCTCAGAAATCCCCCCAAATCCCCGATATCTTTTTAAATCCACTTTAATCCCAGTAAATCGACCGATATTCTTATATCCCCTGAGGACCACTCTTGATCCTTCTTCATTTTTAGCGCCGCAGGCGAAAATTTTGAGAATTTTGGGAGGCTAAACAGCCGTATTCCATTCTTTTTTAGCGCCGCAGGCGAAAATTTTGAGAATTTTGGAAAGACAAGAAGCCAGATTTCTCCAATTTTGTCCTCAGATTGGGTATATTTTTTGCGTTAATTCAGGCCAAAATTTTGTTGATGTTAAAAAACCACCACACGTTTATCAACATTCCCTTAGTAAGGACTCGATATTTTAAGGATTGGATGAGTTGAGCAATTTTGGCCGTGTGGATGAGTTAAGGATTGGATGAGTTAAGCGGACACGGAGATTTAATTTTATTTTGTGAATAAAGCGAGACAGTCTAAGAAAAAACATTATGCCAAAGATGAGTCAATAGAGAAAATTTAAGCATTTTGATTGAATAAAATAATAAAAAAACCCATTCTTAAGGGTGTATATTTGGCCTCGTTCCTCGGCGAGGTTCTTGGCGAGGACCGAGACCGAGGTTCCGAGACCCGAGGCCAGTCAATCCGAGACCGAGATTGCAAAATGGGCGAGGACCTCGGCCTCGGCCTCGGCGAGGCCTCGACCTCGTGCAACTCTACTTCAAACTACGGAGTGTTTTCAAGTGTTTATTTAACGAGAGTTAATGCTTTGGAGTTTCCATATTATTTTTTTATTTAATTAAAAATCCTCCATAAAAAAATTAAAAAAATGAAAATAAAATTTTATTTATTTTTATTTATTGCTTCAACTATTATATCTTTAATGAAAAGCGATAATGAGGATAATGATAATAATAATAATAATGGTGATAATAATAAATATATAGGTTGGCCTTTAATTTTAAAATAATTTTTAAATATGGAATGAACGAATTATTTATAGTATAAAGTGGCTGTCCCAATTCACGAAAATCGGGAATTTATTCAGCTGAAAAATGGAGTAAAGGTCTAGGCTTTAGTGATTTATTTTAAGATATAGATATTATCAATGGACTTGCCCCCTTGTATATAGCTCGGTTCAGTCCCATTGGTTTAATGAGATCATGAAAGATCAAGGGGAAATCGAGCATTGAAGGGGATATACACGGGGGTGCAAAAGTTTTCCTACACCTACCGAAAAATTTTTTAGAACGATAAATCTTTGATTTCCCTTTTAATCTCTGATAAAACCATTGTTCTGAAGAGATCATTCTATATTCTTTAAATATAGAATGATCCCAAATTCACCAATATCCCTTTTAAACACCCAAATCCCACAACATCTCTGTTAATCCCTCCAAATTCGCCTCCCTCTATATCCATCGAAATTTTGAAAGTAAATTTGGCATTGAAGGTGAATTAGTCGAGAAAATTAGCCGATAACTTAGGCATTTTTATAATTTTGATTTTTTTCGTTTCGTTTCGTTTCGTAAAAATTGAGATTTTTTTCGTTTCTTTCGTTTCGCGAAAATGAAATTTATTTTTTCGTTTCGTTTTCGTTTCGTTGAGAGCGAAATTTTATTTTCGTGCAGATCTGCTTAGGACAATGCTCGATAGTAAAAAATAAAAAAATGGATCGTAAAAATGAATATTTTTTCTAGTTTCTACTCATTTTCTTTTTTTCAGAAAACCTCGAGAACCTTATAAATTTGGTTGATGCTCGTTTAGATGTCGTTGAAAAAATGACAATGTATAAATACCTTGAAGGATTATCAGTTCGATCAACTATAAGCGAATATAATTTTATATATAATGCTTATTTGATTGCTAATACATCGGATTATATTATTACAAACTTTTTTCAGGCTCAGCTATATGCTAGTCAGATAGCTCAGGCAAAAATTTCATATTTTTTTCTTATACAAAA
Source organism: Meloidogyne luci (assembly GCA_902706615.1). Taxonomy (NCBI): domain Eukaryota; kingdom Metazoa; phylum Nematoda; class Chromadorea; order Rhabditida; family Meloidogynidae; genus Meloidogyne; species Meloidogyne luci. The sequence goes on along the minus strand of CACSLI010000045.1, from coordinate 887,505 downwards.
ATATCTAAGGAAAAATTTCAGTCATTTTCTTAAGGACATAATGACAGTTTTCTCTGTATATATAGTCACTATAGTTTTTTCTAGACCTGTAAAGGGTCCATCCATAAAATCCTTTTTAAAAACACGTTGTTGTTGACCTATTGAAGATATTAGTCGGATTTTTGAGGATCTTTATTTTTTCATAAAAAGGGTGGCACTATAGATTTAGAGAAACTTTAGCTGAATCATATAGAGTCATATTAGTTTAAGAATTAGAAGAGAGGGGAGAGGTTGTTCCCGTTATGGACGACCAATATCTAAAAGAAGATGGCACTTTCCAGAGGGTGACAAAAATGATTTTAAAAAGGTTAAAGACTTAGGAGAAACTGGCACACCTCTGTTACTAGCCTTAGAGAAGTTATATCTCTCTAAGAGTTTTAAAATAATTTTAAAAATTTCAGAACGCCTATATGAACATATGGTCAACTTATGGTGGCCCTTCTGAAATGATAACATATGAACAATATTCAACTGTTTTAGCCCCAGCCTTGGATAAAATAACCAGAGAATTAATCAAAACATTAAAACTTGTTGCTCCAATTACTTTTACTAAAGAATGCCCAAAATTATTAAAAAAGGCAAAGGCTAATTTGTTAAAAGAAAGAAAAATTGACTCGTTTATGGCACCAGCTAGAGCTGAAGCTTTATATGTTGCGTTGGGAACTGTCTGCAATGTCCCGAATAATTTAAAAAAATGAAGGGACGAATTAAATTAAAAAAAGATGATTTTTTAAATTGAAAATTGGGAATGAAGATGTAATACAAAATATTAATTTTAACAGTATTACAGTCGGACCCTATACCTATAAGATAACCCTTGGGGCTGGAAAATATATCCTTAAAGAGGGGTATTTTTACTAAGAGTTTACATGTACTCTCCGACACAGTGAACATTTATTTAGTTTTTAGTTGATTAAGCATCTCAAATTGAGGTCTATATAATCCAGGCATTCTTATAGCTATGTCCGACTGTATTCATTTTATAAGGGAAAAATATTTTTATATTTAAAAAACAAATTTTATTAAATTATTTTCAATCTAATCCGGAATTAAAGTTTATATTATTGGGTTGCTAAATAAATAAAATTTCTCGGCAATTATTATCAATTAAGCTCTAACAGTACCTTAGGTCCCTAAAACCATTTTTATTTTTTGTAAGAAAGAGGAGAGATTATTAAAAGATAAGCTCAGTCGGTAGAGCACCTGTATTCAGTAATGATGTTCGGGTATCCCGTTTCCCGAGTTTTTTATTTTCCCGAACATCACTAGTATTCGGTATACCACCGAGAAATAACTTCCAGGAGTTCGGAAGACATATGCCTGCCCGAAAGTAAACTTTTATTGCCCATCTCATGCTTTATCGAAACTTCCATAAAATTATATTTTTTTTATTTCATTGGAATCCATGAAGGCATAAAATAATCTCGTTTTTCAACTATCCTTTCCAACAAAGACCCTTTCTTTGGCCAATCACCAAAATAAATAATCTTTGAATTATTCTTCTTTGTCTGTAACAGATAAGCACTCCACCAACTAAAAGTTCCAGTAGAGATAATTAAATGATTACATTTAGATAATATAGCCATATCAATCTCTCTATAGCCGCTATTTAAGTATTTGATAAATATTCTTTTGTTGCCAATTCCTCCAATATTTCTTTTTGCCCAAGACATATTATCAGAAATAACCAAAAATATTAGCAAATTATTTTTAAAATTTTTTGTAAAATATTCCATAGCTTTTTTGTAATATTCAGTGGTGGCCACAGTATGTCCATAACGCTGATTCCTCTGATGCATAGTTAAATCAATCCCGTGCCTAGCATGAATGCCGATAAGAAGGGGAGAATTTGGACTTTGAAAAAATTGGTAAAAGTCGTTTATGTCCACCTTTTTTTATCTCCGCAAGAATTCCCATCTATTTGCCAATGGAACAAATCAACTTTGTAGGATTATGGCGATAAGGAACCTATGCCTCGTGAGTATTTGTACCAATATTTGCAATATATTTCCATGGAATTTTACGAGATTGGATAGCTCCACACACACTGAAAATGATGGACCATAAGTTCAAAAAATCAGTATTAGTGTTCTTGTTTATTTTGTGCCAGCTGCAAATAGAGGGGAATTCTAGGGAGAGAAAAAAAGCTGCCAACTAAACGAAAATTTTTTTTAATTTTTAAAAAATTATTATTACTTCATCTTCCTTCCATTCCCAATCAAAATATCACTCAAAATTAAATTCGCTCTCTCAACAATCCCGGGAAGAAAATTAAAATTCCTTAAAATTAATTGAGCATGTGCCGGATGAAAATAACGATAAGATTGGAAATACCCATTAATTACTGAAATATTTTTATATTTATTTTTCCAGTTTATTTTATCGTTAAATGAAGGAATATATTTGCAGCAATCCTGTTAAGAGAGAAAAAATTTTTTTATCAGGGTAAACTATTATTACCTCAAAATTTGTTGCAGTATTCTCAACAATTAATTTTTGTAATTGTTTTGTTTCAATAAACAAAACTTTTTTGTCTAAATCAAAAGCTCTCCTAAGTTTACAGTCACTTGGAAGCAATAAATAGGCATTTTCATGTTTAGCCAAAACTCGTAAAGCAGCAAATTGAAACATTAAGTTTCCAAGTCCTGGACTGGATTTTTCAAATTTATTTGTGAAATATTGCTAAGCAGGGATGGAAAAAGGGGGAGGAGACTGATTAGATAAGGCCTTCGAATATAGTAGAGGAATAGTGGAAAGAGCTAGCTTCTACCTTAGTAGAAGGTAGAAGCGCTAGTAGAAAGGAGATGAAATCATAATCATTATTTCCTCGCAAGAGCTTATCAATCCCGGAAAAGTCGGTCTAGTTATCAACCAGTATAATACAGTCATAGAAATGCCCCCATATATTTAGAAACTATATTTGTACTTCCAAGACCGCATACAATAAGCAGCATCATTCCATCCTGCCGAGTAAGGTTGTCGGATAACTGGAAATCTTCAGATATCTGGACCCGATATCCGAACCGAAAATTTTCGGATATCCTGTCTTTTTCGGATCCGGATATCCGGATCCGACAACCTTACTGCCCAGCACACGCTGTACTACAAATATTATTTTTGAAGTGAATACATAGAGTTAATGAAATTTTCTTTCTAGCATAAAATTATTTTCTAAAACTAATTTCGATTTTACCTGTAAGTAAAATCTCCAGTAAGATATTTAGTATTAGCATTATTATTTTTAAACAGTTCATCTATATTCTCATAAATTTTAGTTTCTGCCAAGTCCCAAGGCTGATCGAATTCCAAGTTATCCCCTCCTCGAGGAAATACGACCGTTCTTTGTAAAACAAACAAATTTTTATTTTTAAAGTCATTTTTTGCATAAAAATAAGGTTGGGGTTGTAAAAAATAAAGGAATAAAAGGATCGTAATAAAAATAAATAAACTTGAAGCAAGGCAAAATATATAAGGAAAAAGCCTTCGAAAAATTAAATTTCGTAAAAAATTAATCCAAAAACGACGGGTTAATAAAGAGAAAATAAAATATAAATAACAAGTCATTATTCGCGTATATTGATTTAGCGGGATTTATTGAATGGTGTATATAAGGGATATTAATAATGCACAAAAATATTGATAGAGGTAGGATTCGTTCGCAAGTTTAATAATTTGGAGAATGAGAAAATGACCTTGATTTTTAACTAGTATTAAATAGATATAACTTGAACCTAAGGGATTAGCCGAAAGATACTACATAAGATGAAAGGTGAATCCACCTTCGTCTAAGTACATTGTACTTAACAATCTTTCTCAAAATTTAAAATTTTAAATAAACAAAATAATTTTATAAAAAGTAGACGAATATAGTAATAAATATTATAAATTTATTCAATCTTTGAATATCATTAAACACTTGTATGGAGTCCCAAAAGTTGAGATGTCTCATCTGGCAATCCAGCTCCACTGGTAGGGTGTCTAGCTCTCAATTCAGGGGAATATTCAGCAATTTGAGAGGGGGCTCCATTTTTAGGTCTCAATTCCAAAGTGCTATCAGATCCAACGCTTTTTGGAGGCATCGATTCTGCTCCTCCAAAACCCTGATTTTTTTAATAAAAAATTTTTTTTAATAAATTTTTATTTACGGGTGTCATAAATTGTTGTTGTTGTCTTAGAGTACCGCCAGGAACCTTTTCTTGATCCTGCCTTCTTTTAACTTTAACAACCCAACAACTGAGAAATAGGAGAACAACTACAAGTATAATGCCAACTGTTCTGAAGTTTTAAAGAATTTTTTTGAAAATTGTATAATTTTTTAAACAAACCCAAGTATGCCTAGTAACCAAGTTAACATATTATCCATTTCTCTAGAACGGCACCAAGGCTGCCCACCTTTATTCCATTCAAATCTATAGCTATTGGGGTACTGAAAATTGATATAATTATATTGTAAATTAGAAGATGGTGGAGGGATATTTAGAGACCGAACCGAGACGAGATCTCGACAAAATCCCGGTTATCGAGATCAATATCTGACCTATCAGTTAGGTCACTAGTAGGTCTCTATGTAGTAGTTATGCTTCAAATTATGAAGCTGGTCAGGGATGGTATTAGAGAATATGAACATAGGAAGAATAATAATGAAGAAGCTCGAGGTTCAGGCTAGCTTTAAAATCTCAGACTCACATTATAATCAACAACTAAAGAACATTTATATTCGGAATCACCCTTTATCCAGTGAGTCTAAAATAATTAAATTAAGAATTTAAAATAAAAACGAAGATGAAATTGCCTGAAAACATTCAAATCTAGCAACATCTCCTTGCATATAACTTGGAGCTAATGCTGGTGTTTTAATCATATATTCCTACAATAAGAGGACAAATCATTCAAAAATCCTTAAAAAAACACTTACAGGATATTCAATATTTATAGGTCCACAACTATTATAACTTCTAATTGCTTGTCCCCTATCATGGAAAAAAGCATTCCAAGTATCTTTTACTTCATTCCCTAATACTTCAGCATTTAAAAGAGTAAAATCATAAAGACAAGGAACATTATCTCCACAATGTTGAAGTATTTTGCCTGGATTGTCTGGACATTGAGAAGCCCAATCCCAATAAAGTTGGCCTTGATAAGGTTGCATTCCGACTTTTAAAAGATTTTAATTTTATTTTATTTTCCCTCTTCTTACGAGTATCTCTAGAAGCTAAATCATTGCATTGTTGTAATATCTGCATTAATACAGAGCCTGTTCTAGGCACAAATCTGTATTGGGGTGTTTCGTAAATTTGGGCAGTTTTGTAGATTGGTTCGTTTTTCATTGCGGCCTCTGGGAAGGCTTCGAACTTTTTGTCTTCCTCTCGGCTGGTTGTGAACCTTAAAAAATATTGTTATGGGCTGTGAGGGAACTTCAACTTGTGTTAATAATATTAATTATAAGGATGTCTGTTAGTATGGTTTAAAAAATATTTTTTATCCAAGGAATAAGGAACAAATGTATCTATCAGGCAAAACAGGCTCCACAAAATACGAGGTATTCCTTCTATAAAATGCCCTGGTTTGCTCCTATAAGGTGTGAATTTGAGATACCTTCAAACACTCCTATTCAGTACCAGCCCCTATCTACATAATTCTACTAAATCCAAAATAAATTCCCCTACATATTATCGGTAGGTATCATATACTGATTTAAAGTTTGTTGTTGGTAATCAGTAAAACGTTCTCCAGACCCGGGTATTCTATAGTAAGTAATTATTTGTTGCCGAATTGATTCAGAATTAACTTCATTTAAAGTCAGAGTGCTGTATATAGAGCCTGTAACTGTATCAGGGAACGGACGCATTAAACCTGACACTCGGGGCAAATTATAACGTTGACGCATTTCTTGATCTCTTGTTTTATCTCCATCTGGTTGCTTTTTTTAATTAATTAAAAATAAATATTTATTTATTTCTTCCTACCACTCCATATTGAGGAGGAACACTTAAAGCAATATCCAAAATACCCATAGATTCTTGATACATTGGCATTCTGTCAATATCAACAGAATAACTTTCCCTGATTCGAACACCAATTTGGGCTTCCTCCAAAACTACATAAACTTCTGGTTGGCCTCTTTCCACGTTATTTACATAAATTAGAACTCCTAAAAATGTTTGGGATAAGTTAAGGGATATGACTCTTAAATTTACCCTTAAATCGTTGCAACCTCATTGTGTCAAAATATCGAAGTATATTTCCAACAATAACTGAAGTTCGATAGCGAAATCTTCGAGTATCCCCTCTTGCCAACACTAAGACTCTCTAAAAGTCTAATTTTATGTAAAAATCCAAAATTCCTTACATCAGTTCCAGTAGCCTCCAAAGCAATTCCAGTAATTACAGTAGCATTTGTAGGTTGAACCAATTGCTCTTGAGATAGATAACGGCCTAGCATACTAAAATCTACACGTCTATTGGGATAACGTTCCAAACGAATTTGGATTCGAACTTCGGGATTATTTATTGTTTTGGGAATGTGGAGAAGTGTGTAAACACCAGGCTCGTTAAAAACAAATTTGTCGTTGTCTATAGTGTGGAAAGTACCAGCACCCATTGCTTCCCCTATTTTTTTAAAAGGAAATTTTTGAGAAAAAATCTCTTCAAAAAACCAATAGCTGGTGGTTGATATTGTTGACATCCACTACTTGGCCTTCTCCAATAAAAAAGTTGGCAACGAAATTTGGCAAATTTACAACAAAGAAAATAAGGCATATAATCATGGTGAAAGGCAGAAAGACCAGGAACTTCAAATTGACCCATATATGGAGGGGTACCAAATTCATAGGCTCTCAGTGGAAAGCCTGGATTGTAGGGAGTTTCTTCAATTACTTTAATGACTGGTTGGTATGTTGTTTGCATTAAAAATCCTTTTTTAAAATTTTTGGCAAATTTTATAATTATTAGAGGGTGGCGCCTTCTAAATTCGGTCATAGTAGATTTTGTCATAGTCCTTATATCAATCTAGCGTTACACCTCATTTGAAGAGATATCATGTGATTTGGAGGGAGGCCACGTTCTTATGTTACGGGCTCAAACGGCCATTGGCATTTCATACATAAAATAAATATTTGACAGTAGTTCCACTATGTCAAAACTTAGTCGCCACCCCAATCTATGTTTAATTATTTAATTACTAAGGCGCGGATTTATAGGCATGTAAAACTGTAAAATAGGCGCCTAAAATAGGCACCAAAAAGCCAAAAAAGGCACAAAAATAGGCATCTAAAATAGGTTATCAGGCCTATAAAATTAAGAAAAAAGCAAGAAAATACCCATTTATTCATCATTTTTTGAATTATAAACTATTTATTAAAATCTTTTGCCATTTATTCGACATTTTCAATCATTTTTTTAAAAAAATAGTGCAAATTTTTCAAAAATGTCGATAAATGAAAAATGGAAATCTTGCCCAACCCACAAAACGTCCCACTCCAAAATGTCCCACCAACAAAACGCCTAATCTCAAAATGTCCAACGGAGCAAAAATACTCAATTCGTCGAACTATAAAATAAAAATGGGAGCTGGCACCGATTTTTTTTAAAATCTGGGGTGATTTTTTAAATTTTGCACTGCGTTTTAGGCAAAATTTAGGAAAAATTTCTAAAAAAGGCAAAAATAGTACCGAAAATTCCAAAATAGGCAAAAAGGCACAAAAAGTCCAAAATAGGCAAAAATAGGCAAAATAAAAGTCATGCTAGACTCTTCGGACCAGGCTAAAAACACGTTTTTTGAACGTATTACATCATGCCAAGCTCGCAGAAAAAAAAGGCATTTGCCTATAAATCCGCGCCTTATTAATTACCCTTTTCATCATAACAACAAACTTGTCCATAATGTGTTGGAAATCGTCTTTAAAAATATAAATTTAAATTCTGTTCAAAATAAACTAACGTTCCCCTATCTTGACCATCCCTTCCATAATATCCACCACCAAAAGAAGTACCTTCACCTCCCGTTTCTGTCCCTCTATCTCTATAAAAATCTCCTCTATTATATTCACTATATCCATAACCATAATCAAAATGCCTCCCAGAATAAGAGCCGTAAATGTTGGATGACTGGAAATTTAAAGGGGGAATAAAGGTGAGAGAGAGGGAATCAGAGCTGTTTCAAAATTGACACCTTGATCCCAAAATCCGGGAATTTCAAAGTCCGCCAACCGATTCCCACTTCTTAGCACCCGGAGTAAAAGGGCCAAATGAGCGTTACATATTCACCAAACTTTTTCGATTTTTGATTTCCCACAAACTTGTCCCATGTCTTGGAAATCCCCGGAAGATTTTTTTGTTTCGAAACAGCTCTGGTTCGGAGATAAAGAACAAAAAATTACACTCATATAACAATTCTTAGCCCCAATCATAGAAGTGCAGGTTATGTCTCTAAATGTTTGTGAACAACGTGGATGAGGCATAAATCGACCCAAGTCGAATTTGGCCTGATTTTCCATACAAGGACAGGAAGCATTTGTTTCTACATCTCGAATAAAGCTTTGAAATATTTGGAATTAAATCCAAAAAATATCAGAGTAACAAACTTCCATTGAGCCCCATCTTCATCAAACCAATCATGACACATTTCTTTTGCTTTTTGAGCAATAAATTCTTGTTGAACGTCTTGTTCTTGACGAGAAAATGTTGTTGTTTCATATCGAGGATTTCCAATAGTCCAAAGCCAGTGAAGGGAAATTGGGGCAGAAACAAGGCTAATTAAGGAGAGATTAAAGTAATTTCTAGGTAAATTAAGGACTCTGATCTTGCTAAACAAGTATGGAAAAAGGGTATGGGGATGGTCAGAGTATTTAGATATTTACCAGTTAATTTAAAGTGGTTATTTAGTTGATCCCGGGAAAGTAGTTCTCGTTACCGACCATTATAATAATTTATGGAATAGCCTTCCCTCCATTCCGCCCTCCCTCCATTTCTTATTCGATGTCGCCTTTGGGACCTTAGGAGTCGATGCTGTTAGGCCTCTTGTGCCCTCTAAAATAATGATTACCCAGAAAGAAGTTGTGGGGCTTGAAACGCTGATTGTTCATTTGTTCTTAAAGGAGATAATTTTAAATATCCAACTCTAAAAGTAAAAAGTTCATTCATTCTTTCCCAATCATTCATGTACCTTTAGATTAAATAAATTTATTTATTTTTTCTAATTTTCTATAAAAAACCATTGTTCAACTTGATTTAAATTAATTCTCTCTTTCTGAGCATTCCATCTATACTCATAAGTATTTCTATTAGAATAAGTTGCTAATCTACAAAGAACTCGATGTTCGGGGCGGAATTTTTTGATCTAAATTTAAACATAAATAAACTTGTTTTACAAACAAGTTCCTTTTACTAAAACTTGTTTGTAAATAAATATTTTAGATTCTGATAAAAACAAGATGCTCATACCCATCACACTTATAAAAACTTGCTTCCGACTAATAATTCTTCCGTTAATTTAACTTTTACTAACTATAAGTCTTCGGTTTAATTCCATCTTTATTCGGAGATTCCCGAGAGATGTGCCTTGTTTAATGGCAGCAATACATTACTTAAGCTAATATTGGCCAATAAGATTTGTAACTGTTCAGACATGCTAAAGACAAATCTTAGCCTATGCGAAGGAGGTGGCAGTAAGTGTTATAACTGGGGAGGTTGTGGCTTTTAAAGAAAATGTTTATTTACTTGATCATCCTTAGATTCTTTATAACCAATAACATATAAACCCAATTGAACACCATAAACGGCATCATCACTTATATGCATGTTTTGATCAAAAAAGTTTAAATCTGGATTTGTAAAGTTGCGAGGATACCAAGAAATGGGCATAACAATATTTGGTAAGGGATTTTTGTACCAATCTTTAAATTGGTTAGATTATTTTTTAGTGAGGAATTTATGTATGTAGTTACCATAAATATTGCCAACATCCAAACGCATAGGATCTAATGTTGGGGGAACTAAAAAAATATTTTTTTCTTAAAAATTCAACATTTTCTAACCAAAATAAATATATCCAACAAAAGCCCTTTCATCATTAGCTCCTTGACTTTGTGGTTGGAAAAACACAGTTTTAGTTCCCCAATCATAAATTTTTGGAATATTACATCTAGCCATTGCTGCATTAAGTACAATACAAGAAGCTGTCTTTAATTTTTAAATTTAGGGAGAAGGAAGAACAAGTTAGGAAGACAATGTTTTTAAAAATCAGAATTAAATAAAAACATAATCAGAAAAAGGAAAAACATCAACAGATCTGAGGGAAACAAGTTGGAATTTAGAGAGGAAAATAAATCAGAATTAAATATAATCAGAATAAATAGAAGGAAAGCAAGTTGAGAAAAATACGATTTAGTGTTTTTCTAATCAGAATTTAATAAAAACGTTATCAGAACTAGGAAGAAAAACATGTTAGGAAAACACAAAATTAAATAAAGAAAAATCAGAATTTAATAAAAACATAATCAGAAAAAGCAGAAAAACAAGTTTTAATTACCTGTCTTTGTTCAATCATTAAAATATATGTTTGTGTTCTATCCAAACATATAGCATTAACATCAACAGTCATTTCACCCAACATATTTACAATATTTGGATATATCATTATTGGGTCTTTTAAAAAATTATTTTTTACTCCGAATTAAAAAACTTACAAGTTCCCCCAGTTTTATTTGAACACCCTCCAGGCCTAACAACATCATCAACTCTAAACATATAACGGCCACGAACCATGTGAGGAACTCCAGAACGCTGAGCTAGGACTTTGGGGGTGTTTTTGTAATTTTGTGTTGGGTCTACAAGAACAAAGCCTGTGTGATTTCCTCCATTGAAAAGTGCCTGAAGATTTTTTAAAAATCAGAATTTAATATTCAAAATAAAATACCTGACACCTTCCACTTCTAGAATTCATTCGAATATCAGCAGCATCAAATCCAAGTTTGTCATAATTTAAAATAACATAACTAAGTCTTCCAGCTTGGTCAGTTAACCAAACAACTTGATAGGTAGCTAATTGCCCCCCATCAATATCTGCTCTACCAGAAATTGCAGAGGCTGTGTTATACCAGGTAACGACTAAAGCAGCATCTGCACGAAATGCTGTTGCACCTGCTACTCCTTCTGAAAATTTAGAAAGAAATGTCTGGAAACAAATCAGAATTTTATCTGAACATATTTCTCCTGTTATTTATTGGGGAATATATGTATTATGCCTGGAAAACAATGAATAAATAAATCAGAATTAAATCTGAACAACATATTCCCGTTTAATTATTGTCTGGATGAAATCAGAATTTTATTTAAAGATGTTTGTTAAGGGACAATTAATAGTACATATATTATGTTGGGGAAACTATTTATGTAAAAGTCAGAATTAAATCTGAACAAACATAGTTCCCTTTACTTATTGAATCAGAATTTAATTCAAACAATTAATTACCCTGTAACCAACGCATCATTTGATCAAGAAAATAATCTCCAGCAGCGTCACACCTTACATAATTGTCAGCAGCCGCCGGACATTTTTGAAAACGAAAACCAAAGAAACTACTTTCCGGCATTGTTCCCCCAACATCTGGCCCTCCAACATTCATTCCAGAACCTCTACCAAACATTGATTGTCTCATAATTAAACGATAATAAACACCCGATCTTAAAGCTACATTGCTATCTTGGGGTATCTAATTAAGGGAAGGAAGGGGGTTTTTTTGAAGGGAAGGAAGAATAAATACCTGTTGTTTGCATAAATAAGGGCCAATCATTGCTGGATCCTGTTGTCTAGGCCAATCTGTAGCTTCGGGACCGACATTCTTTTTAATTTATTTTTAGATTTAAGAACATTTTTAAATTTACAATTGTGGGGCCTTGGTCAAGAACTGTAGCAAAAGCCATATATCCATTTACTGACAACTTTTTTAATTTATTTAAAAAATATTTATTTTTAATTATTTACAGTTGTATAGTTGTAAAGACCTCCATAAAAAGGAAAATACATATATAAATCTATTGTTTGTCCAGCAGTCAAAAATCCTGGATGGACTTTTCTATCGCCAACTTCTGGGCCAAAAGGGACCAAATTTACTGAAGAAATAGAATATTGTTTAGTTTTATAGAAAATCAGAATTAATTTAAAACAATATCAGAATTTTATTTAAACTTTACGGGATGGAACTCTAAACAACAAACACAAAAAACGAAACATATCAGAATTAAATCTGAACATAACAATCAGAAATAAATTCAGAAAAAAGAATATCAGAATTTAATAAAAAATTTAATAAAACATTTCAGAGTTAATAAATACAGAATTAAATCAGAAAATGATCATAAATAACTTAGAAACATTCCAGAATTTAATTCAAACAAAATAATCAGAATTACCTCCATAAAGTAAATTATCTCCAATTCCAGAAAAAAGTTGAGATCCTTGAGGACCAATATTCTGTCCACCCCCACCCCCTACAGGAACATTACCTCCACCAACAGGAATAGCTACAGGGGGTGGAGGTGGGGGAGGTCCTCCTCCTCCCATTTGATTTTGTGGAAATTGTGCATTTATTATTATTAAAATTGATGAAATTAAGAATAAAATAATTAAAAAATAATTTTTAAATTTATTTAAATTTTTTGTTGTTGCTGTTTCCATTAATTTTATTTATTAATTTAAGAATCAAGCTTTCAATTTAAAATTTTTTTAATAAATTAATTTACATAATTTTTCTATAAATTAATAATATTTAAAATTTTCGGCAATTTTAAATAAATTTTTTGACTTCTCACGCCTCTTAATATGAACGAAATTTAATTCTTATAATCTTACTTTAGTTGCGAAAAATAAAATTTTAGTAAAAAAATCATAAAAATATTAATCATTTATTTTTATCATTATTTATTTTTATAGTTTTATTTGAAATAATTTTATTTTACAATCCTTACGTTTTCTTTCGATTAATTTGTGGACTCTTCTAACAATAAGTCTTATAAAAGTCCAAGTCCTATAATTTTGTGAAAAGAAAACTTTCTGGAAAGATTAAATAGAGATTTAAATTCGCTACAAAATTAAATTTTAGTGAAATAAAATAGAAATAATTAGAAAAAATTAGTGAAAAAATTTGGGAAAAAGAATACTTTTTTGCTTCATTAGTATCATTTAGTTATTTGACCATAACTTTTTCTACCTTCAAAATTTCTATTTTTTAGTATTTCATAGAGAATTTTCTTCTCTATTCGTTAGTAGCAAAATTATCGAAATTGGTTAAATATTTCTCGAGTTATAGGGCTGGGACTTTACTTAGGTAATGCTCAACTGACTGTCCACATTCTAAAAGAAATTTTTTTACGATTTTCCTTTTCAGATAAAAGAGATTTTTTTGTCTTATTTTTTTTTCCTTTCCATACTTGGACGAAGGTAAAAAAAGTATTTGGACAAACATTGGCGATTATTAAAAAGAAATAAAAATAGCCGGCTGGAAATAGTTGCTGCCATTTTTCCCTTTTCTCTCGATAAATGTAAAGGTCGATTTTAAATGATTTTTGTTATACAATAAATATCGGGAAAAGAAGAATATTTTTAAATGGGATTTTTAAAGAAAAAAGAATAGTTTTTGAAAATATATAAAAATAAATGCAACAATGAATGTAATAAATCTGAGATTTGTAGACTTTGGATTAGTGTTTAGAGGAGGAGGAGGTTCCAAATGAAGACGGAGCTAAAGTAAGAAAAAAGTCAGAGCTTGATCAGTGGTTGGAAGCTCGCCCAAAAATTCCAAAACTCGTCCAAAATCCAAGATACTCGTACCTGTATACGAGTACGAGTAAATTTTCAAAATTCCAACCACTTCTCTAAATGTAAAAGTCGGCCTTTAAATTTTAAATATCAAACTTTGATTCTTAGGTTTAGTGATGTAATTTAGAGAAAAATTAAAGAATGGCGTTAAAAATTGCTCTTAAATTTCCGAATTATTAAAATTAATTGGAATGTGTGAAACAGTTGAAAGGAAGGTTTGGAAGTTGAAAGGAGGGTGCGAGATTGTCTTGGTTATTTTTTAAATTTTGGTTGGATTTTAATTAACTGTCAAATGTTAAAAATTAAATTAAATTAATCTTAAAAATAAAATATATTTAGAGAGCAAGAAAAAAAATTAAAAAAAGGGAAGGTAAAGATAACGGAGGGGAAACTAGCTGCTAGCAAGCAAAAAATATAACTGAGAATTATATGAGGGGAATTCAAAAAGTCTACCTACCTACCACCAGCTTCCCCCAACCATCCAGCCTTTACTACCAACCACAATGTAAATACCTCGTTTTGTTTACAAAATGATTCATTCGTAAAAAATGAAAAAATGGGGAGGAAAGACGGGAATGGAAAGGAAAGATAAAATAATTTATTTAAGAAAGGGTAATTTTTGGGTAATAATTAAAGTAATTTTTTGGAAGAATATAGAGAAAAGGATTGGGGCCAGGTTGGGTCGGTTCGATAGATCGAACTGGGCATCGAATTTTTGCCCGAAAAATACTCGAACTGCCCGGCCCGAAAAAACTGAGGCCAGAAAAAATGATTCGAAAGTTCAACCCTAATAGAGAGTATTAAGTAGATATCGATAGAGAATGTTTATTGGGAATGGGCGAGAATTTATTGAAAAATCTCAGATCAAAAGTAATCCCTCACATATCTCACTATATCACTGTTAATCCCACAAATCCATTCTTAATTACCCTAATACCACTATATCTTTCCTTGGGACTTAAATTTTCAGCGCGTCTGCTGGTAATTTTTTGGAAGAAATCTTTGGATATCCGGAACCAAACCGAAGAATCCTCGTCTGCTAGTTACAGTGAACTGCTCCATTTATAAATCGCCCCATATAAAATCTATCAATTCCAATGAAATATACAAAATATCCAAACAAAATCAACAGGTTTAAAGGGGGTTTTAGAATCAAATTTTAGAAATTTTTAGATTAAATCAATTTTATTAATAAATTTTTATTTTTAAATTATTTTTATTTACTTTTTTTTTAAATTTTATTAATTAAATGAATTTTTAGAATCAAATCAAAAAATATTTTCTTGCAAATTTATTTATATAATTTACAAATTTTAAAAATAGGTATGTTCATTTCTTTCAAAATTTTAAATAAAATCTGGCTTTTTAAAAAGATTTGGATAATAAAATTTCTTATGCGAAGCAAACATTAAATTAGCCTTTCCATTCTCAAAAAAATAGTTAAATACACGAGAACACTCATCTAAACGGCTAGCCCCAGAAAATTCGCCAAATTTTTGTTGATTATATCGAAGAAGCATTTTTGTATATCGAACAGATTCTTCATAAAGCAACTCTTTGCCTGTGGAGGATAATCCATCGGCATCTAGAAAATGAAAGCTGGAAAGGATTCTACTAATCCTCCTCTTACTTGATTGAGAGAAGAATATAGCCAATAGAAGGGAAAATTCCTCAATAGAAATTGTAGCTTTTTTAATACGTTCAACAGGCTTTGTGTAAAAAGAATCGGCCAATTTAATTAATCTAAATATTTAATAAGTTTGTTAAGAGGTAAAAAACAAATAGAACTGATTAAGACTTTATTTAAAAGCATCTCGATTAACGAGATTTTTTAGATATTAATCTCGAAGGATCTTCATATCAATTCAATTAACTATAAATAAGCCATGCGGAAACGAACCTATTGGGATATTTCAACGTACAACAGTCACTCTACTAATTTCGGGACCTACGGCCACTGGATCCTGGATAGTAAATTGTTCTATTGAAGGAAAGACACAAACAATCCCGTTACTCCGCTCCGATATGTCCGTCCATTATAAATAATAATCAAGATTAACATACGAAACATCATTTTTCAAATATTCACAATGAAGTATGCCAATCACAGGCATAATACAATCTTTCCGCATAAATGTATCAACGCCAAGTTCATAAGAAAGATAGCTATTAACAAAACACGCACCAAAGTAGAGCGTGTGCCGAAGTAGAGCAATCTAAGGGATAATTTTGTGAAACATAAAAAAAATTCAATTAAGAAAATCTTCTAAAATTATGAAATAAAAAGGAGTAATTGTCGCTAAAAATAGTGAAACTTACAAGCAAGTTCCGTTAAAGCTCCATTAAAGCAACTACCAAAGTTATTGAGCTGCCCAAGATCTTGAGAGGTGTAAAGAGAGAGAAAAAAAGTGCTCAAGACAGGTCTTGACCTTGACTCAAAACTTTACTGGGATATACCCCCAAAGGCACCCCTCCGGCTATACAGCCTAAAAACAGGTAAAAAGTTAAGTGAACGATGGTAGGCCGACACAAAAAAAAGAGAAAGTTGGGACAAGTAAAAATTAATCTTTGATGACGACAGTGATTGATTGAAAACCAAATATTAACTTTAATATACCTGATCCGATAAAGATAATTTCACAAATACAGGCATAGTTCTTGCAAAAGCAACAAAGACCATTCTCTCAACAATAATACTTTTAATAACCCTTTTATTAAATATTCCAACACTTTCTATGTCTAATCTCCAATCATCTAATTCCTTCTCAGAAATAGGCAAAGGATTTGGCTAAAGGGGAAGTCTTTTGTCCAATCTTTTAAAGTAAAATTTTACCGAAAACGTATTAATTAGATTAAAAATATTAAATCCAGAGAGAATAATATCTTCTAATTTAAGGGGGCCTTCCAAAAATATATCGTCTAAATCAGTAAATGCATGCAATATCCGCCTTTTAGCGTCAACAAATTTTATTAAAGAATTAATCTCCATAAGATCAGCGTTACAAATAGTAAAGAAGGTTGAAGCAACATGCTTAATTATAATTATTATTTTCGTCAACAAGCCTTTTTAGCCAAGAGAATATTAAAATTATAGCTTTTTCCTCTTATCACTAAGGTTGGCACGGATATCCGGAACCTGAAAAAGTCCGGATATCCGGAAATTTCCAGTTCCGGTTCCGGATAACAATACAATAGACGGTCCCTCTGTTCAATAATGCATTGATATACTTTGCATGAATAAGATAAGGAGTTCATAAGGACATATTTGCCTCACAGATTACTAATCTTATTTGCTACTTTTATTTATTTTTTGGTGTCAAAATTCCAGAATTCCAAAAATTATTAGACCAAAACACCGAAAACTTCCAGGTTTTAAATATATTCTTACCGTTTGATTTTTTGAAACTATTCTATCTTCACAACTTTCGGTATCATTATCTTCATTCCCATCATCTTTCACAGATTCTGGACATATATCATGACGCAAATATGGAATTTCTTAAATATTTTTAAATTCATTTAATCAAGAAATTTTTGAATTATTTATGGTTTAATATATTTACAAATTAGAGTCTAACTCACAATACCGGTCTATAGGTTCTAGAATACAGAACAAGGCACTTATCGCCCTTGATCCTGCTAAACCCCTCGATATTCTTTTTCAAAGGTTTCAGGGTCAATAGAATTGAGGGTGCAGGTCTGCAAGTGTACTAGGTCTTTAGGTTTGGACTCCGATAAATTACAATTAACAATTTAGTATTTTAAATTAATTTTTTTACTTGGTTTTCTCATTCCAACAGCTAGACACTTTTCAAGTCGACACCCTTTACAAAATAATCGGAATTCTTTATTTGTGTTCTTATCAACAACAATTTTATTTTTAATTTCGGTTGTTTTAGTTAAACAAATACATTCGAATTTGCCAAGTTTTTGTTGGAGATAACGACTTTTTAAATTAATTTTTTATATTTTTTTTTAGAAATTACCTAAAGAAAGCTCCACAAGCCTTACATGTACGGACACAATAATGATTGTAAACATTCTTCATTGAGCCACAAACTTTACAATCTTTCACATAATTTTTATTCATTTAAAATTAAATTTCTTTGAATTATTTAATAAAATTACTAAAAAATAATTTAACAGATTTAATAATTAAAAATTTAATTCAGCCTACATATAAGGGGGGTTTTAGTATCAAAATTCCGATTACTAGTTTTTAACGGCTATACTCACAAATACCAGAAAATATCCGTAAACAAAATCCAATTGTATTTGCTAAACTTTTAGAGACAATTGATTTAACCATGCTAACTCTAAAATCCCAAGAAAAACCTTGTTAAAACAAATTTATTTATTAAACAAAATTTATCATTATTCATTTACTTACTGACTTTATTTATTTTTATTGCTTTGGTTGAATTTTACGCCTATATGGCAGATAAATTATTATTTAAACCCCGATATTTAGTTGGGTTTCAGGTTTTGAGATTTCGGAGAAGCGATCATGTTGGAACATATTTTTTATTATTATTAATAGATACATATTATCCGAAAAATTTTTGCGGATTTCGATTGAAAAATAAAAATTTTAAGATTTTGGTTTTAGTTGTTAGAAATTTCCATACATAAAATTTTCGAAAATCGGAAAATACTTGAAAAACAATAGATGAAAATTAGGGATAGGTTTCGATCGGGAAAGGTTCTCACTTAAAGGATTTTTAAAAATTAAAATCTCTAGTGAAAATTGAGTTTTTGCTTGATTGATAATAATAATTATTTATTTGTTAATAACTGATTAATATCAACTTTTCATTAAAAATTAATCGATTTGGGTAAAATTTAATTTTTTTTTATTAACCAAAAATGCATATAAATTTATTTAGTTTATTGAATAAAATTAATATTAAATAAATTAAATTTAGTATATAAATGTGTTTAATAATTTTTTTGGAGGGTTTCAATAGAATTTTTAGTTTTTAATGAGCATTTTCGTGGGGTGCTTCAAGTTTATTTTATTTGTTTAGATGCTCCAACTTGGCTAAATGTGAGCTAGAATTAATTTTGGGGAATTTAAAATTTTTTTTTCGTTTTGGCAGCACGTTTAAATTGATTTAGTCAATAAAAAAATTTTTTTTGAACTTTTTTTGTGGTAACCTTCTCTTTTATTACAAGGATAAAATTTTATCAAATTATTAGAAAAACAAAGAAGATTTGAGAAACTTTTAGCTTTTTTATGTCGGCTAGATCCCTGATGGAAACAATCATTTCTATCAACAAAATTGGTGATTCCTTTGTTTCCTATTTTCTTCACTGCATCTTCAGCCAATCCTTTCCGATGAAATAAAAAGTAGATCAGCATCCCAAAGGTCGCCAAGATTATGTCAGTTATGTCAAAGTCCCAATGTCTTCCTTTTGAACGCGTCAATCCACACTTTTTCTCCATCAATTTTAGTCAATTTCGGCATCTATTAAGCCTCCATTTCAGGGATTAAACCCAATATTGCTCCATCAAATTTGTTGTTTCCGATTTTATAACTGGCTTTTTAGCAAGCCTGTCAGGCGCTGAAGATTTTTATTAAAAATAAATTAAAAATTATATTAAGACTAGGTCTAGCAAATATCGGCGGTACCCCAAAATATCGGCGGTACGACAATTGCGGATACGCACGTGCGGATGCGACGATTGCGGATATAAAATTTTTAAAAAGTTCAAGATTTTTTAAAGTTTTCAGTGCCACATCTGTCTAACAATAATTCGGAAACCGTCAGAAGTCTGAAGCAGGGACAAAAGAACGGAATATCATTTCAATCATTTCTAAAATTAAAAAAAATTTTAATCCGCAATTGTCGCATCCGCACGTGCGTATCCGCAATTGTCGTAACACCAAAATATCTCCGTATTTCAAAAATTAATTTTTCGAAACCATTTTTAACGATTATTTCGTAGTAACGTACAATCATCGAAATTTGTTTCGCAATTGTAGTATGCTTCGATTTCGATATCCTTTTCTAATTTAGTAACCAATTTTTCGAAGTTAGAGACGTTTTTGTTGTTAGTTCTTTCAACCATTTTTCCAAAAATATAATCTTCATATTTGTTATCACCATCAATCTTTTAAAGCCTGTCGGAAACGTTGTTTGTCTTAATGAAATTTTGTTAGTTTCATTTAGCTATATAAAATTCTGATCCTTAAGGATTACCGACTATTAATGGAACAATGGTTACTGACAGTTTAAAATTTAGTCAGTTTCAGTTTTACGGGTAAAATTAATATATTTACCGTAGGGCAATGGCAAAAGTTTGTGTTTGTCCATCAAGGTCAGAATCAACTAAGCATCTGTCGTGAACGATACAGCATTCGTTAACCGGATCTAAAAATTTTTGTTAATTTCATTTATATTTCATTTCCAAATTCATTCCAATTATCATTTTTTGATAATAAAAATAGAAAAACAAAAAATAGAAAAATTTACCATCAGATAAGCTTATTCCATAGTCGCAATAGGCAGCAGAAGCAGCTCAAAAACAATTGTCTAAAAATTCATCTTGAAGGTTTCGCACATTTTTGGATAGCATTACAGCATGTTTATCTTCACATGGAACTTCAACTTTGTCAAGAATGGAATCAAACTTCCATACATGACCTTTCCTTTTTGCTGATCTACAATACTTTTCGGCCATTTTGATTCCAATTTCCATTCCATAATTAAATATGGATACAAGTGCAGCTTCAGCAAATTCCTCTAGTACAAGTGCAGTACATATATTTATCAACATTTATTCACGTATAATTCAGTTTCACTAAAAAATGTCGATTTAAAATATATAGATATATATGTATGAACTGTCAATAAAGCCTAATGGTTCGAAACTAAATTTTTTCTGATTGAATGAAAGAAAGTAGGTTGACATTGCAATCAGCGGCAGCGCAAGATACAATTTCCAAAAACGCAATGAAAGGCCAAAAAAAACCGCAAAACGCATTGCACACGCCCCTGATTGCAATGTGTTTTGCTCGTTCTTGAGATACTAAGTCAAAAATTATTTTATAGAAAATAAGGTAATCTCGAAGATAGGGCTTCATCACATACCGGGAGCATGAATATTTACATGAGAACTTTGAATCCTTTTTGCATTAATACTCACAATTTGGGCAGGGGAATGTTTCCCTTGAAGTTTCTCATTAAGCACATTACCTTTTAAAATAAAAACTTAAATTTGGTGATTGGCCAGAATATTTTTGTGTAATTATTTTGAAAGTTTAAGGATTTAAAAATCATAAATTGTGCAGTTAGGCACCAAAATTAAAAATTAATTAGAAATTATAATTAATTTCAGCCTAAATATAGGTTTGTTCCTTATCTTTGAGATCACCTGAGCTTCAATATCTGCGAACATTTTTCTCCGATTTTCTCTGATATTTCAAGTCGCATTCACAAAATATCAAAGATCCATTCCATTGAAGCTCTTTTCAAATGGGATAATTTTTTATTACATGAAGCTGGATGCTTCCACCAATCAGGGTTTCAAGGTTGGATTGGCGAATTGGCTCGGACAAAAAAATAATTTTTTAGAGAATAAATAAAATATTTTTTTAATAATTTAATTTAATATTTAAATAATAATTTTCATTTTAATTTAATTAGCAGCTAAAATTAATTTATTTATATACTCCTGTTTAGCTTAAATTAATTTTGATGATTATTCATGGGAAATGAATTCAAAATTAATTTTTATGTTAAAATCGTACAATTCCCTTTAATTAAATTTGGCTAAAATTATATAATTTTGGGTATTTTAGTTAATAAAAAATATTATTTTCCAGAACCATTAATTTTTTAATTAAATATTTTGTTGTGAGAAAAATTTAAATTTATGAATCAACAAAAAATATTTTCGCTTAATTATATTTATTATTATTTTTGGAAATGAAGAATAATTTTTTACTTAAAATATAGTAAAAATCCTTAAAATACCTGTGGATTTATTTACAAAAATGAATGAAATTTTTTAAAATTTTTTTATAAAGTAAAACCGCACTCTAAATTATCCAATGCCCTCAAGAGACCGGCCAAACAAATATCTGACGACGGATATATGTTCCGTCGTCAGATACAAGGGCATGGGTGTTTATTTTTCAAAAGGTCATTGAGTGGGCTTCTTATAGAGCATGTGGTTCTACTTGATCCGGGCTTCTATTGGAACATTTACGATATTGGAACACTTTCGATACACATAGTAATATGCAAAATTATATTTTATTTTACTTTAAAATTCTTATTTTGCAAAAATTTATTTTTCAAAATTAAGAAAGCGACGATTAAAGGGAAGGACAGGAAAAATAACATCTTATGACTTTGTTTTTTAATTTTTTATTTAAAAGACACGAGGATGGAAGGGGGAAAACACGAGGATAGAGGAGAGAAAAATATATCCCCTTCAAAGGGATTTAGCCGATTTTATTAAATTAAATAAAAATATAAATGTATAGCTAGAATAATAAATTGCCCAAGACCTTGCTTTCATAATTCCTTGCTAAATTTTTAAAAGTGTAAGGTAGATAGAATACAGAATAGTAGAGAAAAAAAGAAAAATTTAAAAAGATAAAATTTTCTTTTTAGACATATTGGAGTCTAATTAATCAGTTAAAATTTTCCTTGGGGGAAATTTTGAAAAATTAAAAAAAATTCATATAAAATCGAAGTCTAAAATAGCTGGAATTTATTGTTGTTCTTAGCTTTCCAAAATTTTTAAAATATTTTTTGTAGTGTTTGGAAAATTATTTTTGAAGCATTAGGAGAATTATTCAGATTCTTAAACAGAAAAAAAGTCCAGTATCGTCCAGCCCTATTTCTGCAACTTTAAAGTTTTCTTTAATAAAAAAATATTTTTAAAGACTTAAATGGCATTCCACATATGCCAAAATTCTTTTTTTCTGTCTCCTTCATTCTTCCCTTATAATTTTAAAGGGGAGGAAGAAGTAATTACAAAATCTTATATGCGCGAATGGCAGTTAATAAATAGAGAGGCATCCTCTCAACAAAAAACATTAGTCTTTAAATTTTTAAATTTATAAAATTTTAGGGGGGGGGGGGGAATAATTAAAACTTAATTAAAAAAATTTTTTCGTTGTTTTGAAAGAAAAAAAATAAATTTAAGGAAAGGGGGGATAATATTAAAACTTTTTTAAAGAAAAATAAATTAAATTTAAGAAAATTTAATTTTTTTGAAAAAAATACAAAATGTATTTATTCAAAATTATTCTAATTTTCGTTCAACTTGCATTCTTGAATGGAATGAACAATTTGGTAATTTATACAAAATAAATTTTTTATATACATACCTAAATTAAAAAAATAAATTCTACTTAAGCCGCTACCTCCCTTGCCTAAAAATGTATTTAACAACCTAATAAGAATTTTATCTCCAAGAAGCGAAGGTATTTTTCATTTATGAGTAGAGACCGGATTTTTATGCATTAAAAAATGCAAAATATGCACTATAATATGCATAAAAATTAACAAAATATGCACGAAATTATGCAGCAAAAATACAATTTTTACCTAGAAATTTTTAATTTTTTTAAATCAAAAACATTAAACCATCTATTTTTATTAAGATTATTCCCATTTTAAATGTATAGTTCGACAAATTGAGTATTTTTAATCTATTGGACATTTTGAGATGAGACGTTTTGGTGGTGGGACGTTTTGGGATGAGATGTTGTGGGCGTGAGACATTATGGATATGGGATATTTTTGGGTGCGCCCAATTAAAAAAATTTTTTTACAAAATTTGTAATTTTTACAAATTTTTTCCAAAATTTTTACAAAATTTTCACTTTTTGGCAGGATTTTGGACAATTTTCGAGTTATTTTCCCCAAAAACCTCAAAATATGCAGTAAAATATGCATTATGCAGCAAAGTCCGGAATATGCAAAAATATGCATTATATGCAAATAGAAACCTCCTTTAAAGTTTTCAAACCATACGGAAACAGTGTTTTTTGTGCATTATACATCATGACAAGTTTGCAAAAAAATATGCATTTGCATAAAAATCCGGTCTCTATTTATGAGAATTGCAAGAGGACAATGAAATATTGTAAAGTTGTCTAGATTTCTCATAAAAAGGGTTGTCGGTCCCACCAAATTCTTTAACCGACAGACGAATCGTATTTCGATTTGAGGGTCTTGAAACAACCTAATATTTATGAACAAATTTCGTTGATTCTTCAATTCTGTTTTATAAAGTTAAGCTAGCCGCTTAAAAAATTAATTAGCCGACAGGTGATTGAAGAAATTAAGAGCAACCTTGATTTTTGAGTTCTTTTTCCCATTGCTAACAATAAAAATTATGTTTTATTTTAATTGACAAAAATTATATATTTTAAAAATTCCGGGTTTATGCAAGATATTTAAAAAATAAAACAATTACCTAAATAAATGAATGCTTATTTTAGCCGAACGAATAGTTTATCAACATCATGGAATCACTGATGAGGAATTAGGTACATACATATTTAAAATTAAATTTATAAATAATTCAAGAAAAAATTTCCCTTTTACGAGAAAAAGTTTGTTATACCCCAAAAGTTTAGTTACCGTATTTTTTGAAATAGAGCCCCATGGGGCTCTATTTTTCAACAATCCTCCAATTTGGGGCTCTATTTCAACGTGGGGCTCTAATTCAGCGTGGGGCTCTATTTCAAAAAATACGGTATAAGCGCCAGAAATGCAGTTTAGTTATACATATAGCTCTACAAATTTTGTTTAATT
This sequence comes from Meloidogyne luci, assembly GCA_902706615.1. NCBI lineage: Eukaryota > Metazoa > Nematoda > Chromadorea > Rhabditida > Meloidogynidae > Meloidogyne > Meloidogyne luci. The sequence goes on along the minus strand of CACSLI010000045.1, from coordinate 862,868 downwards.
TGTATCGGCTATAATCTACATTCTATACATATACATTTATTATTTGTAGATGTAGGCTGTAGATGTAGAATGTAGATTTTAATTTGTATAGGCCCCGACATAAATGAACAAAGTTAAAACCGTTTGTTTTAATCTCTAGCAAAGGAAAAAAGCTTTTTCATTGAGGATTCGCTTCCTACTTTTGTTTAGAATGATCTAATTTAACCAAAATTTGATTTCGAATTATATATGTATCAATCAAAAAAGCTCGAAATGGTCAGGAAAAGATAGAAAGGGTGGGGAGGGTCAGCCGAATTATTACCAAATGAACACTATTCTTAATAGACATTTTTTGCCTTGCATTTGTGCCTGCAAGCTTGCATAAAAAATCATCTGCGTTAATCCTACAAATAAAAAATTAGGGCCAACGTAAAGGAGATCCAATCCAAAATAAGTTATTTATTAAAATATGGTTAAAATATCTGAATTGTTATCTGGATTTGTGTGCTCGTTATTTTTATTAGGACAAAAACGTACGGAAATGGAACATTACAAAAATAGATATAACACATTGCTGGTAGAGTTTAAACAAGTAGAAGAACAATTAGAACATAGTCAACGCCAACTTTTCACCTTGGTAAATATATTTTATTAAATTATATATGTATGTAGATATGTATGTTTAGAAGTTGCTTAGTCACAAAATAGAGATTACCGTATTTGCTCTAATAATTCCCCAGGCTCTATTAATTCCCCATCCCACGGATGGGTTGAAAAAATAATTCCCCAGTCTCTATTAATTCCCCACTCTAGAGATGGACTGAAAAAATTATTCTCCAGATTCCAATAATTCATCATTCTATATTTCAACTTATTTTTGTGATGTCTTCAGTAGTCAAAACAATTCCCCACCCCACGGATGGGTTGAAACAATAATCCCCCAGTCTCTTTTAATTCCCCAGTCTCTATTAATTCCCCACTCTAGAGATGGGTTGAAACAATAATCCCCCCGGGGGATTATTAGAGCAAATACGGTAGTCTGTAATTACATATGCCACATTCCTTGTTTTAATTGTTAAAATTTGTAACTGGACGTCAAGAATTTTCTCAGAAAATAGACAAGGAATGCAATATCCCTAATTTAGGGTTAGAGAATGATACCGTGGATTTGGGGAGATCCGATGAGGCTGGAGTTGCCAGCCTGGTCTTTATCACTTTTAAGATCTTACTACACTCCGATAATGAGAAATAAAAATTATTTTATTTGAATGTTTAATTTTAAAAGGCAACAAAGGGCAGTCACCGTTTGTTGCAAGATGTAGAAGACAACAATCGTAAACGAGGGGAAATACTGAATGAGCTGTGGGAAATTTTCGACAATATAGCACTAATTTATAAACAGCAACACGGCAGAGAAGTACATATGTATTTATTAATTTCATTAAAATATTCTCGGATAACTGACGTTTACTTAAGGATTTTATATATTTTACTTCATTAGGACCAGAGGTGAGTCGGAACAGTCCGAGGTGTCGGAAATCGGAAGAGCCGGAAATCGGAACTAGCTCAAAAGTCGGAAATCGGAAATCAACTTTTTTTCGGAAATTGTAAGGAAAAAACCCCGGAAATCGGAAATCCGACCCACCTCGATTAAGACTATGCCTATATTAGTGGTTTTGGTAAAATTCCGTCATATCTCCCAGAAACCGATTCGGACAAACGATATGTCATTCGAAAGAGCTCGCCGAGCTGAGTTGAACGACACCAAAATTAGCTTCGGGACTCACATATGGGCCGAGATATAGGTCCCGGAAAATCGAAAAACCAAAGGGGGGACCAAGCACTTTTTTGGGTGAAAAATTCGATTTTTTGAATGATAGCTCATTCGAAAGAGCTCCTCGAGCTGAGTCGAATGACATGAAAATCACCGTGATTGAACAAGATTGGACAAAGTTATGACCATTTGTTTTAGCTCTTTACCTATGTCATCCGTGGAGTTCTTGCTGTTGCGGAGGAAGCTGGGCATGTCCACCTCATCGATGATAGGAATAGGATTATGTTACGAGCCCAGAACCCAGCGACCGTAGACTCCCCGCGAGGCGCGTGCCGCAAAACTCCGCGCGAAGCGCGGAGTTTTGCACAAGCGCCTCGCCGACGCCCCATAGGTTTGCGTTGACCATTTTGACTCTTTATCTCAGCTCAGAATCAAGATCTCGAACTGATTTTGGTGTCATTCGACTCAGCTCGAGGAGCTCTTTCGAATGAGCTATCATTCAAAAAATCGAGTTTTTCACCCCAAAATTGACCTTACTCCCCCCTATGGTTTTTCGATCTTCGGGAACCTATATCTCGGCCCATATGTGAGTCCCGAAGCTAATTTTGGTGTCGTTCGACTCAGCTCGGCGAGCTCTTTCGAATGACATATCGTTTGTCCAAATTGGTTTCTGGGAGATATGACGGAATTTTTCCGTGGTTTTTTCTAAACAAAAGAATCTGCAACAACTGGAAGTAGATTAAAAAATATCGATATCGAGTCTTCTACTCATTTATAGAAAAATAGAATGTTCATGAGAAAAATGAACATTCCTTTTTCCAATGCCAAGATAGATAATCTAAGAAAAAAATTGTTTCAATTTATTTTTTATTTACTATAGAATATATATTATACTTTATTTTAGATGGTGCATCAACATATATATGTATTATATATTTTAAAATAAAATATATATTATATTTTATTTTAGATGGAGCATCGTCAGAGAGCCTATGCTTTGTATCGTCATCTGGGTGCAGGTAAATCTCCAAAATTCTAATGAATATTTAAAAATCAAATCTTAAAAATTAAATTTTAAATAAAAAAATAATATAAAAAACAATAAACTTTTCCAACCTATAAAATTATTAATAATTTACTTTCAAGGGGCTAGTCAGGGAGGAGATGGCCCTAGCGGACAAGGAGGAGGTTTATATTTTCAGTTGAATTATTTAATAAAAATTCAAAAAAATAAAATAATAACTTAATGGGATGTTTCCTTGAGTGGGAAGTGGGATTTTAACTTTAAATCCTGAGACAGAATTTTATTGAATTAGGTATAATGTAAAGCAGCTGTCTGGTATACTGAAGATGCTGGTTCGTTCCTAGCTGCCGAATAACCTTTTGAACTAGCTGAAGGAGAGAAATAGCTATAGCCCCAGCTCTCTTTATTATAAGGGCTTAAATATGAACAAACATATTGGCTCCTTTTCATTTTTGTTTTTTCAACTAATATTCACTGAATTACATACCAGAGGTCTTTCGCCTTTTTTTGGACTTAGTCTTTTGCATTTTGCCTTTCGTTTTGCTTTTTAAAATCATTTTTGGCATAACCCTGTTATAAACTACCTTATAACCTGTTTTAATTGCCCTCCCTCACATAATTACCATACTTTTATTAATTGCCCCCTCCAGCGATAGATTGAAATAATAATTACCCCCATCAAATGCCCTAAAACACGTTCAAATTTCAAACTACGAATAATTACCCTCCCTCGATTAATTACTCCCTCCAGCGGAAGGTCGAAAGAATAATTACCCAGGGTAATTATTAATTAGTTTTACGGTACATAACAATCCCATTCCAACTCTAACAATAGTTTTCTGGTTTCATCAAGCAAAACTAAAATAATCATTTTATTTAGGAAGCAATTACTGATGGCTTTATTGTTTGCTTCAATTACAAAAGAATGATGACAAAAAAACAAGAAATCCATGTATTGGATAAATCGCCAGTTATTAGTTAGTAGAACAAAAAAATATTTATTATCTGGCATTCTGTAGTTTTTAAAAAAATTTTTAGATAAAATTTTAGAAAAAACTCAACCTTTGTATTGAGTAAAAATTGTAATTATCAAGATTATGTTCCCTATACTTAGTTTGTATCCGATATTGCCATTTTCATTCCTTCCCACTTTTCCCACACATTTAAAATATTTTCAATCACCTTATAATTTCTGGAATTGGGATGAGGTCAATGAGCAAATTTTTAAAAAATTTTTTGTTAATTAATTAGCTTTAGCATACAGCTTTCACCACTAAAAGGGTTTGAATCAAGAGTAATTGAAGCGTAAAACCAAAGTCTAAAACCCTCTCTATCACATTATCAAAAAATTACTATTTGATTCTGATATTTGTGTAATTTAAAAAGTTTTGATAGTGTAAGAAAATCAGAATTCTGGACTTGTGTTTATTTGATCATTGTATTCCCTTGACTAATTGTAATTTGAAATAGTAAAGGAGGAGTAAGTTAATGAGAGAGTATAGGTACAAATAAATCTTTTCGGACCGAGACAAAAACTTGAAAAATGTTGACAGAGTGTAAGATTCATACGAAAATTCCTACAAAAACAACAGTTAACGGGTGTTACGACAATTGCGGATACGCACGTGCGGATGCGACAATTGCGGATTAAAAATTTTTTAAAAATTTTAGAAATGATTGAAATGATATTCCGTTTTTTTGTCCCGGCTGTCAGCTTCAGACTTCTGACGGTTTCCGAATCATTTTTAGACAGATTTGGCACTGAAACTTTAAAAAATCTTGAACTTTTTAAAAATTTTATATCCGCAATCGTCGCATCCGCACGTGCTTATCCGCAATTGTCGTACCGCCAGTTAACGTATAAAATTGAAATTTTTCAAATTTTCTAGTTTCATAGCCCAGTTTCGATCCAACAGAAAATTAAATTTTTTAGCGAAAATTAGATTCTGTTTTGAAAAAATTTCAAACTTTTATTTCTCTAATTATTTTAAATATAAATTATTTTTAATTTTAAATAAATATTTTTGTTAGCCTTTTAAAATCCCTTCTCCCCTTCCCTCAAAGTCTGCGCAAGCATTAGCTTCCCCTTTTTAATATTTGTTTTAAATATTTGTTTTTAGTTAACCCTCCCCCCCCCCTTCCTTCCAAAATGTGGCCCTTTCGGACAGTCCAAAATCTTTTTTTTTCTCTTTTTTCGGGGAATTTTCTCCCCCCCCCCTCTTTTCATTCCACGGACTTTATTATATAATATTTATTTTTGTTTCCAAAATACTTGACTAAACATACAAATATATACACTTCCCGTGTTGACTATAGGTCATTTTATTTTTATTCAAGTGAAGAAAATTTTAAATTTTTCAGTTAAATAATTGCTTGTTTTATTTAATTAGTAATATTTTCTGCTGTTTAATTGCTCCCTTCATTAGCCCAGAGGAAAAACTTATTCAGGAAATTTTTTTAAAAATTCTAGATTTTCCCTAAATTTATTGTTAAGATTATCTTGGAATTCAATATCTCCAATCACTATATTACTCCATATATTTTTATTCCAATCCCTAAAATCCCGGGACTCCGCCAATCCAAAAATCCCGTACGGAGAATTGGTGAGCTAAGTACAGTTGGAACTTAATTGAAATATTTTTCTTGAAAAATCGAAAGAGGGACGGGAACCTTGTGGAAGGGACGGGAACCTTGTGGATCTAGAAAAATCCCTTAAGAAATAAATTATGGGCTTTCAATCATTTTTTAAAGGGGAGATAAATTCAATTGGGGCTTACTAATAATTTTATTTTTTGATTATTTTCCCATAATTACATTATTATAAAATTCAAAATTTATAGATTTTAATGTTAAAAATAAATTTAAATGTAAATATTGATAAGAAAATAAATTTAAATATTTTTTTCTCCCTCGTCTTTTTATTTAAAAGTTTAATAATAATAAATGCACAATTTCCACAAAATCAAATGGGAGGAGGAGGACCTCCCCCACCTCCACCCCCTGTAGCTATTCCTGTTGGTGGAGGTAATGTTCCTGTAGGGGGTGGGGGTGGACAGAATATTGGTCCTCAAGGATCTCAACTTTTTTCTGGAATTGGAGATAATTTACTTTATGGAGGTAATTCTGATTTTGTTTTAATTTAATTCTGATTATTTTGTTTTGTGTTTAAATTTAATTCTGAAATGTTTTACAAAGTTATTCTAATCATTTTCTGATTTAATTCTGTATTTATAAACTCTGAATGTTTTAATTTAATTCTGGGTTTCTTTTGTTTAATTTACTAGCGAAGGAGCTCGCCCTTCGGGCGAGCTCCTTCGCTAGCACAAAAAATATCAACAAAACCATAGCAGACATTTTCTCACTCCCATAATTTTGTTTATAAAAACTTTCTCAGAAGATAAAACAGATGGAATCATAAATTGTAATTTATATTTGCAAATCTTCAAGGCCGTGTAACTCTATGAATTTAGGGACCCTCCTCATAAGCTATAGCTTATTCGAAAGGGCATATAACATCATAGTTCTCATAGTTCGCTCAATAACTCATAGTTCGCTCACTCTCCAACCCATTTTACTATAAAAGCCCTCATTTCCTCACTCCCCAAATCAGTTTACTATAAAAGCCCCATTTCCCCACTCCCCAGATCACTTTACTATAAAAGCAAGCCGTGTGACAAACAAACACACAAACACACAATTTCCACCGATTCACAAATTATATATAGGATTTCTGATATTATGTTCAGATTTAATTCTAAAATGTTTTGTTTTATTTTTGTTTGTTGTTCAGAGTTCCATTCCGGAAAGTTTAAATAAAATTCAGATATTATTTTAATTTCTGATTTTCTATTAAAACTAAACAATATTCTATTTCTTCAGTAAATTTGGTCCCTTTTGGCCCAGAAGTTGGCGATAGAAAAGTCCATCCAGGATTTTTGACAGCTGGACAAACAATAGATTTATATATGTATTTTCCTTTTTATGGAGGTCTTTACAACTATACAACTGTAAATAATTAAAAATAAATATTTTTTAAAAATAAATTAAAAAAGTTGTCAGTAAATGGATATATGGCTTTTGCTACAGTGCTTGACCAAGGCCCCACAATTGTAAATTTAAAAATGTTCTTAAATCTAAAAATAAATTAAAAAGAATGTCGGTCCCGAAGCTACAGATTGGCCTAGACAACAGGATCCAGCAATGATTGGCCCTTATTTATGCAAACAACAGGTATTTATTCTTCCTTCCCTTCAAAAAAACCCCCTTCCTTCCCTTAATTAGATACCCCAAGATAGCAATGTAGCTTTAAGATCGGGTGTTTATTATCGTTTAATTATGAGACAATCAATGTTTGGTAGAGGTTCTGGAATGAATGTTGGAGGGCCAGATGTTGGGGGAACAATGCCGGAAAGTAGTTTCTTTGGTTTTCGTTTTCAAAAATGTCCGGCGGCTGCTGACAATTATGTAAGGTGTGACGCTGCTGGAGATTATTTTCTTGATCAAATGATGCGTTGGTTACAGGGTAATTAATTGTTTGAATTAAATTCTGATTCAATAAGTAAAGGGAACTATGTTTGTTCAGATTTAATTCTGACTTTTACATAAATAGTTTCCCCAACATAATATATATACTATTAATTGTCTCTTAACAAGCATGTTTAAAAAAATTCTGATTTCATCCAGACAATAATTAAACGGGAATATGTTGTTCAGATTTAATTCTGATTTATTTATTCATTGTTTTCCAGGCATAATACATATATTCCCCAATAAATAACAGGAGAAATATGTTCAGATAAAATTCTGATTTGTTTCCAGACATTTCTCTCTAAATTTTCAGAAGGAGTAGCAGGTGCAACAGCATTTCGTGCAGATGCTGCTTTAGTCGTTACCTGGTATAACACAGCCTCTGCAATTTCTGGTAGAGCAGATATTGATGGGGGGCAATTAGCTACCTATCAAGTTGTTTGGTTAACTGACCAAGCTGGAAGACTTAGTTATGTTATTTTAAATTATGACAAACTTGGATTTGATGCTGCTGATATTCGAATGAATTCTAGAAGTGGAAGGTGTCAGGTATTTTATTTTGAATTTTAAATTTTGATTTTTAAAAAATCTTTAGGCACTTTTCAATGGAGGGAATCACACAGGCTTTGTGCTTGTAGACCCAACACAAAATTAGAAAAACACCCCCAAAGTCCTAGCTCAGCGTTCTGGAGTTCCTCACATGGTTCGAGGCCGTTATATGTTTAGAGTTGATGATGTTGTTAGGCCTGGAGGGTGTTCAAATAAAACTGGGGGAACTTGTAAGTTTTTTAATTCGGAGTAAAAAATAATTTTTTAAAAGACCCAATAATGATATATCCAAATATTGTAAATATGTTGGGTGAAATGACTGTTGATGTTAATGCTATATGTTTGGATAGAACACAAACATATATTTTAATGATTGAACAAAGACAGGTAATTAAAACTTTTTTTCTGCTTTTTCTGATTATGTTTTTATTAAATTCTGATTTTTCTTTATTTAATTTTGTGTTTTCCTAACATGTTTTTCTTCCTAGTTCTGATAACGTTTTTATTAAATTCTGATTAGAAAAACACTAAATCGTATTTTTCTCAACTTGCTTTCCTTCTATTTATTCTGATTATATTTAATTCTGATTTATTTTCCTCTCTAAATTCCAACTTGTTTCCCTCAGATCTGTTGATGTTTTTCCTTTTTCTGATTATGTTTTAATTTAATTCTGATTTTTGAAAACTGTTTCCCTAACTTGTTTTTCCTTCTCCCTAAATTTAAAATTAAAGACAGCTTCTTGTATTGTACTTAATGCAGCAATGGCTAGATGTAATATTCCAAAAATTTATGATTGGGGAACTAAAACTGTGTTTTTCCAACCACAAAGTCAAGGAGCTAATGATGAAAGGGCTTTTGTTGGATATATTTATTTTGGTTAGAAAATGTTGAATTTTTTGAAAAGAAAATATTTTAATTATTTTTTTAGTTCCCCCAACATTAGATCCTATGCGTTTGGATGTTGGCAATATTTATGGTAACTACTACATAAATTCCTCACTAAAAAATAATTTAACCAATTTAAAGATTGGTACAAAAATCCCTTACCAAATATTGTTATGCCCATTTCTTGGTATCCTCGCAACTTTACAAATCCAGATTTAAACTTTTTTGATCAAAACATGCATATAAGTGATGATGCCGTTTATGGTGTTCAATTGGGTTTATATGTTATTGGTTATAAAGAATCTAAGGATGATCAAGTAAAAACATTTTTTATAAACTTGTTTTTGTGTCCGTAACCGCTAGAGATGGATAAAACCGATGAACTGCTTACAGTTACGTTAACCTGGTATTTGTGCGAAATTAACCGTTTACGGTACATCGCCTTTACAGGGGCGATGTCTTGTGTTTTACATATTGGCACAGTTAAACATCTTATCGGCAAATATGCCTCAGGAGTCGAACTTGTTTTTTATGTTTAAATTTAGATCAAAAAATTCCGCCCCGAACATCGAGTTCTTTGTAGATTAGCAACTTATTCTAATAGAAATACTTATGAGTATAGATGGAATGCACAGAAAGAGAGAATTAATTTAAATCAAGTTGAACAATGGTTTTTTATAGAAAATTACAGAAAATAAATAAATTTATTTAATTTAAAGGTACATGAATGATTGGGAAAGAATGAATGAACTTTTTACTTTTAGAGTTGGATATTTAAAATTATCTCCTTTAAGAACAAATGAACAATCAGCGTTTCAAGCCCCACAACTTCTTTCTGGGTAATCATTATTTTAGAGGGCACAAGAGGCTCCTAAGGTCCCAAAGGCGACATCGAATAAGAAATGGAGGGAGGGCAAAATCTTCAGCCTACCTCAACTAAATAACTCATATGTATAAGTAACCTCCAAATAACTAAATACTCTAATCTTTCTCATACCCCTTTTCCTTCCTTGCCTAGCAAGATCAGAGTCCTTAATTTACCTAGAAATTACTTTAATCTCTCCTTAATTAGCCTTGTTTCTGCCCCAATTTCCCTTCACTGGCTTTGGACTATTGGAAATCCTCGATATGAAACAACAACATTTTCTCGTCAAGAACAAGACGTTCAACAAGAATTTATTGCTCAAAAAGCAAAAGAAATGTGTCATGATTGGTTTGATGAAGATGGGGCTCAATGGAAGTTTGTTACTCTGATATTTTTTAGATTTAATTCCAAATATTTCAAAGCTTTATTCGAGATGTAGAAACAAATGCTTCCTGTCCTTGTATGGAAAATCAGGCCAAATTCGACTTGGGTCGATTTATGCCTCATCCACGTTGTTCACAAACATTTAGAGATATAACCTGTACTTCTATGATTGGGGCTAAGAATTGTTATATGAGTGTAATTATTTGTTTTTTTAATTATTTCTAAAATAGAGCTATTTTAAACAAAAAGTCTTCGTAAATAGGACCCAAATCCGGGGATTTCCCAGACATATGGACAAGTTTGTGGGAAATCGAAAAGTTTAGTGAATATGCGCCCTTTTACTCTTGGTGCTAAGAACCTTGAAATCCTTAAAATTCCCTGATTTTAGGATCATGAACCGATTTTTAAGCAGCTATTTTCCCCTTTCTCTCACACTCTTTATTCCCCCCTTCAATTTCCAGTCATCCAACATTTACGGCTCTTATTCCGGCAGGCATTTCGATTATGGTTATGGATATAGTGAATATAGTAGAGGAGATTTTTATAGAGATAGAGGGACAGAAACGGGAGGTGAAGGTACTTCTTTTGGTGGTGGATATTATGGAAGGGATGGACAAGATAGGGGAACGTTAGTTTTCTTATTTTGAACAGAACAAGTTTATATATTTTTATTTTCTTAAAGACGATTTCCAACACATTATGGACAAGTTTGTTGTTATGATGAAAAGGGTAATTTAACTTTAAATTAGGGTGGCAACTAAGTTCTGTCATGATTGAGATACGGTCAAATTTGTATTTTATTTTATGTAAATGTCAATGGGCATTTGAGGCCTGTAACATAAGAACGTGGCTACCTGCAAATCCAATGATATCCCTTCAAATGAGGGGGATATCCATTAAATTGGTATAAGGCTATCACAGAATCTACTATGTCAGAATTTAGAAGTAGCCACACTCTAATAATTATAAAATTTCCCTAAAAATTTTAAAAAAGGATTTTTAATGCAAACAACATATCAACCAGTCATTAAAGTAATTGAAGAGACTCCCTATAATCCAGGCTTCCCACTGAGAGCCTATGAATTTGGTACCCCTCCATATATGGGTCAATTTGAAGTTCCTGGTCTTTCTGCCTTTCACCATGATTATATGCCTTATTTTCTTTGTTGTAAATTTGCCAAATTTCGTTGCCAACTTTTTTATTGGAGAAGGCCAAGTAGTGGATGTCAACAATATCAACCACCAGCTATTGGTTTTTTGAAGAATTTTTTCTAAAAATTTCCTTTTTTAAAAATAGGGGAAGCAATGGGTGCTGGTACTTTCCACACTATAGACAACGACAAATTTGTTTTTAACGAGCCTGGTGTTTACACACTTCTCCACATTCCCAAAACAATAAATAATCCCGAAGTTCGAATCCAAATTCGTTTGGAACGTTATCCCAATAGACGTGTAGATTTTAGTATGCTAGGCCGTTATCTATCTCAAGAGCAATTAGTTCAACCTACAAATGCTACTGTAATTACTGGAATTGCTTTGGAGGCTACTGGGACTGAGGCAAATTTTTATTATTTATTACTTGTAGTTAGTTTCTGCTGGGTTTCCGTGGTCATTAACCATAATCAAAAATTGAGAATGCCCAGGAATCTAATCTCGGTCGGACTATAAGATATCCACATGGAGGTTTAGAAATTTCGTCATCTCTCTCAAGAGCAATTAGATAGTCCTCATTAAATACACTAAATAGTCCCCAGATAACCAATAATATAATGTTAAGAACGTTTTTGAACTAAGGTGTATATAATTTTGAGAGTATCGTTTAATGTAACCGACAATTTAACAGTTATTAATTATTATATATCACCTTTTTAGAGAGTCTTAGTGTTGGCAAGAGGAGATACTAGACGATTTCGCTATCGTACTTCTGTTATTATTGGAAATATACTTCGATATTTTGACACAATGAGGCTGCAACGATTTAAAGGTTAAAGCTTCTAATTAGGATTTCAAATCCCTACCCTTATCTCAAATGTTTCAGGAGTTCTAATTTATGTAAATAACGTGGAAAGAGGCCAACCAGAAGTTTATGTAGTTTTGGAGGAAGCCCAAATTGGTGTTAGAATCAGAGAAAGTTATTCTGTTGATATTGACAGAATGCCAATGTATCAAGAATCTATGGGTATTTTGGATATTGCTTTAAGTGTTCCTCCTCAATATGGAGTGGTAGGAAGAAATAAATAAATATTTATTTTTAATTAATTAAAAAAAGCAACCAGATGGAGATAAAACAAGAGATCAAGAAATGCGTCAACGTTATAATTTGCCCCGAGTGTCAGGTTTAATGCGCCCTTTCCCTGATACAGTTACAGGCTCTATATACAGCACTCTGACTTTAAATGAAGTTAATTCTGAATCAATTCGGCAACAAATAATTACTTACTATAGAATACCCGGGTCTGGAGAACGTTTTACTGATTACCAACAACAAACTTTAAATCAGTATATGATACCTACCGATAATATGTAGGGGAATTTATTTTAGATAGTGTAGAATTAGAAAGAGCTGGTACTGAATAGGAGTGTTTGAAGGTATCTCAAATACATTTTCTTGGAGCAAACCAGGGCATTTTACAGAAGGAATACCTCGTATTTTGTGGAGCCTGTTTTGCCTGATAGATCCATTTGTTCCTTATTCCTAGGACTAAACCATCCTGACAGACACCCTTATAATTAATATTATTAACACAAGTTGAAGTTCCCTCACAGCCCATAACAATATTTTTTAAGGTTCACAACCAGCCGAGAGGAAGACAAAAAGTTCGAAGCCTTCCCAGAGGCCGCAATGAAAAACGAACCAATTTACAAAACTGCCCAAATTTACGAAACACCCCAATACAGATTTGTGCCTAGAACAGGCTCTGTATTAATGCAGATATTACAACAATGCAATGATTTAGCTTCTAGAGATACTCGTAAGAAGAGGGAAAAATAAAATTAAAATAAAATCTTTTAAAAGTCGGAATGCAACCTTATCAAGGCCAACTTTATTGGGATTGGGCTTCTCAATGTCCAGACAATCCAGGCAAAATACTTCAACATTGTGGAGATAATGTTCCTTGTCTTTATGATTTTACTCTTTTAAATGCTGAAGTATTAGGGAATGAAGTAAAAGATACTTGGAATGCTTTTTTCCATGATAGGGGACAAGCAATTAGAAGTTATAATAGTTGTGGACCTATAAATATTGAATATCCTGTAAGTGTTTTTTTAAGGATTTTTGAATGATTTCTCCTCTTATTGTAGGAATATATGATTAAAACACCAGCATTAGCTCCAAGTTATATGCAAGGAGATGTTGCTAGATTTGAATGTTTTCAGGCATTTTAGAATTTAAATTTAATGCTTAATTAGATAATTTTAGTCTCATTGGATAAAAGGAGATTCTGAATATAAATGCTCTCTAGTTGTTGATTACAATGTGAGTTCGATAAGTTTCAAGTATTGCATATTATGGTTCGATGTCCATAAAACCTACTCTCACTATAATTAGAGACCGGAATGGGAGTGTCGTACGAGAATCTCGTCTCGGCTCGGTCTCTAATTATAATCACACCCTAGGACCAGACATTGAATTGAAGTAAAACCGTTTTGGAATATTTTGCTGTTTGTGATTTAAAATATTTTATATCCATGATATCTAACTATTTTTCCTAACACTGGTTACTAGGAATGCTTCGTACATGCCATCCGCAAATTTTAATCTTACTACCAAAATTATATTCTCCAATTTTCAGTACCCCAATAGCTATAGATTTGAATGGAATAAAGGTGGACAGCCTTGGTGCCGTTCTAGAGAAATGGATAATATGTTAACTTGGTTACTAGGCATATTAGGGTTTGTTTAAAAGATTGTTGTACAATTTTTAAAAAATTCTTTAAAAATTCAGAACAGTGGGTATTATACTTGTAGTTGTTCTACTATTCCTCAGTTGTTGGGTTGTTAAAGTTAAAAGAAGGCAGGATCAAGTAAATGCTGTTGGAGGCCCTTTACCTGGGAAATTTGCAGTAGGCTCAATTACAAGTTTGGAGCCTCGACCTAATTTAAATGAGGAGAATGCTCCTCAAATAGAAGAAACATCTACAGCAATGCCTGAGGGGATTTTAGGATTAAATACTAGCGTTTGAAAATATTTTAAATGAAATTTAGTAATAATTATTTAATTGAAATTAATTGGATTTTTAATCATTTATATAATTATTTATTTTAAAAAATTAAAGAAAATTTATATTAAAATAATTTTTAATTATTTTTGAGCGGAAAATAAACAAGTGAGAATTTTAAACAAAAATATGAGCAGTCGGACCTCACTTTTAGTTACTCTCTTGGTCTGAAAAAATTTTAATTTATAAAGTGGGATATCTTAGATTTTGGGGTATCATCTGGACTTACACATTTCCATCACCCCCAACCTATGGCCAAGCATATTTCCGATTTTTGGTGGTATTTAAAAATGAAGTCAGCTGTCTTGTAAAAATATTTAAGAGATCATCTAGTGCATATTTAGCTAAGTTTAGTTAATTAATTAGATATCCTTCTATAAATTATTAAAATTAATAAATATATCAGTAAATTAGAAGTAAAAATTTGTGTCCTTTTTACAGACGAATTTAAAGGTAAAGCATCTAATAAATCGGTAGCTCTAACTTGTTTGATAGTAGAAAGAAGGAGTTGATACCTTTCTGATTTTTCTAGCCAAAAATTTAATTCTAACTCGCGGACATATTGAGAACAATGCTGAGAAATTAAAATACGTAAATATTTTGTGGGTTTATGTATTTTTGATATTTGAAGTCCTATTGTAAAGAAGAAAAGCCCTGGAAGCTCAATCGGTAAATCACCTTAAGTGGTTAGCAAGGGGTCTGCAATAAATGCCAAAAGCAGGATCGATGACCACTGTATATAAACTTCAGATTTACGTACCACCACTAATTTTGGCCTCGTATTTTGTACCAGCCTATTTCGTACCTAAGTACGAGTACGAATTTTGGTACGAGCTTATAAAAGCTGTCGAACTACCAGGGTTAAACTTTTACCTCTTCCGTCCCTATAATGTCTATGAAATTTATGTAGATCGAAAATTTCTGACATGACACGGAACAATGTTTTTATCCCAAAACCAATATCGAAAAAAATCATGGATCAAAATCAAGAGTCTTGGGCATCTCTTAAAATAGAAGGAGGCATTCAAAAAATTATTTGTTGGTTAAAATTTAATTATTTCCTCATTCCCAATAAAAAAATCTTGACTTTAAAAATTAATATTTTTACCTTCTCCATCTTTCCACTTTGCCATTTTGGTTGAGTTTGATTTGCAGAATGGTCAATACCAAACCATTGGATTTGCATTAAAACAACCTTTATTTAATAATTATTTTTATAAAAATATTATTTTAATTACTTGCTCAGATTTAAAATGTTCAACAACCACAAATCTACACTTTAATCCACTAGGTAATAACCTCTCTAAAGCAAATTGAAGTCTTGTGGCTAAGTCTTTGATAAGTGAATTGCTCTAAAAATTTTTTTAAAAAATTCTAAAAATTCTAAAATTTCTAAAAAAATTTTTTTAATTTCTAAAATTTTTTAAAAATTCTTTAAAATTAAATCCAAACATGGCTAATAAGGCCGCTTCGTTCCAAAACCAATTTAGGCACCTTCTCTCTAATAATATCTATCTCTGCTTGAGAATACCCTAAACTTAAATATATTCCAGGTTGTAATTCAGGCTGTAATTCTGAACTATCACAAATAAATTGCCCATTATGACATTGACAGGCGCCTCGATTTTCCAAATAAAGGCGTTGTCCGAATACTTTATAAAAATAATATTTAAGTTTTGTGTGTAATGAACTTGTTTATCAAGTTTCCGTTTTGTGTTTGTTTTTTAAGATAGTCTTTTCAAAAATAAACTTGTTTTTCCGGGTTGTAATTTTCAATTTTAATTATATTTTGTTCGTGTTTTTCAAGTTTTGAGTTTGATGAACTTGTTTTTCTTGTTTTTAAGTTTGTTTTATATTTGTATTTTTCCAAGGTTTATTTTCAAAATAAACTTGTTTTTCAAGTTTAATTGTGTTTTATTTGTATTTTTAAAGTTTTGTGTTTACTCGAGTTTTGATTTTTCTTGCTTTTCAAGTTTGTGTTTTCCAAGTTTTATTTCTGTTTTTCGGATTTAATTAATCAACCTGTTGTTGTATGTTTAGTCTCACACTGGAGGTCTTGTAAACAACCAAGAGAATGACACCGTATTGTGTGTGAACTAGCATTTTCAACTTTCCCAGCCTCCTTTCCCTTAACCACACATTCACACCAACTTGAACAACGGCCTGACCAATCGTGATATTGACGAAATATTGAATCAGTATAGTGTTCTACCCATTCTCCATCGATGTTCCTGGTTCGACAACCACGCCCTAAAACATTTAAAAAATTACAACTTGTTTTGTTGGTTTACTTAAATGTTTTTAAAGTTTAATTTATGTTCTTTCTGCAACTTGTTTTATAACATTAAAACTTGTTTTCTGCAACTTGTTTTGTTTGTTTGTTTTTAAGTTTAATTTTATGTTTTTCTGTTTGAAATGTTTTGTTTGTGGGGTTTTGTCTTAATAATGTTTTGTTTGTCTTAATTTTCATGTTTTGTTTGTCTTTAAGTTTAAATTTTGTTTTTCTGTTCGAAATGTTTTGTTTGGGGGGTTTTGGTTTAATAATGTTTTGTTCGTCTTATTTTCATGTTTTGTTCGAGGTTTTGTCTTGTTTCTCTGTTTTCAAGCTTAGTTATGTTTTGTTTGTTTTTCCTATTTTTGATATATTAGTCGTTCAAACACTCAAAGTTTAATCTTGCTTTTAAAGTTTTTATTCAAACCTTCATTTGTAGTTTTCGGTGTTTGAAACTCATTCACATCAATTTGTTCAGTATTATTATATCCATTTTTATTACCCAATATTTTTCTCCCAATCGGTCGTTTACGTTTTTTAATAAATTCTACTTTATCAATATTATTTTCTGTTTCATTTTCTTCTTTTTTGTCCAAATAATAGCGTAATAATTGCTTGTTTTTATTTTTATTGTTCCCCTCTTTTTCATCTTCTTCCTCCTCATTTTTACTATTTTTATTATCAATCTCAAACCCATCTTTTGGTGGGGGTGTAGCTGTTTTTGTTGTCATTAATCTCCATCGAGTATTATCATTTTCCCTTCCTTCCCCTTCATTATTTCCAGAATTTTCTTCTGATTTTTCGTCTGATTTTTCGGTTGATTTTTGATTAATTTTCTCTTTAATAATATTCTCTTCTTTATCCAAACTCTTCCTTCCTTTATCCTCTTCAAGTAAAAACACTCCCCTTTCAATACTTCCAAATTCCATATTTTTTGTTATTTGTTTTTTAGGTAAAGTAATATTATTAGTATTTATTTTGCTCCTTCTTTTATGGTCAAGTTTTATATATCCGTCAATATAAAGGTGGTTGAAATCTGTTGCTACTTTTTCTGAAAGAAACAGAAATTATGGCAAAAAAAATATTTTTTTATTATTTTCACCAATACATGGATGTTTAGGCCAAAGTGTCATCTCCCATTTTTTACATTCCTTAAAATCTCCCCCTCCATTAGATTTACAAAAACAAGGTTCGTCGAGCCATGTTCCTCTAGATTTGGTTAATGCTGAACGACATCTACGTAGAGAAGTGGGGTTATCTGGTAGCAGGCAAGAAGGTGAGGCATCGGGAGAAGTTGTGTTGGATGTTGGGCAATAAGTTAATAAATTGTTTATATAATGGCTGAAAAAAGAAAACAAGTTTTCCGGAAAATGTTTTCCGGAATAATTAATTATTATGAAATAAAGGAAAAGTAATTTTCCGGAAAACTTAAATAAAACAATTCTTGTTCAGGAATTTTCCGGAAAACTTCATTGTTTTACTGATTAAGAATACAAGTTTTCCGGAAGATGTTTTCCGGAATTTTTGAATTGTTTTGCAAAAACATTTTGCAAAACAAATGTTTGTAATTCTTCCGTATGTTTTCCGGAAAGTTTTAATTTAATTATTTACTTGCAACGAGGTTGTGCTTTACACATCTTTGCTGTTCTAAAAACATTGTTTATATTTTGTTTAAACATGTTTTCACAAACTGTGTGCAACTCCAACGTGTTTGTTGTTGTTTTTGTTCATTTGAATTTGTTAAATCTGACGAACATTTTTTTGTATTTAATTGGAGAACAGAGGGCAACTTTTTAAATTTTTTTTATTTTTAATTATTCCCCAAAAAAATTTTTAAATAATTACTATTTTCTCTTCCGTCCCTTCATTAATCGTGGAAGGATTGCAAAAAAGCATAGCCTCTACCAAAGGAGCAGAAACAAATCTAACAAAACGGCTAAGAGCAGCAGAGCATTGAGGGGCTCTTTTCTTTAATAAACAATTGTTTTTGTTGTTTTCGTCGTCAAATGTTTGTGGACATTTTATTTGAAGTTCACTAAAAATATATGTTTTTGTTTCAAGTTTTTGTTTCAAGTTTTTGTTTCAAGTTTTTGTTTTAAGTTTTTGTTTCAAGTTTTTGTTTCAAGTTTGCATTTTATGAGGCTATTCGCCCCTTATAATAAAATTAATATAAAAAATATTTTTTAAATTGCCTTAAATGCCAATTACAAGCTGTTGTCTCGTCTTTTTCACAAATTCCAATTATTTGAGGGCATGTTGGGATTATTGCAATGTTGGGGGCATCTAAAATATTTTTTAATAAAAAATTAATTTTTGAATAATTCTAATACCAATTGAATAAAATTTTAGTAAAATTGAAGAAATAAGGGATATTTGCAAAATTATAATTATTAATATTTTTAGAATATTTAGAAGGAAAATGGAAGGGAGAAAATAATGCATTTTATTAAAAAAAAAAATTATTTTTTTTATTTTTAGATTTTTACGGAAATTTATTTTTATATGTTTGTTTAAAGTAAATAAATAGTTTTTTTGGTTTCTTTACTTATTTACGGCATTTCTCCCCTTTTATGCCTTTTAAGGATTTTAAGCTTTCAAGTGTGTGGAGGGGCCAATTGCGGAAACTTCTAGTACTTGTGATGGAACGGCAAAAAACATTTAAATATACTCTAACACGTAAAAATGCAAATATTAGTGTTTAAGATGTGAGGAAAAAATGAAAATTCTGAAAATATAAGTTTGTTTGGAATTCTGATTCCCAACTTGTTTGTTTAAAATTCTGATATGTAATTTGTTTGTTTGAAATTCTGATTTTTATTATGTTTGAAAAACATGTTTTTCATCAAGTTTGCGTAAGATTCTGATTTTTAAATGTTGTTCACTTGTTAAAATTCTGATTTCCAATTTGTTGCTTTGAAATTCTGATTTTCAACTTGTCGTTTAAGATTATGATTTTTATCATGATTGAGAAACTATTTATATTTTCTAGTATGTTTTTCTAGAAATTAGAAAATTTTTTAGTAATTCTGATTTTTAATTTATGAATATTTTTTAAAACTGCTTAAAAGTAGGAAGTAATTGCCCTTTCTTATAAGCATTTTAATGTAAATATGTTAAGTGTGTTTATAAGCTTTTAGCGGCCTTTTTTGGTGAAAATAAAGCCTAATTAGTGAGTAAAGGGAAATATTTGTTTTTGAAAAAAATATTAGAAAATAAAAGAAAAAGAATGTTGAAAGAAGAGGTAAATGCAACAGAGGTTGAATAAAATTAAAGAAGAAATTAGAAAATATTTTTGAGATTAAATTACCAAAAGTAATATTACTCCCAACAAGTGGCTTTTCCTCCTTGTTCTGATTTTCCTCCATGTTTTGATCAACTTTCTCTATAAATTCAGTAATTTTTGTAGTAGGTGGTATTTCTGCTTGTGTTACCAAATGTTCGTTTGTCTGAATTGTAAATATGTATAATTAATTTATTTTTATTTAATAATTCAACTTGTGTCGGAAAAATCTGTATTGGTTTTGCGGAAGGCTCTATTACTAAATTATTTCTGATTTTGTTGTTGGAATGTAATGTTGGCGGTGTAAATGTTTTTATAATCGATGTTTTATTTGTTTTTGGTGTTTCTTTAATCCTGTGTTTTTGATAAATTTGTTTTTGTTCTGATTTGTTTTTCTCCTCGACAAACATGTTTTTCTCGAGTTTGTTTTGCAATTCTGACTCGTTTAAAACTTCAGACATGTTCTTATGTTCGTTTAGTTTCTCAAACATGTTTTGATGGTTATTTTGTTGATGTTTGTTTTGTTCGGAAACTTTGTTTTGTTGTTCTTTTTGTTCGTTAAAATTATTCTCATTGTCTAACTTTTCTTTTCTACTTATTCCATTACTAGGATTAATTGGCCTTGTTTTTGCTAGATTTTTTCTTGGCTTCTCATCTTTGAGTATCACATTTTTAAATTTAATTGTTGCTTCTTGGCTTAATTGTTGAGTAGAAGGTGTAGGTTTTTGTCTTAATTCTTGAATATTTTTCTTATAATTTTGAATATTGCCGTGATTGTCCATATTGGCTCCCTCATTATCCTTCTTAAACTGTTCTCTTCTCCTTTTCTCGATCTCCTGTTCTGCCATTAGCTGAACTTTCCTCTGTTCCTGAGCATTAATTCTGGCTAACCTCGCCTCATTAGCTAACATTTGCCTTCTTTTATTTTCCATTTCATTTTCAATTTTTGTTTCAACTTTCTCATAAGAAGGGGTTGTTGGCACTTTCATACTCGTTAAAGGATTACTTGTTGATATAGATGGGAGCCCTGATCCTCTCCGGTTAGCAGAGTATTGAGCAAGACTGTTTAATTGAACATGCCATGAAGCATCGTTGTTTAACTCAACTAAAATCCAAAATTAATTTTTCGAATTTTTTGCTTACATATGCATTTATTATAGGTTGTTTGGAGTCTAATCCAGTGGCAGTCTGAATTATTTCCTGGGCATGTACATGCTCCGAGACCTGTCCAACTAATTCCTTCATAAGATTGCCAGCAGTCATTTCTAGAAAATATAAACTTAAGCTATTATAACTTAATGACAAATGAGCTTAATAAAAGCAATGACAGACTTAAAATATTAAGTTTACAATTGAAAGTCTAATCTAATAGCAACTTGAATTCTTATGTTTAAACTAGGGTGAACTCCGCTCACTCGGGGCGGGTGTGTCTATGAGCGGGGTCTTCAAGATGCTTCGAGGGAGGGTTCGGGTCGGGGGTAGTTGTGGAAAAATTGTTTAGGAACTGGGTATGGGGCTCAAGTTTGGAGTCCAACTCTAGTTCAAACTCTACTTATTCCAACTCTACTTACTTATAATTAAACTCGAAATCTTAAGTTTAACCCTATATAAATAATAAACTTTAAAATAAAAACTTGTTGCTCATTCTGCAATTGTTCTGCGCATCAACAACACAATTACGCCTGAAAAGTACCCACAATTCTCTACACGAAACATGTTTTAGGCATAATTCATGTAATGCCCAATTGCACGTTAATATTGAGGGGAATTTTGTGGAAGAGGCAAAAGGGGTGGAAAGATCTTTTTAAATTTATTTAAATTTATTTTTGAAAATAATTTTCATTCAATTACCTCCACTAAAAGCCAACTTCCATCTCTGAATACTCTCTGAATCCGGTGAACGTTTAGTTCGAGTTTTGCTAATAAATAAAGCTTCTATTTCTGAGATTACCAACATTTTTAAGGAAAGGATTAAAATTAATAATTTAATTTTTAAGAAAATAATATTTAAAAATTTCAGGTGAATACATTTATACATTTCTTTTAAAAAAATTTTTAAAAAATTGCAAAAATCAAAATTTATTTTTTAAAAGGTATTGAAAAGTAGAAAACAGCTTGAACTATTGACTCTATTAAATGTAAAATAATTCTAACTAAAATTCGAATACATACATAAAAAAAGACTGAAAAATGCGCAAAGGGCTCTCATTATTTAACTGACAACTCATTATTTTAATTATTGGAGTTCGATCTTTTCAAATTGCCGGGCACGATATCAGGGATTCTTCTCCAAGTTGAACTTTCGAAGACTCAGAAAAATTTTCGAAAACCCGAAAACCCCGCGGATTTCATCAAAATATCGGTTTCCGGGCTGTTCAAACTCTATTAATTATTAAAATTTTTTTTATTAGTTCCTAAATAAACTTTTTTAAATAAACATGACAAGAGTTTAAAAAGGAAAATATACTTGAATAAAGTGTTTTTATGCATCTTCATAAAAACCGGAAACAAAAGCAGTATTTAGGGGGAAAGAAAAAAATTTTCAGTTTATTTTTATGTAAATGGATTATAAAAAAGAGTTACTGCCTTTTTAGAAATCTTTAAAAAAAATTTTTTTTGATTCTCAATAATTTTCGTTTATTGGGCTGATTTTTATTACTATTAAAAAATCAAATAAAATGGCTGACCCAAAGAATAATAAATAAATTAAACAAAAAATCATGAAAATTAATAGAAGAAAAAATATTTCTTTTTATCTTATATATAGTACTTACTTCTCTTTTCCCCGTATAATCTGAACTTTTGCCGAAAAATTGGAAACAGCTGTTTTTCTCTCAGATTTTTAGGATTTGTTTGAATTGAGGAATGTAAGCATATATAGATCCTTTTTCTTTTAAATAAGAGAGATGTATAAACTAAACATAAAGGCATGGTTAGGCATGTTGGATTTAGTAGTTGATTGATGGGGATCTTATTATTAAAATGTTTTTTTTCTGGAAAACATTAAGATTTTAGACATTTTCCGGAAAATAATATACCTATTATGTGTAGGGTTGGACAAAACATGCAAATGCATATTTTGGTGCATATTTTGGGCTTTTTCGGTGCATATTTATGCGCATATTTGGCGATTTTCCGTGCATATTTTGTCCCACCCTAATTATGTGTTTTCCGGAAAATAAATACTAGTATTCCTGGAAATAATATTAGGGGAGCAGGCCAGACTACCGTGAGCTAAAAATACCGCCGAGCTATAACCTCGTTCAAAATTATTGAATCCGAGCCGCCTTGGATGGTTCGATACGCCTCGATGAGCTGAATCGAACCATTCCAGGGTGTTCCAAATTCGACAATTCAGAACGAAGTTATAGCTCTGCGGACCTTGGGGTTTACTCCAATAATTAATAGAATTCATATTACATATAAATGTTCTTTCCGAAGAACGGCAATAATATTAAATGGTGTTTTTCAGGAAAAAGAATATTATGAAATGTTTTTCTGTAAAAAAAAACATTTTGTTTGTAAATTTTTAATAACTTGAACATATGCAATTTAATTTAAAATAAATCATTTAGTAGAAATATCACCGTTCTAATATTGGTTTAAACTCGTTAAAGTTAAATTTTGCAGGCTTTTCATCAGTTGATGTCACGTTTCGCTTCCGTAAATATTTTATTTCACAGCTTTGAGAAGATAAAATGCAGTCAGTCATTTCCGACTTGCGCAACATTCCCAACGAGATGAAACTTTTCTTATTTTTTTTTAATTTCTCAAATAATTTGTACTTTATTGTTATATTTTTCGTTATCTCGAGCGTCCGTTTGCTCGTAAATTTTTAAAAACTTTTCCTTTTTTGACTTTTCAGAAAGCTCAAAAAATTATCCAGGGTAATTATTGTTTCAACCTCTCCCTTAGGGGGTAATTAATCTAAAGAGGGCGATTATACGAAAGAGGGTAATTATTATTTAGATTTGTAAAAGTCTCCCATAAACATCTGTTTAGCTGTTCAACGTTAATTTATTTAGATTTCGTTAGACATTTCCTGTTATATAGGCCCATATTTAGACATTGTCTATCAAATAAATATTTTTGTCGATTTCTAAAGATTATCACTAAAAAAGGAAACATTTAATTGCACTTTTTCCGACTTTTATTTTTTTATTTTCCCACCGAGAAAGTCTGTGGCGGCTGTTGCGATTTATTTATGTGTATAATAGCCAGGCACGTCTCGCTTCCGTTGCAATATGAATGGCACTTGTTTTTCTTAAAATTGTATAAATTTGCGAAGTTTTTAACAAGAAAAACAATAATTCATTAAATGTTACTTTTCCCGGAAAACATAATATTAAATAGTCAGGATGGGGTCCCGTAAGAAATTTAACGGGATGTCCCGGAATCTGGGGGTTTATCGTGATTTAAAGTCCTTACGGGGATTTAAAAAATTAATCCCTAGGGATCCCGCCCCGTTCAACATTTTGAAAGAAATCCCTTTATACAGGGTGGCAAGAAATGTTTAGGACACACTATTTTTGACATAGCTTTATTCAAATAAAAGATAATGAGCTCAAATTCAGATTAAATCATAGGAAATTAAATAAGAAACAAATATTATTAAAAATTTTCGATGTACCGGACGGTTGAATTTGCGAGGATCCCGGATTTGCGTTTTTTCGGCTCTAATAAATATTAAATTTTTCTTTAATTTCCAGAAATTTTAAAAAGTATTTACAACCTAAAATTAAATTAAAATTTAAATATTTTAATTAATTTCAAGTCACATTTTATTGGGTTTTTAAATTCTAAATTTTTTCTTCGCTTTTTTTTCAATTCCTTTTAAAAGTGCATTTATTCATATGATTCCTGAGACAACAATGAGTCTATTTCTAGACAATGTCTATCGTTAAAAAAATTTTTTTATTTAATTCTGAATATTCCTTAGTAAATATTCACACTATTTTAATTTTTCTTTAAAGAATTTTCTAAAAATAATTTTTAATTAATTTTTAATAGAGCTAAGTGGAATCGGGATCCCGGTCGAGATCGGGTGGTATTATCCCGGGTTTTTGAATCCCCATCCCGATTTTGGCCAATACCGATCCAACAGTCGAGACCGGACTCAGAATCGGGATCATTATTCCAAAATCCCGATTTTATGACGGGATCGCGATCCTGCTTACCTCTAATTTAATTAATTAACAAGTCTAGCCTTTAACGGCTATACGCCTGTTTTGTTGGTGTCTACCTCGAATTGCCCTTTCCGGAAAACTAAATATTAAATTTTAAAAATATTTTTTAAATGTTTAGGTTAATCAAATGTTTCCAACATTTTTATTTTTTGTTTGTCTCTTTTCTTGCTTCAATTTATTTTGTTTTGCACCCCCTCCAAGTTTGTCTTTTAAATAATTTTGCCTGCCCCTATTTTTCATTTTTAGC
Organism: Meloidogyne luci; assembly: GCA_902706615.1. NCBI lineage: Eukaryota > Metazoa > Nematoda > Chromadorea > Rhabditida > Meloidogynidae > Meloidogyne > Meloidogyne luci. The sequence continues at coordinate 837,674 of CACSLI010000045.1, read as the reverse complement.
AGCTTCAACTTCTCAAGTTAACGAAAAACAAATAAATAGAGAAATTGTTGAGTTAATTAAAAAGATAACAGAAAACCCCTCTTTGTTTTATAAATTTGTAGAAAAAGAGGAGTTTGTAGAAATATCCTCTTCAAAGATGGAAGGAAGAGATGTGAAGAAAATATTTACAAGTATATCTTTTTAATTAGCCGCACTGAAACCCTGGTTGGACTCTCTGTCTGCCTATTTTAAGTTCATGTGTATATGCTTTAAGTAAGGCCCGACTCTAGCCGCTCATATCTAGAATACGCTCATTCAGTTCCCTACCATATTTTCTCGATTAATTCCCCTGGGGAATTATTTTTCAGCCCTATCCGTGGCATGGGGAACAAGGTTAACTAAAAATCGAGGGAGGGGAATTATTCGAGTTTTTGCATTTGAACGTGCAGTAGGGTATTTGGTGGTGGGGAATTATTGTTTCAACCCAACTCTAGCATGGGGAATTAATCGAGAGGGAGAATTATTCGAGGGAGGGGAATTAATCGAGAAAATACGGTATTGTAAGATACAAATCCAGTGCTTTAATTAGAACATTTCAATACTTATAAAAGAAAAATAAAGCAAAGATTCTTGAAACTAAATAATTATTATTGTCCGGTGCCGGAGCGCCCACGTTTCTTCGAAGTTTGGGTCCCAAATCTGGATAAATTTAGAAAAGTCTGTCCGGGTCCGATCCGGCTTTAATTACAAATCCAGAATTCGGACTAATATTAATCAAATTAATTAAGAAATAATTATGGATAAATTTCCATCAGAAAAAGGAAGTGATAAATTATGGAGCTTGATATGGGGAAAACTAGAAGAGTATGATGAAATATTAGTAATGCTAGCAGGTTTTTGGAATGATAAATGTAAAATTGATAATGAAAATAAGCAAAAAGTTAATCATAAAACCAAGCAAAATCCAAAAGTTTTGCCAACAAACAGTAAAGATGATAAGCATAAAGAAAAGGAGCATAAAGGTAATAAATAATTAATTAATTATTTATTAAGCGTTAAGTAAGATTCGAACCTGCGTTCTTGATAAAAGTGTGTATCATTATGGAGATTCTGCCGACAAAAAAAAATTCCCGATTTTCGTGGATCGGGAATCACGGCAGGATCCCTGATGTGTATCATTATGCGAATTCTGTCAACTGAGAGTTAAGAGAGAGAGAGAGTTAGTTACTGGTCCTTGCCTAAATAATTGGAGAGGCTCTATCGACTGAAAGCTATTGAAACGACAAAACCTTGCTTTTATTTTATCACTCCTAGCCTGAGATATTTAGTGTGGCCAGAGAAATCATAATCACACAAATTTCCCCAAATAAAAAATTTTTTAATTTCCAGTTGATTCCTCTTTAACTGCTATTGCCCCAGATGAGATTTATGACGATTTATACATTGCATTACAAAATATTAAAGAAGATCATTTTACACCTAAATCTTGTAAAGCCCTGACGGTTGTAGAGACTCCTAAAAATCAGTCTAATGACGATTCTACTTCGAAGCTTCCCTCTACTAAGGAAGAAAGTCAAAAAGAACATCATGATACAAAAACTAATGATTCTAAAGCTGATGTGCATAAAATATTCAAGTCGATTTTCGATCGCTTCAATGCTAATTATAAAGGTGAATTTTAGTTTTATTTTTACTTGAGAATTTGATCCCTTTCTCTTCAACAGACCATCAAACCGAAAAGGAATGTGTCCATCCCATCATAGAACATAAGGGAGAGCATCATGGAAGCCATAAAACTCTTAATAAAAATCAGTCTAAAGACGATTCTACCTCGAAGCTTTACTTAATTAAAGAAGAAGGTAAAGGAGAACATCATGGACTCCTTAATGTATATAAAATTCCTAAAAATTTGTCTATTGATTTGAAGCCTCTGGTCATTAAAGAAGGAAGTCAAAAAGAGCTGCTTGGAAAGAAATCTCCCGAAACCTCTTCTAGCTCGAAGCCTTCTCCAGGTAAAGGGGAAAATCAAGGAGAACACCATGGAATCCATCCTCCTTCCCCTCAAAATCCGGAAAACACGGAGGAAGAGTATAAAGAAGATAATGAATGGTTTGAGGTTGATCCTCATTTACACTTGGAAGAATTTTTTGAAGAAGAAAAGAAGAAGGAGGAAGTTGATTGGATTGAACCACCTAATTTTATGTAGAATATTTTATTCTGTTTTGATTTTATGTAACTTATAAAAATTGAAAAATTTTTTTGACAATTAATTATTAATTTAAATATTTTTATTAATTTTAAGTCACATTTGATGCCTTTTTTAGATTTAAGTTTTATTTAGTTTTTCTTCAATTCTTTTAAAAGTGCAACCTGTATTAAATAATATACATATAATAATTACCCCAAATAATAATTACCCCCACTTCCATTAAACAACATCTATCGATGGATTGGAAACAAACACTACCTCGATTAATTACTCCCTGTAGCGAAAGATCGAAACAATAATTACCCAGTGTAGTTATTGAAGAATATACCGTATTTCCTCTAATACGACAGCCTCTATTTGAACGACAACCCCTATTAGAACGACAGTCTAGAGGGAGGTTGAGAAATAGAACGACAGCCTCTATTAGATGGGAAAATTTAACTATTTTTCTTCATTAATAAAATTATTATAATGATATAAATCTTAATAAAAATTTCATAAACAGTGTAAAAAATAGGTTGAAAGATAGAACGACAGCCCTTAATAGAACGACAGCCCTTAATAGAACGACAGTCTAGAGGGAGGTTGAAAAATAAAACGACATGTCGTTCTATTAGAGGAAATACGGTATGGTGTTTCTGAGACGATTATGAGACTAATAATAAATTTAAATAAATTTTTATTTAAAAAATAATTTTTTATTTAATTTTGAATATTCCTTCGTGTTTTTAATTTTTCTTAGACATAATTTAATTAAAAATTAATTTTTTAATCAATTAATCAGTCTAGCCTTTGGCGGCTTTACGCCTTTACGCCTCTCTTTTAAATATTCCGACTTTAAGCTGCCTTTTAAAGGAAGATAAAGAAGGCTATATGTTATTCTTTTTAAATTTTTTTTCAAAAAATATTTTTCTAAAATGGATATTTATACAATTTTGTATTTAAATTATCCACCTTCACCTCTCTTCAATTATTCAATAATTAATTTTTGATTTTTACTATTTAATTTCTCTCCATAGGCATTTTTTACCTCTATACAAGGCATTTCCTGCACTTACTATATATTTTTTAATTTAAAATTATCGGATAAGTTTGGTTAAAAAATAAAATTTAATTTAAAATTAGATTTCAGTAAAGAATTTTAAAAAATTTCAAAAAAAACTTGAAATTTTTAAATTTAATTTCCGAAACTCGGTAAAATATTATTTTCATAAATTCAGAATATTCTTTCTCAAAATAATTAATTAAAATATACTATTTAATAATTAAATAAACATACATATAGGTTAGCTAAAAATGCAACAAAAATTCTTTTTATTAATTGCTATTATTTTATTTAAATTAAATTTATTTTGTGCTGCAAATAAAGGTACCTATGTTGTTTTAATTACTTACAAAAAAAATTTTTTTTTAATTAATCTTAAATATAATATATATTTTTTAACAACAAGAAGAATTTGCGGAAACAACAATAAACTCTTTGATAGAGAAACTTGAGACGAATCCTTCTTCAATTTTTGCTCTAGACGAGAATTTAGACAAAAGGGAGGTTGATAACTATAATGAGGAAGTTAAGAGAATAATTTGGGGTAAATTACTATTTCCTAATTTTGAGGAGGGATATGTTGAGTTAAGAAATTATAAAACCACCTAGTGTTATTCTGATTTTTTTAGGTTCTGGTTGTCCAATTAATCTGGAAATTTTATAGGAGATTTATATACACCAGGGATCTAGCTGATATAAAAATCCAATTCCCGATTTTCGGGGATCGGGTCGGCTAGATTCCTGATATATACTACTATTGGACATTATATCCGAAAAACTAAGTGGTTTTATAATTTCTTACAATTAACACTATAAGAGGAAAGAGGAGGAAATTTTCTAATAATTTAAGACATCGTCTATAACGAAATTGCAACTAAATTTGAAAAGTTACATGAAACTCAAATTAATCTTTTAATTTCAAAATATATAAATAAAAATAAAAAGTATGAATTTGTAGTGAAAGAGGTAGCAAGAGAGATAAAATCACATCAAGAAAATAAATTCTACGAAAATCTCGTTATAGTTAATAAACCTAAAGAGAAACAGAGCCGTTTAGAGGAAATTCCTGAAGATGACGAAGAGCAAGATTATGCTGGTATTAATTCTATATTCGGGTTTCTATAAGCTTTCTATATGCAGTAGGCGGCGTGGTGTAATGGATAATATATCAGTCCGGTCTATTGAAGATGCTGGTTCGCATCCGGCCGCCGATTAACCTTTTGCACTATCTGAAGGAGAGAAACAGCTATTTTATTTGCGGACAGGTAGGAAGGACACCAACCGGGCATTTGCCACACAAGAGGGCAGGAAGATCCAGCTAGCCTTTAAAACATTTAGTTGTTGGTTCTACGAAAATTATTAGACGGCTCTCAGATAACACAAAACTTACACTCATGGTTGCCTCAATCCCGTGCTTAGAGGTGTCCATTGATTCATAAAATGGCGTGCTAGCAGGATTCGAGTCTCGAATGTTTAATTCCTGTTGTTTATCTCTTAATAATAAATTTTTCTATTTAATAGAGTATTTATATTTTTTAAGATCCGACCCATAAAAAGACATTAGACTACAGCAACTCGTTTAAAAAACGTCAAGAAAATCATTTCAATTTTGATAATGAAGGTAGAATGGAGTTTTTTTATAAAATTTTATTTTCAAAACAAAAAGTTTGTATATACTGTAAAGCATATAGCTATTTAATTCCTAAGTCTTAATTTCCTATCTTATATCCTAAGGCTATGCAGTAGGCGGCGTGGTGTAATGGCTACTCATCCGTCCGGTTTACTGAAGATGCTGGTTCGCTCCGAGCCGCCGATTAACCTTTTGCACTAGCTAAAGGAGAGTAATAGCTATAGTCCAGCTGCTTTACTATACTCAGTTAAATCTAGGTTCAAGCTCTGATCCTCAAGCTCAACCTGACATGGAACAAGGGGCTGAAGAAGACGAAGATTGGTGTGGTTTTGATGATTTAAGTTTAAGCTCAGAGCTTCAAACTCATCCAGACAAGGGAAAAGGAGTTGATGAGGAAGATTGGTGTGTGGAAGTAGGGGAAGATTGGTGTGATGAGGAGGAGGATGATGAGAATTAATTCTGATGATGAACTTTTTATAGAAGGTGTGGGGCTATTTGTCAACAAGTTTGAGAAAACTGTAACAAGACACAAATTATAGCTAGTAGATTGTAGATAGCAGGGATCGCGCAGACTAGATTTTTTCGGTACCGGTACCGGGAGTACCGAAAAGTCCTGATACCGAAAAGTACCGAACCACGCCGAACACTAGCGCTGACCCGTTCACGATTCCTGAAAATCGGCTATTTGTTTTCTGTCGGCGCGATCCCTGGTAGAGGTTATCCGCAACAATTTTGTTACCATATACGCCTTCATGATTTTTTATTGTTCACCAAAAAAGTAGCATAAAATTTTAAAGTCTTTTAATAGTTTCTAGCTTTTGCTTTGTTCTTGGTTTTTAGCTTTTGCTTGTTCTTTTGTTCAGTTGGGCAATTTCTGTTGAGACTCTAATAACCCGATTTTTAAATAACAAAGTTTCGCGAAGAAAATTCAGATTACTATAAAAGCCTCATATTGTAGTCTCGAGCTTCATTCTTGTGTTTTGCTCCTTTGTCGTTAAACATAAGGTATTTATTTTTAACTAGTCTTTTTGGATTTTGAAGGATTCGCTAATCGGTTGGGCGTTTTAATTCCCGAATTAGAGTCCTTCTTATATTCCGTGTCCTTTTAAGATCTACTTACTCTTTTCTTCACATTTCCAATTTGATTTTTCATTAAGCATTACCGCTGTAAATGTTATTAAACCTAGACAAAGGTACTTTGAGATTGTTTTTGGTACCATTTTGTACTTATTTTTGTCCAATTCCCCCCCCCCTAGTAGTTCCATTATCTCTTGTACCATTTTGTCTTTTTTAGCCTTTGTCCCATTTTGTCTCGTCAATTCGTTTAGCTCCAATAATTCGAATTTCGATTCCAATACTATTATATTCTGATTTTAGTTCAAAATATATAATCAGGAATGGCACAAGAGCAGTCTTCTAAAACAAAAAGTAAAGAATCGGTAACCAGCAGCAAAGAATCCAAACAACGAAAGAAGCTTAAATCCTCTGAAAATGGCAAAATGAAAGAAGGCGTTAAAGAAAATGGTTAATTTGAGAAAATATTTTAACCAATTTTCAAATAAAATTTAGGAGAACAGAAAGACGAAATTGATTATGACGATGAAGCGTTGCTTGATTCTGCTGCTAGTTCGGGGCACAAAGTTTCTATTTTGGGGGAAGAGTCTGTTCATAGGGGACAGTGGGCGGGTTAGTTTCTTTAAAAGATTATTTGATTTTTTTTGTCTTTAGGTCAATTCGACTTTCTAATGAGTATGGTTGCCTATGCTGTTGGACTAGGTTGGTTTAATAAATTTTAAAACGCTTTTGGCCCTCTTAGTAATTGGAAGCGGAGATTTTTTGCGGACAGATTTTTAAAGGAAAAAATAGGTAAATGACGGTTCATTTGAAAGAGCTCAGAAAGCTGATTCGAATGATACCAAAATTACTTAGATTAGACTGGTTCCTGATTAGTTACAACCGAAAATTTATTTGTCCGCAAAAATTGTCCGCAAATTTTTTAAATTATTTTTTTTTTAATTTTCAAGGAAATGTCTGGCGCTTCCCTTATTTGTGCTACAAAAATGGTGGAGGATCTTTTCTGGTTGTTTATGCTTTGTTCTTCGCTTTTGCTGCGGTTCCCATTTTTGTTATGGAAGTTGCTGTAGGGCAGTTTTTGCAAAGAGGTTTTCTTTTTGGCTAATCAAAATATTTTACTGAATTCTATTTTTTAGGGGCTATTGATATGTGGAAGATGTGTCCAATGTTCAAGGGTATAATTTAAAAATATTTTTTGGTTGACTCATTTTTGGGAAAATTTTTGTTTAAAAGTTTGAAGATGTGATTTTTGACAATTTTAGTAACAGGGAGGGGACGGGTTATCCTAGTAATTTTCAGAAACCCGGATCCGTTACTTTCAAAAACCTGCCTAATAGACCTTTGGAAGAGATTGAGAGACATTTTATCCCATAATTTTCCGCTTCCCTCTAGTTAATTGTTACTTTTCGGGGATTGCGATGACATAAAAAAATAAATTCCTAATTTCGGAAATCAGGATGTCAAATCCAGAAAATGTCGGTTGTCGGAACGGCGCATCCCACATCTACGGAAATCGGGACGGCGCATCCCTGTGGTTTATTATGCTCTCAAAAGCAATGGGAACTCCCATCCTTCATACTTTTAAACAACTTTCTTTAAAGAAGTTGACCCAGCCTTTTTTTACTAATTTTTAAATACACAGGGGTGGGCATCGGCAATGTAGTTCTATCATTTATGAGTTTGTTTTTTAAAAATTTGGCCAAATTTAATCAAAAAACTATTTAGTGGCCTCTTACTACTGTACAATCATTGCTTGGGCTGCCTTCTACTTGGGCAACTCATTTTGGTCACCATTGCCTTGTAGGCTTTTAAATTATATTTTTTTATTTTTATTTAAAAGAGGAGTAAATGAGCCAGAGAAATTTCACAAAAATAGTGAAAGGCCTAAAAACTTGAAAAACAAAGCTTTTCATTGCCGATGCTTTCTCCTTCATAATTCTAAAGAAAATATTTTTTTGAATTTTTTTCATTGATTATTTTGGAGGGAAAATCCGCAAATTGTGGGGTCCGTCCGCAAATTTTTTTGAACCAAAAAAATTTTTTATTCAAAAAATTCTCAAAAAGACCTTTAACAGTTTATACTCCAAATCTATTTAATTTTCAGCTTTTTTAAAATTTTCTTTTGTATTATTCAGGAGTGGGAATTGGCAATATTATTTTGTCTTTTTGGTGTAAGTTGTTAACTATTTTTGGATTTTAAAAAATTTCGGATTTTTTAGGCATTTCTTATTTTTGTGTTATTGTCTCTTGGGCTGCTTTTTATATGATTAGCTCATTTTCCAGCACTTTTCCTTGTAAATTTTTATTTTTTTTAAATTTAATTATGGAGTCAGACCTCACTTTAAGTATAAATACACTCTTGGGACAGAAAATTTTTATTTTATTTGAGGTTTATTTTTGAAATGGGGGTGTCGTTTAGGCAGCTCCGTAACTCACATGGGACTATCCTTTACTATCCTCGCGAATTTGATATATTTTTTGATCCCATTCAATAGAGGATCCCCGACTTCCTATATCAAAGTGATATCCGTTTTCTTGCAAAAGAACTTTGGGCCGAGTTATGGCCAGTCAAGGTTGGACTACTAGTAAGGGATAAATGAGCAACCTAATTTTAAAAAAATCTAAATTGAGGAATGTCTAAAATTTTGTGTATCTTTTAGTGAGGTTTGACTGTATAGAGATAATTTTTTTAAATAAAAATAAAATTTTTCCTTAAGGGGAGACTTGCGACAATTATTGGAACAAAAAGAATATTTGCGTTGAAACAAATATGCCTGCTTTGGGAGGCAATATGACAACAACAAATACTTCGCTAATTAGCAATAAAACTGTTGAATCGTCTGTTGAGCAGTATTGGGAGTTTGTTTTTTTAATTTTTTTAATCTTGAGAAAATCCGCAATTTTTAAAATATGTCCGCAAATACAAGTCCGCAAAATTTTTGAAAATTTTCAATTCAAAAACTAAAAAATTCTTTTAAAGATATCGTGTCCTTCAGCAAACATCAACAATTTCTGATTTTGGAGGTATTCAATGGGAATTGCTTGGATTGACTTTTCTGTCATGGGCTGTTGTTTATTTTGCTTTGTGGAAGGGTATAACTCAAGCGAGAAAGGTTTTTTAATTATTTTTAAGTTAAAAGGTTATAGCGGATTAAACGCAAATATTTACAAGTTCTTTTAGCCTCTCCCCTCTCTTTTTCCGCTAGGGTCTTCCCTGATCTACAGGGCTATTTTTATTACGTTTTTGCGTCTAATCATGGTTGGTCAGATCTGAGCGGCCTGCCAAGAGGTCTGTAAACTAGGCTCAGATTGCCCTGTTTTCCCTTTTCCTTTCTCACTATGCCCTCAAACCTTTTATTAATTTTTATTCGAATTTGACTCTTATTCAATTTTCTTATTCTTAAGTTTGTCTATTTCTGTGCAATTTTCCCCTATATTCTTATTGCTGTATTGCTTGTTCGAGGATTGACTTTGCCTGGTGCTGGGGAAGGCATTAAATTTTATTTGATGCCAAATATTACCAAACTCAAAGAAATTACAGGTTTGCTTTTAAAAGAATTTTTCTTTAATTTTTTAAAAAATTTTAAAGTTTGGAAAGATGCTGGCACTCAAGTTTTCTATAGTTATGGTGTTGGGTTTGGAACGCTTATTGCTCTTGGCTCCCATAATAGATTCTACCATAATTGCTTTCGGTATTTTTTTCTCTTCCTTTTTTTAAGTATTTTCAATTTTCTTTTAATTTTAGTGATGCAATCCTTGTCTGTTTCATTAATGGAACAACTTCAATTCTTGCTGGATTTGCCATTTTCTCTATCCTTGGCTATATGTCTTTTATAACTGGAAAAGAAATTAAGGAGATTGTGAAGCCTGGTTTGTTTTTTAATTTTTTTGTTTAGAAAGCTTCCTTTTGATTTAAAAAATTATTATCCACCAAGGAGGTTCGAACCTCCGACCTTTTTACCTCAAACCCAAAAATTATCCCACTAAACCAAAAAAATAATTTTTTAAAATTTTAAAGGTGTTGGTCTTGCCTTCCAAGCATACCCAGAAGTCGCCAGTAAGCTGCCATTCAAGCAAGTTTGGGCATTTCTTTTCTTCTTGATGATTACTATTCTTGGTTTGGACAGTCAAGTATTTTAATTTTTTTTTTATTTTTTAATTTTATTTATTTTTAGGTTTGCATGCTTGAAGGGTTATTCACAGCATTGGAGGATACTTTTCCTTTGCTTTTGCGAAAATACAAAAAGGTCTTTTTACAAAATTTTTTTCTAATTTTAAAATTGATTTTTAAGGGTTTTCTTTTGGTAACCTGCATTACTTTTTTCATCATTGGAATTCCTATGGTTACCCAGTCTGGTGCCCATTGGCTTACTTTGGTGGATAGTTATGGTGCCTCTGGGATGGCTCTTCTTTTTGTTGTTTTCTTTGAAGTTTTTGGCCTTGCTTGGGGATTTGGTATTATTTTGAACAAATTTTTTATAAATAGATACAAAATTCGTTTTAGGTACGCACAGAGTTAGAGATGCTTTATTTGAGATGGTTGGTTTCTATCCTCCAGGTTGCTTCACTTTTCTCTGGAAATTTACTGCTCCGCTTAGTGCTTTGGTATGATAATTATATTTTTAATTATTTTTTCGTTTTGTAAGCTTTTTTTTCTTCTTTAAAAAATATTTTTCGCCTGCCGGGTTCGAACCCCCGACCTTTTTATCTGGAACCAAGAATTTTCCAACTTAACCAAAATATTCTGAAATTTAAATTTTCGCCAATTTTTTAAATTTAAATTCCAAAATTCGGTTTTTAAATTTTAACTTGTAAAATTTTTTTTCTAATTTTAGGTTCTCTTTGTCTTGTTCCTTTTTATGTATGAACCTCTTCGTTATCCAAGTGGAGAAGAATATCCCTTCTGGGCCGAAGCTTTTGGATGGGGTCTTTCTGCTTGCTCAATTGTTGTTATTCCTGGTTATATGCTCTACTATTGTTTTAATTCTAACGATTCTAGAGGCCCATTTACGGTTTGTTTTATAAATTTGTATTTGCTGGGGTTTCCTAACATTTTCGGTAAATTCAGAAAATCTTGTTCTAAACAAAATGGTTTTTAACCACGGCTCAAGTTTTCTGGGCTTTCTAACAAGGTCGTAACTAGGGGGCTTCTGGTGCTATCTGGTTATGCCCTTACTTTCTAACAATAACTATAGAATAAAATTTAAATGAAGAAAATTTTCTTTCAGAGATTTCGCAAAGGAATGGATCCGCCAAGTGAATTGGAAATCTGAATCTGGGAAGAAATGTCGAAATTGGGTAAATATAATATTTAAAAAAAGTACCTTATCTAAAATGTAATTATATAATTAATTATTGTATATATTAACGTAGGTTGTATTCCCTTATTTTTTTTCACTTAATAATATTCGGTAATATTTGACTACCTTTTCTTTTCTTCTTAGTTCCCCGACCAATGTATGGACAGCTAACTGTTTCTCTTGTTATGAGGAAATTTAAATATTTTATAATTTGTGATTCTAGCTCTAGGAAGAATTAGGGAAAAAGAGGGAAAGATAAAGGCTCAAAAATGGTCGGGGAAATTGGAAGGAAAAATTAGGACCTTTATTACCTTTTCCCCTTTACCATTTTCCCTTAACAAGAAATATTTTTGTTAACATAAATAAAGTCTAATTTATTCTTGGCTTTTTTAATCAAACCTTCAATCTTGTTTTCATTACTTCTGGTTCAATTACATATAGTAAATCTATTGCCTCTTCTAGCTGCAGCCTTAAATTTTTCTGGTAATCCACTAATAAAATCAAGTTTTCCATCCTCAAGGAATCCCCCTTGCACTCCATTTTTAAAATTAAAAAATTCTATTTAAATCCCAATAATTTTTTTAAATCCATTAAATCCAATACTTATATCAAAAAAAATAATAATCAAACAAAATACATTAGGGGAACAAAATTGGTACAATTTCAAAGAAATTTCTTTACATAAGAAAGATCTTTTTCTTTGATTTTTCAGTTAAAGCTTTAATCTGGGACCTCATGACCTCTGGTACGATAATGTTAAATTTCTTTCCACGTCTAGCAGCTTTGAACTTTTCAGGTAGTCCACTTACGTAATCAAGTCTCCCATCCTTTAAAAGTTCTCCAAGTACAGCGTATCCTAAAGCGTGATTTTATTATTAAAAAATGAAAATAATTTTGTTTAGTTCTCAGTTTTTATAATGAAATGGACAATTAAAAGCCGTTGGAGGCCTCAAGTGGAAACTTGAGGCCGCGGCTGGAATTGGTAAAAGCCGTATTTTGCTACCAAAAGCAATGGAAACGGAATTTAATAGTTTAAATGAAGAAAAGTTTGGAATCGTTGGAGAATTTTTCGAGAATTTCAGTGAAGCTTTTGATTTGATTTTTACTTTTTTCCATTACTTTTACTTTTTTTCAAATCAAAAGCTTCACTAAAATTCTCGAAAAATTCTCCAACGATTCCAAACTTTTCTTCTTCATTTAAACTATTAAATTCCGTTTCCATTGCTTTTGGTAGCAAAATACGGCTTTTACCAATTCCATCCGCGGCCTCAAGTTTCCACTTGAGGCCTCCAACGGCTTTTAATTGTCCTTTTTATTATAAAAACTGAGAACTAAACAAAATTATTTTCATTTTTTAATAATAAAATCACGCTTTAGGATACGCTGTACTTGGAGAACTTTTAAAGGATGGGAGACTTGATTACGTAAGTGGACTACCTGAAAAGTTCAAAGCTGCTAGACGTGGAAAGAAATTTAACATTATCGTACCAGAGGTCATGAGGTCCCAGATTAAAGCTTTAACTGAAAAAGCAAAGAAAAAGATCTTTCTTATGTAAAGAAATTTCTTTGAAATTGTACCAATTTTATTCCCCTAATGTATTTTGTTTGATTATTATTTTTTTTGATATAAGTATTGGATTTAATGGGTTTAAAAAAATTATTGGGATTTAAATAAAATTTTTTAATTTTAAAAATGGAGTGCAAGGGGGATTCCTTGAGGATGGAAAACCTGATTTTATTAGTGGATTACCAGAAAAATTTAAGGCTGCTGTTAGAAGAGGCAATAGATTTACTATAATTGAACCAGAAGTAATGAAAACAAGATTGAAGGTTTGATTAAAAAAGCCAAGAATAAATTAGACTTTATTTATGTTAAAAATCCTTGTTCCTTTGAGGATTTTCGTAGATTATTACTTTTCTCCCTTACCATAAATTTCTTAACAAAAAATATTTAATATCATATATGTATTTCTCTGCTTTATCTTTAAAATTCTAATTATTTAATTGTGTTAATGAATAGAAAAAAAATAAAATGATTATCATTTTGTTGTTAATTATATAAAATCTATATTTTATATTTTTAAATCACCGTATAATAATTATTTGAAAATGCTAGAAAAGTAAAAAATGCAAAAATAAATGCTAATGGTCTATTCAACACAGAAACAAAGCCACTACCATTCCCACTTGGCTTCGTTACAAATGTGTCATTACTGCAAATTTTCTGGCGGTTTAGAGACGATGAACGGAATTGAACTCTGCGCCCATTCAATGGTTGGAGCGGGCGGTTGTTGACGCTGAGACGTTTTCCAAAGACTGGACCATGAATGGCTCGAAGAGTTTCAAGCTTTAAAAATTAGAATTTGGCTTAAAGGATGGATTTTGACGTTTTGGGGGTTGGGTTGAAGGGGTACACATTTTTGTCTTTGGCATTTTACTTTATAAAATTTGTTGAAAGTTTGCTCAATAGGTTAAACTAGTCTATTTAATTGAGAAAAATTTGTAGTGAACTCTTCGCTAAAAATTAACAAAAAAAAGTTTAATGTTTGCCTGTTGTACAAGAATAGGTATAGGCTCAGCCATCAATGTCCATATCACCGATTCATCACATCCTGGGGTTGTTAATGACCCCTGATAACGATAAAAGTTTTCCAAAACTGGAGGTAAATGAACGCCAACAGTGTAATTAAAGATTAGTGTTGCTGAGTCTGTAAATATTTTTTCACATTATTTTTTGAAAATTTCTCGTTTTCCTTGCCTTGTTCAACTACCCTTTTCAATCCTGTCTCTAAATTTGCCATTGAACTTCCATCATTCCCAATATACATAAATATCCCAACAACTGCTAGTCCATCTGGCTGTTCCAAAGCTTCTGTTAATGTATTATATTCTTCTTTGACATGTACTAAATGGACCTTTAAAATATTTTTTTGATTTTCCTCTCTCAATTTCAAAGATTTAATTACTTCAACAGGATAATGTAGATTATTTATTGTATGCTCACTTCCATATAAATGATCAGATGTCCAGTGGAAATGAAATTGTAGTAAAAGATATTTGCCAGTTAGCCCTCCGCCGTAAATATAAGGTCTCTGTCTGGGCTCCCATTTTTCAAAACCGCTGATAGCAACTTTTGTAAAAATAATTTTTTAATTAAGTATATCGTATATGCTCATATATTTATCATATAATTACCCTGGGTCATTATTGTTTCAATCTTACTCTTGAGTAATTAATATAGAGGGGATCAGGGATGGTCGAAATTCCGAAAAGAAACGAAATAAACTTTTATTTCATCACGATTCGAACTAAAAAATATTTTGAGCATCTCTAAAAGGGATTTGGATTTAGGGTGATACACTATTTCTAAAATTTGTGTAAGAAAAATAAGGTTCGAGAATATACTTGTAATTATTTTAGTCTACCTCCATGCCCATTATTTTTAAGTTCAACAGCCCCAGACTGATCGTAATTAACAAAATGTAGTTGATTAATATAAGCAAATTCAAGATTAGATGTTCGAATGTCAATAGGTGACTGTCGCGTGCCGTGTCTACAATGCTTTCCCCAAGTATGTGGACCATTGTGATCCTCATATCCCCAAGAATGAGAGGTATCTGAAGATGAGTGATGATGGGCTAGAAAAAGAATTTTTTGTTGGGAGGAAAGAGGGAAAGATTGCTGTACACTAACCAGTTTTTTGTGAATTATGATGATGATTGTGGTGGTGGTGAGAAGTGGTTTTCTGATGATTTTCCTTAAAAATATGTGGATATTTATTTTTGTTGGTGTAAAATAGAGACGCGGACCGAACGGAGACGGAGATAACAAACAAAAAATCTCGGTTATCGAGAATGGAGATTTTTCGAGACATCGATTCTCCTACAACCTTCCTAGATTGAGCTCTGGCTAAGGACTCCTATTTTTAAACGTGTTGTTTGTTGGTTAAGTGGTTTTGAGTTATATTTAATTTAAAATATTTGCAGTTCGGGGGGGGGGGGGTTTATTATATTTTTTTATATAAATATAAACCCCTTTTTTTTTGCTTTTTTCGCAGATATTTTTATTGTTTATTTTCATTATTTTCCCTAATAAAATATTTTTGTTTTAATTTTTATTGATAATTTTTATTGAGGAATTTAAAGAGAAAGGGGGGATTATTTCTCCATAAATTTTTAACAATTATATATTGCAATTATTTTTTGTCCATTACCAACCATTTTTTGAATTCTTTCCTTTTGTTTTTTTCTACTGATTGATAAGTGATGTTGATAATTTTTATTTTATTTTTTAAAAATCAATTTTTACTAGTAACACTAAAATTTCGATATACGGGTAAAGAAAAAATTTTTATTTTTTGGGGTAGAATTTCGGAGTGGGTTGTAGAAAATTTCTCGGATCGGCTTTCGGATAACCCAGGAAATCCAAGATTTTAATAGAAGATACCGGGGAAGAGCTCTTGCTAAAACGGCAGCTATTTTTCTCTAGAATGTCGGGACCAGAAGTGAGCGCAAGAGAAATTTCCAAAAACGCAACGCCAAAAATCAACGCAAGACGCAATGCGCGCACCCCTGGTCGGGACTGATTTTTGCTGGGAGGTAGTAAATAAATGGACTTTTCTAGTCTATACGTAACATCGAAATTTGACGAAAAACCTTTTTTAAAGTACCTCTTGAGTAAAGGGAAGATTCCCAATTAAATTTGCATCCAAATTATTATCTCCCAAAATTGAGTTGAGATCCAGAAGAATAAAAATAAATAAATATAAGTAAAAAGTAGGGAAGAAATACATTATTTTAGAACAGAGGGGTTTTGAGTAGTGTTGAAAATTAATTAATTTCGTGTTTGAGTTGTCAAATAAAAAAAATTTTTTTTCTTTAATTTTTATTAAGCGGATAAACTTTATTTTTAAAATTTAATTTTTAATTTAATAAGAAAAGAAAATAGAAATTTTTTGTTTAAAGTTTAAAGAAAAGAGGCAAAGAAGAGGTTTATTTAAATAAAAAATTTTTTAATATATTCTTTAAGAGGAGAAGTTCTGTGTCTTTTAATTTTTTAAAAAATTTTTTTGGGAGAAGTTACAGGTGTCAGAGTTAATATAAATAAATATATTGGACAATATTTATTTATTTTTTAAAAGTCTATGTATGTAAAAATAACTGACTAACTGAACACATTTTTTAAAGACAAAAAGAGAGAGATTAAAGGTGGAATAAGTAACAAAGAATATTTTTTAAAAATAAATTATATTTTTATGTTTATTTTATAAATAGAAATTTGTTGTAAAAAAGAAAAAAAAATTTTGTTGGAAGCTTCATTCAATTTTTATTCTTCTTTTTGGCTTTATAATAAAATGGGAGTTTAAAGGGGGATTATATTTGTAGTGCACGCAATTTAAGCTTTTATTTGTTTAAACTGATTTTGAATTTTTTGGATTGGAAAACACGTGAAGGTTGCACGCCTGCAATAGAAGGAATGTAGCTGCCAGAAAAAATGACACATTTTTGGTAGCTGTTAAATGAATCATTTAGTAGCTACCAAGAATGAATCTTCAATATTTAGAGAGTAAATTATTGGCCATGGGTCATAAAATCATTAGTAATCATTCGTGATTTTCTCTTTTGAAGAAAAGAGCGTTTTCAGTGTTTTCAGAGCGTTTTTAATGAGAACCGAAATAAATTTATTAAATTATTTTTGTCGTTGTAATCAGGGCTGTACGCCAAAATTTTCGCGTAGACGCCTCTAACGCCAATTTTCAAATTCTTAAAGCACGCAAGCGCCATAACGCCAAAATCGGCCAAAAACAACGCACAGCCCTGGTTGTTATCAGAGATCGGGGATCATTGTGATCAGAGATCACATTACGGGATCCCGTAACGGGATTTTTTTCAACATTTTGTACGGGACGGGATCCTGCAGGATTAATCCCGTAAATCCCGGTAATTCCGTTTCTGCGCAAAATCCGGGATTCCGGGACGGGATCCCGTAAAATTCTGTGCGGGATCCTGTCACATGAGTTTTGATTAGAGCTCGGACCCGGGCCGGACCCGGAACCGGGTTTTCGGGGGTTTAGCCCGGAAAACCCGGCCCGGGTCCAATTTTGAGTAGATTTTATAAAATATTCCGACTTTTTGGTCAATTCTGGCTCCTTAAGCAGGCAAAAATTGAAAAATTTTTCGCCTGCGGCGCTAATAAAACGAGTTTATTATTCAATGAACTTGTATCCCCTTGTCTTATACCTTATTCCTTCAAAATCATGGCTGGGCGTTGATATATCGAGGATTGTGGCATTCTAATGAGGGATATTGAGGGAATAGAAGTAACTAAAAAGGGATTTATTGGGATTAATCAAGATTCAAGGGATTTGTAGGGATGAAAATATATTAGGGGTTTTAGTTGAGATATCGAGGATTGAGACATCGATGGATTGGGGATTAATACGGATATCGATATATCTAAGGGAATATTGTCAGATTTAAGTAAATATTTTCTTATTTCTTACAGTCCTGCAAAATCCCCCAATAATACTTAAACCCAAATTTATCCTGCAAGCAAAGTAAATCCCCTATACCCGCCGTAATCCTAAAAATCCACATTAACCTACCAAATCCCAGATTAAATAATTATAGAGAAGATATCTGGATTTAAAGGTATAAGGAGACTATCTTATCACTGTAAATCGCTAATACTCCCTCCATCCGCCAAATCCACCAATATTTTTCCCTTAATCCGTTAAATTCACATTAATATCTCTAAATCCTTTGAATAAACACGTATAGATGAAAGATGACACCAAATTTTAATTAATTTCTATTCAAAATAAGAAAAATTTCAGCGAAAAAACTTAAATTTTATCATTTTTGAAATTTTGAAAAAATCGGGTCCGGGCCCGGGTGTAAAAAACCGGGGTTTCGGGGTTTTAGCCCGGAAAACCCGGCCCGGGTCGGGGCGGAAGAAAAAAACCCGGATAACGGGGCCGGCAATGTGAAAATGTCGAGCTCTAGTTTTGATATATGCGAGTCCCTAATATATCTCACAAATCCTCTACTGGTTTCTACTCTTTTAATTTAAATTTATTTTAAATAGAAGAGTTGTAATTTTAAAAAAATTCAAACGTTCTTTGAGGAGGGTTTGTTTGGACAAGTCTTTTTCAAATTTCGAGACAAAAAATGAAAACCACAAGTTTAAATAAATGAAAAGAGATTAGTTAATGTGTGTGTTTTCTTAAAAACTCTTGTCAATCACACAAGAAGAAAAGTGCCTTTTTTTGACGGGAAAAGTTTTTTAGTAGTTTAGTAGTTACCCCCTATTTATTTTTATTTTTTTTCTGGGATTTAAGGCAATTTCTTCTTCTCCTCTTGTTTTATCTCCTTAGCTCTTCTCCAACGACTTTTTTTTCCCACATTTGAGAGAAATATATTTTTCAGTGTACTTATTGTTAGTTTAAAAAAGTGTTAAACTGAAAAAAAATTATTTAAAGGGAGAATTAAAGTTTAAGGGATATGTTAAAAAAGTTTTGAGGGGAAGATGAAGTTACTAAGTGGGAAAGGGGAAAATTAAAAAAGAAGAGGGGGGTGACTGATTATGTAGAGAGAAGAGGGAAAATATTAATCCATGTGCCTTTGCTTTTTGGCAGATCTTCAAGCTTTTTTTCTCCTCACTTTCTAGCTTTTTTAACTTTTTTTAAATGCTAATGGCTTTTAATGAGAAAAGTAAAAAAATAAATTTAGAAGGGGATTTTATTAAGTTTATAATGCAAAGTAGTTGTTTAATCCTTTTTTTGGTTAAAGCTGGTAAATATAATCGAAAAATACTTAAAACTTTTTTTGATATCTTTAAAAAAAACAACAAAATATTTAAAAAATATGAAAAATTTTTAAATTTATCTTGACTGGTTTTGAAATTTTTTTCTTTAGTGGTTTGTTTATGCAACGTTTTGATGAATGGAATTGGATTCCACGGCCATTTATTGGTTGTATTGGACACTTGTTTAGCTTTAAAGATGGCTCAAACACTTACTTAAACTGACAGGTTGTTAACGACTTCATTGATCTCATTTATTTACTTACTTAAATTTACTTATCCAATATATCTAATTCAATTTAAGATACGTTTTTTAACATTTAACACTGGTTGATAGAAGCTTCCCAAGCAATCTCCCTGTTTTATAGATTCTGAAATCCATTTATAGTGTACACTCTTGGAGCTGAAAAAATCGTACACTAAAAACGAGTTGTAATTAAAGTGGATATATCTCTTAGATAACTTCTTCCCAGCCAGTGACCAATCCATGCTAAAATAACGTAAACTAAACTGAGTGTTTACCAAGAATGTGCCTATTTCCACATTAATGTTTTTACACATTTTTAGATTTTCCAAATTCGGGAATTGGAATAAATTGAACTTTTTCCAAATTCAGTACAGCCCTGATCTTGTGTCAATAACTACCACATTTTCCGATTGATAGCACACTTCGTTCGTGGGCGGAGCTTCATGAAATTTGAGGAGGTCGAGAACGGATATCGGGGCTCTTTTAATCAAAAAAGGACAGGTATCGCAGTGGAATTGAACTTTTGGCAGAATGATAGGTTAAATGTATAGTAGAAATATAATTGTCTTTATTATGAAAAAAATACTTTGAAGAAAAAATTTTTCTCCTCTCTATGGGGAGGAGAAATTTTTCTCCTCCTCTAAAATTTTCTCCTCTCTCCCCAGATATCCCTCTTAATCCTTTTTAAGATAATTAAATCCACGGGGACTCAATTGAGGTATATACAAGGGGGACTCAATCGTGCGGACTCAATCGTGGGTTACCGTAATTTACATTTGTTAACGTTTATTTTTTATAGAAATATTGCAACAATTTTAAATAGTTTTTTACAAATCAAAAATTACAATTATCACGAATTTTTAACATTTTTTCTTCTCGTCCTTATATTTTCCTCTTTATTTGCAACTATGTACTATTACCTTACGTCCGTTTAATAGTTGTGTTGGACGTACATTTGAACCTAGAGGCTTTCCTGGGATTGGACCTTGAATGGCACGTAATAAATTGAGCTGAACAAAAAATATTTTTTAAGAGGTTTTCTGAAAGTTTTTTACTTGTCTTAAAGTAAATTGGTATGTATCAGGCAAAATTGTCCAAATCACATTTTCATTACATTCAGGTGTAGTTAAAGATCCTTCATAACGGTAAAAGTCGCTCACAAGTTGCGGGAGTTGTTGAGAAAATTTAAAGCCGATTTGAAAATTTTGGATATTTACTTTTGCGCCTAAAGAGATTATTTTAGTTTTTTAATGTAGTAAAGCTTGTTGGATGGTTGGATGGGACTTAATCCTGACATGAGAGTTCTCCGATATAAGGTTGTTAGGAAAGCTGTTTCCCATTCAATCTGGTAGTTATAGAATTGTTGAAATTCCCCATCCCTCCCCTTCTTGTGGCTTTCATTGGAAATAGGGTTGCCGTTTTAGAGTCGGGCCTTACGAGTCTTTTTCGGGCCAAATTTCTTAGGCCTGACTTGATCTTTCGGTCCATTTTGGCAACCCTAATTGAAAATAAACTCTAATTGAATTTCGGGTTTGCTTTATTTGTTAGACTGGAAGGATACTTTACAGGCCTTACAATATTTTCCGTTTACCTTTTTTAGCTACTTGCAGCAAGGTCGTTTCCAAATTTGCCATTGCATTACCATTTCCCAGTTTCAAAAATACAGCCAAAACTGCAATTCCCGCAGGAATTTTTTTAGCTTGTTCAAATGTATATCCTTTCTTTACATGTACAAAATGGACCTAAATTGATTTTAAAAGACTTTAAAATCTTCCACTTTTAATTAGAATATAACAACCAATATTAGATCAAACTCAGTTTGGGAGATGGAAAAAACCACAATAAAGATGAGCCTAAACTGAGGCACAACCGTTTATCCAACCCTGTGATGGATTATTTTTATTTATAACTTTTCTGCAAGTACGGGTATCACAAGTCATTATAATTAGAGGGTAAAGTTAGCAAAATGCCGGATCCGGTTTCGGATTTTTAATTTTTTTCTAAACATGACCGGGGTTTCTGGATAAAACTCCGGAAATTCGGAAAACTTTATACCTCCGCATCATAATGCTTTCCATTAACTGTATGTTCGCTTCCATTCAAACTTGTTGACCAATGGAAATGGAATTGTGTAAGACCATATTGATCAGGAAGACCTCCACGTGCCATGAAAGGTCTGTTTAAAGGGTTCCATTTTTCAAAGCCGCTAACTTCAACTGTTTTTTGGAAGAATAGATTAGTACATAATAGAGCCCGGACCGATACGATTTTTTATCGATAATTATCGATATTTTTCGATATTTTTTTTCGATATTTATCGAAAAAATATCGACCGAGCCCTCCGTCCGGGCTCTAGTACATAAATATGCCAAGTATTTTGGCGTGCTCATTTTATTTTTTCAATTCTGCGCTAATTAGAGATGTATAAAATTTTCGTTGTTTGCCCAAAAAAACGAAATACTAAACGACACACTCCTTTATGGTTACCTCCATGTCCATTATTCTCAACCACAATATTTCCGCGCATATTATAATTTATAACCCATAGTTTTGTAAAACAACTTTTTTGTAAATCCTTTGTAACAATATCAACAGGGGATTGCTTCTTTCCATTTTTGCAAAGCCCTCCCCAAGTATTTGGACCGTTATGCTTCTCATATCCCCAATCGGCTCCCAAAATTGTGACAATGGGGAATAAAATTAGTAGAATATTGAGTAAATACATTTTTGGGAAGGTTTGATTTGGATGATTTGAAGTGGGAAATATTTTAAATTAAGGTGTGATTGAAACATTTTTGAACTGATTTTTATATTCTGGATAAGGAAGGAAATTTTCTTGAAGAAAAAAATTATTTTTAAGGAGGCAAATAAAATTCTATAGAAACTAAGAAAAAAATAGTCTGAGGTGTGTAAGACTGGAAGGAGTGTGTGCCTCGTGGAGGCCGTCAACTGACTAAGACATCTCATCTTCCACAAAATTTTTGTTATGTTTTTAAGTTTTTATTGAAAGAGAGGCTTATTTTTTGTATAATATAGACAAAATTTTTATTTAAATTAAATTTTTTAAATTAAAATAATAAAAATTATTTGTATACATTTCTTTAAAAGAATTGTCTATCCATTAAAATGTGTGGATGGACAAGGAAACTAAAATTCTTTGAGGTGTTGGTTGAAGTCTTAATTATTAAATAAATAATAAAATAATATTTTTTTTCGAAAATTGAGACGAAAAATTTTTTATAATTGAAAAGCTTGAGGTTTACGCACAAGACAATTTTTCCCTCAAAATTAGAAATAAAACAGTCAATGTTGTGTATTTTCTTATTTTGTTTTTCTTATTAAATTTTTTTTCTTATTTTCTTTCTTTTCTTATTTTGTTATTTTTTAAAATATTTCATTAAATTTCACATTCTTTAATTTTTATTCATTTTCTAGGCTTCCTTTCGTTCTTGTCCCCACAATTTTTAATCTTTCTGCAAAGTATTGATGATCGTAATTGAATATCCCGGTCATTTATTGGTTGTATTGGACGCTTGTTTATCTTTAGAGGGTTTTGATCGTCTTTACCATAAATTGAACGGAGTAATTGGAGCTAAATAATTTTTGAAAGAATTAGTTTCTAGTCAGTCTGACTTCTTTATAAGATAGAACCTTGAAACGGAAAAATCCCCCGATTCGTTGGGGTGAGCTTGGGCGGTAACTAGTTTTATAGCTCTATGCTCCTGCTCCGACCTATTTAAATCTGAGTTACAGATCTGGAGCCAATGTTTTCGGGGAATCTTCAGCCGCATGTCTTTACGCTTGTATAGTGAGTTTCAGAGAGTCAAAAATTCCTAGGAATTTATTTTTTGAGTGGGGAATGGGTATGTAACATGTCAGAAATCGTGGTTATTGAATTGCCTACAAATCATTGTTGGAGGGGGACGAGGAGTTTAAGACAGACCCAAATTTACCTGTTCTCTATCAATAGTTAAGGGTTCTGCATTTATTGTCCAAGTTACAGATTCACTACAACTTGGAGTAGTTAAAGACCCTTGGTAACGATAAAAATTGTCCAAAGTTTTTGGAAGTGCACCAATAGTGAAGTTGGAAATTGTTGTTGATGTGTCTGAGAGTTTTTTAAAGATATTAATATTTCTTAATGGTTTTCAAAGAGGTATAA
Organism: Meloidogyne luci; assembly: GCA_902706615.1. Taxonomy (NCBI): domain Eukaryota; kingdom Metazoa; phylum Nematoda; class Chromadorea; order Rhabditida; family Meloidogynidae; genus Meloidogyne; species Meloidogyne luci. Next base: position 814,225 of record CACSLI010000045.1, on the reverse strand, counting down.
GACTTTAAAATTTTCCTATGTCTAAACCTACAATTCACTCCAGTAGCAAAATCTGGAACCATCACGTTAAATCTTGATAGTATTGGTGGACCCTGGGAAATCTTCGGTATCCGATCGCTCCAAAAATTTCCGAATACCCATCCTATTTCTGTTCCGGATACCCTAGTGTTGGTATTCTTAGAAATCTCCCCTTTCTGATGATTACCATGTTTAACTATTACTTTCATTGATTCTTCCAAATTTTCCATTTTCCTTCCAATTTTCCCAATTTTCATAAAAACCCCAACAACAGCAATTCCATCAGGCTTTTCCAAATCTTCGGCTAAAGTATATCCTTCTTTGACATGAACTAAATGAAGCTCTACGGGATAATACTTTCCGTCTATACAATGTTCACTTCCCTCCAAATGATCAACTGCCCAATGAAAGTGATATTGTAACAGAACATATTTTCCTTTTAGCCCTCCACGAGTAATATAGGGTCTCTTCTTTTGATCCCAATGTTCAAATCCTTTGACGATAACTGTCAAAAATTGGGGTTTTTAAAGGTTTTTAGATATTAGATTTTTAAATTTTATTTTTCCGCGCTTTTTTGAATTTTAGATTTTATGGTTTAATTGGTTAGTCACCGGTTTCACCACTAGAGAGTGTAAGAGGTTCGACTCCTTTTGTTGGAAAACATTTTTTAATTGATCTCTACTTATTTTCTGAATTTCTTATTTATAGTTGGGTGATCCCTAGTGATGAGTTTTCCCCGAAAAATTGTCCGCAAGTTTAATTTATCCGCAAGTTTTGTCCGCAAATTTTTCTCCACAAGCTTTGTCAGCAAGGCTTTATTCGTAAATTTTTTTTCTCTAATTTTATTTTCTTAAAAATTTCTAAAAATAATTTTTACCTCCATGCCCATTATTATTTACTTCAACAATTCCAGAATTATTGTAATTTACAAGTTCAAGTTTATCCAAACAATTTATTTTGAGACTTTTTGTTTGAATATTAATAGGCGATTGATTCTTTCCTTCCTTACATTTTTCTTCCCAAGTATGAGGGCCATTTTGTTCCTCATATCCCCATTCTACATCTTTATCAGCACCCAAAATTAATTTTATAAGAAGCAAAAGGAAGGGGAAAATTAGAAAAATCTTTAAAAAATTCATTTTTTGTGTGTGAATTTTTAATTTTTAAAAAATTTTTGAGTAAAAAAATTAATTGGATATTTAATTAAATATATGTGGAGGGAGAGACTAAAATATTGCCAACACCAAATAATTTTTTTTGGATAAACCTTTTTTTGTTAAAAAATGTTTTAATTCGTTAGAAAGATTAAGTTATAAAAAATTTTAATTTATGTTAGTCTAATAATTTTTTCTTTTACAAAAAAAAACCAAAATTTGAAACAGATCCATTTAATATTTGAAAGGATATTGATAAAATCTAGGTGGCGCTATCATTTTGTTACAGAGTGTATTTTAATTTTGAAAATTCATAAAAAGAATTTTTTTATTTAGTTGTAAAAGGAGGAAATTAAATAAACTTTTTTTTTCGACGCAGAGCTAGTAAAGCTTGGTTTTGTATGTGGATATGTATAGTTTGGTTGTTTTTAGTTGGTTTTCAGCTTTCCTGGAAAGTAATGTGTGTAATAACGTTGAATATGAGGAAAACTACGGCAAAATACTACGACTAAAGAAGCACAATTAGGGACAGGGTTGGAAATGCCTAACAAGAACCATACGAGATCACAAATTGCCATACTTTCAAAATACAGACAAAATGTCTCATTCATGTTAACGCCACACATATCACCTAAACTCGTTTCATATAGATCGAATCGGCATCTTCCCCCCCCCCCCTCTTTTTTTCCAAAAATGAGCCAAATTGCCCAGCAATCATAAAAATTCTTAAAATTTTTCCTTAAATTTATTGTCAGAAAATCGAAATAAAAAAGAGATCATAATTCAAATTAAATAATTTAAAATTTTTCATTTATTTTACTGGTCCTTAATATGAATACTGAAGTAATTTCCATACAGGTTCATAACAACCAGCAGCTTCCCCAACTTCTGAATATGAACTACCAAACAAACTGGAAAAAAATTTTTTTTTAATTCTAATTAGTCTAAACTCATTAAGGGTAGACTAATAATAATTTAACCTAACCCTTTAAAAGTACAAATTCGTGTGTCTTATACTGAGGGGCATGTTAGATCGGAGGGCAATTAGATATCCTCTCCCGATCAATCAAATTTAACCCCCCCCCCCGTTTCATAAAATGGACATAATAAAACTAAACTGGTCTTGCCATTTCTCCTTTAGCTGGCAAGACCAGTTTAGTCGATTGCGATAACCCCTAGCTAAAATCTTAGGAGATCGAAAAACAGCATCTTCTCCAAGGACGGACCCATCTTTGGAAAATAGCCTTAGGAATTTTTTTATTAATTTTTAGGTCAAAAATTTGGACGAATTGGTACAAGTTCAATTAGAGTATATTCATATATACTCTAATTGACTAATGGATATCTAACACAAGCTTTAAAATACTTTACTGCCTTATAAAGAGACCCCACTTTAATAGAAAATTTTTTTCTTTAAAAAAACTCACAGATTTTTTAATTCCCCCACTTTTCGATTTGTTAAAAGAAAATGTTTTAGTTTTCCAACAAAAGGACTAACAGATTTATTTAATTCAAAAAAGGTCTAAAAAAATTAATTTTGAATTTAGAAATCCTTCCAAAAATTTTACCAATTCATTACAAGCATACAAACAAAATTGATTAGCAATCCCTTCAATTAATTGTCTAATTGGTAAATATTCTTGGTCTAATTTGGCATTTTCCATAAATATATGAATATATTCTAATTGAACTTGTACCAATTCGTCCAAATTTTTGACCTAAAAATTAATAAAAAAAATTAAGTAAAAATTCTCAAGTGTTTCTTTATATTCCACAAAACAAGTTTTAGAAAAAAGAAAATGGCTGTAGTGTAGTGTACCGGTGGTAAAAGTTCGGGACGTGACATATGTCATTCGATTCGTCTCGACGAGCTGAGTCGAACGGTACCACTCCCTATTTTAGGAAATGATTATGGACCGAGTTATAGGTCCCTGAAAATCGAAAAACCATAGGGGGAGTAAGCACTTTTTTGGGGTAAAAATTCGAAAATGCAAATTATACCTCATTCGAAAGAGCTCGTCGAGCTGAGTCGAATGACACAAAAATCAACAAAATCCGACTTGATTTGACAAAGTTATGACCGTTTGTTTTAGCTCCTTACCTATGGCATCTGTGGAGATTTTTGCTGCTACGGAGGCCCCAAATACGTCCAGAGCAAGGAAAATCGGAATAGGATCATCTTACGAGCCCAGACCCAGCGCCCGTAGACTCCCCGCGAGGCGCGTGCCGCAAGACCCCGCGCTTCGCGGGGTCTTGCACAAGCGCCTTGCCGACGACCCATAGGTTTATGTTGGTAGTTTTTCTATCGTAACTTTGTCAAAACTTGTGCAATCAAGATGATTTTGGTGTCATGGTGTCATTCGATTCAGCTCGACGAGCTCTCTCGAACGAGCTAACATTGGTAGAATCGAATTTTTGACCCTAAATCCCCCCTATGGTTTTTGACCATTTCGAGCCCTATATCTCGACTCAAACTTGTTCAATCAAGCTGATTTTGGTGTCATTCGACTCAGCTCGACGAGCTCTTTCAAATGAGCTATTATTTGCATATTCGAATTTTTCACCCCAAAATTGAGCTTACCCCCTATGGTTTCTCGATTTTCAGGGACCTATAACTCGGTACAGAATCATTTCCTAAAAAAGGGAGTGGTACCGTTCGACTCAGCTCGTCGAGACGAATCGAATAACATATGTCACGTCCCGAACTTTTAACACCGGTACACTAAACTATATCCAAGAAAACTTATATAGGATCCCTCTCTAAAAATAGGTTTAGAAATTAAACAGAACTTAAAAGTGGTTTGAATATTTAGATCAACTGAATCGATAAAAACAAATGATTGAAAGGGAGTGAGGTAAACAACAGTGTCACCAAATGGTCTTCAATAGGGTTGGGGTTTTCAAATCGGGTCGACGTTCGAGTCATTTTTTCGGGCCTGTCCCCCACGTTGAGTCTTTTTTGGGTCAAAATTCGATGTCCGACTCGATATTTCGGGCCGGGTCGGATCAGTCCCCAACCCTATTCTTCAACCTTTACGACCTCAGAAAACTTTATTTTTTTCAAAAATTAAAGTTTTGCTAGTATAAATCAGAAGAACACTAAATTAAGAACAAAAAAACCTTTTCTAATTTTTTAACAAAATTGTTGTATTCTTTAGCAGCAATTCCACAAATATATTCTTGGTAAACATTTATAAGTCTATTGAATAAATAAATTGTGGCACATTCTTGTACTGCCCAAGGATTGTTGAAGTTTTCACGTAAATAGAATTTCCTAAAATTTCCAAAAAATTTCCTAAAATTTTAAAATTTGTTTACAAAAAAAAAAAAAGCCTACTAATTGAATTTTCAGTTTTGGGCCATGAAAGAAATCCTATTTCCTTATTACCCCATTCCACCAAATTTGGACTTTATAATAAAATTTAAAATTGTTTTTTTATCTCTAAAAAAGATATAGCCAGGGATGTCACGGGTTACCGATACCCGGACTTTTTCTCGACCCGATCCCCGATCCGAAATTAATTTTTAAAACCCGAACCGACTCTTTTCTCACTCCGTGACAATTAAGCTAATGCCTTGCCAGAAAATTTTATTTAAAAAAACCTTACATATGAACCAAATATCTAGCTCGATTAATAACAAACAAAAGAAAGAAAACTCTTCTATAAGGCTCCAATACTTTTGCAGGAAAAGCCAATTTAAGTACATGATTGTTTTGGGCAATATTTAATTCTAAAGCTGGGAATGTGCCTTTTTTGGGTGTAATTCCTTCACTTTTGATTTTGGTAAATGGAGAGATATTGAGTCTAAAAAATAATTTTAGTTGTAATCTGAGTCAATCCCTCAGTGATTTCGAGAATTTCCAAGAGCGTAGCAAGGGGTCGATTTCTGGAGAAGCCCCCAAAACAGTCAATTATTTAAAAAGTAAATTTTCTTTAGCCCCAGAAGCCCCCCTGGCTATTAGAGATCGGTATTTTCAAAAATCCTGGATCTGGATTTCGGTTAGTAACCTGGACAGAATTCTGGATCTGGATCCAGATCCAGAACGATCTCTAATGTCTACGTCCTCGAGAATTTTTCAAAAAAGTTTTTTCTCAAAAAATCTAAAAATAGACAAAATGACATTGACCAAAAAATTTAAAAAAATTCTAAAAAATTTCACAAACTCAAAATATTTATAATGCATAGTCGTGTCAAGTTGTGCATATTTAAATGCTTGTGTAAGAAGCCCATTTAATTTATTTGATGTCAATTTTTCAATATCAATATTTGTAAAATTATTTTTTTCAAATAATTCTCCCAATTCGTATATCCAATTTGTATTTAATCCAATAAAGAAGCTGGGAAGTTTTCTGAAAAAAAAAATAATTTTTTTTAAATTTAAAATCAAGTTTTCTTTTTTCTGCTTCCACGTAAATTTAAATTTTTTCAAAAAGAATTGAGAGGCTAAAATTTGGGCAACAAATTTTTAGCTAAAAAATGATTTGACTTTCTTGGAAACTAGTTTTCCTCTTCACGCTTTCTATAGGTCGGAAGGGGACGTCCCGGGTTTTCAGCGAAAAAAGGGATTACCGGGATTTACGGGATTAATCCTGCGGGATCCGTCCCGTACAAAATGTTGAAAAAAATCCCGATACGGGATACCGGGAATGCGATTTTACCGGCTTCTATCGCTATCACAATTTGGATATATAAAAAAGGGGTCTTTTAATAAATTCAAGCAACACACATTGTGGTTAATGAGAAAAGGAGAAACTGATCCCCCAAAAAAGACAATTATATTTAACAAAAAAATAATTTTAAAATAAAAAAAAAACAAACTTTGCAAAATTAATAATATCATATTTTTGTTTAAAATGTTCAAGAGTATTTGGCTGTACTTTAGTACGTGGGTGCAGGCTTTAAATTACAAATGTTATATCATTTGAAAGAGCTAGTCGAGCTGAGTCGAATGCCATCAAAATTAGCTCTAGGAAAAATTTTTGAACCGAGATACAGGCGATTGAAAATCGAAAAACCATAGGGGGGACCAAGCACTTTTTTGGGATGAAAAATTCGAAAATGCAAATGATACCTCATTCGAAAGAGCTCCTCGAGCTGAGTCGAATAACACCAAAATCAACGAAATCCGACTTGATTAGACAAAGTTATGATCTTTTATTTTAGCTCCTTACCTATGGCATCTGTGGAGATTTTTGCTGCTACGGAGGCCCCAAATACGTCCAGAGCAAGGGAGATAGGAATAGGTTTATGTTACGAACCCAGACCCATCGCCCGTAGACTCCCCGCGAGGCGCGTGCCGCAAAACCCCGCGCGAAGCGCGGGGTTTTGCACAAGCGCCTCGCCTACGCTCCATAGGTTTAGGTTTTTTGTGTTATAACTTTGTCTAATCTTGTTCAATCACGGTGATTTTGGTGTCATTCGACACAGCTCGTCGAGCTCTTTCGAATGAGGTATTATTTGTATAAAAAATTTTTTATTCCAAAAATCGCCCTTTTGGACCTTCGATTTTTAGGAGTCTATATCTCGGTTCATTCAAGTCGGATTCCGTTGATTTTGGTTTTATTCGACTCAGCTCGACGAGCTCTTTCGAATGAGGTATAATTTGCATTTTCGAATTTTTCACCCCAAAAAAGTGTTTGGTCCCCCCTATGGTTTTTCGATTTTCAATCGCCTGTATCTCGGTTCAAAAATTTTTCCTAGAGCTAATTTTGGTGGCATTCGACTCAGCTCGACTAGCTCTTTCAAATGATATAACATTTGTAATTTAAAGCCTGCACCCACGTACTAAAGTGACCCCGAGTATTTGTAGAGCATTTCTCAAATAATTCATTAATTTTATCACAAAATTTGCCAAGTGAAAGATTTTTAAAAACTGAAGCTTCCAATGAATAATGAAATGAAAGAAGAGTTAAACCTTTATAGAATTTAATTTAGAAAAAAAAATTCAAGAAAAGAAAACCAGCATTTTGTTGTTTCATTGTATACAAATATTTTCCAAATTTAAAAATTTGATCTTTCACAGGTAAAAAATCAACAGGAATTAATTGTGGAATCAAAATAAAATAATTGTCAAAACTTTGAAAAAAAAAGAAAGATTTTTATTGAAAAAATAAAAATTTTGAAAAAATGTAAAATCAATTTTGTGGCTGGGATTCGAACCATACCAAAAAAATATATTTTTGGTCAAGTGGATTAGCTTTTAGTTCACACTATAGAAAGGACCAGGGTTCAAAACCGGTTGGAGGACAAACATTTTTAGTTCAGACAATTAATTAGAATAAAGCATGTTTTTGAAGAAAATGGTTAATTTTCATAAAATAAAATTTTGAAAAAATTTTAAAGTCAGTAAATGATTACATAAATTTAATAGGTCGACCCGTTCCGTTTGGTGGACGTAATTTTCAAATTATAATTTTGTTGGAAAAAATTAATTTTCTGATGATAAAAAATTAATTTACAGGCCAAGAAATTTATTTTTAAACCTTTAGAAATTTCAAAAAAAAAAGTTTCAAAAAAAACTTACTCAGACCAATCCAATTTCCCCGTCACATCAAAATTAGACCGATCAACAACATTTTGTTTTCTTAAATCCCAAATAAAAAATTCATGTCCAACATCTAAAGCTAAAGTACATGAAGATACCCATTCAACAATTATTTGGTAATATCTTTCAATTGATAAAGAAATTATATCATCCAAAATGGAAGTTAAATAACGATTTTCGTGTAGGGCTTTTTGATCAAATAAAAAATTGATAAATTCTCCGCCAATTATGTCCTCCTAGAAAAGAAATTAATTTTGTAAAAATAGAACCAAATGTTAAATTAAAAATAAAATATTTTGAAAGGAAAAATGATTTGGAATAAATTGAAAATTAAATGTCCACAAAAAGGATTTGAACGAGAAATGTCTCACAGGTTGAGAAAATAGTCGGATCAAATTTCGAATTGGGTTAGTTAAGGAGATTGAGAGGGAAGAAATATGGGTAGAATTTCGAGTCGAAAAAAATTCGGGTTTCGGGATAGAGTATGACATCACTGATTCGTGACACATTATGATTCGAAACCTCCCCACCAGCAGCTAATCCACCCACCCATTAACAGTTAATCAAACACCTCCACATCCCTTTCAACAACTGCATTGCTGGGTCAATCAAACTAGAGACCGGATCGATACGATATATCGATAAAAGATATCGATATATCGATGTCGATATTATCGACTATCTATACCGATATTATCGATCGATCATTCAAGTCCGGACTCTAAATCAAACCCTCCCCCTAATGCTACATCTGGCAACCCAATTAAAATACTAGTTTAAAAATAACGAAAATGGGCAACTTAATAAAAAAAATCTCGTAGAAGTCAAAAAAATAATTAAAAGAAAAAAAACCTTTTCAATTTGATTTGCAATCCTATAGAGAGGCTTCAAAAACTTTGCATGTAAATCCATACAACATTTTTGTAATGTAAGCAAATTCTTTCCTTCCATTTTGTATAATTCATCCAATGGATCAAAAACATTTTTACGAAGAAAACGAATGATAAAGGAGCAGAATACGTTAATCATGTAACCTCGAGTTTTGTCATTTCGAAGACCTTAAAATGTTTAAAAAATAATTTTAAAAATTTTTAGATGTTACAAAATAATTATTTCTTAAAGGGAAAATAAATTGGGAAAAAATAAAACATTTGGCAACGAAAGGACTCGAACCATGACACTTCAGCAAGAAGCCCGGGGATTTACCCACTAAGCCACCGATAAGATTATGACTTGTATAATATTTTCGAATAAATATCAAAGTAGAAAGTAATCGAGAAAATATTATAAGTAGAGATCGGAATTTCGTTCCGTACCGTATTCCGTACCGTAATACCGTATAATACCGATACCGATAAATACCGATAAAATTTAAAATTTTACCGTTCCGTAGAACGGTACGGAATACCGAAAAATACCGATACCGATAAATACCGATAAAAATTTATCGGTATTCCGTACCGTATTTTAAAAAAATTAATTTATTTAAAAATAATTATTTTTATATATAAATTTGAGGGATAAAGAGGTATATCAGTGAGTTGCATGGATTAAGATTGATTTGGAAGGATATCTAAGGATTTAGAGAGATATGATGGATTTTCAGTATTAAGAGGAGTTGAATGGATATCTTGAGCTTGAGGGGATATCGTTAGTTCTGTAGTGATAAGTGGGATTCGTATATCGGATGTTTAATGTGGATATAAGTGGATTTAGAGGGCAAGTGAATTAGCATCCTCTAAAGATCTTCTAAATCTATTTAATTACTCCAAAACCCCTCTATAACCCTCAATTATACTCAAAATTTCAAATCCTCAGACGAAAATTTTGAAAAAGATGTGAGTCCAGGAAGCAAAATTTCTTCCTTTTTAGCGCCGCAGGCGAAAATTTTGAAAATTATCAAAGTCCACTAAGACTTTTTTCCTTAAAATAAAATAAAACCTCAAAAATTTTTATCGGTCGGTATTATCGGTATTCAGATTTTTCCGTTCCGTAGAACGGTACGGAATACCGAAAAATACCGATACCGAAAAATACCGATCAACTTCAAAATTTTACCGTACCGTATTCCGTACCGTATTACCGATACGGAATACCGATAAATACCGAAAAATACGGCCGTAGTACGGTACGGTCCGATCTCTAATTATAAGCACGGAATAAGCGAGTAAAATAAAAAAAAATAAAAATATAAAAAATAATTTACGTGTAGTAATCAATTGTAATTCGAATAAAGTCGTAGCCATTCTAAAACAATCATCCAACCATCGACACAAATTAGCATTTTGTTTTTTGAAATAATCATCAGACCAAAACCAAATAATTTTGTTTTCTGCTTGAACACATTGAATAAATGGAGTATTCATTCCCTTAAAAAATTTTGTTTTAAAGAAAAATAAAAGTTAAAGAAATAAAATGGAATTTTGGATAGAAAGAATAAGTATAGAGATATTTATGATAAAAAAAACCTTGACCAGATTATAGGTCTGAGTCAAGGAATAGTCAAGATTCAGATCCAGCTCGATCTCTAAATAAGTAATATCCCCAAAAATTTTCTGACGGGTACTAGAAGTAAAAAGTAACTACACACTTTCGTCATTTCGCAAGGAAAAACTTGGGGGTATTCCTAAAATCTAAAGAGGTCGATCTATATACCTCTAACTAGGCAACAGCCAAAACTACACTTGAGTTAAATTGTATCCAAGAAACCCTCCTAGATAAAAAATTAAAATATATACTCGTCTGCAGTTGATCAAAAAATGGTCAAAAAGGACAGTTTCACGATCATCTTCACGAATATCCGCAATATTCTTCTTTTGCTAAAAAATTTTAAAATTAACAAAAATAACCTCATTTAACTTACAGCAGAATGGACAATATTAGTTGGCACAAAACAATCGTCATACTCAAAAAAATTGTCGTGGACTACTTTTAACACTAAAAATTAATAAAAAATATAAAAATTTAATCAACAAAAATCACAAACATATTTGTCTTCTCAATTTCTTCCAAAAAGGCAATTTTGATAGAATATCTGGTTCAATGGCCATTTCAAAATAGAATTATTGAAGAGACTTGAATAAATAATAAATTGGTCCTTTAAAAAATAAAATAAGATTATTAGTCAAAAAAAAATATTCAAGCTTAAAAAAAAAAGGAAGCGTCTCACATGGAAATTTTAGGGGCAAACAGACTAACAAAAAATTATTTTTTCCTATTTTTTTACCTATTCACAATTTAACCCTGACTATAAATTTATTGAGCAATGGGCAGTCTAAAAAATCCAAAAAAAAGAACAAACCCAAGCCACTTTTAAAAAAAAGAATTCCCACTAGAAATGTTCTTTTTGTAAAATTTCAATAAGGAAAATTCATCAAAACTTTTCGACATCCCTCAAAATGCCCTAAGACTGCAATATCTCATTTAGGTAATAAAAGCAAAACAAGTCAACATTTTGTCACGCAGGAAAACTGAAAAGCAAAAATATGTATAAAATTCGGAAAATCCGTAGATTAATCTAAAAAATATATTCAACAAATTAAATATTTTATTAAAAAATTGCATGAATTTTAGAAAAAACTATACTTATATTTATTCTAACAACTATGAAATTAACAACATTTTTTATAAGAAAGTCAAGGCTTAATTATAGGGCAAAGAATATCAAATTCTGCACATAATAAAAGATGATCAGAACCGTATTGTTCATTTGGAAGTTTTCCACAAGCTTTTTCCAATTCATTTAAAGTTGGAAGTGAAAGGCGTTTTCTCAATTGAATAAATCCTTCGATTGCAAGTTGTTTTTGTTGTTGAGCAGAAGAATCATCGCTGGTAGAAGCCTCAAAATATTTTTAAAAATAATTTAAATTTTTTTGTTGGTACTTAAATAAAAACAACACATCGGATGCCTCCCAGAGAATGAGGACGAAGACCCATGGAAGTTTTGGGAATCCAAGGAATAGACCAAAAAGCAGACATTTTTTAACCTTCCAGGTTTTTTCTAAACTCACAGAGAAACATTTTGAACTGTAGCCAAAAATTTTACTTTTTTTTTGCACCAACGTGTAGAGCAGGGTCGATAACCTATTGACATGTATTGGCTTTTTTAGGCTTGACTCCCCAAATCGAAAAGTTATAAGGCTACAAAGTCGAGGTCAATAAAGGGATCAGAGAAACTATCCGGGTCAGTAAACTACATATAATAGGCTCACATCAGAGAGAAACTCATAAATCTTCCTATCCTAACAACCCCCCAAAACACCATGTAAATTATAATAAAAATAAAAAACAAACATTTTGTGAAGTCCCAAATTGTTGAGTATTCTTTGAAACTGTATACAAAATAAAATCTGGGGTAGATTCTTCCATATGATAACTGGAAATTTCTGGCTAGAAAAAATATTTTGTTAAAATTATTTTTAATTCAAAAAAACCTCTCCAACAGCATTAAAATGTTCATAGACTGAAGCAAACAAAAAGTCGTGAGATAGAAAGTCAACAGTGTTTAGTCTAACAATAAATAATTGAGGATCAACAAGATCCTTTGAATCAACTAAAAAAAGAAAGAGAAAGATTAAGAAGAGAAAAGACCAATAAAAATTATAATTCTTAAAACAGAAACACAAAGGTCTTATCTCAAGGGTTTTATTATTTTTTATAAATCATATTAGAATCTTCCAGATTAGAGAACACAATTTTTGTGGACAAAACTTCCGGAAAACCCTGATACAAAAAAATTACAGTTTAGATATTAGATCCAGATCAGACATGGGCGAAACTCCAATTTTTTTGGACGAAACGAAACGAAACAAAAATTTTTAAAAATCGTTTCGTTAACGAAACGAAACAAAACATTTTAATTTTTCAAAAAATCTTTAAAAGACAGATTTAATAACCAATTATTCGATTTTAAACACGTTATTTGGCCAATTATGGCATATAAGTGATCCTATATGCTTGGAAAAAAATATTGAAGGATTTAGGGAATGAGGGAAGCATCGAGGATTTAGATGGATTATATGGGATATGATGGGATACAAGGGATTAAATGGATTTCGCTGTCTAAATAAAAGATGTTACTAAAAGGGGTCAACCCGGAAGACCTACACTCTCAATGCCTAGGGATTTGGAGGGATATTTGGAGAGACGTGATACCGTTAAGAGTGTACTACCCTCTAAAAGGTAGGGAAACTTATATTCACATCATAATATGAAAATTTTTAATTTTGATTATAAACATTTTTTCTTTTTCTCCCGCTTCCGCCTTCGCTTTTAAAAATTAGAAATTATACAGCCCTAGTGTAGGTCCTCATAGTCATAATTCTTTAGGGTGTTAAGTCTTCATGGGTGGACTCACTAAAAGATAGTTAATCCTCTAATATCCTCCTTAACTCCTCCTTCTCTATATCCTCGATATTCATTTTTATCCCAAACATCTCATACCCAAATTTTTGGCATCTCCTTTAAATTTTAAGCATATTTCTTCCATTTTATAGTGCCGCAGGCAAAAATTTAAGAATTTTGGAAGGCCAAGAAGCCGAAATTCTTCTTTTTTCAGCGCCGCAGGCGAAAATTTTTTAAATTTGCAACAACAGACGGTAAATTTTTTAGATTTTGGCTTTAGTTTAGGCTTTAAAAATTGTTTCGTTTCGTTGCAAAATCACACGTGTTTCGTAACGAAACGAAACGAAACAAATTAAAAAGTGTTTCGTAACGAAACGATACTCAAAAAAACCCACGAAACAACGAAACAAAACGAAACGTTTCGCCCATGTCTGATCCAGATATCCTGTATTCTTTGGCTAAAAACTTAACTAGCGGACCCTTAATCGTGAATTGAAGATGTCCATAAATTATGACTCTGTTAATTATCAAAACAGCCAAAAAAAACCCCTTCAACTTTCCCTATTTGTTAGTTTAAAAATATAAATATACCAAGTTCACAATTTTTAGTCAGCTTCATCAATGCAAGAGGTATACTAGTACCTGATGGACAAGTTAAAGGAATTGTATTAGAAGCCGGTCTCAACGCCATAGTACTACTAAAAATTGAACGCAATTCAGCTTTTTGTTCCATTAAAAAACTAAAAAAACCCTTTTTAATTTTACAAATTTTTAAATAACTGATGTAATGGAGACGTAGGTTCAATATTAAAATCACCACAAAGTATATGCCCAACAAAATTATATTTTCTTATGGGGTCTTTTTGCATCTTCATTGAAGCCACAAATTCAGTTTCTGCCTAAAAATCAATGAAAAATAAGAAAACAAAGAAATTCATATTTAAAGGGGACACGTGACATCCTAGTCCAACAGATATTTAAAATAAACATTAAACCAGGAAAATCAAATAATACAATTTTAGACTTTATACACTCCCATGGAACAAATGTCCAAACAAGTGATGCCACGAAAAAACTGAAACTGACCAATTAGATTGGCTCTTTCTAAATTTTCTCTGAATCGGCTTTCGGGGGATTATAATAAGGTCTTTATAGTATTGGGTCGAAAAAAGTTCGTCTTTCAGGTATCGGAGTCAGGAAGACACGTGACATCCTAGCCCAAACCAAAGCAACCCCACGCTCTCCAGAAAATAGCAAAAAAAAACAAACCTTTTTCATATGCCCCAATAAATATGCAATTTGTGCCAATTTTATAGAACCCTTCTTCATTTGAAAAAATATATGAGTATTTGAAATACAAAATGCTGAAGAATTGTATAAACAATCATTTAATCCAAATATAGCCACTTGTCCAATATTTGGACTATTCATCGTAGGAGGGATAAATAAATTGAAAGAAACTTGGTTTATATAAAGTAAAGTAATTTTTGATTGACGCCAAAAAATAGCACATCCATCCGGGGTTTGTAAACCACCCGTTTTACGAGTAAAAAGGCCTTGGAAGCCTCCTTAATTTGAAGAAAACTTTAAAAAAAATTTTGCAAAAAAAAACAAAACTGCTTGTAAAATAAGGAAGATAAAATTCTTCATAATGAACGTCTTGAACTTCTTGTAAACAAAAAATATCTGCATCAATACGATCAAATTCTAATTCAAGTTTTTGCTTTAAAATTAAAAAAAGTCTTCAAAAATTCTCAAAAAACTTTTTAAAAAACCTTTCTTGAATTCCATAATTTATGAGCACTTTTAGCGCCCCTTAAATGTTGATATAAATGAGACATTGTATTCGCATAATGTTGACATAAAACGTTAAATGACACAACAGACAATGGTATTCGAAGGAATTTATTTGTGTTTGGAACAATTTCTTTACCCTAAAAAATTTCTTAATAAAGAAAAAATTAGAAATGAAACTAAAAATAAATAGAAAACATTTAAAAATGTAAAAGAAGCATAACACAACCATTATAAATTAAATTACCACAGAGGTACTCGAACCCACCCCGTCCCCCCTAAAGCCCAACACACTAACCATTCGACCACCGCAACTATAAAATTAACTTATAAAAAAGCGATTTTAATAAAAAAAATATCCTCCAAAAATACCCCAAAAGAAAAAATATTAACAAAAAAATTACCAAAATTTGTTGATAATATCGAAGCCCAACCAATTTATAATTTTTAGACAAATCAATTTGTGAAGAAAGATGTTCATAACGTATCCGACTTGCAAAAGTTTTATGATCAAGTGACAACTCCTCGACAGAATTTTCTTGTTTTTGTTGTTTTGGAGGACGAATAAGTAAAATTTCTTCCCTTGTATAGCTCAAACGCCTTTCAGAATTTTTGCTAGTTGATGGAAGAGAAACTTGAGGGAACTTTAAAAATTTTCAAAAATTAAAAAAAAATTTTCCCAAAAAAACCTTTTGTCTCAAATCCACATCACTTTGAACACGCTCAACTGAAGCGTTTTCAATGTTGGTAACACAACTATGACACAATTGTTCTTTTATTTGTGCAACTGTTTTCTGTTTTGATTGACGAGATAAAATCTTTAAAAAAATATTTAAATTATAAAAAAGTTCACTTTTAAATTAAAAAATTGTTAGAAAATATAAAAACCTATTTTCTCATTTAAAAACGTTTATAAAAAATCTAGTTCAAAATAAAAATTATTTTCAAAATATGGAATTCGAACCCACACCCTATGAATAAAAACCCCTTAAACCTTTCCTAATACACCAAAAAAAAACTGAGATTTCTCCCATAAAAATATTTTTTCAGATATTTTTGCGTACAAATTTTTGCGGATTTTTAAAATAAGAAAACCTTTTTATTCAGTTTTATAATACCAGTTTCTTCACGCAAATCAATATCAGAAAAAATTGAAGTGTTTGCAATCGTTCCTTGAGAAGCCGAAAAATTAACCGATGTAGAAATAATTGGGGAAGACTGAAGAGTTGAGGTTGAAGATTTGACTGAAATTGGCATTATTTTCTTCTTCTTCTCAACTTTTCCTCCTTTTGTTATTTTTTGTTTCAATTTTTTATTATTATTTGGAGTATTCTCTTCAATTAAAGTAATATCCCCCTCCTCTTCTTCCTCTGTATTACTTAAAGAATTTAACAAAACAACTCCGTGTTCATGTCGACTTAACAATGACTCTTTTAAAAGTTCTTGTTTTGTTTTTATCTGTGATTTTGTTGGTAGTGGTGGTAAAATAACATTGTTAGCTCCATTTTTGCTGCTAATATTATCGTCAACAGTCCCCAAGTCAATAACTGGAGGAACTAAAAAAGAGGAAATTAAATGAAAATTATCTACACCTAGACAAAGGAAGAGAACTCGAGCAGGGAAGGGAAAGTCGGGTTAGGTTTCGAATCGGAAAAGGGTTCAGAAGTCTAGAGTAACCCGTCCTAGGACTGGATTTGGAGAAAGAGTCCCTGGATCTCATCCACGGATTCGATTCTGTGTTTCCTTATTTTCAAGTTCGCACTTATCGCCTCACCGTGAAACAAGAAACACTTCCTCTCCAATGTCCCTCTCCTAGCATATTTTGGAATTGGATGAAAACGACATCGAAAATATTTAGTGCCTCACGGGAGACGGAAAGTGACTCGAACAGGGATGGGATTTGCTGAAACAACTCTTTTAGTTTCAAGGTCTCAAATTTTCCAAATTCCCACAGTCCCTCTACAATTAAATCACACTTACTTTTGAGTATATCCATAAAAATATTTTTCTTAGTTCCATAAGTATTAAGCAACTCGGAATCTTTTTTGGCCAGTTCCGCATTCAATTTTCCAAAACTCAACTGCAAAAGTCGTTGTTTTTGTATAATTTTTTCAGGGGAAAGTTTGTCTTTTTGAAGATTTTTGTTTACAACACGCTGCTGTTGTTGTTGTTTCCCTACTTTTGTAGTTTTGGTTATTTTGACCATTTTTTTTGAAAATTTTTATAAAAATTTAATTAAATTTACTAAAAAAGCTGCAAGTAATAAAATTTTTAGAATAGAAAATTTTCAAGAATTCCTCAAATTTTTACTCTTTTTCTCTCCCCACGTTATCTTTTTTCAATTTTGTGGACAAAATGTCTTAAAAAATTTTTTTGGCATTATGTTACTTTTGAGGGAAAAGTTTGTTTGAAATTAAATAGCGTCTCGTTCTACAACCCAATCCGTCCTCAGATTTGTAAAAATGGCCGAAATAAACAAAAAATAACCAAAATTTCAATTCCGCTACGTCCTCTTTTGCCTGCGCTAGTCTGCTGTGCGCCTACTTGGCCCGCGCCTACTCGAGCGTGTCCCGTCCCGTTATTTCTAGCTCCCTTATATTTTTAATATTTTTTTAGTTAGAAAAGGGTACGGATTCAAAAGCAAAATAAGAAATTTTTTCTAATGGAAGTCGATGATATTATTGATGTTGTTAACATTGAAAGTGCAGAGCAGGAAAAGAATAACAATAAAACTGAATCATTAAGTGGAAACGATGAAAATCAAAATTTAATTGGACAGGTTTGTTTTTGACTAGTAAAGTTTAAATTCATGTGATTAGTTACTAAGGTTATCGGATCCGGATATCCGTATCCGAAAAAAGGCCGGATATCCGGAAATGTTCGGTTCGGATACCGGATCCGGATATCAGAAGATTTCCAACTATCCGACAACCTTCTAGTTACGGACGCTTTGGTTAAGTTGGAAGTTGCTTAGTTTTAGTGGTAAGGGGTTGTAGGTTCGAATCCCTGCGGTTGAATTTTTTAAATTTTATATAACCCAATAAATTTAAATAATTTTTTAGCCGTTTATTGACCGTGTAGGAAATAAATGGAATTATTTGGGACTTGGAGCTTTTGTTGAACGCCATTATCCTCTATTGGGTCTCAAAATGTGTACAGAGACAAAGCGATGGGCTGTTTTATTTTGTTCTCAACGTTTTGACATGAAATGTCCTTATCAAATGCTGCTGGTTAAAAATAAAGGATTGATTTACCAAAGGTTTTGAATTTAAATTAAAATTGGGGGTTATGCATTCATTTGAGATTAGTTTGTAAACCCGCCAAGTAAAAGAGGCTTTGTCTGTCCTGATCAGTCCTTACGGATTGCGAAGAAAGGCAACCAACTATTAAGATCTAGGTCGATAAGTGCCATTCTTCCTAGTCCGTACAAATTTTGTTTGTACCTTTTTTTGTTTGTACCCTTTGAAAACACTTCAGTCAATATCCAAACATTTTTTTATCTCATTGTTTTGTGTTTTTTTGAACGTTCAGAGGGTCATTTCAAGTAATCCCAACTTTAATCAATTATTTCGCGTTTAAGTAAAATTATAGTCCATTTTTGTAAAATTCAACACAATTTATAGATTTGAACATTCCCATCAAGTCACCAAAACTCCTGAACAATTACTTAAAGGAAAGACGCCAAGTCCTAAAAAAGATGGAGAAGATGGACGTTTGTCACATGAAATGGAACTTTCTGGATGGAAATTAGTGGCTGAGGTTTTTTTAAAAATAAATTTTCAAAAAATATTTTTGTTTGTTTTTAAGGGTGTTTATGATGAAGAAAAATTGCAAGAAAATTTGACTCAACATTTTGCTGTAAAATACCGAGCTCATGACGAGTTGATTTGGTACTTTAAATGCAGATACACTCGGTGTAGCTACAAAATTCGTTGGTTCAAAAGACTTGGAGAAATTTGGAGTTTGGGATTACACAGCAAGCTGCATGGAGGAGGTGGAATTTGTAGAAGGAAGAGACGACGATTGAGGTTATAAATTTTGATAAAAGTTTCTGATTTATTTTTTGATTTTTTTGTTTCCACATTTTCTGGTTTTATTCCGATTATGTTAAGAGATATCTGACGCTCTTGCAAGAAAATGTTGGTATTTTTGCAGGGAATTTTTGTATATTAAGTATAATTGGCTTTTTTGAGGGCTCAGTTTTTCTCCTTTTTTCATTAACCACACAATTTGGTTTTTCCTTCTTTTTATCATTGCTTGAATTTATTAAATGGGAGAAGTTTTTATTAGATAGAGTTATGTTCCCAAAGAAGCCAAAAAAACTTGGCCTGTCTCATATATTTAACTAAACACCAAAAATTGTCAAACAAAACTCGTCAAAACAATCCGCATACACTGCAGTCATACCCTTTTTTTCTTCCTTTTTCAACCCTTCAAACTCCTGTTCCATCTCCCTAGGCAACAAAAGCCTCTTCTTCCCCATCCCAACGGCGGCCTCTATTTTGTAGGGCAGACCGCCGATCATTGGCAATCGCCCCGTGGAAGAGATTATTCCTGTGGCAGCAATGTCTTAAAATTCAGAATTAGGTGTTATCCCCTCCCAAAACAAAATACTAGTTATTTCTACTAAATTTGTTTTTAGATATTTTCCCAAAAAATATGTTCAAAAACCACAAAAATTAAAATAATTTACCAGAAGTGGGAGCCTTGTTTAGAATACGGCTCAACAGTGCAACACATATCGGAATCCCAGCCGACTCACCATCACGATTTGCGTCTTCCTAAAATACAAACTGGGTTACAAAAATTTTTGAATTTTAAAAATTAAAAAAAATTTTTTTGACAAAATTTGAGTCCGAAATGTTCGTATAAATTTACTCGAAAATTAAAGTCATCCCTGACAAAACAAACCCCCGTCCCCTCAAAAATATTATTACAAAAATTCTCAGAATTTCTAAACAAAAAATCTCTGTTTTCCCTACTAAATGGAACCCAAAAAAATTTTTTCCCCGACTAAGAAATCTGTTAAGAATACTAACGGGTTCGAACTCAAACACGAATTTGTTTCGTTGTTTGGTGAATGGTATTCCTCTCTTGCAGCACAATTCTTCGATATATAACAATGCTCGTGCGACGCTTCTTTTAATTGCATTAGGCACATCCGGTATAAACATGTTATTTTCAAACATTGATAATGACGACCAGCTGACAGTCAACATGTGAATTCCTCCAGAGTATGAAACTTGTTTGGTGGCTGGATCAGTTTTTACTTAAAAAATTAGAAAATTAAATTATTTATTATTTTCCCCCAAAAAATAGACATCAACTATTCCGTTTTTTCCAATTTTTTATTTTTAATTATTTTGATCGTTTCAGAAAATGCTAGTAGTAGTCTATAGTAGTCTATAGTAATATTTTTTTAAATTAAAAATTTTCAAAAAAAAATTTTTGTTTCAAAAATTCTGGACTACTACTAGCATTTTCTGAAACGATCAAAATAATTAAAAATAAAAAATTGGAAAAAACGGAATAGTTGATGTCTATTTTTTGGGGGAAAATTAATTTTCTAATTTTTTAAGTAAAAACTGATCCAGCCACCAAACAAGTTTCATACTTAACAGATTTCTTAGTCGGGGAAAAAATTTTTTTGGGTTCCATTTAGTAGGGAAAACAGAGATTTTTTGTTTAGAAATTCTGAGAATTTTTGTAATAATATTTTTGAGGGGACGGGGGTTTGTTTTGTCAGGGATGACTTTAATTTTCGAGTAAATTTATACGAACATTTCGGACTCAAATTTTGTCAAAAAAATTTTTTTTAATTTTTAAAATTCAAAAATTTTTGTAACCCAGTTTGTATTTTAGGAAGACGCAAATCGTGATGGTGAGTCGGCTGGGATTCCGATATGTGTTGCACTGTTGAGCCGTATTCTAAACAAGGCTCCCACTTCTGGTAAATTATTTTAATTTTTGTGGTTTTTGAACATATTTTTTGGGAAAATATCTAAAAACAAATTTAGTAGAAATAACTAGTATTTTGTTTTGGGAGGGGATAACGGCTGTACTTTAGTACGTGGGTGCAGGCTTTAAATTACAAATGTTATATCATTTGAAAGAGCTAGTCGAGCTGAGTCGAATGCCACCAAAATTAGCTCTAGGAAAAATTTTTGAACCGAGATACAGTCGATTGAAAATCGAAAAACCATAGGGGGGACCAAGCACTTTTTTGGGGTGAAAAATTCGAATATGCAAATCATACCTCATTCGAAAGAGCTCGTCGAGCTGAGTCGACTGACACCAAAATCGACGAAATCCGACTTGATTAGACAAAGTTATGATCTTTTATTTTAGCTCCTTACCTTTGGTATACGTGCAGGTTTTTCTTGCTGGGGAGGAAGCCAGACACGCCGACCGAAGCTAAAATAGGCATAAGTTTATGTTACGAGCCCAGACCCAGCGCCCGTAGACTCCCCGCGAGGCGCGTGCCGCAAAACCCCGCGCGAAGCGCGGGGTTTTGCACAAGCGCCTCGCCGACGTCCCATAGGTTTAGAGTTTTTTGTGTCATAACTTTGTCTAATCTTGTCCAATCACGGTGATTTTGGTGTCATTCAACTCAGCTCGTCGAGCCCTTTTGAATGAGCTATTATTTGCATAATCGAATTTTTTGACCCCGAAAATTTTCAAACTTCAGGGGTCTGTAACTCGGCCAAATGAAGTCGGATTTCGTCTATTTTGGTGTTATTCGACGCAGCTCGACGAGCTCTTTCGAATGAGGTATAATTTGCATATTCGAATTTTTCACCCCAAAAAAGTGCTTGGTCCCCCCTATGGTTTTTCGATTTTCAAACGCCTGTATCTCGGTTCAAAAATTTTTCCTAGAGCTAATTTTGGTGGCATTCGACTCAGCTCGACTAGCTCTTTCAAATGATATAACATTTGTAATTTAAAGCCTGCACCCACGTACTAAAGTGACCCCGGGATAACACCTAATTCTGAATTTTAAGACATTGCTGCCACAGGAATAATCTCTTCCACGGGGCGATTGCCAATGATCGGCGGTCTGCCCTACAAAATAGAGGCCGCCGTTGGGATGGGGAAGAAGAGGCTTTTGTTGCCTAGGGAGATGGAACAGGAGTTTGAAGGGTTGAAAAAGGAAGAAAAAAAGGGTATGACTGCAGTGTATGCGGATTGTTTTGACGAGTTTTGTTTGACAATTTTTGGTGTTTAGTTAAATATATGAGACAGGCCAAGTTTTTTTGGCTTCTTTGGGAACATAACTCTATCTAATAAAAACTTCTCCCATTTAATAAATTCAAGCAATGATAAAAAGAAGGAAAAACCAAATTGTGTGGTTAATGAAAAAGTTTCTCCTTAATGAGGAGAAACTGAACCCCCGAAAAAAGCCACAATTATATTTAACAAGAAATAATTTTAGTTTTGTTTGTCACTTTTTGGTATTTAATTAAATATATTTTTTTACAAAATGTTTATGCTTTTAAAAATAAAATTATTTTTTCCAACTAGTTTTGTGTGAAAAACATTTATTTTTTTCGGAACCTCCTTAAACTTGTTAATTTCTCACGGAAATTCGGGAAAACCGAGAAATGACCAAAAAGTTTAATTTACAACCTTTATGTTACTCAATCAAAAAATAAAAATCACAATCAATTTATATTATATACTATATAGATTTTCAATTTACAAAAAAATTTTTTTAATGAATAAACGAAAATTCTTTTTAAAATGAGCATGAAAAAATAATATGTTTAATATTTTTAATTAAAAAAAGATGGGCACTTTTTTTCTTCCTTTTTTGAATCACAATTTTAGAAAATATATAGTTAATTAAATTTTGTATATTTTCTCAGGAATTAATTTTTCAAAAATAAAAAAATTTTTTTCGAATAGTTCAAGACAGAAAAAGTCCATTTACTTTATAATTATTCCCGGAAAAAATTACAAAGAATAATTAAAAATATTAAAAGTAAAATAAAAATATTTTTTTTTAATTCGGAATGGTCATTTACATATAATTAACTAGAAAACCTTTACTAGAAGAAAATCTTTCGTATTTTTATTTAAATTTATTATTAGAATTTGCAGGTTGTTGTTGTTGTGATGTTGGTGGAGGAGGAGGTATCCGGGCTGGGGGAGGTTCAAACATTCCTTCAGTTAAATATCCAGCAATGGATTCTGAACCACTTGGACCTCCTAAAATTAATTTTTTTGTTGATTTAAAGATTAAAATTTTCTGCTATCCGCAACTGCAAAAGTCCGCAAATATTTTTTGCGGACTTTTGCGGACATCCGCAATTTTTTGCGGACTTTTTTAAAATTAATTGCAAACAACAAAAAATCGTTTGGATTGCTAAAAGCCCTACTCCCCATCATTACCTCCTTTTTAATTAAAAAAATTTAAAAAAAACCTGTAATAGCCTGTGTTTGTGTGATCGTAGGTAAAAAGAGGTCATGTCTCTGATCTTTATAATGGGCCCAAATTGGCGATTTTTGCAAAACTTGAGAAATACGTTCACCAAATTGAGTATCACGACAACAATTTTTTAGAGCATCGGCAATTTCAGCTTTTGCAGCAGCTGGATTATTTACACCTTTTTTTGAAATTAGAATAAATTAAAAAATAAAATTAAAAAAAAAACCTGGCATTGAACTAGCTAAAGAATGAAGTAAAAAATCAATCATTCCAGAAATTAATATTTGCTCAGCAAATTCGTGTGTACAATGATTTGAAAGTTGTTTTAAAGCATGTGACCATTGCCGAGCCATTTCGGGTTGTCTTCTTATACAAGTTAAAAATCCTTTTATTAGAGAGGGTATTGTACACAAAACTGAAGCACAATTCTTTAAAGAGAAGAAAAAATAGAATTTGAAATAAAATTTACCGAATTTTCACTAATTTGATTTAATACAACAATTGCAGAATTAGCAACTTCATCATTATTAACCGTTTGCATAGATTGACACAATTGTGGTAAATAACCTTGAGCAGGAATCTTTAAAAGAAAGGTTAAAAAGTTTTTAAATTAATTGGATAGAGGAGCAGGAATAGAAAAACTCATGGAAAGGGCCTAATAAACGTACAACCAATTCTATAGTCACGACCAAAACACAATCTATTGTACCACCAAACCAACTTTATGATCGGTTATTTTTATTTATTCCTTCATGGTACTTTTAAACGCATGGATTATGGATCCTGCCCACATAAAAAATAAATACCCAATTTTCGGGCTCATCCGAACTATTATCGAACTATTATCACGGGATATCAGCCAAGGACGTAATCAGGAGGTCGATAATGGAAGGGGGGGTGCTATTTCATAGGTCGTGGACGAAAACATCCACTTTATTGACCATTTCCCTCTCAAAAATTTTCCACTTTCTTCCATTTAGGGAGAGGAGAAGGGGGGCTTCAGCCTCCCCTGGCTACGCCCTTGTATAGCAGTATCCCTGGCACGGACAGAAAAGAAAAAAAATTTCTTTTCAAAAATTTTCAACAAAAATACACAAACCATATCAACAGTTGTTGGATGATGTGCTGCAAGTAAAACTAAAGCTTTAGTAACTTGATCTAATTGACTTTTCCATCTTTGCTGTTCCTCTAAATTTTTAGTTTGTTTTGTTGTTGATTGCCAAATTTCAAGTAAGCGTTCTACCAATTCTGTGGCAAATTGTCTTGGATGGCGAACCTTTAATTTAAAAAAAATAAAAAAAATGTAAAAAAATAAAAATACCGCCCAAGACGGATTTCCAATAAAAAGTCGAAGAAAAACACCTCCAACAATAATTTCTCCACGTATAACAGATTCATATGCACAATGGCCTTCACCAAATACAGAATTCTAAAATAAGTTTTAAAAAATTAAATATAAAGGAAGATCCAACTGGCTAGCAAATAATAAAACGTGTAAGAGAGCAATCAGAGTCATCGTCTTCAGCCACAACTCTCACCTACTATAGATTAGGGATGGGCCCAGTTGAGAAAAAATCAAGTCGGGGTTCGAATCGGGGTTCTGAAATTTTTCTTAGGTTCCGGGTCGAAAAGTCCGTTCATCTATATGAAAGTTAGAGGACCCATTCCTGCTCTACATGGTCGCGTGTGTATCAGAAGGCCCCAGGTTCGATTCCTGTCTGGATGGCTAAATCTTTGTTTAATTCTTATTTAAGGATAAAAAAAATTAAATAAACTAACCATATTCCATTTTATATTAGGATCTTTTTGTTGTGAAGGCACTAATGTAACAAGTATATTTCCAATTGTTTGTCTTATATCATTACGCATTGAATCATTCCATATTAATTCTGGATTTTCTGTGATACTATCAAACATTTGAATTCTAGAAGGGGGAAATTAGGGAAATTAGTTTTAAAAATTAATTACGCTGTTCCAGGATTATCTCTCAATGTATCAGCAAATATTGTTGGTAAAAATCGAGAAAGTAAGCGTGTCCATCTTGGACCAGTTAATTTGTCAGATTGAAGCTTAGCAAATAATTCAGCTGCAAGCATTCTACTGGCACTAGTTATTCCTGTTGGAGGTGAAGCATTATCTTCCAATTTGTTGTCATTAACGTTTATTGAAGTACATTCAGCAAAAATAGACAGAATGTAGACAAGACCACCATAATCAAGTAAATCTTTAACAACCTGTTGATTTGCTACAAGTGCAATTAATGTACGCAAAATAATTTCACAAGCTTAAAAAAAATTTTTTTTGAGAAAAAATTTCCAAAAAAAAATTTTTTATTTCAAAAAATTTAAAAAATTTTTCAAAAAATTTTTTTTTCCGAAAAATTTTTCAAAAAATTTTTTTTTTAATTTTAAACAAATTTTCTGATATTTTTTCCAAAATTTTCAAAAAAATTTTCAAAGAAAAATTTTCAAATTTTTTTACAAACCTTTAGGTAGCCTAACAAGCAAAACTAAAAGTAGAGACAATTTAATTGAACAAGCAACATCACTAACACATTCTTTATTACTTGCAGCAATAGAAATAATTTGTAAAGTTTTTAATTGAATTAAATCAAGAGAATGTAAACGTAAAAATCCAAAAATTGTCTTAAATTGTCCAATTAATAAAAGTTCAACACCTGGATTCATCATTAATAAATTACGTAAAGCTTCCAAAACCATTCGAATTTTTTCTTCCAATGGAAGTTTTGAATTATTATTTTCTTTGTTATTGAAGGTACGCGAACTTAAAAAAAGAAAAGATTAAAAAAAGAATTTTTTCTCAATTTTGGAAGGTCAAACTTGAAAAATATACAACTATCCGAAAATGAGTTCGTAGCCAAAAATCCCTCAAAAAATTAGGGGGTCCTTAAGGTTATCCTCTACATATTCTATGAGTAAAATAAAATGTCTTTTTAATCATAGTCAGGGGCAGGGGTTTAAAGCAAATAACGCATTGTGCTTAACCCCTGACTCAGGGGTAGTTTCTTTATTAAACACCCAAAATATTATTTTCCCAACATTTTTGATTAAAACACATCAATATAATTGGGTTGTCGATTAAACTTTTCTACGATTAACCAAAAATCTTCGGTTTCCAGGTTAAGTTAGAAACAGACATCTCTACACAAAAATATATTGAAATAAACCTATGGTCATTTGAAGCATTATATTGATGTTTTTGATTAGACGAATGACATTCAACTCCTGTTTGAAATTCTCCCCATTCTGTAACAGGCAATTCCTCTTCAACTACAAATTCAGTTGTTAAATCAATTAAATCATCTACTTCATTATTGTGATGCTGAAAAAAAAGAAAATTTTTAAAAAATTTCAACGATCCAGGTCAAAAATCCAGGTCACAAACAGTGCTTGCATACACGAATATTATGTAAGTCGAATATTATGTAAGGTTCGTGGGTACGAGCAAGAATGAAATTTCAAACAATGATGAACATAACCTTTTGATTAGGTCTAATTAAAAGATTAATATTAGGGTTGCCAGCTCGCTCGAACCGAAACTCGAAAGATCGAGCGAGCCGAGGCGTTTCAGCTCGAAAACGAACGAATCGAAAAAACCAAGCTCGAAAAAATGCACCGAACGACGGTTCGAACCGAAAACGGCAACCCTAGTTAATATCGTTACTTAAATCAGTGCTAGAAAATTTTATTTTTGGCTTTGTACTCGAATTTGGTATAAAATACGAGTATGAAAGTCAAGCACTGGTCACATAATCGACTACCTAATTAATTATAAAATTGTATAAAAAACCTTTGCCGTTTTAACATTTTTCCCAGCTCCTCCAACACTCAATTTATGCTGTTGTTGCTTATTATGTAAAGCTGATGTGGAAGGTTTCTGGTTGTGTGTTGTTTTTGGTGGAAGTTGTTGTTGCTTTTGTTGTGCAAGTAAACCTTGTTGTTGATAAAGTTGTTCACAATGTTTAGACAAATAATCAAGTAAATCCATACATGTTCTTTTTGGTTCCTAAAGAAAAATTTTTTAAAGAAAAAAAATTTAAAAAAACCTGAATTTTAAATTCTGGCTGCGAAATATAAACTCTAACAAAAATTTCTCCAACAACAAATTCACTTGCATAAATGCTTAATCTAAATTCAGCTCCAAATAGTTCACTCTAAAAAATATTAAAATCATTTTTAAAAAATTCAAGCAGATTTATATAAAAGGACGAATCTTTGGAAGCGCCGGGAAAGAATCGATAACGTGAATAGCTGGCAATTATTGTTAAAAAAAAATTTTTCTTTGTGAGTTTTTTTTTCACTAATTTTTTTTTTTAGTGAGCGCCTTAGCTCTCACCACGTGCAGGTGCTTTGCCGAATAAGCTTCATTTTCCCTTCTTAGTCTTATAAGCCCCCTACATAGTAAGACTGGAATCTTTCCCTATTTGGATCTCTCTACTTTCTTTCATTGGGGAGGATTTTTATTCGAGGGGAGACTTTAACTTAATCTAAAAAAAATTATCTCAATCCTAAAAAAATTTTTTTTGAATTAAAAAACTAAAAATTGTCTTACCAAATTATCATTTGAATTTCTATGAAGTTCAACAAAATCTAAAAGTTCGGCTCTAGTAGAATTATCCCAAATAAGGTAAGGATCAAAAGTATTTGAATTTAATAATTTAAGTACAAAATCATTTCTATATTGAATTGGAGGTTTAGTAACAGGGATATCCTCTTCTAAACATGTATCATCATCAACAGAATTGGGTTGACCTTAAAATTATTTTTTTCCAACTTTCCAAAATTCCTTACAATTATTCTCCTTTCCATTATTTAAAACAATTTTCCCATTTTCTATAATTGAATTTTTATTATTTTTTGATTTTTCAATTTCTTCTTTTTGTGACACTTCTTCTTCCTTCTCTTCATCTGATTGATTTAAATTAACTGCAAGTGAACAAGATGCTAATTGCATTTGACGACAAATATAAGGTGTAAGCATTGCACGAAGACTAAAAAATAAAAAGAATATTCTCATTTTGTAGAGTTAAAGAAAATGCAAGGAAAAAATTTAATCGTTTTCTCGAAATATAAATTTTTCTAGCCTTTTTGTTGTTTTCAAGCTAGTCCTGTTCCTTCTCCCCCACTCACTGAGTTTTTTTTTAGATTTTTGCTGACGAGAACCCCGTTCACCTTTTCTCCAGATTTATATTTTAGTTTGAAAATATTTTAACAGGAATCTTTATCTTCTAGTCCTCCTCCATAAGTCCCCCTGCTACCCATCTACACATTTTTAAATTAAAAAAAAATAAAAAAACCTATTTTGTACTCCATCATTGTCAGGAGTATTTGGACGATAACCAGCTAAACAAGCCAAAGCCTCACAACAACTTCGAGCAAGACGGTTTAGAGTGGATTGCTGGTTTGTTTTTTCGGAATGAGCAACACCTTCAAAAAAAATTAAAAAATATATAAACTAGAAAAAAACCTCCTTCATCCAAAGTCCAATCAAAGCGAAATAAATGAGGCATTAATTGCCAAATAATTCCGGCTTGAAACATTTGAGTTTGTAAAAGTGTACAAACAGAAAGAGAACATACACAATCTGCTGCAGCACAAGAAAGACGAGTTAAATGCTTAAAAATTAAAATTTTGACACTTTGACATTTACCATTTTTAAATATTTTTTTCTTGAAAATTTACAAAGAAAAAATTTTTACTTCAAATTTAAGTAATTGACAAATTCCTTTAAATAAAGCCTTCATTTCCGCAATTTTTTCACGACAAGCCTCAAAATTCGCAGCGGCACCAAAACAATTACATACATGTAGGCATACTTTGACAGCCATACTATTATCGTTACAGCTTGATGTAATCATTGGAACACAACGACAGAATGTTTTGTACAAAGCCTAAAAATATATATAAAACAAGTTTGTCACAAAAATAGTTAGGATTTAATCGAAAGCATAAAACTTTTAAAATTCAATATAGGGGAGGTTTGGAGGGATTAAGGAGGATTTGAGGTGATAAGAAAAGGATACAGGAGAAATAAGGAAATTAAGGTGATTTGGACCAAGGAGAAAAATCCAAATAACTCTCAAAATATACACAAAAAATCTTAATTAAAACAAACCTCCAATCCACCATCTCTTCTTAATTGTTCAGCATTTAAAGGAGAACTTTTTAAAGTCCAATAACAAAGTTCTACAGCAGATATTAATAATTGTCCACTTTCACCTCCCTTCTGATTTGAAAATAAAGCATCATCTGCCGACTCCAAATCAATAGTTTTAATTAATTGGGTATATCCAGCATATTTATATGGTGACAAAACTTGAGAAAAAAAATTTTAAAATGAGAAAATTTTACAGAAATTTTTCAAAAAATATTTCGAAAAATATTTCAAAAATTCAAAAAAACCTTTCAAATTTCTTTTGTAAGTAATACTCTGCGCTTTAATTATTACAATAATTCTATTAATATCCGGTTCTTGTGATAAACTTGCACGCGCCAATGTTGAAGTTAAAAATTCATAAGCATAATTAATTTGTTCAAATTGTTCTCTTCCATCAGGGTTTTTGTCTGGATGATATTTTTGTGCTAATTTAAAATATGCACGTCGAACAGCTACAGGATCGCTCCAACTTGATTTGTCTTTAATATCTAGGCCTAATCGTTCACAAGCCTTTTTAAAAAAATAAAAATTGAAATAGTATAAGAAATTTGAGCGAAGGTGACATTTGATCCTAGAAGGTCAGCTTGTAAATATTTTGTTACCCATTTCAGTTTTAACTATTTATAAAATCCTTTCCTGTCTATTAATCATCACAACTAACAGAAAATTATATCCTAAATAAAAAATAATTGGAAAGTGACATTTGATACCAAGGTGATTTGATACCAAGGTGAGATTTGATCCCAGTTTCCCTTTGCTCACCAGCTTCATTTTACTAATTCAAAAATTCTTTACCTGTTCATTAGACATTTTCGTAGGTTTTCTAGTTATCTCATTTTGCCATGCAGAAAGACAAGAACGTAAAAATTCAACAGGTTCTCTTATTGGCCATAAAGGAAAACGTCTTTCATCAATTAAATGGCGAAGATAATAAAAATGACAAAAAAGCTCTTCCTTTAATTGATCATATTCTATTGGAGGAATAGGGCAATACCTTTTTTAATAAATTAAAACTATACAAAAAAAACCTTCAAAAAAACCTATATAAAGCTTTAACATTTGAAGAAAGACGATTAGAAAAGTCAGCAACGTGTAGAGCAATTTTGTTAATCATGTGTTTTCTCATATCGCTATTCCAAATACATTCAGGATTTTGTGATTCTCCCAGAAAAACTTCAGCATATTTTTCGGCACCGTATTGCTAAAAAAATAAAATTTGAAAGAACAAAATTTTTAAGTAAAATTCAAATGATAAAAAATCAAAAATCTTAAACATCTCCTTATCATATCACGTACATATTTCCTACATTGGACTCAAAATATTTCTTACAGAGCCCATAAACTTTCTCAAAAAGTTTTTTTTAAATCAAACCTCCAAATAAAAAATATTTGCTTCAGGTAGCATTGGACATAAAACAGAACGCGAAGCTAATTCTGAAGCAGAGAGTGTTGATCGAAAAGCTTGTTTTAAGTGTGCATATTTGAGAAAATGTGCAATAGGTAATATATTTGATCCATTATACATTAAAATAAAAAAGAAAATGCCAGAGAGGTATAGACGAGACAATGCATTATTATCCTGAAAATTTAAGAATAAATGATATAACAAGCGTTTTTACGATTGGACCGTATCCGGTAAAAGGAACCGTCCAAAGTTTATAACTGTCGAAAATGGGAATCTCAGAATCGTACGATTTTTTTGGAAACGAAAATTTAAGGTATTGTAATTTAGAATCACATTTATTTGTATTTTTCAGCACTATAATTGCGCAAATGCGCTTGTGGTTTGCTCAATAAATAAATAAATCACATAATTTCTTAAATTCTGTGATCTAGAATTTTCATCAAAGAACAGATTTATTTTAGAAAAATTAAAAAAAAATTCTAACATACTTCCATAATTAAATGAACAAGAGAGACCTATAAGTAAGTTTATTAATAAATTTTAATTTTGTATTTTTCCGGAAAAGAAAAATACAATTTTTTCGTTTCCGGATAAGAAATTGTATTTTTCATTTGCCCAGATTTTTCCGGTTGTATTTATTATTTTTCCGGATTACTTGTATTTTATTTCCGGTTACAATTTTATTTTTCCGGTTACAATTTGTATTTTTCCAGTTTACAATTTGTATTTTCTTTTTCCGAATTATTGTTTGTATTTTTCCGGTTTATATTATGTATTTTTGTCTTTTCCCTTCTTCCGGTTTATACATAATTTGTATTTTTTTTCTTTTCCATTCAGAATTTGTATTTTCTTTTCCGGTTTACAATTTGTATTTTCTCCTTTTCCTGGGTATATTTCCGGATTCTCTCTATTTAATACAATACCTCTCTAAAACACGTTCCAGCAACCTCTTTCCACTTCTTCAATTGTTGGGCACGTAACAATGGAGGTCCATTATGCCCAATTTGTTCAGCACTACAACTTCTCTTCCATTTTCCTTTATTTATATAATCATTCCCTATTTCCGCCTCCCTTCTAGGTTCTGTTCTGTAAATCCAAAGTTCCAATTCCGCTTCCTTTAATTTCCCTCTAATTTCACAATTTGTCCGTTTAAGTGCCAAATTCTGATTTTTTAGTTCATAACAATGTTTTTCATTTTCTGCTAATGCTTCAAGCCAAGAATTTAATTGGTCAAATAATTCTTCTTTATCTATCCTTTCTCCGTTTTGACTTGCTTTTCTGCATATAAATGTAACTCGTTCTTTTAATTTATCAGCAACTCCGAATTGAGTCTATAATAAACAATTATTTAATTAAAAAACTATTTCAAAAACAATTATTTGGTTTAGAAAGCAATTAATTGGTCAACTTTAAAATGAATACTCTAATATAAGCCCGCCTCTATTAGAAGCCCAGCCTCTAATAGATGGAGAAGCCTATCTCCCCAACCGAGGAAATCCATGAGACCTCTATTACCTCCAACCTCTAATAGAAGCCCATCTCTAATATAAGCCCAGTCAGAGGGATATTGAAAAATAGAAGCCCATAGTTGTTAGGGTAATTTACTAACCTCATCCTCTTCTAATTGTTGTTTATCTAGTCGTTGTCTACTATGCTCAACTTCTTGTCTTCTAGGGGCAGAATGAGAGCGCAGGATAGATTTGGTTGACCCTCCCAAACGATTGTAGGGAAGAGAAAGATGTCTAGGAATCTAATAAATTTATTTAAAAATTTTACAAAAAATTTCCAAAATACCTTTAATTTTGAGAGAGATACACTTTCATCGTCTGTCCCCTCCTCTTCCCACTCTTCCAACCTTTCACACGATTTAAAACCTTTTTCATCACCAAAAGACCGTCTATTAAAATCAGAATTATAACCCAAATTTGTAGGCAATGAAGCAATAGAAATTGAATTTGTGGAAGAAAAGGGTTGTTGTTGTTGTTGGCCCTGTAGTTTTCCTAAAGGAATTGAACCACCAAATTCGACAAGTCCCCCTTTTCGTTGAAAAGCTATTGTTAAAAAATCTGGGGCGCTGATGCCAGTACTGGGTGTTGTGGTTTGTTGAGTTAATGTTTTACGGCGTTGTTGATGCTTGAAATTATTTTTTAAAAAAATTTTATAGTTTATTATTTGTATTTTGCTTTTTACGGTCTACTTAAGTTTATAAACTTGTTTTATTAAGAATACAAACTTAAGGTTTATTAAAAATTTAAGTTCAAGTTTTCAATTTCAACAACAACTTCCCATACCTTTTCAACAAGTTCAGCAGCAAAAGCAGCCACTCTCTCATCCACAAGTTCTTCTAATTGTTCATCCCTTAAATCAGAATTATCAACTTGTTGATCTCTCTGATTAGGTCTACAGAAGACATATTTATTTGAAGTTCTTGGACGAACTTCGATTTGGACATCCCTTTTAGAGCAATTTAACTAGGAAATAATATTGGTAAAAATTTCAACATTTTCCCTAAAAACTTGGGAAAAAAGCTCTTCAGCATGCTCAATAGCTGAAGTAAGGCGCCTTTCTAAATCAGCCCTTTCCAATGCCCATTTAAGCCTTTCATCTGCTGCTCGGCGTCTATCGTGTTCGAGTTGAGCCTAAAAATAATTTTAAAAATTTTAAAAGAATATAAATTAAATTAACAGCGATTTCTATCCTTTCTCGATCAACAGCATCCATTCTTTCTGTCCAATAGCATTCTTGAGCCTTTTCCCTCTTCAACGCATTTTCCAATGATTTTTCCATTGTATCATTTAAACGTTCTTCTACATCTCTTAAACGAAGCTCGCATTTGCTTTTTTCCTTTAAATTAAAATTGTTTCAAGTTTACAATTCTTGTTTTGCAATTCAAGTTTGTAAAAGAAGTTTTTAAGTTTCAAGGTTATATTAACCCAAGTTTTGTTATTTTTACAATTCAGGTTTTAAAAAACAAGTTTTACACTTAAGTTCAAGCTTGTTTTAAACCAAGTTTAATTTAAGTTTTGCACAACAAGTTTTATAAAACAAGCCTTACAATTCAAGTTTTGTAAAACAAGTTTTTAAGATTTAAAGTTTTATATTAACCCAAGTTGTGTTATTTTTACAATTTAGGTTTTAAAAACAAGTTTTATAATTAAGTTCAGGCTTGTTTTAAACCAAGTTTATTTTAAGTTTTGTAAAACAAGTTTTAATATTCCAAGTTTTATATATCTCTAAGTTTTACAATTTATTTTATAAATTCAACTAACACTTAGCGCCTTTTCAATCTCTGATTCAAGGATGGGCACTCGTTCTGCAATTCTGCCCAATTCTTCTATTCTGAAAAGGTAATAAAATATAAGGAGAACACCCAATGTTAGTTCCAACCTCCTTCGAAACAAATCCCTTTCAAACTGATGACTATCATCTTCTACTTTTGATCTCTTTGCAGCCTCATCTAATTGACTAGCTAATGTATTTGTTAATTCTGTTTTGAGTAAAAGAATTCTTTCGATATCCGCTAATTGTTCTCCCATATGTGCTCGGTCCTCAGCAAATGTGCTTTGCATTACCTTTAGTAATTTGTGTTCTTAGACTGTTCAAGTTTGAGAAAAATCCCTTCCCTTACCCTTATTCTAATCTGCAATTCATCCATAGTTTTCTCGTTAATCCCCAAATCATCAACAGTTAGAGCTGTTTGAGTTCCCTGAGATTCTCTTACAGTAAATTCAAGTTCCTGTCTAGTTAAACTTTTCATAATTCCTTCAGGGAGGGGCGGCTCATTTGCCAAAACAATTCCATTTTCTAGTCCTAATTGTTCCAAAGCATAACATCGTCTTTCTAAGTAAGCTAGTGCTTGTTCCAAATGGTCTCTTTCTGACTGTTTTTTTTGTTAATTTTTAAGTTTAATTGATAAATATTATTAAAACTCAAGTTTGCGAAAAATAATCCAAGTTTTATTTCAGTTTTGAAAATTTAAGTATTGTAAAAGAAGTTTTAATATTCCAAGTTTTATTAATTCAAGTTTTACAATTCAAGCCTTATTAAGTTTTTGCAATTCAAGTTTTACAATTCTACAAATTCAAGTTTTGTAAAAACAAGTTTATATAATTCAGGCTTATATTAACCCAAGTTTTGTTATTTTTACAATTCAAGTTCGATTAAAGTTTTATAATTCAATTATTGTAAAACAAGTTTAGAAAAACAAGTTTAAAAAACAACAGTTTAATTAATAAAACTTGAATTTGTAAAAAGTTTTTTACAATTCACCTGCACTTGTTGTAAACTTAATTTAATAGCCTTAGCATCATTCCCTCTCCTTTCAGCTAATTCAGCCAATTCTTCATATTCTTTAACCATTTTTTCATTATTCATTTCAATATTTTTAAATTTATTTTCTGCTTCCAATTTATTTTTATTTATTTCATTCATTTCTTCCAACATTTTATTTATTTCTTCTGTTTGTTCTGTTAATTTTTTTCGAAGTTCTACACATCCAGACATTTGACATTCAACAGGAGAACTTTGCTTTTTTAAAACTAGAGTTTGTTGCCGTTCTAATGTTGGATGACGGCTATTACTTTGTTGTTTGTTTTTATTTTCTAGATTTTCTTCTGCTAAATGTGTACTAGGTATATTAATTATTATTTCAAAAAATGTTCCCTTCACACTACCTATAATGTGAAGGGAACATAAAATTTTTTGAGGCATTTTTCATCCTTTTTGTAAAAACTCACCCTCCACAAATTGCTCATTATCCTCTTCTACATTAATAAAAAGAGCACTTCCAATAGCTATTCCTCCTCCACTTTCAGATGCCCTTCTCGCCCCCTCTCGCAAAAGTAAATCTTGCATGATTAATTCTAAATTGGCACAACGAGTTCTCCAAACTGCTGTTTCTGCACGATAAGCCTTCAAAATGTGTTGTAAAAAATTCTTAAAATTAAGAATACTTCTAAAGTTGCAAGAACTTCAGCTCCTATTTGAACAACTGAAGCTTTATTTGGTGCTTGAATAATTTGAGGTTGTGTTACCGATCTAATAGAATCAGTTGTTGGAGATCTACTTACTTCTATTTTATTTTCTAATAATTTTCCCTCATTTTCTTGTTGACCAACAAACCCATTAATTGATGTAGAATCTTCTGTGATAATTATATTATCTGTTTGAGTTGATTGTTCTAAATGGGAAAGTTGTTCATAAGCCAATAGAGCTCTAAATTATTTTCCTTTTAACAGTTTACTTTATAAAGGGGGAAGAATAAATTTTTATTTTATAAAAAATGTTC
Organism: Meloidogyne luci; assembly: GCA_902706615.1. NCBI lineage: Eukaryota > Metazoa > Nematoda > Chromadorea > Rhabditida > Meloidogynidae > Meloidogyne > Meloidogyne luci. Next base: position 778,072 of record CACSLI010000045.1, on the reverse strand, counting down.
CTTTCACACTACCTCTTAATGCGAAGGGAACATATAACTTTGAGAAATTTTCCAACATAAAATTTTGAAATTGTTCCCTTCACACTAACTCCAGTGCGAAGGGAATATAAATTTAAGGAGAGCCTCTTAAAGGTGAGCTTCACTACTCGACATATTATCATACTCAAAGAACACATACTTATCTTTCCTAGCCAATTCAGCCCTTAAATCAACAATTTCTTGAACTAATTGTCTAACACGATGTTCATGACTTGCTATAAGTCCATCCATTTCAGTAACAAATTCCTGTTCCCTTTCTGTCAACCGTTGGCTTAATTGGGCACAATATGCAAGTTGTGCACTCCTTCCAGACGAAACAATTGTTTCAATTTCAGCAAGTCTTTCACGTAACTGGCCTAAATGGCGCTCTTTCTCCTTGCAAGCAAGTTGGGCACGTCTATAATTAATTTGGATTTTTTTTATTTTATGAAAAACGTTCTCTTCGCATTACCTCTAATGCGAAGGGAACATAAAAAATGTATAATTTTTGGATGACCTTAATTCCTTTTTGAGAGAATCACTGTCTTCATGACCAGCCTGTGTTTGCTGCTGTTCCTTAGATTCAGACCGCTCCCCAAACCACCAATTCCCTACAATTTGTGAGACAACACTGGGATCAATGCCTTTATCCTCATCTACCCTACTAGATGAAGAAGGCTGTTCCTGAGGCGTTGTAGGAGGAGGTGGAAATCTTGTTTCTTTTATTTGTTTTTGTCTGAACATTTTTAAATTTTGAAAAAAAATTTATTTTTTGACACCTTATTAAAGGCGAAACAATAGCTTCTGGTGGCTTTTTCCCTTCCCTTTTTCTTTTTTGTTTAGGCAAAATTTCCTCCTCTTTTTCCTTCACTTCTGGCTCTTCTAATTTTTGATTTTTTAAGCTACAAGTTTTCTCAACTTCATTAACACTATCGAAACTTTTATTTGCACCTCCTTCAGTTTCTATTGATCCACCAAAAACTTTAAATTAATTTTTATTAAAAAAAAATCCCGCAAACATAACAATTCACCAGCATTCATTTCAGCAAATTCAACTCGTTGAGGTATTTTTTGTATTAATTGGGCCTCTAAAATATTCTCAGGCATTTTCTCTTCCAAACAAATTTCAGAAACATTTCCATCTTTTTTCTTGTCTTTTACTTGATCTTCTTTATTCTTAGACACTTTATTCTTTTTTTCAATTGGTTTTAAAAGTAAAGGTAAAAGGCCGCTGGATGTTGGTTTGGTTTGCTTAAATTAAAAATCAGAATACCTTACTACTTGTTCTGAAATCAGAATAAAACTGAAAATTCTGATAATTAATTTTAAAAAATCAGAATTTTAATAAAATACAAAAATCAGAACTTACATGAAATGTGTGTGGTCTTCTTTTTAAAATGCCTTTCTTGGGTGTTTCTTTATTAGAATTTAAACCTTCAGTATTTAAATTCCCAGTGCTGTGTCTTTGACGTGTTGACATTGTTTTTAAGTTCAATTTACTAAATTTTATTATACCTATATTTTTTGCATTATTGTATTTCCTTGAAAATATAAGATTCTTTCATGATGTATTTCTTCCGGTTTTGTATTTTATGTCTATATTAAAATAAAAGGGAGAGAAACACACATTTTCGGAAAATACATTATAAAAAATATTCTGGATTGTGTATTTAATATTATGTGTTTTTCCGGAAAATACAACGGTTAATGTTGGGTATGTGCTTAGTATAAAAGGCTGAGGCTTTAGCCAGTCTGGGAGTTAGTTAGTCTGTTAGTCTATTCAGTCAGTCAGTCAGTCTTAGTCCTTGCGCTCCAGCAGATAGTCGTATTCCTATTGTTCACCTCATTGTATAGTATTGTAGATAAACCTTGTTTGTTAGCTAGTCTTTCTGTTAGTATCTCGGACACACCGTGTAAGTCGATACGTAACAGTTAATAACGAAAATAAAATTTGGATTTTAATAATTTCCGGAAAATACATTAAATACGGAAAATACATTGAAATAATACTTAAAGAAAGTTTTTGTATTTTCGGGTTATATTTATTTATATTTTCAATTTTTATAAAATACGAGGGAAATACCCGTGTTTTCAAAACAAAGTAGAATTGAGACAAAAAAAACTTTTTAAATGTTTTTAAAAACATAAAACTGAAACAAATGTTTTTATTAAAAAGAACAAACAGCTGATATTTATAATAAAAAATGTGTTTATTTTAAAAAAGACTTTTGCATGTTCCTTATTTTTTAAAAATAAAGGGGAAATTATTTAATGACAGTTGTTGTTTATTTTTGTCTAAATAATTTTTTAAAGCGGAGAAAAAATTTTACGTGGAAAGAAAATTTTTTTAATAAAATTTAATGCAAAATTTTTATTCAAAATTAAATTCTTCCATTTATAAAATGACAGAATTATGCATGTAAAAATTAATTTAATAAAAAATCCCGCCAATCAAAGTTGTATTTTTTTATTCCTCCCTTTTAGGCTTTAATATTCTGTGAATTGTCCATTAATAATTTTAATACAGGCTTCTTATTGTTTAATGCTGTCTCTGCAAAAAATTATTTTTATTTTAACATAATTTGGGTATGTTTATTCCCGAGAATATAAATATTTAATTTTCCGGAAAATACATTCAGGAATATATGTATTTTGGTTAATATTTCTTAATGTCTATTAAGGGACACGCCCACATTGTCGCGCGGCCACATTGTCGCAGAGCCATAACTTGCTAAAAAATTTCTGGCCCTTATCAATTTTGGTACCAATCTCTTTAGCTCGATGAGAGGAATCGTTTAATACTAAATATGGAAAGATTCGGAAATCTTAAAGCAAGTTATGCTCTGCGACGATGTGGCAGCGCGACAAAGTGGGCCGTACCCGTCTATTAATTATTTTTTTTCGGAAAATACATTCAGGAATTATCGTCCTATATTTAATAATATTTCTTGTATTTTCCGGAAAATAATTGAATTCCGGAATTATTTCACTGTTATATTTAAATATTCTTAAGTATTTCCGGAAAATACATTCTGATACATATTCAAGAAATATTGAATTAAAATACAAAAGAATAATGTATTTTGATAAACATATTTGTAATAATCCGGAAATATGTATTTTCTTTTAATATTTTTCTTCTAATATTTTTCCGGAATATCATTTCCGGAAAATATATTTCTAGTGATTATTTTGTGTTCCCGGAATTATTAGCTCACCTATAAATTTGTTTTGTAAATTTTGCTGTAAATTATTTACTTCATTCTTCTTTTCTCCTTCTTTATCTAAGCTATTACCATCTTTTAAATCGCTTACCGGCTTCTCAATGTTGCTATTAATATTCTCTTTATGTTTAATTTTTTCTTCTTCCAAGTGACTACTTTTTGGGTTTTTTAGACTATTAGGTTGATGACCATCTTTTTGTCCACTATGTTCAGCTATTTTATTATCCTTCTGTCCCTTTTCTCCTTTGTCCTTTTCTGCTTGATGACTTTCTTCCTTTTTATCCTCAACTTTATTATTAGGGCTATTAATTCTACCCCTTCTTTCAGCCGGATCAACTTTTTTATTGCTCTCTTTGTGTTTTGAATCGTCTATGTGTTTCGAATTGTCCTTGGTTTTCGAATTGTCCTTGCGTTCTGCATGATGTTCCAGTTTTTGTTTCGATTCGTCCTTATGTTTTGAATTGTCTTTGAGTTTTGAATTGTCCTTGTGTTCTTCATGATGTTCCGGTTTTCCTTCGCTATGTTTTTGTTGTTCAGGCTTTTTGTTATTATTTGGATGTTGTTTTTTGGAAACACTTGGAGCCTTGTAGGTAACTAAAAAATATTAATTTAGTCAGAATAAAAATACAAAATGTATTCTTTCGCTGTGTTTTCCGAAAAATAGTTACAGAGTTGAGAATTAATTTGTATTTTCCGGAAATAGAATATTTTTAATTAACCCTTAATGTTTTCCAGGAAATATTATTTATAGTTCAGAGTCGTATTTTCTAATGTATTTTCCGGAAAATATTTACCTAATTTAATTATTCATTACCTCCCTCAATTACATGTTCAGTTCCTTTACATCTTTTAATTATCTGATTAATTACTTCACTTCTTTCGCTTTTTTGTTCAACAATAAAAATATGTGTAACATGTACATCCTCTCCCTCATCCATTTTCATTAGTTTAGGATGTTCTTTATTTCCTGTTTTTAATTTCCTCATCAAAAATAATTTTCCATGGCCCCCACAAACTTCCTAAAAAATTAAATTTTATTTAAAAAATTAGTATACGCCTGTTATTAGTAAAGAGGATAAAATAAATTAAGAAAACATTATTTCCAGAAAACATACATACTGTATTACTCAATTAATTCCCCTGGGGAATTATTTTTCAACCCATCCGTAGCATGAGGAATTATTCAAGGGAGGGGAATTATTTGAGTTTTGAAATTTGAACGTGTAGTAGAGTATTTGGGGGAGGGGGATTATTGTTTCAACTCATCCGTAGCAGGGGGAATCATTCGAGAGGGGGATTATTCGAGTGAGTAAATACTGTAATTAAATTTAATACGTATTCCAGAAAACACATATTTATATTCTAAAAATTTATTTTGGTCGGAAAACAAATTCTGCTCTCGGAAAACGTCTCATTCTCTCTTTATATTACCTTTCGACACAAAAATATTTGATAATAATGATTAGCCGCCATTGCAGAACAATGCTTATTTGTACTTCCCAAGTAGGGCTTAATCACCATCACAACAGATTTTCTATTTGAATTAAACTCTTCATAATCCTTCCAAACAATTTTATTTTTTTCTCCTCGCAATACAAGGGTAATAGATTTAGGTGGCGGTATTTTCATTTTTGCAGCTTTGTCTTTTTCACAATTTTGTTTAATTTGGGATTGACCTACATGATAAACATGTTCTCCTTTGCTCTTTAAAATAAATAAATTTTATTTAAATAATTAGGAAAACTATTAATATTTCGGAAAATACATTATAGAAAATATTCCGAGTGAATATTTAAATAATTATTTTCCGGAAAATACAAGTTAAATAAATAGGTAAATAATTCTGATTTTAAAAATTTCCGGAAAATACATTAATGAGAATGTTCCGGATTGTATATTTATTAGATTTAATAATATACAATCCGGAATTAAGTTCAATAAATATATTCTACATAATTAGAGTATTTTCCGGAAATTGTTTAAAATCAGAATTAGTTTTAATTATTTCCGGCAAATAATACAGTGTCATAAAATTACAATATTTAATTATTAAAATAATTCTGACCTTAAAATTTCAAGAAAATACACAAATAGTATTTTGAATAAACTTACAAAGAAAAGTATTTGACTTTGACTTAATTCAACATGTTTCACAAGTGTTTCAATATTATTATCTCGTTTTACTGCGCACTCCTGGAAGAGTTTGTTTTGTTTGAGTTTAACTCCATTTTCGGTTTTAATACTTGGATGGACTGAAATGGAAAATATTCTGATTTTTTAGAAATTTAAATTCTGATTTTTTTATTCTGATTTTTATTCTGATTTTTTATTCTGATTTATTACAAAAATCAAAATTTCTGATTTTTTCAAAATTTTTATATAGTATACCTTCCTTCAACTCATGTCTTTTACCACATTTATGCTCCTTCAAACATTCAAAACCATGATCTATTTTTGAATAAAAAATATTTTTAATCCCATTATCTTTTCCATATCTCTCAACTAGTACCATTTTTACTTCACATTTCTCGCATACATAACTTAATTGTTTTTTAAATATATTTAATTCCTATCATTATTTAAAAAATAGTTTTCGATTGGTAGATGGAGAATTGAAGTTATTGAATTTTTACAAAATTGAATTCTTACAAATTCAAATAACTTGTTATAGACGAAAAAGTAAGAAAAATGAGGTTTTGGAGGTTTTTTGACTAAAATTTTTGCTCAATGTTAGAAAATTTTTCTCTTTTCTCAATTATATACTTTAAATTTAATTGTCTATTGAATGGCATATTAACGATTTTGAGGGGTTAATCCACTGGCGAGATATAGAGCCTAGAAGACACGTTGGTCGGTCAACCTTATTTTAAGTAATACTCTTTTATTTTTTTAAAAATTATTTGGAATTAATTTTAATTAATTTCCCATCTTTTTAAAAAACAATTATAAATACCGTAAATCCTCTAAAATAGACCCCGGGGCTTATTTTTTTCGATCGACCTCTAGAGGGGGCTTATTTTAGAGGGGGGGCTTATTTTGGAGGGGGGGCCTATTTTTTTCGATGTCTAAATTTTTGAAAAACTAAAATTTATTACCAAACATTTAGAAAAAATTTTCTAAAATTCAATAAAATTCATCCCTTTACTAAGTCTCTTCACGAAAAATCCTTGTCCAAAGACTCATCAAGTACTCTGTCAATTGATCCTTCAGCTTAGATATGCCTTTAAGTTGGAGATATCGGAGGATTAAGGTGAATATTGAGACTTTTAGAGGGAGCATTTTGTGTTTTGGGAATTAGTAGCCTCCAATATCGCTATTAATCACCTCAAATCCCTCGATATCTATGTACATTGATCCCTTTATATATCATTAATCTTCCAAATACCCTCATAATCCTTCTAATCCCTCTATATCCCTCCATGGAGACTCAACTGATGAGACACTACAATTAATCAACAATTAAATATTTTATGGGGGAGGGGGCTTATTTTAGGAGGGGGGCTTATTTTAGAGGGGGGGCTTATTTTTTTCGATCGACCTCTAGAGGGGGCTTATTTTAGAGGGGGGCTTATTTTGGAGGGGGGGCCTATTTTAGAGGATTTACGGTATTTAAAATTACTTACTGTTCAAAATGATGAGCAGTTCTATGATTAACTAATCCTTTTCTCACACATTTTCCCTCAAAATTCTTTTTTAATTCTAATTTTAAATCTTTATTAATTATAAATTCTGTAACTCCTTCTTCTTTTTTTATTTTACATTCTGTGCTAATAATATGTTTTGCATAAATTTTTATATTTGCGTCTTTATCCTCGATACATTTGCTAATTAATGATTTGCTCCCAATAAATACATCGCCTGATAAACCCTTAAATAATATTCTGATTTTTATGAAAAATAAATTCTGGTTTTTAACTAATTTTATAAAATAAATTCTGATTTTTATAAAATAAAAATTCTGATTTTGAAAGAATTCTGAAAAATAATTTCTGATTTTTATTTCAGAAAATTCCGATTTTTATAAAATAAAAATTCTGATTTTGAAAAAATTCTGAAAAATAATTTCTGATTTTTATTTCTGGAAATTCTGATTTTATAAAATAAAAATTCTGATTTTTTCTTTCAAAAAATTATTCTGATTTATATAGATTCTGATTTTATTTTTACTTACAAAAAACAGAGCATTATTAATATTTTTCATTTTAGCATACGAATGCACTGTTTGAAGGACAGATGCTTTCTGGCCGGGTTTTATTCTTTCCTTAATTGCGCATTCAAGAAAAATTTTGTGTAATTTTGGTTGAGGATTAATCTTCTCATTTTCTTTTACTTGAATTTCTGATTTAATTTTGTTGTCAGAATTTTTTACATTTTCATTCGTTTTGGGGTTTTCATGGGGAATAAGAGCTTTTTCTTGCTTTCCCACTAAATGGTTATTTTCTTGTGATATTTTGTTTGGGGGATGATTAAGATTTTTTGCCTCTAACAATTGTTCATGTTGTGTTTCTACTCGAAGATAACACGGTTGCAATTGTAATATTAGAAGAAATAATATAATTAAGGTTGGAGACATTATTAATTCTGATTTTTCTAAAATATGTCTATTTATTTTAATGTGTTTTCCAGAAATATATATTTTCCGGAATTAATCTTTAGCCGTAAAATTAATCTTCACTTGAGGATTATTGTGTTTTATTTATTGTATTTTCCGGAATAAAAATAAATTATAGTTATGTTCCGGAAAGTATTTTTGCTTTAATTTAATAAAAATTTTTATCCGGAATTTTTATTTAATTTAGTGGGGATGTGTTTCTTGGAATATACTTTTCTATTAAATTTATTTTTGTATTTTCCTTCCGGAACGAATTATATTTATTGTGTTTTCCGGAATAGAATACATTATAGGGAGATTTAATTTATTAATAAAAATATAATAAAACACAACTTATTTAATTCTGAAAAATTTTCCGGACAAAATACAGTCTAATTTTAAGCCTAGTTTTCAGATTAGTGTTTTATTGAGGAGGTAATACGTATTTAGATATTGGAGGATTTTTTAATTTTTTTTCTTCTCTCAATTCTTTCCCTCTCCGCCAAATTTTGATTAAACAGCAGATTTTTATTTCTTCACTCATTTAAAAAACATTCCCCCTCAATTTACGCAATTAATTTTTAAATTTTCTCTCATACTCTCCAAGCTATTTTAAAATTTTTAAAGCTAAATAAATATTTAAATTGAAACTAAAAATAATAGAAAAGGGATAAAAGAGTAGTTGCGAAATTGGGGATATGCAAAATATTTTTTTCATTGATTTTTTAAATAAATTTAAAAATAGAGACTTTCTTAATTATTTTGTTCCTTGGAATAAATGAATACCGTATAACCTGTATTAATTGCCCTCCCTCAAATAATTACCCCACCTCCATTAATTACTCCATCCAGCGATGGTTTGAAACAATGCAATAATTACCCAGTGCAGTTATTAAAGGATATCCGGTGACGTTTGGCATAACTGAGAGGTTGGTAAATTTAATCCACAAATTTTAATTTTTTCAAAATTTTTATCAATCAAAAATTGTTGCAAAAATTATTTTAATAAGAATAATTTTTTTCTTATCACTTTTTTATTGTTTAACATCTACCCTTTTTTCTTATTTTATTTTAATTTCTTTTTAATTATAATTTTTGTTTAATTAATTAATTATTTTTATCAAATCTGAGACGTTTTATTTACAAAAATCCCCTCTAAATTGTCCACAAAAGTTCAAAAATTTGTCCACAAAATTCTTATGAGTGCTGACGAAAATAAATTAATACGTAAAAATGTCTGTTATAATCGCTCATGGATTTTCTCGTCAACTGATTTTGAAAAATGGAAACGACGATTTGATAAGGCGAAGAAGAACTGGCAGAAGTAAGCAAATTTAATGGGGAGAAAAATTCTGGTATTTAAGGATTATTAATTAAGTGTGTGTTTTCCGGAATGTTTACTTCCCTCATAAGTTATGTATTTTCCTGACATATTAAGAATAAAATGTGTTTCTGGGATTAAAATGTGTTTTCCGGAATAAAAATATTTAATAAATTTTTTCGGAATATTAGGTATAGATGGATAAATAATTTATGAAAATACTGTAAAACACTTTCCGGAAATTTATTATGTAATTTTAAGGAAATATACTCGCGATTCTTTTATTTGGTATAATCACAACTGTATAAGAAAAAAGAAGAAATGCAAATATTCAAAGTCTGAGGACAATTCTTGTAGAGGCAAAATGAAGATTCCAGAAAAACCGGAAGGAGACAAATTTGGCTTTTATAGAATTGAGCTTACGGAGGATGGGTTTGAGCATTTTGTGTCAGAATTTGAAGAGGAGGAGGATGATTATGGAAATTTTATTTTTGAATTTTTTAAAGAATTCAATAGTAATAATACTGTAAACGAGGTTACGAGAAATTTTTTTAAAGATGGTGACTTGGGGTATTTTAATATAGCAGGGAATATTGGTAAATTATAACTAGAGATTGAAACGATCGTTCGAAAACCTTAGTTTTTAATATAACCTTGCACTCCTACTGATCCTCAAGGCCTGTCTCAACATATAACTTCTTGAATAGTTTAATAATAAAACTTTTCTATCCTGCAACGAGTGGTTCAAGCAGTCTTGTTGGTCAATCTCAAAGTGATGAAGAGAAGAAAATGTGGGATGAACTGTCCAAAAGGCTCATGAAGAGTGTACAGATATCAGCACCTGTTCGTGCTCCTCCTGCTAGGAGTAAGTTTAAAAATTGGTTACTTGACTTCCACAAGGAAAGAATTTACTTCCACAATATTGACTTCCACAAGAAAGGGAACGAGGAGAGATACGCCCAGTACTAGATACTCCCCAGTTTAAGAAACATTTTAAAATTTGTTGGCCTCTGAGTGTCGAAACTGCCCAAGCGATACCCTCAATTTAAGACCTTGTTGTAAGAATGTTCAGCGGCGTATTTCATAATGAAATTTAACTCTATAAACTTGCTAAAATCACATTTGTAGCCCATCCACCAGAAGTGATAAGTGTCTCCGAAGATAACGACCGAATTCAATGGGAGAGACTTAGAAGCAATAATCCCAACATAAAAATGGTTATAGCTAGATGCAGCATTGGTTTGAACTTGGATAAAGAATTTTATTATAATTATCGGTCAATGATTAGTGTTAAGTTTCTACAGATTGGTGTTTATCATCACTTTCTTGGAGGACAGAATTCGCCTACCCCGAATGAACAACTTCAATTTTTGAAAGATATACTTGGAAATATTGAATTTAATAAGAAAAAGCATTTGATTGGGATTGCTGTGCAAACAGGTATTATGTCCTTCAAATTAAAATTTGTGTTCCCTTCGCACCATACATAATTCGTAGGGAACATATTTTTTAAAGATTAATAAAGCAATGGAAAGGCTCTAAAAAACTTTTAAAAAACTATAACCCTAAAGAATTTGACCTCTAATACATAGTCTTAATTTACTTTAGAATAGTGGAAAAATAAATATATTTTCCTCAAAAATTAACATTCATGTGCCCTTCGCGCAATAAGTTTCATGAGGAAGAACTTTTAATTTTCATGAAGATATTTTTATTTTATCTATGCACGTTTAATATTTTTAAGAATACAATGCCGATGCCGATCCACTCACTTTTACAGCAAAACTGTCCATCTTCGTAAATCTTCTGCTTAAAAATGATTTTATGCGTCCCCTTATTTATTGCAATAACAACTCTTGGGAAAAATTAATTGATCCAACTGTGGCCGATGAATTATTTAGCAGATTGCCTCTTTGGATTGCTCGTTACACCGACGACCCTTTTCCCCAGTATCCAGAAACTTGGAAATCGAGAGGGATAAAATGGTGGTTGTGGCAGTACAGTGAACTTGGAGTTGTGGATGGAATAATTAATCATGTTCACTATAACAGACGGAATAAATTTTATTTTATTCAAGACGATATGTTTCGCTGTGCTGTTTAATTTTTTAAAATAAATTAAAATTGTTGAGAATTTTTGAGAGAATTAAAATAGAAATTTATTGAAGGGAAATTAAAAATGTTCCTTTCAGCTTATAAGTAGAGCGTAAGGAACAGCATTTGATAAATTGAAATTATTTTTTATTCAGTTTCTTTAGCATATTCTATTAGTTCTCAATCTGCTGCCAGCTCCTAAACGTATCCCCAAGTTGTATTTTTCTTCTGGAAAGGCTGATAAATCATATCGGCTGATTAACCAACACTGAAATATTAGTAGACTAACTTTGCTCAAACCTCTATAACTTTCGAATGAATGAACCTTTTCTGAAAATTTGAAAAGCCTTCGATAGAGGAGATAATGAACTACAAAATTAAAATTTTAAAATCTAATTTTAAATTAAAATTTGAAAAGGTTATGGAAGGAAAACATGAAAAATAGGCAATTTTAATTGTTTATGGTCTTTACTTTTTATCTACAAACTTAAAGTTAAAATTTATAGTTCATATTATAGCCCATTTTCTCCTCTATCTAATGGTGACCAAATCTTCTCAAATGCTTTATCCATTCAAGAGCTTTTTAGATTTAGTGTGTCACTCACTCCAAATTAATATCCTCATTCAATTAAATTTTATCACCTCTTGCTCAATTTTTTCTTCTAAATTTCCAATACATTTGTGTTTAATTAATAAATAAGGTTCTAAATCAGCTATTCCAAAAAATTCAGAAGACGTTTTTGCATTTAATTTAAAAGTTCCATCATTTTGGCTCGTTGTTTCGCCTATAAAATCATCTCCATCTAAAGATAAACCAAACGGGAGTTTAATTCGAGCTGGAAAGTTTTTTAGATATTAAAAAATTTTTTTTAATGTTCCCTACACACTACAAGTAATGCGAATGGAACATCTCATGAAGGAACATGAAATTATTTCTAAAAAAACTTCTCTCCACAAGGCTTCCTGTCCTATGTATTTGCCAAATCTTATTTTTTTATTTTTTCTAAACCCCCAAATATTAAAATCACCATCTTCATCCCAAAGCTGCACTTGAGCATTAGATATAGGCGTAACTCTGACTTGTGAAGGAATTTTTGAAATATTTGAAAGAATAAAAGTCATACATTCTAATTTACCACTAATTTTGTAATTTAATTGAGGGAATAATTTAAATGGGAAAATATAAGAGAATAAATTAATTACTAAAAATATTATTAAAAATATTTTTATTCTATTCATTTTTTATTTAATAAACAAAATTCGTATTTTTTCAATTTATTTCATTTAAATAGCAACCACAAAAATTGACTAATTTTTAAAAAAATATTCCAAGGTGTTATTTTATATAAGGAAGTAAAAAAATGCAAACAAAATTCATTAAAAATAAAATTGCACTCATTGTAACATTCCCTTATTCACTACCTGTAAAGTGAAGGGAACACAGAATTAAATCGAAATAATTTAATCGAAAGATAGAGAATAAAACTTGTTTTACAATTGCAGCCTGTTTACAATTTTAAATGTTTTTACTAACTTTTTTTCAAACATATTTATTAAACTTGTTTTTGCTAATGTTTTTGCAACTTTAATGTTTTTAACAAAGTTTAATAATAATTTAATGTTTTTACAACTTGTTTTACAATTGCAGCCTATTTACAATTTTAAATGTTTTTACAAACTTTTTTCAAACATTTCTATCAAACTTGTTTTAAACACGACAACTTTACAACCTTAATTTTTGAACAAAGTTTGACTAATATAAGGTAATTTATGTTTTTACAATTTGTTTACAAACAAATACAACCCTACATACAGAAATTACAATTTTTAACAAAACATTTACAATTATATCTTTTATTTATTTTTTATTTATATGTATTTCTCTTCTCAAACATCCACTCATATTTAGAAAGCTCTACCATGCGAATGTTCAACAGCGCGGTCAACAAACGAACATTGGCGGTCACAGAGAAGACGATAACGACGACAATAGCTTGCAGCCATATCACATATTAAACTACTAAAAATAAAATTTTAATTTTTCACAAAAAAATTTTTATTTCTGACCGTCCAAGTTCATCCACCCAAAACAACCAATCGGCAAGCCGCCAAACAAAACCGCCAGTAGTGCTCAGAATGAAATGAAGCGGAGGCCAAACCCAACCAGCAACGCTTGCCAAAATAGAGGCAAATATTGAATGAAGAACTCCAAGGCACAAATAGGCGAATATGATAGCCAAAGGATAGAACAACAACTTGACAAAATTACGAATTATTTTTAATAGAAAACAAAGTTTACTTTATGGTCCAAAACATAGTTGCCAGCCTCAAACATCAGCCTAACAATTTTGACGAGAATATTCCAAAGTTGAACACAACAATCAAAGCCATCCTCATTACCAGCTGCTTCCGTTGACATACTGAAAATAATAAAACTTTGTTTTTAAAGATGTTTTGCCCCTTCCCCTGTTAAATTGTAAAAACAAGTTGAAACTTGTTCTACAAAACTTTTTGGTATTTCAGGTTTATTTTACAACATTTTACAATTGTAAAGACAAATGTTTATAAGTTTAAAACTTGTTTGCAGAGTTAAATGATTACAAGTTTACAAACCTTAAAACTTTTTACAATTTGTAAAACTTGTTTTTTACAAACTTTTTACAATTTATAAAACTTGCTTTTACAATTCCAACTTGTTTTTTAATATCTTCTAAATTAAAAACCACACCTTGAGATTGACGAATACGCGTAGCTCTTTCCTTCCTCCTCCTCCTCCTCTTCTTCATCGTCGTCTTCCTCTTCATCATCCGCATCGCTACTGTCCACCGATTCCCCTGAAGCCTTCTTCTGCCCTTCATTTCTTTTTAGAAGGGCCACTCGCAGTTGACGCCTAATTTTGTTGAATTTGTTGTCCAATATTGGCGATGCAGAACGATGATGATGATGTTTTTGTTGCTCTACTCCTTCAAAGAGTTCTTCTCGTTCACCCACAGGCGGAGAAGGTGCTGGAAGGATTGCAACAGTCGCAGCAGAAGACACGAGCATTGTAGGTTGTCTCTTTTGTTTTGCTTTCTTAGGTTGGCGGTTTGTTGTTGTTGTTGCTTTTGGCTTGCGTTTGGATGGAGATGCTGCTCTAATTGTTGATGCGGACGATACTTGAGACGCGGAAATGGAAGAATCCGACAATTGATCCGTGCATTTAGGCAACATTCCCGTTTCGGAGTCAATATAAGGATCGCTGAAATAAAAAAAATTTTTATGTTAAAGTCGTAGGAAGGAAACAAACATTTCCTTGTGGAGCTCACTTTTGGATTTACAAACACCTCCATCGAACATTTCGTCGGGCTGAGCAACGTTCGGAATGTCGTTAATACGAGCTTTGGGAGTTCTAAAAATTGAAACATTTCTTTAAAATTAATAGAAAAAGCTCACTTTTTGTATTTAGTCCTTCGGATGGACTGCTTTCGATGAAGGCGTGGACGAGGACCAGAGTCGACCGATGGCTGCTGACTGGCGGCTCCATTACGGCTTTGTCTCATTTTTGTTGGAGAAGGGTGTTGTAATTAATTTTGAAGTTGTTAGGCGGAAGAAAATAAAATAAACTTGGATTTAAACATCCTTTTATAGTAAGTTTTTAAAACAACTTGTTTTCTCAACATTTTTAAATTTTTATTAAACTTGTTTTACAATTTCATAAATTACATTTAAATAAACTTGTTTACAATTGTTTATTGACCTCATTTTTGAATAAAACATTTTTCAAACATGTTCAAATCCAAGTTTATTTTATTTTCTTAAATAAACTTGTTTTACAATTTGTTTATTGACCTCATTTTTAAATAAAACATTTTTTCCAAACATCTAAACAACCTTAAATGTTTTGTTTCGACTTTTGACAGGTTAAAAGCTTTAATCAACATAATATTATTTACTAGATCATAAAGAGTCTATGAACAAGCAGTTCAACGTGCTGACATTCTATTTGACCACATTTTATGCAACGTGTTAAATGTTAATTTTTAGATCATAATCTTAAAAAATTTTTTTTCTCGATAATAAAATCACGCAAAAACATTTAATTTATTTCCAACAACATTTTTCTTTCTATTTTTATTATTCGTTTTTTACAAAAAGAAAACGAAGGCTTTTTTCCCTAAAGTTTGTGTTAAAAATATTCTTGTAAAACAGTATAAAATAAAGTTTTTTTTAAATCAACTTGTTTCTCAACCTTAAATTTTTATTAAACTTGTTTTACAATTGTTTATTGACCGTGTTTTTAACTAAAACATTTTTTCAAACATCAAAACATCAATAAGACATTCTTTGTGTTCTAACGAAACGAGAACAGTCTGTTCTCGTTTCAACCTAGTAAAATAAAACAAATTACAAACTTTGATCAACATATACGTATGTATTAGATATGTATTATATTTAGATCATAAATTTACGTTTACATAATAAAATTTCTTACTTTCAAATTCTCCCTCGAATTATAAAATCAAGCAAACATTTAATATTTATTTGCAGCTACATGTTTCTTTCAATTTCTATACATATTCGTTTTTTAAATTTTTGTTTGAAAAAGACAAAAAATTCAGTTCTTTTCTTATTTTATTTATGAACAAGTTAAATAAAATTTTAATATAATTAACAAATTTCCAATAATTTTTAAAATATATTGTCTGTGTAAACATAACTCGCTAGCTCTCTTTTTTACCCACACAAAATTAATTTTAAATCCATTAAAAAAACTTATAAACTTTAATTTAAATTAATCAATTTGGTTAAGTTTAATATTTTATTATAATTTATTTTATATATTTTTAAAAAATCAATTTAAGTTTGTAACAAAATTACAATTACCTTTTTACAAACATTTGTTGTACTTTTATAAAGTTTTTATATGTTTTCCAACTTGTTTTTACAACACTTTTCTAACCAAACTTGTTTTTACAAATTTAACAAACTTGTTTTGTAAACCTGCTTTACCAACTTGTTTTGTTTAACAAACTTAACAAACAAAGTTATTTTAAACTTGTTTTACAAACTTATTTAAACCTGTTTACCTTCTACTTTTTCAGTTTTATTTAACTTTTTTCAACATGTTGTAAACAAAGTTTATTAACTTGCAAAACATTTTTTGCAAACATGTCTTCAACACAAAGTTTGTGTTAATAATATTGTTCTAAAACAGTGACAAACAAAGTTTATTTAATAGGATTAGATGTTTCCCAACTTTTTACAATTGTAAATGTTTTTAGAGACAACCAAGTACCAATTTTGATTTTTATAAATTATGCAAATATTTGCAAAAACATACTAATCTATGAAGAGAGAGAGAAATTTTTACACAATGACTCATAACCTAACTTTAAAAATTCCAACTAACTAACTAAAATATGTAAATAAATGCGTCATAAAAAATATTCTTTTATTTTTGGCTCATAAAATGACCTCACAAATTCTATTTTATATTTTTAATCCCCTCACCGTTATATTTATTTAAACAAGTTTTTTATGGCAATTATTATTTTATAGCCCTCCCTCATTCTTTTATTTCTCTAAAACAATCTCCTCATTTTGTACCACAATTATTTTTTGACAGATTATTTTTTTATTAATTTTTATAAAATTATTTATCCATTTTTCTATTAATTATTTTTATTTTTTAATTTAATCCATATTTCTTTTAATAAATGGACGAATGAGGAAAGGATTATGTTTCTATTTTTATTTTTATAATTAGAGAAGGAAATTTAATTTTATTGGAGATATTCTCTTTTATTTTAATTTATTTTAATAAAATAAATAATTTTTAAAATTTTTCTTTTATTTATAAATTTGTGTAAGATTAAAGAGTTAAAGAGTACAAACTTAAGAATATTAAATTCTAAAATTTTGCTGGGCAAGATAAATTGCCTTAAATCCCATAGGCATCTTCAGTCTTTTCAAAACATTTTATTTTTAAATTTACTTCCGTTCCTTACATGTTTTTATTAATTTTTCAACTTGTTTTCCCAACAAATAAAACCTACCTAATTTAAAAATTAGAAAATAATTGTAAACTTTAATTTGTAGAACTTGAATTGTAAAACTTAATCGTAGCTAAGTTTAAAACTTGATTTGCTAAACCTAATAAGAAAGACTTAGATTTGTAAAACTTAATTTTCAACCTTATCGTAAAACTTGTTTAATAAAACTTGAATTTGTAAAACTTAATTGTAACCTAAAACTTGATTTGCAAAACCTGATAATTAAAACTTGTTTGTAAAACTTAATTTTCAACCTTATCGTAAAACTTGTTTAATAAAACTTGAATTTGTAAAACTTAATTTTCAACCTTATCGTAAAACTTGTTTAATAAAACTTGAATTTGTAAAACTTAATTGTAACCTAAAACTTGATTTGCAAAACCTGATAATTAAAACTTGTTTGTAAAACTTAATTTACAACCTTATTGTACAACTTATTTAATAAAACTTGAATTTGTAAAAACAAGTTTTATAAAATAGATTGTAAAACTTAAAATTTAAATTAAAACATGACAAACATATTTATTTTTTAACTTGCCTCTTCTAGTTAAAAACATTCTAGTTTAAACAAATTCAAGTACGGAAAAAATATTTTTGTTTGTATAATTTTTAAAAATATTTTTATTATTTTAAAAAGTACACTTTTTAACATAAAAAAATAAAATAAATAATACAAATAAAAAAAATTATAAAATAAAAAACTTAAAGCCAATTAACTTTAGTTCCACCAATATTTTTTCGGTACAAGTTAATTAATTTAAGAAAAATTTTTTTCTTAAATTTTTGGCCTTTCAATTCATTATTTTTTGTATTTTTTACTTTTTCTATTTGTTCTAATTTAAAAAAGAAGGAAAGAAATACTAAACTTTGTTTTATAATCATTATCCTCTTTTTGACCGAAAACGAACTTGAGAAGCGCAAACATTTCTATTTTCTTCTTTTAAAAATTTTTTTTGTGAAAGGAAAAATGTCTTTAAATTCTAATAAATACATATATAAATGTTTGATTAATTTATTTAAATAAAATTAAAAATTAATCAGCTTAAACTGTCGGGCAAACAATTTTAACAATTGTTTGTTCACGCCTACATTTTAATTAAGTTTTTTAGTTTATTTTAAGTTTCACAATCAGTACAGTTTGTTTTACAAATAGTTTTTAAAACAAGTTTTAAAACAAGTTTTATAACAAGTTTTAAAATAAGTTTTAAATTAAGTTTTAAAACAAGTTTTTACAAACTTGAAGGTTTTAAGTTTTTACAATTACCAATTCAGTTTTTATGTTTTACAATTCAGGTCTTTACAATCCAAGTTTTTGTATTTTTACAAACTTGATGTTTTTAAGTTTTTACAATCCAAGTTTTTTATTTTATGTACAAACTTGTTGTTTTTAAGTTTTACAATTCAAGTTTAGTAATCCACATTAATTCAAGTTTTAAATTAATTGATGTTTCGCGCGTATTTTCATGTTTTAATCTTATTTGTAAAAACATTTGTTTTTACCACACAAACATTTTTCTGCAAACATTAATTACATTATTAAAGTTTCAGTATTGGATTAAAATGCCCAATTCAATGAAAGACCCACTTAATGAAAAACAAAGTGAGACAGGCACAAACGACCGACTAGATTCTATTAGGACAACTACTACAATGATGCCTGAAACAAATTGGAACAGTATTTACACTGCAAGTATGCTTTCCTTTATTGGAACAGTCCAATTCTCACTTTATTTCTCTTCAATGTGGCCATACGTACAAATTGTAAAAATTTTTCATTTCTCCCCTATTTGGCCTCAAAATTTTCCTTCTTTGATAGATTGACCGCTCAATAAACGAAACAATGTTTGGGTGGATTATAGCAATATACAGTGTGGGACAAATAATTTCTGCTCCATTATTCGGCTATTGGAGTAACAAAATACAACAAGTCCGTCTTCCCCTTTTTGTTGGTCTAGCACTTATGTTTATGGGAAATCTTTGTTATTTGAGTTTGGAATTAACAACAATACCCAAATTATATATTCTTTTATTTGGGAGGTTTATGACAGGAATGGGCTCTGGTAATTTATTTTTTAAAATAATTTCTTAGAAAAATACACTTTAAGGGAATGTTTGTTTACTGAGAACATATGCCTCAACAGCCTCCACTAGCAAAGATCGTTTAAGAGCTATAGCTTTTGTCACTTGCGGACAGGCGCTAGGTGCAACCAGCGGTCCCGGTATGTGTTTACTAAGCTGTTATTGATAAATTAAAGTTTAGACTAGTTAAGTTTTACAATCTTTATAAGTTGTAAAATCAAAGTTGTACAATCCCTATAATTTAAGTTTCTACGCCAAGTTTTATTTTACAATTCAAGTTTTAACTTTTCATGTTTTTCAATTTATAGTTTTGTAATTCAAGTTCTATTTTTAAGTTTTACAATTCAAGTTTTTTAAGTTTTACAATTCAAGTTTTAATTTACCCTAGTCTTAAAAACAAGTTTTTAATAAAATAAATTTATAATAAATTTAAAGTTTTACAATTTAGTTTTGTAATTCAAGTTTTAATTTACCCTAGTTGTAGAAATAAGTTTTCAATAAAATAAATTTAAAAAATATTTAAAGTTTTACAATTCTTTGAAGCATTCCAACTTTTATTCACTTCATTTACATATCCGGGTACTACACTCTTCGGACATTTACGATTTAATTTGTTTACTGGACCTGCATTTTTGGCTTGTACAATGAATCTATTTGGTACAATTATTTTGCTTTTTATTTTTAAAGAAGTATATGCGGGTCTACACCATGAAGAATATAATAAAATTGTTCGGGTTGAAAATGGAGAAAGCAACAAATCAGAAACAGCTACAACAAAGGCAAGTTTTTACAAAAGTTGTAAAAAAAGTTTGTAAAAAAATTAAAAAAAGTTTTACAATTCTCCTATTTTTAATTCTAAGGTTTTACAATACCTTTAAGTTTATTTCTCTTTCAAGTTTTACAATCTACAAATTGTAAAAAAAGGTTGTAAAATTTAAAAAAAGTTTTACAATTCCCTTAAGTTTGTAAAAAAAGTTTTTCCTTTTGATTTAAGGTTTTACAATTCTTATTTTAGAGTTTTACAAATTGTAAAAAAAGTTTTACAATTCTTTTAATGTTTTACAATTTTAGTTTTACAATCCCCAATTTATGTATTTACAAAAATTAATTAAAAACACAAAAACATTTAAGGGATCAGTAAATTCTCTAACATCTTCATTGCCTTCAAAATTACCCCCCTACGATTTAATTGCTTGTTTTGTTTGTTATCTCAGTCGATTTACTCAAATGTTTGTCCAAACAAATTTGGAAACAATAGGAAGTCCATTTTCTATGACAATGTTTGGCATGACTGAACAAAAATCTGTGGAAGTTATTTCTATTGCCCAAGCATTAGTTGGCTCTATAACTTTTGCTACTTATATTTTTTATATTTATTTTAAATCTTCGAATATGGAGTAAGAGTTTTTCTTAGGAATTCTTTAAATAAAAAATATTTTTAATTTTTAAAGATTAAATTTCCGCCTAAGTTGTATTTTGTCAATATTAGGCCTTGGAGCATTTCATATAGTTACTTTTCCGTGGCCTTTCCTAAGCAATCCGCTACAAGTTTATACAGAGAAAGGTGAATTTTTTGAAAAATTAATTTTTAAAATTATTATTTTATAGAAAGACTTGCTTATAAAGTAGAACACTTGCCTGCTGATTTGGAACCTGTTGGGTGTAACACAGATAAATTTGAGTGGGTTTTTAATATTATTGTAAATTATTAAATGATTCAGGAAATTTTAATTCTGAAAAATAATTCATTTTCAGGAAAAATATAAAAGTATTAGTTCAGGAAATATTTTTCCGGAAAAACACATAAAAAATATCATTATGAAACATTCCGGAAAGGAGAATAATTTATTAATTCCGGAAAGAATACTGAATACAATATTTTGAAAAGAACGTTTCCTGAAAAAAGAACGTTTTCCGGAAAATACAAATTTTGTATTTTCGTTGTTTTTAATAAGACTAAAAATACAATGAATTTCCGGAAAAACACACAATTACTAATATACCTAATAACTTTCCGGAAACCTTGACTTTGAATAATTGAAGAAAGGGGGAATATTTATATTCAGTTTTAAGAAATGAGGAAAATGATCATAAAAAAATTATCTTTTTTAATCCAAAATTTAATAAAAGAAATATTTTTATTTTAAATAAATAGTTGGTGTTACAATATTGGGCAAGTAAATGTTTGGATATATTTTATTTCTTATGTCGTATTTATTGGATTTGCATTTCCAATACTCAATATAGCCATGAATACCTTATTTTCTCATATAATTGGACCTAGACGACAGGGAACACAACAAGGATTTTTCCAAATATCTGGAAGTATTGCTAGAATGATTGGACCTATCGGGATGAGGTAATTTAAAGGAAACGAATAATAAAAGTAATTAAATTAGCAATAATTAATAAAGAAAATATTTAAAAATTTATCCCATCAAAAATGGATGCTTTATCGTTTTTTTAGTAAACAGACGGATAATTATCGGGAAAACACAAATAAAACACCTTTCCGGAAATTCTTAATTCTCAAAAATAATTTCCGGAAAATACAAATCCAGAAAATATAAATGTATAATTTTTCCGGAAAATCAAATTTTCCGTTTCCGGAAAATACAAATGTCAATAAAACTTTCCGGAAAAATAAAAATTCTGAATGTTTTCCGGAATTATGAAGAAAACACATGATTCTGTAGGTTGATTCCGAAGGGATACTAATTTTTCAGAAAAACAGAAAATAATAAAACACTTTTCCGGAAATTTTATTCTGAAATTATAATCTTTTCCGGAAAATACAAATAAAATTGTATTTTCGTTATTCCCATAAAAATTCTGATTTTTTAAATTTTCAGCACATTATACACAATGTATGGCCCTAGAATGGCTTGGACAATGGAATTATTAATTATCGGAATAACTACACTTCTTTGGATAATTTTCTACAAAAGAATGGTTCCATTATTGTCTTCTCCATATACTTCAAATAGTACTAAAAGGAAATTTACTGTTCAAAATATTTTTTGGATTTCGTCAATTAAGGGTTGAGAGAATCCAAAATATTTTTTAGAAAATTTTTTCAATCTTTTATTTTTTTTTCTAGTCTTTTTTATTTTTGTATATATTCTCCCACTCTATCCGCTCATAAAAATAAGCAAAAATTGAAACCAAATTTTTCTCAAAATGCTGTCAGGTTGGAAAGCTAAATAAACAGAGGTGCGTAGTTTTTATTCTTTCCCGGGTCGAATTTGAATATTTTAATTGTTATATTTTTTATCTTTTTATTCAAAAATATTTTTAAAAATCAAAAATTACATATTTCTCATTTTTCCTTCACATGCTCTCCATTCTCTCTCTTTGATAAAATTATTTTTTGCTTTTATTAAAATTAAACCCCGTGATTTTATTTTTTTGTTTAACTTTCACTTTTACAAATTGCAATAATAATTCTCAATTTTTATATTTTATTTTTTTAAATAAAAATAAATTTGATATAATAAAAAGTGTGTTGACTTTTCGTTTGCTAACAAAAAAAGGAATTAAAAATAACAAAATAAAAATAAGAATAAGGGAACAATACACGTATTTTAATTAAAAATTAATTCCGGAAAAGATTTTTCGGCTCTAAAAACTTGACTATGGGCCCAGATTCAAAATAGATACGGTCCTCGGGTGTACTAATAGTTTTGGGTTACAACTATGGAGTTGTCTCTTGCGCCCATCCCTGGCTTAAAATATTTAATTTTTTTATTAAAATATTCATTAAAAATTTGCCAATTAATTTTTTTAATACATTATAAGTCGGGAATTTTTTAGGGGGAAAACAATTTTATAGACTTCGAAAAACGTGTCGGCATATAGATCAGTGAAACCCTCTTTCTTCTTTTCATCAAGTTCCTTCCACATTGGTTTCATCGATGAGGGCATAATAATGTATTTTAAATTAACTCTTGGCAGCCGCCAACTTTGACTCGATCCCACTCACGGCATACAATTGTCCTTTCAAATCTATCTCTCCCAAGATAATGGAGTCTATAAATTAAAAAATTATTTGTATTAAGTTTTATTAAAAAATATTTTTTCTCAGTTTTTATAAAATTTCTGTCATAAAATAGTTTTAAAAATAACCATTCAGTGGGGGAATTTCAAGGAATCGAGACAGCATACAAACAGCCAGTCCAGCACCCCCACTACCTCCATCTTTTGCAGAAGAACCCTGAAATAAAAAAAAATGATTTCTAACGAAAGATCGTCTTAGGGGGAACCCGTAAAGTTGGCTTAAAACAAAAAGTTTTCCCCCTGTAAACACTTGTGTAAGTTTGGTTATTTCTGCGTTTCCGTCCAATCTGGGAAGTTAAGCAGGAACCCTAATACCCGCTAAAAATGTTTTTTTCTTCCTTTCTTAATTAACTCGCTAAATGGTTTTGGAATTTCATTTTTAAATTCACATCTCTTTTTTAATTTAAAAAAAATAAAAAAAATTTACTGGGATTATATGGACGAGCATATGTAATTTCGCGGCGTTACCGAGTTTTTGTTTTTGATAAATGTTGTAACATAATTCCTTGCAACAATGATGGACTCATTCATTAAAAGTTTTAAATTCCCAGTAGCTGATAGTAAGCCATCCAGTTCAATCTCTAAATCTGAAAACGTAAAAGGCGTCAACTTTATGACAAATCAGGATGATACAGTTAAAACATCAAAGGACCACGCAACATTTTTTTGTGAGACGCTGTGCAGGGAGAAAGGAATAGAATTTCCGGCTGGAACTGTGTCCTTCGCTTGCGACTATGTAATTATCTTTTAAATAATTTTAAATAAGGGAAAATTAATGGGGGGGGGGATTCAATTTGGGAATCCAATCCCAAATTGAATCCCCCCCCATTAATTTTCCCTTATTTAAAATTATTTAAAAGATAATTACATAGTCGCAAGCGAAGGACACAGTTCCAGCCGGAAATTCTATTCCTTTCTCCCTGCACAGCGTCTCACAAAAAAATGTTGCGTGGTCCTTTGATGTTTTAACTGTATCATCCTGATTTGTCATAAAGTTGACGCCTTTTACGTTTTCAGATTTAGAGATTGAACTGGATGGCTTACTATCAGCTACTGGGAATTTAAAACTTTTAATGAATGAGTCCATCATTGTTGCAAGGAATTATGTTACAACATTTATCAAAAACAAAAACTCGGTAACGCCGCGAAATTACATATGCTCGTCCATATAATCCCAGTAAATTTTTTTTATTTTTTTTAAATTAAAAAAGAGATGTGAATTTAAAAATGAAATTCCAAAACCATTTAGCGAGTTAATTAAGAAAGGAAGAAAAAAACATTTTTAGCGGGTATTAGGGTTCCTGCTTAACTTCCCAGATTGGACGGAAACGCAGAAATAACCAAACTTACACAAGTGTTTACAGGGGGAAAACTTTTTGTTTTAAGCCAACTTTACGGGTTCCCCCTAAGACGATCTTTCGTTAGAAATCATTTTTTTTTATTTCAGGGTTCTTCTGCAAAAGATGGAGGTAGTGGGGGTGCTGGACTGGCTGTTTGTATGCTGTCTCGATTCCTTGAAATTCCCCCACTGAATGGTTATTTTTAAAACTATTTTATGACAGAAATTTTATAAAAACTGAGAAAAAATATTTTTTAATAAAACTTAATACAAATAATTTTTTAATTTATAGACTCCATTATCTTGGGAGAGATAGATTTGAAAGGACAATTGTATGCCGTGAGTGGGATCGAGTCAAAGTTGGCGGCTGCCAAGAGTTAATTTAAAATACATTATTATGCCCTCATCGATGAAACCAATGTGGAAGGAACTTGATGAAAAGAAGAAAGAGGGTTTCACTGATCTATATGCCGACACGTTTTTCGAAGTCTATAAAATTGTTTTCCCCCTAAAAAATTCCCGACTTATAATGTATTAAAAAAATTAATTGGCAAATTTTTAATGAATATTTTAATAAAAAAATTAAATATTTTAAGCCAGGGATGGGCGCAAGAGACAACTCCATAGTTGTAACCCAAAACTATTAGTACACCCGAGGACCGTATCTATTTTGAATCTGGGCCCATAGTCAAGTTTTTACAGTATATATGACAACAGATATTTTTGTTCAGACCTTCTCCTTTTAACGGAGCAGACGAGAATTTTTGTGTTTCAGTATGCCAAAAAATATTCTTTTTCTAAAGACGCACTTTTCAGAAAAATATAAAATACTAAAATATTAATCGCGGGAAGATAATTCTGTAAAAAAATAAAAATTCTGTCAAGGAACCATCTTTTACTGTAACTACGAATTTGGTATTTTTGTGGTATCATTCGATAGAGAACCCTCGACTTACTATTGTGGTGTTATCTGTCTTCTTGCAAAATGACTTTGGGCCTAGCTTTTCCGGAAAATACATTACAAATAAGTATTAGTCAGCCATTAAATTTCTTATTAGTTTTAAAAAGTGCAAGTATATTTTGAAAATTAGGTGCAATTATTTCTCCAACTCTACCTTCTTCTGATGCAACCAAAGCTTCATCTATTGCTGTTCTTCCATAACAATCTTTAATTAATGGATTGACATTGCCTATATTGCAGAGAAATTCACTCAATTGATCAAATCCACGCGAGGATGACTTGAAAAAAATTTTTTAATAAAAAAAGATAAAAAATTGAAATTGCTCACTATATGTAAAGCTGTTCTCCCTGAGTAATCCGGTGTTGAAAGATCAGCACCAGCTGAATGCCAAGCCTTTATAGCAGCCAAATCGTTTGAAGCAGACGCTAGACAGAGTTCAACACCTTCAAATAAAATTAATAAATTAAAAATTGTTAAAAATTTGTGCTAACCTATTCGTTGCTTTGGTTGAACCAATTCCCCACCAGCTTGTCTAATCATTTTTATAACTTCAAGATTTCGTGAATGGACAGCGCAAACAAGTGCATTCTCTTCGTTAGAATCTCTAAAAAATATGAGTTTTTTAGATATTTGTGAATAAAGTTGAAGTTCATTATAAGAGGCATCCTCCTCGTCCCAATTAATAAGATTCATTTCAGTTGACCATTGGGTAATTAACCCAAATGATAAATTTCATTACCCCCGCCCCTCCCAAGCAGCATGGAGTGAAGTTCGCACTCATTTAACAATAAGCTACAACTTACAATCCAAGCTACCCCTCCTTATATGTAAAATAAGACTGTGTTTAATAAATTTTAAACAGAATTCATTTATTAAAAATATAAATTTCTCAAAACCTAATGTGCACTGAAGCGCCTTGTCTTAACAAATACTCCACCGCTTCCACATTTCCCGCAGCAGCAGCAGTATGGAGT
The DNA here is from genome assembly GCA_902706615.1 of Meloidogyne luci. NCBI lineage: Eukaryota > Metazoa > Nematoda > Chromadorea > Rhabditida > Meloidogynidae > Meloidogyne > Meloidogyne luci. The sequence goes on along the minus strand of CACSLI010000045.1, from coordinate 751,383 downwards.
GAAGTTCGCATATTGTAATCACCTCCGGAAAGATCAGCTCCACTTAAACGAAGTTTCTAAATTTTTTAAATAAATTAGGACTGAAAAATTAAGTTAAAAAACCTCAAGACTCGAAATATCATTAGCAAATGCTGCATGACAACTTAAAGGAGGAAAAAGAACTTTTCGTAGCAGTTGAGTTTCACTGGAAGAAGTTATTCTTAACAGTTTTGCCAATCTCGGGACTAAAATGTAAAAAAATATTTCTTTTATAAATAAGGGTTGGGCAATCCATCCATTGAACCTTCTTGAAATTTAAAAATACTTTTAAACAATAAAAATAACAAACAATGTGCCATTTTGTCGTATATACAGAGCCTAGGACTTCCCCTCACTTATAACCGGTTACCGCCATTTTTTTTTGGCTTTTTTGGTCAATGGCTGGATAGCCGGATTGCCCCTTGACCCAAATAATATTTTAAAAAATTTATTCTTACTCATATCAAGTTCATTTGGCTGTTCAGAACGTGCAACAGTCAATTCACCAGCTAAATTATGACGCAACATCTAAATTATAAATAGAATTTCGCTTCTGGTTGTTCGTTTTAAAATTCTATACCATTGATTTTGTTTCCAAATTCCATTCTTGTTTAGCCAAAACATATGCTAATTTAGTTAATGCTGCTTCTGTTGTCATATCAGAACCGCAAATAACACCTGCTTCTGCTAATATCTAAAAAATAGATTTTTTTAACCTTTAAAAATATTTCCAAAAACCTTTCCATTTTGATATGAGGCCGTTACAATTCCTTTTGCACATTGAGAAATATTCACAATAAGACAACCACGATTTACAGCCTTTCTAATTTCTTCCATTATATCAGTCCTTCCAGCGGGGATATTTCCAGATCCATAAGTTTGAAGAACTACACCTTGAGTTGGTGGGCATAAAAGGGCACGAACCTGAAAGGAAAATCATTTTTAAATTTCTTAAAATAAATTAAAAAAATAAACCGATTCAATAGACAAAGAAGGAAATATGCGAAGGACAACAACATTGCGGCAAAGCGTTTCTTGTACCGTAAACGGGCGCAATTCATTACTTCGATAAATTGATTCATAATTAACTTAAAATTTTGGGGGAATTTAAAACAAAAAAAATTTAAAGTTAACCATTAATAGAAATATCCATAGTAGCTAAAGGTGCCATATTTGGACTGTCAAATGCTTCAAGTCCTCGATTATCAATTTTTGTACATCGATTGCCACGGAACAGTCGATTGTTAAAGAGAACACAAACTTCAGGTATGTCAAAATTTCCAGCTACAATTAATGCGCCAATCATGTTTTCACGACCATCAGAGCGAACTTCACCAACTGGAATCTATTTACATATAGAACAAATCCACAAGTATTAATACAGTCAAACCTCACTTATAAGATACATCCAATACTAGATAAACCCCCAATTTAAAATGTTTAATAAAATAAAGTTGACCACTAGGAGGAGGGGTCGTTCCGAGACATGTCCGTTCCGCGAGTTAGCCTGACACGAGGAGTTGTTTTCTAGATGATACTCACAATTTAAGCTATTACCTATCAAGGACGTATCCAGGGGAAGGCGGAACTCTCGTCACCCTCAAAATGGGGAAAAAAAGAAATTATTAAGAGAAATACCGGTTATGCCCTTGCCTCTTATTAAAAAATAAAAATTTTTCAGAAACGTGTATCTTATAAACGAGGTCGACTGTATTCTCTCTCACTTGCGCTCCAGTAATAACAACAGGTTTTCCCAAATTCTCCATCATAAAAGAAAGTGCGCAAGCTGTATACGCCAAAGTATCAGTCCCGTGTAGCACAACAAAGCCATCATAGGCAGAATATGACTTGCGAATGTCCTTAAAGAAATATTAGAAAAATCACTTTTATTCACAAGAAAACTTTAGCTATTCTTGTCCAATCATCAAAAGTCATGTCAGATGAATCAAGTAAAGGTTCATATTCCACCAACTTTTAAAATTTAATTTTAAAAAAAAATAATTTAAAAAATTTACCCAATAGACGACCCTCTTTTTCATTCCTCTAACTAAAGGTAAAGCATAAGGCCTCAATTGAGCATCAGCATATGCATACTCCACAAATTCCTTGTCATTTAAAGGTGGCAAATTTGTAATAATTTTGGGCAGATAATGCTGTTCTGGGGCATATACTAAAATTTATACAAAATTTTAAAATAATTTTCTATTCAAAATAACCTCCTTCACAGCAACATTTCATTCCAATTGTCCCTAAGAATTATGAATTTTAAATTCAAAAAAAAATCCAAAAAAACCTCCAGTATAAAGAACAAGCACTTTAGACTCTTGCAAAAGTGTAAGAGGACTGCCCCTTTCCAAATGTTGATTGTCCCCTTCACTAATTCTCCTCAACTGATTTCTTCTAGTCTCAGGCTGTTGTAATTCTACCAATTTCTTAACGACAAAAATGAAATAAAATTTAAATAAAAATTTTCTACTTACAGTTGCAGACAGATTTCTAAATAATTGATGATCAGAATTTATTGCTGTTAGCTTCTTTGGTTGGAAAGAATCGTCTAGAGGGGGATGAACTTGCTTATTGTTAGAATTATTTGGTTGTTGTTCATGTCCATTTAAATTAGAATCTTTCATTCTTGAATTACTGAAAATTTAAAGAAAAGATTAAGAAAACTTGAGGAAGTTTTCCGGAAAATCATAAACATAAAAAAATCTTAACCGGAAAAGCACATATATTTTCTAGAAAAGGAGAAAATAGAAAGATCGTCAAGAAAATTAGAACACACTTTTTCACAAAAGTACAAATTTGAAAATAGAACACAAACATGAAAACAAGACTTTTCCGGAAAATTGAAAACATGAAAACACAAAAGGGCTTTCAGGAAAAATCAAATAAACTTGAAAGATTAAAACACATTTAAGAGGTACAAACTTAAAAATAAAACATGAATATGAAAAGAAGTTTTACGGAAACTTGTAATATTTTTCAGTAAAATTAGGCGCAAAATTGTGTTATAAACCAGGGATGGGCCGGGTTGGGAAAAAAGTTGGGTCGGGTAACCCGGCACATCCCTGTTATAAACATTCCGGAAAACTTAAATAAAATCACCCCATTTAAACATTTGTTTGGGTGCAAAAATAAATGAATGAAAGGGGGCAATCATTAAACGACAGCGTCAATTTCCAGACATTTTTCCACGTTAAATATAAATTTTTCTTTGGTTTAATTTTTATTTTTACTTTGTAGACAACCGTTTTTATTTAAAGTAATCAATTAAATTATTGGAATTTGCTAATTATTTAGAGAAGGGAAGAAACAAAAAGCTTTTCAAATAAAAACGGTTTTGGGAGGGGAAGAGGAATGTTTCAATTAAACATGAGTTTTGATAAAAGGGTACAATAATTAATTTAGCTAGGGGAGGAGAATGAAGGGAGAAAATTGGGGAAAATTAAAAAAAGTTCTCATGTGAGAATGAAAAAAACGTGTGATAAAAATTAAAAAATAAATAATAACTTGTGTTAAATCACACAATTTTAAAATTTCAAAAAATGCACGAAAACAAATTTATTGCCAGAAAAACAATTCTTAATAATAACAATAGGATTTATTAATAGAAATCTCAAACCATATTATATATTTGTAAAAAAACCAAAATTTTCCAAGTATATTCAAAATTTCAATCAAAAATTTTCAATTCCGCAAATTCAAAACAAAGACGAGAAATAATGCATTCAGCCGAGGATCCAGAAGAAGACAGGCTTGAGTTGGAACTGAAATTTGAAAAAATTTTTTGAACAAAAAAATTCAAACTTTTTAATGCTGTTCTTCTTATTCTTCTTGTTAGACAACCACTCCTTATTTGCAGCATAAATCTTCTCAAAATATTGTGGCAAAAAACGAAGCTTCTTGGTTGCAGAACAATTAAGCAGTCGCGACTCATCAAGAAAAGGAGGCGCTTTGTGATCTTCTGATGCGGATGAAATTGTTGAGACTGTGTCTAAATTGGGGGAAAACAAATTTTAAAATAGGAGAACCCTCAAAAATCCTACCCTCACCCAAATTTTCTTGAGAAAGTCCATCCTGGTGAAGTTCCTCCTGTGAATGTCCTTGGTGTTGTTGCCCAAGTCCCCCAATTCCAACACCAATGTCCGTGTTTCTTCCAACAGTAACGTCATTAATTCTTTCAAGTCGAGCAGGCTGGTCCAAATCATTATAATAAATAGGGCGATAAAAACTGTAATTAAACAACGGCGGTCGAATATGATGTTGATAAGTCGATGCAAGTCGTCGATAGGAGTAATCAGAAAAAGCAACACGATGACGAGAATTCCGCTTATTTTTGCTACAAAAAATAAGCATAAATTAAAAAATAAACTCATACCGTCTCGAAATAGCACTGTCAATCAGATTCATAACATCAGAATTACCCTCAGTCTTAACCACAGCAACCCTCAACTTCTTTTCACCATCACGAAACATGTGTACCTTTCCATCCAACTTCCTAATCAAATCTTTGGGATCTTCCAATTCCAAAGCATTCATATAATAAAAGAAAGAACGGGACCAGTCTTTACTGCAAAAACTTTTTTATATTAAAATAAAGTGACAGAAACATACTCGAATTGTCTGATAGCCTCAATAAGTAACCAACCATGACGAGTGCCGCCCGCATTCTGAAAGAAAAATTAAGTCAAAAAAATTTTACATTGTATATAAAACGCTAGAAAGGATAGAAACGAGAAAATGATAAGATTACAGTGTATTAAGAATTATTTCCCTCCACTGGGTATCGAACCCTAGTCGTTCCCTAAAGGGAAACTAACATTGTCCCACTGCACCAAAGTGACAATTTTTGGAATGGAATTTAATGGATAGGTTATATGCAAAGCTAAGCAAGAAAGTACTCAAAATGAATAAAATACCTCAGAACGATCAGATTCACTAGTCGCTACCGTTGATACAAATTTTGTAGAAAACTCTTTAAATATTTCTCCTTTATCAATTTTATCGGATATAATACATCCATTGTTGTTAGTCATAATCAAAGAGTATAAATAAAGAATGTAATTTTAATTGAATTGAAACTAACAATAAATCGTTAATAAAGACAATAAAACAAAAATTGAAGTTAAAAAAATTACAACCAAAACAACTAACACAACAAAAGAAGGAAAACATTTTTTAGTAAACTTTCTATAGCTGCCTAACTTTCTCTTCAAAAATGCCTACTATCTCTCTTTTTAAGCGGACATTTTTAAATAAACATTCTGATGGGCATTTTGTCTGTTGAGATTTTGTAATTTATATTTTAAAATTGCACACAACTTTTGTTTAAAATTTGTACAATATTTTTTTACTCTTTTTCTCTGATTTTTAATCAATTATCTTTTTTCTTGTTTTTGATAGGAATTGTGTTTTTGTTTAAAGTTTCTTTGACTTTTTCAGTTGAAAAACTTTAAAAATCTTCTCTATGGCAAATTCACAACGTAAACCACTCAAAAAATACAAGGACAACAAGAACAACCTGACCAAATGGGAGCAAGAATTGGACGAAAAGTTGAAAGATCACAAAGGTTTTTGGCAACATCTCGAAGAAATTCAACGTGACCACCCTCGCCCTAGCTACTCTTTTGATGGAAATGATTTCTTTTTGGAACAAGAAGACGACAAAATTAAATTGAGTAAAGATTTTGAAGAAAAGAAGAAATATATGGAATTTGTTTTTGGAACGTATTTAAGGCAAGAAAAAGAAGAAGGAGAAGGGAAGGTAGATGATAAGGAGACTGACGAAAATGCTGATGATGGCTGGCAAAAATTTCCTACTTTGACAGGTTTTGGATTTTTTGAGAGGGTTTATAGTAGAGCCCGGAATTTTGTACTCGTACCGTACTAAGATACGGAATACCGAAAATACCGTCGGTAGTACCGTCCGGGCTCTAGTTTATAGCTTGAATTGGTCTAGGAGTTATTTATAGGGCCGCCTATTTGCTTGAGGGTGTATTTGTTATTTATCCTAAAGCATTTAGCTAGTAGCTTAGCGCAAATCCAGGTTATAAACATACCATTTGGTTACCATTTTTTGCACTGTCTAGACTACCTATAACACTTGGATAACTGACTAGCACCACCCTCTCTCTCTCGAAATCAAGAAATAATTCTTATTGAAACGAGAGAGAGAGATCTGATTCTTAACTCCTATTTGAGGTTTTCTGTTTATTATTCACTGAAAATGAAATACAGACAATTAAGATTTTTCATAAACCAAACTTTTGTTTGTTTCCCTATTTTCCCTTCTCCTAGCAAATAAACTTGATTAATAAAAAAATTATTTTTAGAGATGCTTTTCGCAATAGATCCAAGTTTGAACACTCTTGGAGGTTTACCTGAAGGCGATGGGAAGGTTAAAATGGAAGAGCTTGACACAGGTTTTTTTAAATTATAAAAAATTGGAAATCTTTTTAACCTTTTTTTATTTTAAGAGATTTTTGAGGCATCATCTCCCTCAATTATTTTAGCCAATGAGCAACCTTTGACGCCAGTGCCTAAGGATGTTCAAGTAAAAAATGAATTGAATTAAATTATTAAGATTACTTTTAAAAATATTTTTTTTTGATTTTTTACAAATTATTTTAGTTTATCTGGTTAGATAAAAATATTATAAATATATTTTTCTGGTGTGAACTAGAGAACGAGCTGGATATGGATCAAGGCCTGGGGTTTTTCCTGTACCCAGAGTTCAGGTCCAGGCATTTTTTGACCTTCCTGGGTTTTTCCTGGGCTACAGGCTCAAGATCCGGCTCTGGTCAATAAATCAAGCCCAGGCTTTTCAAAAATCTCACAATCAGTGTGAAAATGTTATCAGCTTTTAAGGAGAAATTATTTCGAAGCGTGTCTTATTTTTACGATTTCTTTTACCTTTTCTATGTCTAAATTTTTTTAAGTTTACGACTTGATTTTTGACATTTCTGTCTGTTCCATCTCTAATTTCTTTTCACTAGTTTTTCCTAAAATATTTTAAATTATTTTTCAAAGTAGATCCAGCGAAAGGATATTTCTCCTCATATTTTAAATCCCAAAAAATTTTTCGCCTTTCTTTTTCCACCAATTTTCGCCTTTTTAGGGTTCGCCTTTCACTTTTTAAATTCCCTTCATATTTCGACTTTAGATTTTTTTTCGCATTCGTCTTTCACCTGTTGCCGAATCAGTTTTGACACACCCCTTGAGTGCCCACCTCTATTTTTATTAATTTTTACTTTTTCTACTAAAAAATATTTTTTTCATCTGTTCCTCTCTCACTTTTCCCATTAATTTTATTTTCAAATATTTTTCCAGAAATACAGAAGAATATTTTTTTATATTAATAGTTTTATTATTTAAATTTTTTAATTTTCCCATTTTTCTTTTATCGCTGCACTTTCATTTACTTTTAATTTCCAAGTTTTTCACAACGAATGTATGTAACAGTTGCAGTACACCATCCAGCATTAGGATTCATTTCTAAATATTTAAATGCTGGTTCAGAAATATCAAGTTCATAAGGTTTCAAATAATCAGTTTCATCCATAATTGGCATTATAAGACTAAAAATTTATTAAAATTAATTAAAAATAGAAAAACTACTAACGTTTTATTTTTATATTCAATCTTGACACATTTATTAACACAAACTTGATCATTACGAATATAATGGTTTGGGATATCAGTCAAACATGAACGTACCCATTTTTTTACTGGTGACCATAAATCACTACCAACACAAGCATGATAAGGCTATAAATTAATTTATTAAAGGAAAATAAGATAGCAGCTGGGCTATAGCTATTCCTCTCCTTTAGCTAGTGCAAAGGCTTATTCGGCGACTGGGAGCGAGCGAACCAGCATCTTCAGTAGACAAGACTGATGTGTTAGCCATTACACCACGCCGCCTACTGCATAGCCTTAGGAATTAAATAGCTATATGCTTTACATTAACTAACATATTGAATTCCAAGACCACATTCTCCTCCATAACTATGAGCATTTGTTAATGCGTGCCAAACAAATCTTCCAGTTTTTGGTTTATTTAACCATTGATCAACAACTCCAGGCATATCAGGTGTTAATGGTAAACAAGTCTCCTTTGTTGTATAAAGTGGAGGAACAGTAAGTGAGTTGCTTGTAACATTTGAGCCTGGTGGATATTGTCCTGATGGAGGAGCTGGAACTGAAGGAGCTGAGCTGGGTGGAGTAGGACTTGAAGGAGCCGGTTGTTTTGGAGTAGGTTCTGGTCCAGATGGGTATGGGTTTCGTGGAGGTTTTGTTGTTGGAGCTGCTGGCGGTTGAGGATATCCAGGCTGTGGAGTAGAAGGTGCTGCAGGAGGCTTATGCGATGCTACTTTTCCTCCTGGTGTAGATGGTTCTGGTCCAGATGGGTAAACGTTTCGTGGAGTTGGTGATGCTGGTCCTTGAGGATATCCAGGTTGTTTTGGAGTAGATGCTCGTCCTTGAGGATATCCAGGTTGTTTTGGAGTAGGTTCTGGTCCAGATGGGTGTGGGTTTCGTGGAGGTTTTGTTGTTGGAGCTGCTGGTGGTTGATGACATCCAGGATGTGGAGTAGAAGGTGCTGCCGGAGGCTTATGCGATGCTACTTGTCCTCCTGATGTAGATGGTTCTGGTCCAGATGGGTAAACGTTTCGTGGAGTTGGTTGAGCTCCTGTTGTAGTTTCATCTCCTGAATCTCCACATTCACATTCTTCAGAAGACTCACTTTCAGTTGTTTTACTTTCTGGCATCTCTGTTACACGATCTTCTCCTTTTTTGTGGAAAAAGCGATAGCAAACACGTCCACAACTTTTTAGAGTACATTCATCTGGTACTGGGCCATCCGCACCACTATATGATCCAGCATTTGCTGCCTCTGTAACTGCATCACAGCAAGCTTTTACTTTTGCGTTTTTGTTAAGATTTGGATTGCTACAGAAATCAGGAAAATTTGGAGCTGGTGTTGAGACATCCTCTGAAATATGAAAAATATTAGTCTTTCGTATTTTCAAAAATTCTGATTTAATTTCAGATTTTTAAACACCCACCTTGTTGGGATGTAGAAATGGCCAAAAAGCCGATGAAAATAGAAATTAATAATTTCATTTAAAAAAAAAGAATTTTTCTTGGGAGAGAGAGAGGAAGGTATTAACAGTTATATGTAGATGGGAAGGTTTAACTTCTTCTATATCCCAAGTAATATGGGATTACTGATATTCTCACACTCGTTGAAGCGCGTTTTAAAGGCTTTTAAAAATATAGATTCTATAGCGTTGTAATATTTTATCAAGGCTGTTCAAATAAATTTTACGCAAATGCCTCCTCATTGGTTTAAAATTTAAATTTAAAGCTATTTTTGGAAGTTAAACATATAATATTAAAAGAAAACTTTAAAAATTTTTATTTGCATCTGCTCGCTCTGGTAGTTTTTTAAACGTGGAACTTAACAATCCTCGTAGCATTGACGAACTCATTATAGACGAAATGATCAGTCACCATTAATGTACCCCTATCCTTATTCCGGATTTGGTAATAGATACACTGCTTTTCCTATTGATGTCCTGCAGCACATCGAGGTGTGCTTGTCAGACAACAATTTTAACTAATTAATTGAGGTAAATGATGTTGAAACCTAGAAAAAATTTTTTTATTAAATAGAAGCTTAATAAATAATTTTTCAATAAATAAAAAAAGCTTTTCGATGCTTTAACTAATTAATTGAAGTTAACACCAACATTCAACGTGGCATTTACTTCAATTAATTAGTTAAAGCATCGAAAAACCAAGAAAAAAATTTTTTATTCAATAGAAGCTTAATAAAAACTTAAGCTAGATGCCTAATAAAATTTAGTACAGCTCACGTTGAATGTTGATGTCGAAACTAAGAAAATTGAATAAAAAAATTTTTCTTGGTTTTCGATGCTTAATTAGTTAAAGCATCGAAAAAAATTTTTTTTGAAAAATTAAAATAATTAATTTTTATTTCAATTGTTCAAACATTTTAAATAATTTTATTAAACGTTTAAAAAAATTTTTTAAATAATTTTGAGTATAAATAACGCTCCAACCTTACAATTGTCATCTTATAAATTTAAATTGAATAAATCAATTTAAATAAAAAGTTTCTCTAAAAATGGCATCCTTAAAATTATTTATAACTTTAATGTCTGCTTTTATTTTATTGAAAACTTTTACTTCTGCTCGCTGTCCTAAAGGAACGCATCCTAAAAATGGTGAAAAATCAACAATAAATCCAATTAATAATCCACCAGCAGTTGGAACAATTCATCCACCAGTACAACCACCAAGTAATAAACCACCAAGTCCAGGATATCCAAGTCCCCCAAGCAGTAATCTACCAAAACAGCCAAGTCCTCCAGGCAAATATCCTTCAGGCCCACCAAGCCACAACCAACCAAAACAGCCAAGTCCTACTCCACCCAGCTCAGGTCCTTCTCCACCAAGCTCAGGTCCTTCTCCACCCAGCTCAGCTCCTTCAGTTCCAGCTCCTCCATCAGGACAATATCCACCAGGCTCAAATGTTACAAGCAACTCACTTACTGTTCCTCCACTTTATACAACAAATGAGACTTGTTTACCATTAACACCTGATATGCCTGGAGTTGTTGATCAATGGTTAAATAAACCAAAAACTGGAAGATTTGTTTGGCACGCATTAACAAATGCTCATAGTTATGGAGGAGAATGTGGTCTTGGGATTCAATATGTTAGTTAATGTAAAGCATATAGCTATTTAATTACTAAGGCTATGCAGTAGGCGGCGTGGTGTAATGGCTAACACATCAGTCCGGTCTACTGAAGATGCTGGTTCGCTCGCTCCCAGTCGCCGAATAAGCCTTTGCACTAGCTAAAGGAGAGGAATAGCTATAGCCCAGCTGCTATCTTATTTTCCTTTAATAAATTAATTTATAGCCTTATCATGCTTGTGTTGGTAGTGATTTATGGTCACCAGTAAAAAAATGGGTACGTTCATGTTTGACTGATATCCCAAACCATTATATTCGTAATGATCAAGTTTGTGTTAATAAATGTGTCAAGATTGAATATAAAAATAAAACGTTAGTAGTTTTTCTATTTTTAATTAAAAATAATTTTAATAAATTTTTAGTCTTATAATGCCAATTATGGATGAAACTGATTATTTGAAACCTTATGAACTTGATATTTCTGAACCAGCATTTAAATATTTAGAAATGAATCCTAATGCTGGATGGTGTACTGCAACTGTTACATACATTCGTTGTGAAAAACTTGGAAATTAAAATTAAATGAAAGTGCAGCGATAAAAGAAAAATGGGAAAATTAAAAAATTTAAATAATAAAACTATTAATATAAAAAAATATTCTTCTGTATTTCTGGAAAATTATACCTTTAAATTTAAAAAGAAGTCTATTGTATAATTTTTATTTTCTGTAGTGGATAAACAGTTAATTTGTGGCAATAATATTTTTTAATTAATCATAACCTTATATTATCATTAAAAATTAGACTAGCCTATTATTTTCTGTCTGTTCCATTTCTAATTTTCTGTTTACTAATTTTTTTCTAAAATTTTTTAAATTATTTTTCGGAATAAATCCAGCGAAGGGATATTTCTCCTCTTATTTTAAATCCTAAAAAATTTTCGTTTTTTTGTTTTCTACCAATTTTCGCCTTTTAAGGGTTCGCCTTTCACTTTTTAAATTCCCTTCATATTTTCTACTTTAGATTTTTCGCCATTCGTTCTTCACCTGTTGCCGAATCAGTTTTGACACCTCCACCTCTATTTTTATTAATTTTTACTTTTTCTTCTAAAAAAAATTTTTTTTCATCTGTTCCTTTCTCACTTCCCCCATTTATTTTATTTTTCAAATATTTTTCCTTTTAATTTTAACAAAAAAAAACATTTTTTTCCAAGTATTTTTTCATAAAAATATTAAGCTTTGGGGCAACCACAATTTTTTTTTATTTTTTGTTTAAAATCCCCAAGAGATTTTCTGTTCATTTTCACGGTCAAACAGCAATCTAAAAAGCAATGTTTTTTATATATATTTGTTAAGATTGGTTTGTTAAGTGAAAAGAAAATATATTTTTTAACTAAAAAATATGTATTTTTTGCCAATTTTTATTTAAAATTGGGGTAGGAAATATAAATATTAGGGACGAGCCCTCCCGCAATTTAAAAGCGGAAATTGAAGCGCAAGAGAACACATGCAGAAACATAATTGTGGAGGCAACGATTTTGTTTCTTACCTGATTTAACGTGGGTTTGAGCTTATTTAGTGGATAATGCATTTATTTTGCCTGTTTTCCGCAATTTTTTTCTTGAAAATTTTCGCTAGAAAAAATTTTTTAAATTTTTTTCTCGTCTAATTTTATTGTTCACTTTCTGCAATTTTTCTGTTAGGCATTCAAATTCAAATAATCTCTAAATTAGTCCCTCTCTCCAGGGCTTAAAAAATTTTAAATATTAATTTTTAAACTTTTTTAAATTTTTTCTGCAAAAATTTATTTTTTCTTTCCAATTCGAGCAAGATTTAGGGGCTTTTTAATGTCTAAAATACTTGAAAAAGCGATGACATTCAACATTGGCCATTTATTTTTGGCCTGACTTTTTAACCCCCTTCTTTCCTCTTTTTTAACACACAAAACAAACATTTCCGCCTTGAAGATTCCTCTACTTGCTAGACCACCCTCCTTTTTATTTCCTCTTTTTCTCCCCCTTGCCCTCATTTCCCTACCAAATTCTTTTTTTCCGCTTTTTATATGGACTTGGAGCTTTCATTTGCTTTCTTTCTTCAAGTCTTAAAAATTAGAGTATTTTAGAACTTCGTCTCTATCCTGCCCCTCATCTCTCATTTATCACAATTTTTATTCTATCCCACATCTCTCTTATCTACCCTATCTCTTCATCTTGTCCTTAAGCTCTCGGTCAGATAGATAGCATCTCACGAATCCCTTAAATCTCTCAAATATCCCCCTCTCAAGATATCCTCTTTTCAAGATAACCAAGATATCTTGCTCACATCAGATAACCCTAGCAGGGGTGTGCCGAAACAGATAATGCGAAAGGCGAAAGTAAATTAAAAAAGTGACACGCGAAACGCGAAAACACGAAACTTGCACACCCCTGAACCCTAGATACCCTTTTCAGATACCTCAAGTTCCCTCGAATCAGATATCTTCTCTCTATTTAGTTAAATATACTTTAATGTCCACCTTCTCCCCATCCTCTCCCTTCCCCAAACCTTCACAATTCTTTTTGACCTTTTATCCCCCTACATATTTTTCTTTAAAAATAACTTGGCACACAAAAATGCCCCAAAACCTCTTGCCCGTTTAAAAAATGTTAGAAAGAGACCTGTGGGATCCTTAAAAAATTTAGCAAAAAAAAATATTCCCAGCTACTCAGTTTTCATTTTTTCAAAGTTTAAAATGACCATTAGACAGGCACTTTTTTTACATTTTTAATAACTAAAATATTTTATTTCTTCCTTTAAATCTGAAATTTCTTATATTTTTTTAAATTTTTTGGTGGGAGAATCTTTTATTTAAAAATATATAGTAGTAGGAAATAAAGTTTTTTTCTGGAAGATTGTTGGATTAATAGGAAAATTTTTTTCCAGCCCTTCTCGTTAATCAGTCCCTCCCCTCCTTCCTCTCCTCCCCATTCTTCCCATTAATTTAAATTTCTTCGTTTTCGTACAGTCGACCTCAGTATAAGCTAGAGAAGAACCGAGGCGTGATCTCGATAAAAAAATCTTGGTTTCTAGATCGAGATTTTTCAAGATTCTCTTACGACTCTCCCAGTCCGGGCTCATTATAGGTAAGATACTTTGTCAGCTCCATCCACCCAGCGGTCAACCAAATTTAACAAACCATATCTTAGAGAAGGGTATCTAATATTGAGTTTATTTTATAGTGACCAACTGTACTTTTATAATAATTATTTTTCTCCCACAAATACTTCAAAATAAATATTTAAATAAGCTAATATTTAAAACTAGGAGGTAATAAGAATAAAGCAAAGCAACATAATAATAATAAAATAAAATTTATAGCGGGTCCACTTTTGCGGTCAAAATAGAGGGAAAAAGGGAAGGAAGAGGTTGAACAAGTTATAACTCAACACACTCTTGTTTAAAAATTAATTTAAAAAGGAAGAGGAAATAAAAAAATTTTTTCAGTTAAGAGCGCAAAGCATAAAATTTGTGTTAATCAATCCAATTTATTTTTCGCTGATGGCATATAAATAAAAATAAACTAGAGTATGTTGAAGCATTTTCTTGTTGTTTAAAAGCAAAAGCATCTCTCTCGCTCTTTCGTTCTTTTTTCTGCATTTAAATGATGAGAAATGTTTCTTTGAATATTTTTCCCTGTTTAAAAATAACCTTTGGTCGTTATTTTTAAATAAACTTTTTTTCTAAAAAAGGTTGAAAAAAATAGAAAAATAATTTTTTTGAAGAGAAAATAAATTTTTTTTGAAATTAAAATTGTTTTTTGAAGTATTAAAATTGTTTTCCACCAGTGGGATTCGAACCTTCCTCCTTTTTGGGTGAAAGCACAAATTTTTCCGACTACACCAAAATGTCGATAAGGGAAAAATTAAAAAATCGACCTCGCGTCATTTAAACCTTCATAACTCGAGATAACTAAACAGATTTTAAAACTTTTGATATCGTTGAATAGCCAAGAAAATTTGCTATAAAATGATATTTTAATGATAGAAAAATTTTGAGTAAAATAAAAAGTTCTAAGCAAAAAACTGAAAAACGAGATTTTCTCTATTTTTTCAAAATTCTTTTTCATTTTGTTAGGCCAAAAACATTTTTTTGAATTATTAAATAAATTAATCAACTTTCCAATCCGACTGTTTGATCCATCCCTCTTTCCATCTTTAAAATTATTTTTGATATTAAATGATGTGCGTGTTTCATTTCCTCTATTTTTTCTTTTTTTTTTTAATTTGCAATAATGTATTCTTAATTAGACCATACAAACATATTTTTATTTAAATTACTGCTCAAAAAATATATATTTATCTCATACTTTAGTCTCATTAGGAGAAACGCTTTTCCCTTTTAATTATTGCGCTACCGCACATCAAAAAATTTATAAAATCCTTTTTTCTTAAAAATTTTATCTCGAAAGATCGTTTATCCAAAAGCTGAAAATTTTTTTTTATTTTCAGAATTTTTAAAATCATTTTTGATAGATTTTTGAGAATTTTTGACCTTTTTAACATTTTTTTTAAAAAATCTCGACCTTTTAAGATTTTTATTTGTTGGTCTTTTGACATGAAATCCTTCTTTTCTTTCCCATCATTTTCCACTTCATACACATTTCCTCTTCCTCCCCTCCTTTTCATCATCCTTCAAATTTATATATGTATTATTCTCTCCCCCTTCCCCTCCTTGCTTGTGCCAAATCTCACTAATTGCAATGAGTGCTAATATATAGTAGAAGAGGAGAGAGAGAGAAATCCCGCAAAATCCCCCCTTCCTTTGTGGCCAAATGAATTTTGTTTTGTTTTGTTATTTGTAGTAAATATATAACAATAAAATTGTTTTCATATAAAATAAAGTTCTTGGCACGCTATTTTATTTATTTAAAAATAAACTAAATCAATAAGTTTCTAAAAACTATTTATTGAATGTTTTTATCTGTTGATTTTCACCAAAACTTGTTTTACAAGTTTAATTCTTTTCTCCAACTTCTTTTTACAATTTCTATTTTTTCTCCTTGTTTTACAATTTTATTTTTCTTAAACTTGTTTTACAATCCTTTGTTCCCCAACATATTTCCTCCAACTTATTTGTTTCGCAACATGTTTCTACAATTTTAGTTTTCGCAACATGTTTTACAATTTTAATTTTCCTCCAAACTTGCTTTTACAACTGTATTTTTTTCAACTTGTTTTTACAATTTTGTTTTTATTTCTCCAACTTTGTTTTACAATCTTTAGCAACTTTTTAAACAAAACATTTTTCTCTCCTTTTTCCTTCTACAAACATTTATTCTAGTTCTTCTCACAACATGTTGAAACTTTTAAATTCCTATGCTTCTATTTATTTTTATTAAAAAATAATTTAAAATTTTTAAAATTTGAAAAAATTGTTTTTTGGTCATTTTTAATTCCTTTTTATATTCAAAATTTATTTAATAGTGTTCGCCACCTTTTACAACCCAGTCTTTCTCATTCTTAATTTTTATCGCCTCAAATACACTAATGAGCAGGCAATATTCCATCCTTTTATGATAATATTGATGCCGACATTTTAGATAAAATAATTTTCATAATATTTCTGAATTTTTTGATACCACAAATGTATTTAAAATTAGTGTTCTAGCCACCTAGTTGGTTAAATAAAATCAAATATACAAAATACCTAAAAACTTCCCCAACATTTATTTTACAATTTTGTTTTCCAACTTGTTTTACAACAACAACTATTACTGTCTCCAACTTGTTTTTAACTTTTTTCCAACTTGTTTTACAATTTTGTTTTTTTACAATTCTTACCAGCCTGTTTCAGAAACTTTTTTTGTTTTACAAACTTGTTTTACAAAACAAGTTGGAACTTTCTTTACAAAAGAAACTTGTTTACAAACTTTTTTAATCTTTTTTATTTTACCAACTTGTTTTTACAAATTTCTTCCAACTTGTTTTACAAAACACCTTTTCTTTACTAACATTTATTCCAACTTTTTTTTCTTCGAAATATGTTGAAACTTTTTAATTATAATGTTTATATTATTCTTTTTGTTTTACCTATTTACAAACGGATTCGCGCAGGCTTCTTCCTCTATATATCCAATTTAATATTTTTTCTCACACTCGTTTTGTTGTTTTTCTATTATTTATTTTTCACTTCATTTTTGCTACAATAAACACTAATCCAAGTCTAATTGAAAAATAAAATTTATATAAATAAATGAAGTAAAACGACTTTTTGGGGATAAAAAGAGTAAAAAGAAGAGGGGGCTCAGCCGGAAAATTGACAGTTTTTGTCATCCAAAATGAGAGAAGAAAAATCTTCTTCCCTTAACCTTTATTTTTGTTTATTAGCACTTTAATTTCTTTTTTTTATTATTTTTATACGGAATCCTCTTTTTAATACCTCTCTCTTCTTTTTTAGCTTTATTTGTGTGCCAATAATACTAGTAAAATTCTATTAGATTTTTGAAAGAGAAAATTAATTTTCTCTTTCATTAAATCCATAAATAATTCTTAAAATTAATCAAAAAAAATTTTTTTTCGGAGAAAAATTTTTTTGAAAATTTTTTTTTGGAAATTCAATTTGAGTTTTAAACAAATTCAAAATTTATTTTCTCAACAAATTTTTTCAAAGGCTAGGATTTATTTTTTAAATATCTTTTTTATTGCCACACATAGTGGAAAGAGAGAGTGATTTATTTAGTATATTTATTACAAAATTACTCTCTGACAGTTGTAAAAATTAAAGTTTTTTCAAACTTTGTTTCTTTGCCTTTCAATTTTTTTTAAAATAATATTCTTTGGACAACCAAAAAATTGTTTTAAAAAAGAATTAATCTATTTTTGAGAAGCAAAAAATTTTTTTTTAATTTGGGTGGTGCACTAGACTGTTTTTAAGGAAGGAAAATCAAACCTAGGCGTTTGTTTTGTTTAAAAAAATTTTTTTTGGTGCACATAAGAAAAGGGCCACTTGCAAGGATTTTGTGTGATTAATTTACCAAAAAATATATTTAAAAAATTAATGGCCTTTTAACTTTTTTTTGGCAAAATATAGCCCAACTTTACACACACTTTTATTAGTCTTATTTAAAAAACAATTAATTTCCTAGTGTAAAAGTGATTTTAGTATAGAGGAAAAAGCAATTTTTGATCTTAAAAATTTTTTTTGATCGAATTCTAAATTTTATTATAGTCTACAAAGGTGTATAAAATTGCAACAATAATAAACTTTTATGTGAAAATAAAATTTTTTGTGCTCTAATTAAATTACCTTCCAGACAGACAAGTGAAAGTTGTTGTTTTTGTCAAAAATACCTATGTCTATTTCCCAATCACTAATGAATTTTAAAATTATTTATAGGCCCAATTTTAGTCTTTTTTGTTTTTACTTTTGTATTTTTAATGTTATTTTCAATGTAATTTTTTTCCACCAGTGGGGTTCGAACCTTCGTTATATCTGTTCTTATACTCTGTCAAAACCTAGTCGTTTCCAACTACACTACAACTCCAAGTTTTGCTTTCATAAATTGTAAAATAGGCGTATTAAAGTTGTGAAACTTGTTTTGTTTGTTTTTGCAATTAAACATGTTTTAGTATTAGCAACAAAACATTCTTTAAATGTTTTGTTGCTCCTTTATTGAAAAGAAAAAGGAAAACAAAAACATGTCTTGTCATGTTTTTAAGGATTAAAAATTGTAAAACAAGGTTTTAAGATTGTAAATTGTTTTTCTAATTAAACATGTTTTGTTCACCAAAACATTTTTAACAACAACAAAACATCTAAATTTAAGTTTTTAATAATGTTTTTGTTGTCCTAAAAATAGATAAAAATCTAGAAAAACTTTCTTTTTTAAATGTTTTGGAGACTTTTGTTGTTTTATTGTTAAAAATATTAAAAAGTGTGTCAGTTGTTGTTTTTGTTATTGTCAAATTCAATGAATAAAAGTTGGTTATATACAACTAAAAACTGACCATTTGAAAGCCGAGAAGTCAGTCTAGTCTTTATTTTTAGTCAATTCACTTCCCACTGGGAGAAACCAAAAATTTTCTTTTTTTTTCTTCCTTGTTATTAAACTGCACAACAAATGGCCAAGAAAAAAATTTTTTTCGTTCTTCAATTTTGACTCATTTCACTAATATATTTGAAGCTTATAAAGATTGTTATGTTTAAATATTAAAAGTTGGGCAACCCAAGTGGCTATTGACCACATTATTTTAAAAAAAAACCACCTCTTTAAATGGCCACCACCTACTAATTTTAGCCTCTTAAAAAATAAAATTGTTTTTAAGTTTAAACTTTTTTAAGTTTACAAACTTAAGTATCAAGTTACTTTTAAAGTTGTTTTTATTTTAGAACTTGTTTTGATCTTTAAAACTTGTTTTTATTTTAAAACTAGCTGAAGGGCGTGTAGCTGAAAGGGTGTGTAGCTTTGTGGGTTTAGTTTTATCGGGGGGAGCCTTTGATACTATTTTGGAGAGCCTGACGGCTTTGGGGCGCGCTTCGCGCGCTGCTAGAGTTTTGGGGGCGCGTCCAGGGACGCGCGTGGAAAGCCTGCGGCTTTAAAAGGACGCTAGATTTTCTTTTTTGCTTGGCGATTTACGTTAAATATATTTAGAATCCTTGGCTTTGGATTTTGGGGGCCTTCGGCCCCCTTTTCGTTTCGAGTGCCTTTTGGTAGCTGTTGTGGGTTGATTCGGGGCGTTTGGGGGGCCTTCGGCCCCCCAAACGCAGCGTTTAGACGGGTACTGTGCCTTTTGGTAGCTGTTGAGGGTTGTTTCGGGGCGTTTGGGGGGCCTTCGGCCCCCCAAAAAAAATATTAAAAAACATACAAAAACATGTTTTCGTTTTCTTTTAACTATTTAATAAAGGGGGTTGTTTAAAGCGATGTTTTGTTGCTGATAAAAACATGTTTAATTAACAAAAGCAAAAGAGACTGAGTTTTACAACTTTAAAAACGCCTGTTTTACAATCTAGAATAAAAAAAACTTGGTTTTGTAGTGTAGTTGGAAACGGCTAGGTTTTGAATGGACAAAATAGAATATAAGGCGAAGGTTCGAATCCAACTTGTTGAAAATTGTCTTTTCTACGTATTTTTTTCCTTTAAATTTTTTTCTGTTTGTTTACTGACCATTTTTTGCCTTTCAACATTTTTTAAAAAGTTAGTTTTTCTCCCATTTCCTCACTTTTATTTTCTCTCAATCCCGCCTTCTTTCTATGCCTTTTTTTATCTTCCTTTGTTGCTTCAAATTCCGGTTTTTTGGTCTATTCATATTTTCATTCAATCCTTTTTCTCTAAATAGGCCCACCACTTTTTTGGCACTCTCAACACATTTATCAGAAAAAAATTTTTTGTTGCTGCCGCCAACATTTTTTTTAGTTTTTTTTTATAATAGTTTTTAGTTTCCTCTTTTCCCTCAACCAAATGCCAAAGCAGTAAAAAATATTAAATGAAGATAATACCCGAACGAACTAAAAAAGGGGGAAAGGAGGAAATAATAATGTATGGCGGCATTTATTATTATTAATATTTTATTTTTTTATATTGATCTATACATATAAGAGTGACCATTTGAGGAAAACGAGAAGGAAGGGAGGGAGCGGTGTTGGGTGGTTTTGACGTTTTTTGCATTTTTTCTTTGGCTGTTTTTTTATTTTTAAAATTTTTTTGTTTATTTATTTAATAAATCTTAAATGAAGATAATACCCGGACGTTTCAAGTTCTAGACTTTGTCCCACTCATTTGTTATTTTTTGTTTGATCCCTTCCTTGACCCCCTTAATTGACCCTACTCGAGACCTTCTCCATGAACATGCCCCCCCTTCCCCTTTCTTTTTATGTGAGCTAAATTCTTGAGGGGTTTATGTATACAGGTTTGACTGTATACCTTTAAACTTTAATTCCAATCGCTTAAAAAATTTTTTAGGAAAATTAAGGCTTCTTTACCGCCTCTACTCGAAAAAAAATTAAAATAGAGGTGGTAATTTTAAGTTAATTAATTATACACTTTTTATGTGTTTTGTCAACAATTGTCACACACACACACATTTTTATTTTCACTTATTTATTTGACCATTTGATAGAAACGAGATCCCTTTGATCTAACCTCTATTTCTTTTGTTTTTAAACTTTCCGAATTGCCACCATTTTCAATAAATTATTTGAAAGTGTGGGGAGGATTAAGCCAAGTAAAAGGTCATTCATTAACTACAATTAAAACACTGTTTGGTTCTACTATTTTTTGAATTTAAAAATAAAAATTATAAAAAATAAAAGCCGAAAAAAAATTTTTTTTGTCTACCCTTTAGAAAAATTTTTTTCGAAATTTTTGCAAGAAAAAAATTTTAACTAAAAAATCATATGCTAATCAACAACGTTCTGTTATTCTTTGAATTTCTGGAAATTTTTGCGGATTTTTGTAAAATTAGCTAACTTGACGAGCTATTTTTTTGTTAAACTAGTATATTACGAAGAAAATTCTTTCCCATTTTTTATTATTAATTTATTTTTTTTTCTTTTTCTCATTATTTTATTTATTACAATTTAAAGCATCAACTACTCTATATTCATTATCCCCCCCCCTTTCCCCTTTACTTTCATTTATACAAACACCATTTGGTGGTTTGGTCATTGCCACTTTATTTTTTTAATGTTTGTGAAGAATAGGCCAAATAACTTTTTTCCCTTCTTTTTTTGCCAAATCTTAAGCTTAAATCCTTCCGTTTTTAACCTTTTTAAGAAGAACTTTTAAGAACAGTTGACCTTCTCTCTAAAAAATTTTTCCCTCTCTTGTAAAATTAGAAGAATAGAGGGGGGGGGGGGGCAAAAAAGTTTTTTCTATTTTTTTTGTTTTTCTTGCCCAACTTTCTTCCTATTTTACCAAATAATGAATATTAATAGCTGTGTAGGGACAAAACACCATCTGAGCAAAATACCGTCCAGACTTGGATTTAAAAATACTGTCTGGATTTTGCTTGGAGTAAACAAATTTTAAAATAAAAATTAAATTTTTAGGCTAACAGTTGAGGTATTAACCAAAACTCAATAGCCGTTAAGTCTAAAAAATAAGATAACATAAATCTATGTCTGGACGGTATTTTTGTCGGACGGTGTTTTGTCCTACAACCAAGAAATATTAATACGAAAGAGGCTCCCCTCTATAAAAAATCTGTCAGTTTTTGCCTTAATGAATAAATATATAAATTATTGTATTTTTATTTTTTTCCAATCGAAGGAAGCTATAAATAAAAAATAAAAAAAAGTGAGAAAATGGCCCCAAAAATGGAAATATTTATTTATTTTCTTTTACTTTTCGTTTTATTTTTTTTTCGGTTTTTTCATTACTTTTTTAATCAATATATTTATAAAATAAAGTTTTTTTAAAGTCATTAAGTCCTAAAATCTGTTTTTTCAAAATTTTTTCGAGTTTCGACCAAATGTCAAAATTTCCACTTATGGACGTTTTAAAAAATTAAAGGTTGTGGCAAGTTGACGGAAAATCAAGTTTTGACCGTTTTGTCCAAATATTTGATTTGATTAAATGTTAAATTTTATTCTGTTTTTGTTGTTTTGTTAAATTTTTTGGCGTCTTTTTTTTTGAATTGTTAAAAAAAGTTTTTCCAAAAACTTTCCAACTTTGCTTCCAAAATCTGGCCCTTCTCTTATAACCAAAATTGGCGTGCAATGTTTATTTTTATGAATATTTTCGCGCTCTTCATCATCCACCACAACATTTCAATTGCTTTGCCCTTTCAACAAATGGTGTGTTTTTTCCCTTTCCTTTTTCTTTCTTTTTGTGGTCATTTCCTCTCTCCTTTACTTTTTGGGGGGAGCTAAACAATTTTGGGAGGAAAACAACAAAATAAAAGTAACGGAAAAAAGAAAAAGTGAGGACAGGGAGGGGGTAACAACACACAGAATTTTGTTTTGTCATTTCCTTTTTTTGTATTGTTGTTTTGTTGGGGTTGTTTTTGTAGACCGCGCACACCCTTTTGTTATTTTTAAAACTAACAAAAAATCTATAATATAGGTATATCCCGAAATAAAAACAAAAAGTTTTAGAGATCGGCATTAATGTGTGAAGAAAATGGGATGAAGGGTGGGGGACCTTGATTTTTCCAGAATCCGGATCAGGAGTATCGAGGCATTTATTCATGTTCTCTGATGTTTAACTCGAAATCAAGGAACTGGTCAAGGTACTCAATCACAACTAAAATCAAGGTTTTCTTTAAATTTCCAAACTAGAGAGTCGCGCACTTCTTTTCCTATCTTTTTTTTAATTCATAAAATGACCCTTTATTTTATCGCATTCAACTTCTGTTTTTTCGCTTATTTTAAATTTCAAAAAAAAATTTTATAGATGCCTTTAATATTAAATTTATTAAACTTATTTTCTTCAAAAATTCACTTGGTTTTATTCACTTTATGGTTATATTCACTCAATGTAGAGACACGCAAAATTCATTTCAAGGAATTACCAAAAAATTATTCTGCCATTATTGGTTTGTTTTTGAATTTTTTTAATCGGGGCGTAAACACGGTGTTTGGAATTTCTTTGTTCATACTTTAGAAGGGTTTTGGTACGGATTTTTTTAGCAAAACTTATTCATAGAGATTAGTCACCGGAACCGAAACTGACCGGAACTCGAACCGGAACTTCCGGTGAAACTAATAGAGATCCTCAATTCATTGAGTCCGATTTTTGTCGTAAGGTTTAACTTCCTTAATATTTTTCGAACCCCCCCCCCCCTCCCCCGTAACTGTTATGGCTTCGGAGGGAAAGCTGTCACTCCCTTAAAAGCTTGAGACAAAATTCCTAAAAAATTCAATTTAAAGGCTCTGATATTTTACTTGAATGTTCAATTGCTCAAACTGATTCTCCATTTCAAATTCAATGGTATACAAAAGACAGGATTATGGACAAGGAAAAAGATGATGATATTGTTCCTGGTTTTTCTGGACGTTACAAGTTTGTTTTTATTTTATTATGTCTGAATTTTTTTTTGGGAGACCTTATTGGGTGAATTGATGGATTCCAATGTTAAGGAAGGTTCGAAATCTTTTGTCTATACTTGAATTTTTCTTATGCTGTTCGATTCTGAGAGTTAATTTCCATCAATTAGAGTTCCTGAAAAATTTTTTTGAACTTTCTGCAAAAAATTTTCTCCTATTGTTTATTTTTTAATTTAAAAAATTTTTTATTTAAAGATTATTGAAAGAATCAAACGATGAATTAAACTTGGCCATTTCAAATTTGACTCTTGATGATGATGGAAAATTTCAATGCCAAGTTATTGGACCAAATGGAGTATTTCTGCGTTCTCATGATTTTGTTGAAGTTTTGGGTATTTTTTAAATTTAATTTTTTGTCTGAATTTTGAAATTTATCTCTTCGCATTTTTCTCTCCATTTCAATCCTTTTCCTAAAACGAAGTAGAGATTTTTTATTATTTTGATCCTTTCTGGTTTGGACTTGTATATTTTGGATTTTCTAGGCTTATAGGGGTAGTTTCTTTTTTATCCTTATTTAATTCTTAAGCTTGTTTTCTTTCTCAAAAAATTTATTTTTATTTCATTTTTCTAGTCCCACCTCGAATTGTTCGTTTCGAAAATTTTCAATCTGGACAAACTCTTATAGTCAATGAAGGCTCTCAAATTAATTTAACTTGTATTTCTGAACAATCAAAACCTCAGGTTTTTTTATTTTCTAAAATTTTTTTATTAAAATAAATATTTTAGGCTGATGTAAATATTTTTTTGAATGGAAAGAAGGCAACAGAAAATATTTTTAGAAATTTTATTTCATTAAAAAATGGGACAATTAATACATTTGCAAGTCTTGTTTTGAGGCCTGGGTATTTTTTAAATCATTTTTTATTAAAAATTTTTCTTCAGTAAAATTCATCATAATATTGTTATTTCCTGTGAAGCAACTCATTCTGAAACGTCTACAAAAATGAGAGATTTTATTACTTTGGATGTTTATTGTAAGAAAATTTTTAAAAATTATTTTGGGCTATTTTTGAGACATTTTTGCCTTCCCTAAACATTTTTTGGGGACCCTGATTTTTTCTTTGGCTCTTCAATCCTGTTTTTAGCTTTTCGGGAGAAATTTGTCGCCATTTAGAATTATTTAACTTTTCTCTTGTTGTTTCAAATTGTGGCAGTTTTTAAAAATATTTTTACGCTTTTTTGTAAATAGTTTTATTCGTTTTCATTAAAATTTGAAACAACAAGTGAAAAGTTAATTTTAAAAATTTGACATGATTTCTTGAAAAAATTACTAGACTGAAAGGTTAAAAGGAAAAATCAGGATACCCAATAATGTTTGGGCGAGGGAAAATGATTGTGTTCTGCTCCTTTCCACAAGTTCTGCCCTTTCCACAAGTTCTGCTCCTTTCCACAATAATACAACGAAAAAAAATTTTTTTTATTAAAAAAGATTCTTCTGATCGCCCAAAAATTGATTTAATTGGCGGAACAAATGGTGGTGATACTCCTCTTTTGACTGGTCAAAATATTACTTTATTGTGTATTGCTGAAGGTGGTAATCCTCCACCACAATTGCTTTGGTCAAATAATCAAAAAGGACAATTAAATTCAACTTTTGTTTTTGATGAGTCTAGTCAGGTTAATTTTTATGAGTTTTTTAAATTAACAATAAATTTTTTTGACACTTCTAAAAAAGTTTCTAACAACGAATTTTTCGGACTTTGAAATAATTGTATGGAGCTCTGGTCGATAACTTCTTGCCAAATTTTTGGGACTTTTTTGTGTGGGTGTCAAAGCAAAAAATTGAAAAAATAGGTTATCGACCATGCTCTACACTCGATACAATTTTTATTTAAAAAATTTTTTTACACCGTTCGAAAGGTTCCCGTTGTGAAAGGAAACCTCTATTTAAAAAGAACTTTTGTAAATTAAAATTAAATTAAACCTTCCAAAATTAAAAATATTTATAGATAACTCAAAACGAGCTTTCTTTTATTCTTTCTGGTGCTGATAATGACGTAACTTTCGAATGTACTAGTCAATCACATTCCAATATGACACCTTTAATTAGTCGGATTACGATACATGTTGATTGTAAGCATTTTTTAAAGAATTTTTTAGAGCTTTAAAAAAATTTTTTTAATTTCTCAGACCCTCCCGCAAATGTTTTTCTTTATGGAAGTACTGTTGTTCGCAAAGGGGAAGCTTTAACAATGTCTTGTACTTCGAGGTTATTTAAAAAAATTTTTTTTTTAAATAATTTCTGTATTTTCTACAGCGTCTCTTCTCCAGCTGCAACAATAACATGGCAAATAAATGGGTCACCTACTCAAAAACAAATACAACATAAAACTAAACAATTACAGGTTTTTGTTTGATTTTTTTAAATTTTTGGTGGGAAGATTAATTTACGATCATTTTGATTTCGAGTTTCGAAATTTTTATTATAAAAAATTTAATCAATTTTTCCTCCCACTCTTGGTATCGAACCTTTGCCCATTCGAACCCCTCCGAACAAAGCATTACCCACTACACCAGAAATGACTTGTCTCTTGGAATTGTAGTATATTTTGCTGGGTGTTTAACTTGTTGTGTAAAATGAAATAAAATTATAAAAACATTTGAAACCCATTAATTTGCTACGTAATTGTTTGGCGAGAAAGATTTTAATTTAATATTTTTCTAGGGATTTGTAACTCAATCAAATATTACAATTGATTCAACAATGCTTTTGCATGGACAAAATGAAATTTTGGTGGCTTGTATTGCTAGTAATGGTGTTGAACTTCCAGTGCAAAAATCTCACATAATTAGAGTTTTATGTTCGTTTCTTTCAATTAAAAAATTTTTTTAATGATGACATTTTGGCCTATCTATTTTTTAATCTTAATTTCTTCTAATTTTCTATTGAAAATTTTTATTTTTCCTCTTTTTTAGCGCCACCTTCACATCCTGTTATTTCTGAAAGTGAAACAAATACTGTGCCTTTAGAGGGTGTTTTATACAATTTAACATGTGAATCTCAGGGGGGTCATCCATTTGCTACAATCTCTTGGTTTCGCGGAGTTGAGAAGGTTTTTAAGATTTTTTATAATTTTAAAAAATTACGAGGGCCTTGAGAATTGTGCAAACAATATTAAGAAGAGATTCCTTGGGGTGATCTCATGAAAGAGGTTTTATTTATGAGCCTGGTATATTAGATCTGACTGATTGATTGTGCGTTAGATTTTGAGTGTGAGGGTGGCGAGTTCTATCCCCGCGTGGCCAAAGAATTTTTCTAACTTTATCGTCTGACATTAGTGATTAGGATAAATTCTCGAAAAAAATTTTTGGGGTTTAATTTCTGTTGCGATTTAAAAAACTTTAAGTATATTTATAAAATATTAAAGAATTCTGGCAAACATTTTTCTTCTGAATTACTTACCCATAATAGTTTGCAGCATTCTCATCATAAGAAAAAAATCAGATGGAGACAGGTTGAGAGAATAAATATAGTTTAGTACATAATTGTTTTTGGTGTTTGGTTATTTTTATGAATTTTTCTTTAATTTTTATTCCTGTCACTCCCCTCTTGTCTTTCTTTTTAGTCTGTAAAGTCTGTGAACCTGCATATATTTTTTTTCAAAATTTTTTAAATTTAAAATTAATTTTTTATATTTTCATAGTTAAAAGAAACTGAGAATACGTTAAATGGCGATAGCTCAATTAGTACCTTAACACTTTTACTTGATAGAGCAATGAATGGTCAACAAATTCGTTGTGAAGCTGAGAATGGTGCTACTGATTTGCCTTTAATTGCTAAAAAGAATTTGGTTGTTTTGTGTTAGTTTTTTTTTAATTTTTTTTAAATATTTTTATGGCTTATATGTCTTTTAATCCATTGAATAATTTTTCAATATTAAAAATTTTTTTTTGTAGTTCCACCAATTCAAGTACGTGTTAAGCCTACCAGAAATGTTCATATGGTAATAATTTTAATTTTTTCTGAAATTAAAAAATTTTTCTTCTAAAACAGATTGCTAATTCACCAACAGAGTTATCTTGTACAATTCCCTCCTCAAATCCTATGGCTGAATTAAGTTGGGAATTTCCAAACACTGTTGATAAACAATTGACAATATCAAGGAATGGTGAACAAATTAGAAAATCGAGCAAACCGTTGGATTAAAAATATTTTCTTTCGATTTTTAAAATTTTAGTGTTGGAGAATATCACGGCTATGAAGCAGAAAATATTATCCAATTTACTCCAACTGAAGCAATGGATGGGGCAGAAGTTCGTTGTATAGCTTCACATCATTTATGGAATGAAAAGAAATATGGAACTTTTGCTTTGGATATTAAATGTTTGTTTATTTTTCTAATTAAGCCAGCTTTTACTATCAATGCTTATTTGGTATATTTTAACGGTACAATTCTATAGAGGACCCCAGACTTACTGTTGCGAAGTGTTCTGTTTTCTTGCAAGATGAGTTTGAGTAAGTTAAAGATGTTCGATGTTTCGGTCTTTTGAGAAAACAGAAAGAAGAGAGAATGTAAGAAAGAGCAGACTTCGAACGCCTATAACTTCTTTAAAACTCCTTTTGCAAGAAAACTTTTTCTACTTTGCAATTTATAAAATGGTTGCTCTATAAAATTTTACTAAAAAATACATACACCTATCAGATTTACAGTCCAAGTGAATGAGAAAAATTTTAAAAATTTTTGCTTGTTTTATTAAAATTTTTTTTAACAGATCCTCCTCGTATTCCTATTGAAGGTCAAATGTCAATACTTGTTAGAGAAGGACAATCCTTTGAAGAAAATATAACAATTTATGCAAATCCTCGAGTTAATGCTTATGCTTGGCGTAAGGATGGATTTACTATAGACCGTTCCATTGGGACTATATTTGTTAGACAATCAGTTATTGGAGGTTTTTTTGCTATTTTTTTAAATTATAAGGATATTCTGTTTAAAATTAGTAATGGGGATTCATGGTCTGCTGAATATTTTGGTATTTTTTCTAGCATTTTTTGCTCACTTTTTCTATTTTCCTCGGTTCTCTTGCCAAAAGATAATTCCTTATTATCGTATTTAATAATCCCCTCCCCATTTTTCAGTAGTAAGGAGAGGAAAGAATATTTGATTTTCATTTTTTAAATTATTTTTTTAATAGGTATTGATGTTACAAAAGAAGATACTGGTATTTATACTTTATTGGTTTCAAATGGTGTAGGGACGGCAAATGCTACAATTTCTGTTTGTTTTAAAATAAATCTTTAATTGAAATTTTTTTCTTTTTAGTTAGTTGTTGAATATTCTGCAAGAATTGTTCGAATAAATAATCCTGTTATTGCTAGGTCTTAAAAAAATTTTTTTTGAAATTAATTTTCCCTTTTCAGTATTGGTGAGGATATTGTTTTGGAATGTGAAGTAGATGGGAACCCATTAAAACTTGGAATGATTAGATGGTTTAGAGGACAAGAAGAAGTCAAACCTTTTGTTTTGGAGCAACACCGCTCTGTTTTGAGAATAATTGCAACACATGAAAATAGTGGGGCTTATACATGTCTTGTAGATAATGGAATTGGAAAGGTTTTTCTTTTTAATGATTTTTTGGTGAAATAATGGGATTGGGTAGGACAACCGTTCGATATTTTGCTTTTTTTTGGGAACTTTTGTAATTTTAAATTTATTTTGGCTAGGATTTCGGTCCTAATGAAATTCTTCGAGATCCGAAACCGAACTGAAAGATGCTCGGTTCTAAAACAGAATTTTAATTTTTACTTTTTTTACAGCCAAACTCTTCTATCGCTTACCTTTTGGTTCGTCGTGCACCCGAAATTGTTAAAAGGCCTGGGTTTAATCGTGCCGCTGGTCCACTTGGTGGGAAAGCAACACTTCGGTATAATAAGAGAAACTAACATATAAAAATTGTTTTTCTAGTTGTCGTGCTAGTGCTGTTCCAAATGCAGAATTTAACTGGGGTATTGAAGATGAAGGACATATGATTCATCATAATACAACAAAATATCGCTTTTTTGATACTCAATTGGATCACACAACCTTCCAGGTTTTCTCTTCCTTTTTCTAATTTCAATTAACACAATGTGTTTAAAATTTAGAGTACTTTGACAATTTTAAATTTGGATGAAAGGGATTACAATCGTCGCTATAGATGCCGAGCATTTGTGAGTTTTCTTTCATTTTTATTATTTTTCCTTTTACACTGCCTTTATTATTTTAATATCGAACCTCTACCGAAACTTGACTGGATATAGCTCGGACCAAAGTCATTTTGCTTAGCGGCTCAATAGGAAGTCATTGATTCTCTATCGATTAGTACCAAGAATATATCAAATCCTCAGTCACAGTAAACAATGTTCCCTTTTAGTTTAATTTATTTTCTAAGATTTGATTAGATACTGGATGGGAAAAGCTTTCTAAATATATATCTTTAATTTTTTATAGAACCGCCTCGGACATGCCCACTCATTTATTTCTGTTGGTCCACCAAGCGCACCTGAACAACCTTCTGAAATTGAAATTATTAATATAACAAATACATCTGCTTCAATTTCATGGATCCCAGGATTTGATGGAGGCTCTGAACAATTATTTGAATTAATATATCAAGATATGGATGAAAATCAATTATTTACATTAAATACAAGCCTTTCAGTAATTTTTTTTTAATTTCTGGATAATCTAAAAATAATTAAAAAAATTTTTTTAGAATATTATATTAAACGACTTGAAAACAAAACATGGTTATTCTCTTCAAATTAGAGCAATAAATGCGAGAGGTGATATTTCTGACCTAACCCAACCTTTAATGTTTCACACATTGGAAGAAATGCCTCAAAATAATGGTGGAATTGGTGATAATATGCTTTTAAAGGTTTTTTTAAATTTTTATTGGGGTTTTTTACGTGTTAGGCCTCACTATAAGTTCCACCCAATACTAGTTACACCTCTATTTAAGACACTTTAAAGTTTTTATTGGTCGCTGGGTGACTGTCTAGACGTTGTCCCCAACGCACAAATTAATGTAAACTCAATATGATTAATATTTTTTTATTTTTCAGAAAAGACCAATAAGTCATTCAACAATAATTGCTTTAATTTTTGGCCTTTTGGGACTTTTATTACTCAATATTATTTTAATTTGTTATTTAAATCGAAGAAATAAGCGGCGTAAAATATTAGGTTTATTTTAATATTTTTTTTAAAAAAATTAAAGAAAAATTTTTTTGTCAGCAAGAAATTCACAACAACAACAACAAAATGGTTCTTCCTCAACAGGAAGTGGAGGTAGTGGAAGAACAATTCAAATTTATGGAACAATGAATGCCTTACAAAATAATTTTCAACACCATCAACCTCAAATAATACAACAACAGAATGGAAGGAATGGGTCTATTTGTAACCATTCAGATGTTCAAATTGTACAGCAAGATCAATCTTTTATTGAAGATACACAATCTGCTCAAACGGTGATTGTAAGAATAAATTTTTTTTATTTTTTAAGTTTGGAACCTCACGTTTTATACCTCTTACTTAATTATTCCTCTCTCTTACTAAATACATATTCGATTTTTTAAAATTCGGGGGTTGGACATAAAGAGATGTCCAAGAATTTTCGAAATTCGAATAGAAACCCGGCCCAACTTCTTCCAGGCCATTTCTTTAATATAAGCTTTTCTCTAATTTTCATAAAATATAGGAAGTACCTTCTACTTATTATTCAAATGGAGGAAATGCTCTTATCCATCACGACCTTCAACAGCAACATTTTTACAATCAAAATAATTGTGTTATTTCTGAGGATCCTTTAGGTTTAAGATTAAAATTTTTTTCAATTAAAAAAATTTTTTAGCCGACCATTATGCCAGATTTCAAAGGCAGGACATTCAAAATGTTAATTTTAACAATCAAAATGGTATGGTCAACTTTTCATCAATGGGCCCTGTTTTTGATAAAAATTTGAGTTATCAAGCATTGCCTAATCCGGTAAAGACAAATAATTTCTTATTTTAAGTGAAAAAAATTTTTATTAGGACCCTTATCCTTACAATAATGGTAGTGTTGACGGACGTCATTATTCCGGTTATGTTCCTTCAGGTAAAAATATTTATTTTTGGAAATTACAATTCTGAGCAATGTAAAATTGTAATTTATTTAAATCACAGAATTCTTTTCCTGGATTGTAATTTTCTTAGTTTTACTCTCAAAATTATTTTCCAAATAGTTTTCCGGATTGAAATTAATTAAATGTAATTCTGTTTAATAATTTTAATAAGAAGCTTCAAAATTCTGATTTTTAGAAATCAGAAAAACCTTCAGAATTGTAATTTAAATCAGAATCATCTTCCGGAATTATAATTTCTAATTGCAATTCCGGAAAAGTTTTAGTCTGTTTTTACATTTTAATATAGTATATTCTTTACAATTGCAACTTTTTTTTTAATAAAATAGGCATTAGTTATGCTGCAAATACAACGACAACCGATTCATTTAATAATAATATTAACGGAACATGTAATAGCAATAACAATAGTTTACAAAGGAGGACAACAACATTAATGAGGACATTTCAAGACTATAATAATGGAGGGGTAGTAAATTATGATAGTTCTTCAACTGTTAAAGGAAGTAAAGGAGTTGGGTCAAGATCAATAATTTCTGGACGGGATTCGATTCGTGGTGGGGGAAGTGCAGGGGGAGGAGAATTTCTTTAATGAGAGGGGAATTTTGATACATTTTTTGAATTTTTGCAAAGTTTTTCAAAATTTTATTTTTTTTTGTTGTTGATATGCTTCTAAAAAATTTCTATTATTGTTATACTAGTATTGTCCACATTAGAGATTGGACAGACTGAGATTTTGAACAAAAATCTCGGTATATTTCGAGATATCTCGTACAAATTCTTGGTTTTTCGAGGTGGATATTTTTTGAGATATCGACCTCGATTCTCGTACAAAACTCCCAGTCTGATCTCTAGTACACATAATTCTCTCCCAGAAAATTATTCAAAATTTAAATTTATTTTTTCATTTCTTCTTTGTTTTGGCTGCTAAATTTAGTATATTATATATATTTTTCCGATCTCAAGATATTAAAAAAAGAATTATATTACAAAAAATATTGCCTTTCAGTTTTAATTTTTTTCTGATTGATTTACATTGAATAAATTTATTTATTGTTTAAATTATTTTTATTTTTTGTTATTTTTTCATTTTATATCTAAAAAATAGAAAAAACTTTAGGAGATTTGACGGCCTAAATATTGAATATTTATTGTTGGAATTTTTCATATAAAAACGAATCTAAAAACATGTTTCTTCTTAAACTTGGCTCTTCATTCACTCTACTACTTTTGGTTCTATTCGAACCGTCGCTGGCACTACCGCTATTCACTCCATTGTTGTTGGTGGCGCTCAAACTCGATCCGTTACGATGCGTCTATTTCCTTCAAGATCGTCATCGAATTCTTCAAACACCTCCAATACAAGGCCAACAATGATTGTTTCTATACCGCTAGAAGAGAATGAACTGCTTGGAGTTAGGCCCAATAAAGCGTGAGTTTTTTTTTTAAAATTTTGGAGTCTGACATGTTTTTTAGTTTGATCATAACACAAATTCAACGAGGATCACCAGCTGAAGGCCATCTACGTGTCGGCGACAAAATCTTGGCGATCAATGATCGAAAGATTAAAGACTTGGATGCATTTTACAGAATTCTGCGTATCAGTTATCCAGTTGCGAATATTCAGATTCGAAGGATGGGAAGCAGTAGTAGCGGCAATGAGACAGCTAGAGAAAGATCGCCAGAAAGAACATCGACAGCACGCCCGACAGCAACAATGCGCGAAGATCGACGACCTCAACAACAGCTACCACAACCATCACCACGACAACAAGCGCAAATGGTTGAGGATTTGCCACAAGGAATGCGGGCTGCAATTGAGAGACGTCAAGGATATCGATATACGGTAATTTTGTGGGGAGTTTTGACGGTTAAATGTTCTCTATTTTTTAGATGGTAACAGTCGACCGAGTTCGTGGCACTCGTCTTGGCCTTTCGATCAAAACAAGAGACAATCGTGTCCTTATAATAATAATAATAATTTATCTGCCATTCAGGCGTTAAATGTTGAAACAAATAAATGTAAATGTAATGTGGTTGAAAAACAAATAAAATAATAAAAGAGCTACAAGTAAATGTGTATAAAACAATCGGATCAACTGGTATAATCTAGAGGATCTAACGTTAATTGAGTCAAGTTAAATGTATCTAATAGTTTAGTGAATTGTATGGGAGTCTGTTTTCTGATATTTTCTGGTAATTTTGAGTAAAGGCGAGGCACTCTATAGAAAAATGATTGTAAACGTATTTGAGTATTTGCCCCTGGAAGATAAATTTTAAATGCGTCGCCGCGGGTTTTGGTTTCATGGAAATAAAAGGCGTTATTTAGATTGATTCTGACATATCCATGTATAATTTTGTGGAAAAAATTTAGATCTATTTTTAAGCGCCTGATTTGGAGTGAATCTATTTGGAAAATTTCTAATAATTCGAGGTAGGAAGGGGTAGCTAATCTTGGATGAGATCTTTTGAAAATAATTTTTAAAAATGTTTTCTGTACGGTTTCTATATGTTCTATATCTTTCTTTAAATATGGATTGAATATTGGGGAAGCGAATTCTAAGATTGGTCGGATATAAATTTTGTAAAGATTTAATAATATATCTGGATTGTTAGTTTTGAGGGATTTAATTATTGTGAACATTACTTTTTTAGCTTTGGAAACAATGATATTTATGTGTGAATCCCACTTTAAATCAGACTGAAAATGAACTCCTAGATCACGAATACTCTCTTCTTTTTGGATGGAGGAGATAAGTGAATTATAAAGAGAGTATTGTGACTTCGGGTTCTGACGCCCAATGTGGAGTACCTTACACTTTTCCGTGGATAGAAATAAGTCGTTTTGTGTTGAGTAAATTTCTAATTTGGAAATAAAATTTTGTAATGTGGAAGAAAAGGAAGGAGAAGGTTTTGAGATATAATATGCCTTTAAATCGTCCGCAAAAAGCTTTATTTCTACTCCTTTAGTTTTACATTTCTCAGGAAGATCAGAAATATACAAGATAAAAAGAAGGGGGCCGAGGATAGATCCTTGCGGCACCCCACTAATTATACTCTTGGTATTTGAAAAAGATGTTTGTATTTTTACTTTAAATTTTCTGTTAGATAGGTAACTGGTAATCCATTTATGTAGTGCCCCAGTAATCCCAATATTTGTTAATTTATCTAATAATTTTTTATGTGAAATGCTGTCAAAGGCTTTACGATAATCAAAGTAGATGACATCTACTATTTCCTTATTTTCAATGGAATTTGTTAAATCATTAAATGTTTCTAGTAATTGACTAGTTACTGATTTGGATGTGCGAAATCCGTGTTGAGAGTCAGGTAAGATATTGTTAGTTTCGATATATTTTACTAGTTGGACATAAATTATTCTTTCCATTATTTTACTAATTGGTGAAAGTAGGGAAATTGGTCTATAGTCATTAGGTGAAGAAGAGTTAACTATTTTTGGAATAGGGACAATAATTGCTTCCTTCCATTTTTCTGGAAGTTCTGAAGATGTGAACGACTTTGTAAAGAGATAATAAAGAGGATATGCTAATGTAGCAGAACATTTCTTTAGAAAGTACTCTGGAATATTATCTGAGGATTCGTTTATTTTATTAGAGAGATTGGAAAGTAATTCGAAGACATTAAGTTCTGAAATGTCAATATTGCTAATTTTCTGTTGTGGATTTTTTAATGTTATGTCATGATGGGAGTTCTGTTTGGTTTGGGTTTTTTCGATAAATATAGCTATTTGTTCGGCTTTATCATTATCTTTAAATATGGGATTATTTTCCTCATTGATTAAGGTAGGAATGTTAGTTTTCCTATTCTTTAGGAAATTAGCTACGAAATCGTATTTTGTTTCTAGTTTAGACATTTTAGAATTTTCTCTATTTCTATAGTACCTCTGGATTTCTTTGTCAATTTTTTGTGAGGTCTGATTAATTTTTTCAATTATTTGATTATTTTGGTATTGGGAGAATAAATTGTCTCTGTTAATAATCATTGATTGAATATGCTTTGGTAATTTTGAAATTAAAGATTTGGATTTTTTTATAGGAGTGAATAAGTGGATGGCAGTTTTTAGAATGTTAATAAATGATTGATATTGAGCATCTATTTCAGGTGAATAAGAGAAAACATTATTCCAATCAATATAAAAAAGATATGTATTAATATTGTCATAGTTAGCATTTTTATAGTCTAGTTTTGTTAGAGAGGTTTGTTGTTCTTGAGAAAAACATAATTGAAATTTAAAAGAGAGGTGGTCAGATATGTGGTCATTTTGTGAGAAAGGTGGAAGACTTTGAATATTAGTAATGATATGAGGTGTATATGTTAATAGTATATCTAAGACATTGTTTTCCCTGGTTGGGAATGTGATCATTTGCGTGAGTTCTAATTGATTAGATAATTCTAGAAAGCATTTTTCTGTTTGATTTAAATTAGTGCTTGATTTAGTGTCCCAATTAATTTTTGGTAAGTTTAGATCGCCGATAATTGTAGTATTGAAATTTACGGAACTAAGAATAGTAATTTGGTCAAGAAGTTCCAAATTTTCATCAAAATTAGTTAACGATGGAGGCCGATAAACCAAAATAAAGCGGTGCTTATTAATAGTTTTTGAATCGAAAATGTCAAATGCGCAGAGGTCAAATTTTTTATTTTTTGGAATATCAATTCTGAGGAATGAAATATTTTTAGCAAGAAAAACGCAGACTCCCCCGCCCTTCTTTGATTGCCGATCTGATCTTATTATGTTGTAAGGAAGGTTTTGTAAAAGCTGCGGATCGTTTATAGAGTGCCCCAGCCAGCTTTCGGTAAATAATAGAATTTGGTATGTATTTGATTCTAAAAGGAATTTTAAACTATCAAGTTTGTTTACTAGACTCCTAACGTTAGAATAATAAATGTTTAAAAAATGGGGTTTAAAAAAAGATTTTGCAAACCAGTTGTGGTGAATACGATCTGAATTTACTTTCCCGAACCTCTTGTCGTAACATTGTTCATTTCCTTCATTTTCCATTTTTTGTCAGCAATGTGGAGGCAAATTCACTGAGTTCCCCGCATCTCCAGCAGTATGACCATATTGTCTATGTGGATAGTGTGAGGGTGACGCAAGCGGAAGTTGCGAAGAATTTGATGGTCAGATCGCTGAGTGAGGTATGAAATATTTCGGCTTTTGGCTCTTAAATTTTGAAAAATTTTTTTGAAGACTAATCGTGTGGAACTAATTATTGGTCGTCCAACATCAAGAGAAGCAATTTCTGCGGCGAGAGCAGCGCTAGCACGTGAGGATATACATGAGCCTCCATCTTTGCGTCTTGGAATTGATGTTCAACAAATAATGCGCCAGCAGGTTTTTTTGAGAGAGAAAACTTGAAATAACCTGCAAAAATAATTTTTTTCCCCAACAGATTGTAAACATGGCCGCCTATGCACAGCTGTCTCCACATGGAATTCTCAACCGTTCGGGTACGCCTCCGCCACGAAATAGGCGCGTAAGCTTCTCCGGCGATAATGTGATTGTGCCAATCCAAAGCGATCATGCTGGGCGACAACTGAGAAATGTGACGAACAATGTCCCAAATTCACCAATTCGTCAACCGAGGCGACAATAAGAATAAAAAAATGAGAAGGAAGGGAAAGAGTGTGATATATAGGAAATTAAAAACTGATTTGTGTTCTCTGCCCTATTAATAATTTTGGCTGTATTTTTATTGTTATCTCTCCTTTGTTCACAATATGTATGTAAATATTTTTGTTATTTCACTCACTATTTTTTCCATTTATCATCTAATTTTGTGTGATAAATTTGTAATACGCTAGAAAATTTCCGGAAATTGCTTCCGGAAAAGAAAGTATGACTTTTTTCTTTTTCAATATCTCTAATCTTACCTTTATGCGTGACCAAATAAATAATTTCCCATTATTTACCGAAGTGAAAAGTAAGATTTTGACTTTTGAGATTTTGAATTAAATTTTATCTGTTTATAAAATGAAAGTTACCAGATTGACATTTCGCTTCGAAAATTTTCCTTTGAAATTGGCTTTGGTTTTCTTTATTTTTCATTGATTTTTTAAATTCCCTTTTTTTTCGGAACGTCCCACATGTGTACCGCCGTTTGTGTACGGCCGTTTGTGTACCGCCACTTGTGTACCTGGCCATTTGTGTACCGGCCGTTTGTGTACCGCCGGTTGTGTACCCACCCAAAGGGGGACGTTTGTGTACCCGTACTATTTTTTTAGATTTTTTATTGTTTTTTTAATATTTTTGTTTTTCTTTTAGGGTTTTCAACTAGTTCTGCTAAAATTAGTTGACCGATAACCTACACAAGTCCATCCGGGCACTGAATTTTCTCAAGAAGAACGAGAATCTTGGGTTATTAAAAATTTAATTTTATTTATTAATTTTAAATTTTCTTTTTTAAAGATGTCCTAAACTTTGCTCGCCACGTGCCGGACTTCCTCATACGGCTACAACGATGGGAAATTTGAAAAGGTTTGGAATTTTTACTTTGTTTTTAAAGTTTTTATTTTTAAAAATTTTTTAGTTGATTTCCGTCAGCTTCTAAAAGTTCGCAATTTCTGAGGGAACTGAGATGGTCAAATTAGGAGAACATCGACAACAAAAACGAACCCAAACGGCCCTCTTTAGGGCCACAAATTTAATAAGTGAAGCGTGACAAGACAATGGTTTTTTCCTAATTTTTTTTGATAAAATTTTTAAAAAAATATTTTTATTTCTTTCACCTTTTGATTTTTTCCCTTATTAGGGTAAATCTCCCGTTGTCTGGAAATTAGGCAATGATTTTTTACCAGAGTAACTTAAATCTTGTCCTCTGCTTTCTTGGCAGAAAGAAAGTTATCCCAGTGAAGATTCTGTTGGTCATAACTTTGTTCAAAATCATTCAATCAAGATGATTTTGCTGTCATTCAACTCAGCTTGTCGAGCCCTTTCGAATGAGCTATCAAAAAATTTTTTACCCAAAATTGAATTTGACCCCTTTTTTTGCTTTTCAGGGTCTTTAACTCGTTCCCCTGAATTCTGGATTGACTCAATATCACACCAAAATCTCTCTATTATCCCCCTTAATTATTCTAAATGAAACTATATCCTTTTTAATCCCTCCGAATCCCAAAAATAATGCGGGTACACAAACGTCCCCCTTTGGGTGGGTACACAACCGGCGGTACACAAACGGCCGGTACACAAATGGCCAGGTACACAAGTGGCGGTACACAAACGGCCGTACACAAACGGCGGTACACAAACGGCGGTACACATGTGTCCCCCGCCCCTTTTTTTTAATTTTAAGTTGAAAATTTTATTATTTATTCAACTTCGCAATGGTTGTTCTCAACAATGATCAACAACAGAAGAGACGCTCAAAAAAGATTCGTTGGGCATGTATTCATCCTTTTCCAATTACAGAAGAGCAGGTTTGTACCTTTCTAATTTAAAGTTTTGCCAGATTATAAATTTGGAAGGTTTGAAAAAATGCCTATTTTTGATGAATGTCATTTTCATATGAGGGCATTTTGCTTCTGCCTATCTAAGCGAATATTACTTACTTTTTGAGAAGAATATTTTTGGTTCATATTTTTCGAAAGTTGTCATTAGAGATTAAGCTGTGATTGGTTTGAGGCAACGGAAAGGATAATAGCTCTGCCCAAGCCAGAATCCTGCAATCTCTATTGGATTTTTTAATGCTCCAGCACTATTATTGAATTTATTTATTATTTAGGAGGAACGTAAACATAAGCTTTGGGCAAAAACAATGATTGAATTAACTAATAAGATGAATGAAGTTTGGATACCGCCCATTAAAAACAATCGAATTGATCGAAATGAGGAATCTACGAGTTGTGAAATTCAAAATAATGAAGAATATAATCAAAATGGTATTCATGAAGAAGAAGAAAATGTTGATGAAGATGATTTGCCGGAATTGTCAGAAGTTCCATCAAATAATACTTTTGTTCCAGTTCAAGATGTGCACGGATATTTACTTTGTAGAAATGGAGATTGGATAATTGATAGATGTAAGAGAGGTTTTTTAAATTATTTTTTGTTAGTTCTGTTTAAGGAGGGGAAGTGTAATTCTTACGTATTTTCTGTTATATAATTAATTTTTCGGAAGTTCTCTAGGGGGGAGCGAAGCTGCCTGTTATATTTTTCTATCACGATTCAAATCCTTTTGGATTTATAATTTTTATTTTTCTATTCTTTTTTGAACTTTTTAAATTTTATCGTCACTTGAAATTAAATTGTAAACAGTATTTGAGATTTTCAAATAAACTTCCCTGGCTCTAAATAAATTTTCCTATTTTTCAGTCAAAATAATTAAGCAAATTGGAGATGGTGTTTTTTCAAAAGTTCATCTAGTGTCTGATTCGAAAAATTTACAAAAATCTGCAAATGGCGAAAATCCATCAAAGAGGGCTTTAAAAATCGTCAGAAATGTTCAGACATATAAAGACGCTGCTTTGCAAGAAATTAGTGTTCTACAAGCTTTGCATTCTTTTGATGATGAAGAAGAAAATGGATTGGGACCTAGTCATTTGGTTATTAAATTGTTGGATAATTTTGAATATTTTGATCATGTAAGTTTATTTTCTTTTATTTTTATTTCTTTAATTTTTTTCGAATAATTTTATTTTCTGTTTTTGGACAAATATGTATTTTGTGACAACTAAAAATACACAAAAATTTTTTTTGGGAATTTTTAAACTTATTTTGTGCTAAAAACATTCCTGTCCGCAACTATTATCCGCAAAAATTGTATATTTGAAAACTTTATTTTTAGATTTGTCTTTTATTTGAGCCTTATGGATTGAGCGTTTTTGATTTTTTGGTATATTTTTAAATTTATTTATTTGATATCTCTTTTTTAAAGAGAGGCAATGATTACCATCCTTATCCTCTTGATCAAATTCGTTATATTGCCTATCAGGTTTTCTTTTGAATTTTTAAATAAATTTATTGGTCTTTTTAGTTAATTCTTGCTGTCAACTTTATTCACGAAAAGGGAATTGTTCATACCGATTTGAAGCCAGAAAATATTTTGTTTGTAAATACTGACAATTATGAATTCAAAAATCGTTGGGACAAGCCTTATGAAGAAATGGGATTGGTAAAATCTAAGCGTTCAAGAAATAGAAGGAGAATTCGTGTACTTAAGGTTCTTTAAAGATTTTTAATTCGATTGAGAAAACATTGTTTCCCGACCCCTAGCTATAAGCCTGATTTTTTACCCCAATTTTTAATTTTTTAAATATCTGTAATTTTTAAAGGATGCTTCAATTAGATTAATAGATTTTGGTTCTGCTGTATTTGAGCATCAAGGGCATGATGAGACAGTTACTACACGTCATTATAGAGCTCCAGAAATTATTTTAAGTTTGTTTTTAATTTGGAGATAAGAGTTAAGACTTGATGGCTTCGTTCATTTATGTCGTATCCGGGGAACTAGAGCTCCCCCAGAAATGGTGGAAGGGGGGAAAAAAACCCCCATTTTGGCCTCCCTTTTAAAATTGACCCCTGGTTACTAAGGTTTTCGGATCCACATCCAAAAAAGGCAGAATATTCGGAAATTTTCGTTCGGATCCGGATATCCTTAGATTTCCAACTCCGACAACTTTACTGGTCTAAAATTTTGGATTACTTGTCCCAGTTCCAAAAAATAAGCGAGCGTTTCTGACGTTCAGAACAATACTTTTTAAACTTATTTTTATTTCTTTAGAAAATGGATGGTCTTTTCCTTGTGATATATGGAGTATTGGTTGCATTTTGTTTGAACTTTATTCTGGCTGTGCATTATTTCCAAAAATGGATGATACTAAACACTTGGCTACTATTGAAAGAATTTGTGGTGCCGTACCAAAATCAATGAAGAGAGCTTCTAGGTTTTTTTAAAAATTTTATTCAAGAGTGACATTTCATCCCAAATTTTTAGTTGTGGCTTTTATAGAAACAATAATCAATTAAATTGTAGCCAAGAAGTTAAGGAACATGTTAAGGAACATACTAGGAAATTATTTGTGAGTTTATTTTTGTGGTAGAGATTTTAAACAAAAAAAATTTTTCTTAAGGATTATATTAAATTGAAAGAAATGGAACATATTCAATTTTTTGATCTCCTAGAAAATATGTGAGTTTGAAAGTTTTTTTAAATGTTGTTTTTTTTAAATTTAAAAAATTATCTGGGACCTAAAATTAGAATATTTTTGATGATTTATTAGAGGTAAATACCCCCATTAACCATATGTCCATCAATACAAAGTCAATTTTAATTTACTTTTATTTGTTTCCTCTGTGGTATAGTGGTTAAAGTTTCCGTTGATGTCCGTTATCGTTTAAGGTTCGAAACCTTAAGGTGCATTGTTTTCACTTTTCGCTTGTTTTTGCCATAGAAAATTTCTTTTTAAATTCTGTCAACATAAAAAATTATTTTTCAAAATTTTTAGGCTTGTAGTTGATCCAGATTTACGTATAACTTTAAAAGTAGCTAGAGAACATGATTTTTTTGAAAAATTGGATAACAATTTGCGCCTTAAAGCAGAAAATGGAGAGAATATCAACGAGAATGGTGCTACTTAAATTTATTTTAAAAAGAGAAGAGAATTTCAAGAATGTTTATGCTTTATTTTTGATTATATATTTTATTTTACTTAAAGAATTTAAGGCAAATCTTAATTATTTTATATTTGATAATTGAATATCTCGAATAAATTTAAAAATATTTTATGAATTTTTAATGTTTTATCGGCCTCTTGAAAAATAAGTTTTATCCTGTTCTAATGAATATTTGTTAAAATGGAGAGAGAATACTAAATAAACGGAAAATCGGTGACTTCAGGCATGCGTCCCATGAGTGTTTAAGCGCCCCAAAAATAGATAAGCTTCCGTCCCGTAAGCAACAAATTAATTTTTCAAATGTTTGGCAGGCATTGCTCAATGACAACGAGGAAAAAATGAAAATCCATGGATTGCATTGATAGGCACAAAATGAATCATATTTGGTTGTGTTTCAGCTAATTTCTTACGTTAAAGGTAATATTGAACCTGGCAGACCCCCTTTTTTCCTCCCCAAGTTTTCCCCCTATATTTTTACAGAATGGTCAGACTTTTTCCTTTCTCCCATCCCAATTACCTTTCTATATTTGGCAGCAATCAAACAAAAAGGATTATTTAATTTTATATAAGTGAAAGTATATGCAAAAAAAGTAAGAGGAGTATTAATTTTGTTCTCAATTTATAAAAAAATCGAACAACTTTTGGCAATTGGGAAGGGAGCAAGGAAAAACTGTTATGTTTTTTGATTGATTGTAGGATTTGTAGAAAGGCAATTGGGATGGGAGAAAGGAAAAAGTTTGACCATTCTGTAAAAATATAGGGTAAAACTTGGGGAGGAAAAAAGGGGGTCTGTCAGGTTCAATATTACCACGTTAAATTTAGGTCGCTTAAAAGATGTCAAGATTAATAATTTTCCATTTCTGCGCAAAAAATTTGTAGAAAAAGAAAACTTAAGTGT
Source organism: Meloidogyne luci (assembly GCA_902706615.1). NCBI lineage: Eukaryota > Metazoa > Nematoda > Chromadorea > Rhabditida > Meloidogynidae > Meloidogyne > Meloidogyne luci. Next base: position 707,977 of record CACSLI010000045.1, on the reverse strand, counting down.
GCGCACGAAATGATTAACAACGTCTAAAAACGCCAAAATTGTGAACGCAACTTAACGCAAATAATTGGCGTTTTTCCACGTTGTAAAAATACGTTGGCGCACAACAAAATTTTTTAAGGGCGTGCGTCAAAACTTTTTATAACGTAAAAACGTAGCGGAACACAAATATTTTGCGTTTGGTAAATGGCGTTTTTTGCGTTTGTAAAAAATTTTTGAGGATTTTTTTGTAATTTTGCATTTTTGAAACATTTTCAGAATTTTTGTTAATCATAAAATTTTGTCAAATTTTTCGGCGTAATGTCAAAATGTCGAAAAAATTTATTGCACTTCTCAAAATGGAATAAACGAACTAAAAATCAAATATAAATAAAATCTGATTGAAAATATAATCAGAATATGTGAATAATAAATAACAAAAAATTAAATTTTCCATCAAAATAAAAACTAATTTTCCATGAAAGGGTTCGAACCTTCGACGCCCTTGAGGTGAGGAGAATATGTAATCCAACGATTTTCGAAATTCTTTAAAAATTTTCCTCAAGTTTTTCTTCATTTTCTATTCTAATTTCAGTCCTATAAAAGCATGAATCACTCCGTCTTGAGGGAATGATTCATTCAAAGGGTCAAACATTTATTTTTAAAAATAAAAACAAATAAAGAAAATAAAAAATAAATTTAATTGGAATGGAACAGTTGTGGCTTTTGATTAAAAAAATTTTTCTAAAAGCATTAAATAAAATATAAAAATAAATTGATCACATAAAAGATGTAAACTAAAAGTAAAATAACATAAAGAAAAAAAAATAAATGCTTGTAGCAGGTGTTAAAAAATTTTTTTTCTTATATATAAAGGTTAGCTAATTTAAATTAAAGGTTAATTTTTAAAAATTTATTTTATTTTTAAAAATTCACAGAAAAATAAATTTTCTTTGGAGACTAATTGTTAAAATAATTAAAAAAAAATTTTTTTTTCTCCTTCCAGACATGGCTAGTAAATCAACAACACCAGCAATAATTATTTCCTCATTATTTTTTGTTTTTCTTATTCATTCAATTTTAATATTTTCACAAGTGGTATGTTTAACACTTTAGTGTTCGGCATTGTTCAGTATTCCCTGAAAGTACCGATCCAGTACTTTTCGCACTTCTGTATATCGGTATAGAAAAAATCCACTTGCCGAACATTGGTGTATTTAATTTTTCTCCCAAAAAATTTTTTTTAATTTAAAAGAATGCCCAAAAAGCACACCCAAAGGATGTTGAAACAACTATAAATAAAAACTTTTTAAATATAGAATTTAAAAGGAAATTTGGAAATTTAAAAGAAGGGTGTTTCCCGAGACCTAAAGGTGTGGGTTGTCGATGTACTGAAAAAGATGAAAATGGATATGATCGAGAAAAAATTTTTGAAACTGAAGCAGAATGTAGAGTGGAGGTGAAGAAATAAATTTTCGTTCTTTTGAAATTTTGGGGAAAATTTTTTTAATGAAAAAATATTAGAAGGGCAAAATAACAAATTTTTAAATTTAATTAAAAATAATCAAGGCTTTTAATCAAAAACACAGAAATAGACACGAAGCCACATTCACCCTCCAAGAATTTATTTGAAACTGAAGCAAACCACATCCATTAGAATCCCAATTTAATTGACAATCCCTTTTAATCACTTTCAGAATACTTCTGGCTCTCGTAAAAGACGACGAGTTGCAGAACAAAAAACAAAAGAAGCTGATATTCCAACAGCTACAAGGGAAAAAACAAAAACAGCTAATAACAACAATAACAGAGTAGATCCAGTAGAAGAACGTGCTCGTCAAAATTATGCTGCAGTAATTAAAGAATTGAAAAATAAATTTGCTGGATTGAGAGAAGGGTGTTATCCAAGACCTAAAGGTTTGAAGGAAAAAATTGGAAAAATTTTTAGAAGCATTTTTCTGAAACATGAAACTTGCTTCTCAAGCATATTTCAAAAAATGCTTCTAAAATTGCTCTAAAAAATTTTCAAAAAATTTTTTTCAAAAAAAATTTAAGGTTGCCTTTGTGTTGTTGGCAAAGACGCAACAGGACGTGAAATAACTTCTCGCCGAATGAAAGATTCTGAATGTAAATGCGCCCCTGGTGAACGTTCAAAAGAATGCCCAGCACAAGGGGCTTAAAAATAAAAAAATATTGGATTTTCAAAAAATTTTGCTGATTTTAAATATTTGAAAAATAAAATTCATAAAAATATTAACAAACGTAGAAAAATACAAAAGGAAAAAACTTCAAACAAAAATACATAAAGTGTAAAGAAATATAAGAAGCTTGCTACAGAACAGAGGTGGGTCGGAATTCCGATTTCCGACGTTTTTTTCCTTCCTACTTCAAATTTCCGAAAAAAAATTTTGATTCCCGATTTCCGACTTCAGAGCCAGTTCCGATTTCTGGCTCTTCTTTCTTTTCAAAAATTCTGTTCTGACCCACCTCTGCTACAGAATAAGTGAGCTATTTCTCTTAGAATAAATATAAATATGTAAAAAACGTTATGGAAAGAAGACAAAATTAATTTAAAAAATTTTTTTCTCCTATTCCTCCCCAATTCCTTTTTTTCTTCTCAAAAATTTTCTTCTTTTATTACTTTTGAAATCTCATTTATTTTTGTTGAATTATCACAAAATTCGAATATACTTGTAGCTCTTCTTCTTTCCCATAAATTTGAATTTTGTTGTTTATTAAATAAACAGGTTGATTTTCGTCTAAATCTGTTTCCATTTTGATCCAAATTACTAGGTCGTTTCATAAAAAATGTCGCTTTTTGTTTATCATGTGATAACACAAGAATATTTTTTTTAAATCTATCTTTTTTTGGTGTTTTCTTGAAGAACAGAATTATATCTTCATTTTAACACCTAATTTTACAATTTTCCAAAATTTCAAGAAAAGTTGTAATTTATGAAATGTCGGAGGAAATGGGAAATATTTGTAGCTTGCTGAAAATTTAGTTCGATAAAGGTCACAATGTACCTTTAGCAGCACGAAAAATCATTTCCGCAGTTGGGCATGATCTCGTTTCTTATCTCAATGCGCAAAAATAGTTCAAAAAATTTTGTTCGGGGAGCAGCAGGTCCAAACGCAAACATGGGTCGAGAGGGCAACCGACCGTAAACAAACGCGTCCTTGCTCACCGGTTACAACGATATTCAAATGTTTTTTTATCAGAATTGTAGCCGGGACTTTGCTCTATAAGTACAATCTGGAATTGGTTGAAAAAACCCGATATTGAGCCGAGGAGGACAAAAAGAGTAAAGCGCCAACCGAATGAGAGACAAAAACAACAGCGACTTTTTTTTTGCCTTTCAAACCTGGATATCAATCGAAAGGATTATTCTTGGAACTTAATTGTTACTTAGGTTGAAATATATACCAAATACGATGGTAAACACAAAAAATTGTTTGAGGAAAAAAATTTTAAAAACCACTTTTGGTCCCCGGGTTTTCCACTATAATAACGCTTTTTCACACCGAATCACTTTTGACGGCATGCCATATCCCAAATACACTTTGATGGGAAGTACTACCCTACGCACCATATAGCCCCGACTTTGCTTCATCAGATTATCACCTTTTCACATCTCTCAAAAATTTTTTACGGAGCAGGTGCTTCAGTTTAGGCGCCAAGGTCGAGGCAGCTGTCGGGTAGTATAGTGCTTCAGAAATGGGCTCAGATTTTTTAGAAAGGAGTATCCACAAACTCCTTTTTCGTTTTAAAAATGTTGTCAAGACTCGGGGCAATTAATTAGTTCAAGTAGATTTTTTACTTGATTGATTTTGAGTGTTCTTTATCGATTTTTACGTGAAAATTTATTTTTGATAAAAAGCGACATTTTTTATGAAACGACCTAGTATTTAAATTAATTTTGAGTTCTACCTTAAAATTAAAAAAAAATTTTTTTAAGTTAAAAATTATCCAATATATTAATAGATATAGACATTATCATAAAAATAAAAAATAATTCCCTTCAAGGGGACTCGAACCAAGGACCTTGACCAAGGTGATCAAAAGTTTTCCAACTACACCACACTGACTCATCAAAGCCAATTAATTAAAATGCCTATAAAATCTATTAAAAATTGTAAATAAACAAAGACAATTTAGAAAGGGGAACACATTTTTTTAGAATTCACTTCATTTTAAAAAAGTTTTTATTAAAAATTTAATTTTTACCAATTTTCCCAAACTTTTCTTCTCTTTTTTACAATATTTTGCTTCATTTTCTTCGTCAGAAGATGAACTTGGTGTTGTTCCATGTACTCGATTTGAAATTATTGAGTCAACAAAATTATTATTTTTATTATTTTTTGAAGCTTTTCTAAATGATGAAAATTTTCTTTTTGATAAACCAAAAAAGGTGTCAAATACAGAAGGTTTTCGTTGTTTTTGTTGATATTCAAAAGAGGACGATGATGAGTAATTTAAAGGGTTGGAAAAGGATATTTTTGCTATTGGGGCTGAAAATGAGGAAAATAATTTTGATTGAATTGAAAAAATAATTTTCATAAAATAAAAAATTGCTGGCACCTTTACTTTCAGCTTGCTGTTGTTGTGAAGCCGCCAATCGCCCTATACTTGCAGCAAATCTACGCTGTTGTAAAGCAAATTCCATAGTTGCTTGTAAATGTTTTTCACGCTCTTCGTCTCGACATTTCTTTGCTATCTGAAAAAAGAAAAAGTATAAAAAATTTAAAAGGTGAAGCTAAAAAGATATAAAAGAAGTATAAAAAGGAAACGGAAGCAAAAGTAAAAACTGAAGCAAAGTGAAACGAGTGAAAATGAAACAGAAGCAGAAGTAACGGAAATGAAGCAGAATGGTGAAAGTGAAGCAAAATAAAAAATAGAAGCAGAAATAAAAAACTGAAGCAGAAATGAAAGTGAAACAAAAACTGAAGCAAATAGAAAACTGAAAGAAGCAAAAAAAGCTGCAGCAAAAATCCTGAAGCAAAAAAAGCTAAATTTTTACCATATGTTCTCTCCTCTTTTTTGAAATAAAAATCCAAGTTATTTTCCAAAGAAAAGTTGCTAGTTCAATTACAGAAACTAAAGACATTCCAAGAAAAAGCCCCATATTCCCACCAATATCGCCTTATTTTAAAATATTATTTTTAATATTATTTATTTTTAACAAACTTAAAATTTCAGTCATCCCAACACTCTGAATTTGTTTATATTCTGTGTAACAAATATCTCGAAAGAATATATTTATTGCAACAAAGTTTGAACTTTAAAAATTTTGTATTACGCCCAAAACAGTCTGCGCCTAACTGACTTCAGCAATTTTCAAGTTTTATTCAACTTTTTTAAATAGAACTTGACGGATTGTTGATGTCAGTTGGGCGCAGACAGTTACGGGGCGTTAAACTGTATTCCCCTCTTTCACAAACTTACTGAACATGTTTAGGTGTCCATTCAATTTTCTTCTTTTGAATCCAAGACAAAAAGCTTTGAGAAAATCCTTGAGCATAAGAATTGTATATATGATAAACAGAACGATGACATTCCATTTTACATTCAGTACAAGTTGGTAATTCTTTGAAAAAAAATTTTTTTAAAAGAAATCCCCTCTCAAAAGCACCTTCAACAAGAGAATAATCATCCTCCTCCTCTTCATTATTTTCGTCAGTTTGATTTTTTGTGGTAATATTTCTTCCATCATTTATACATTTGTAAGTATCATAGGGTGTACAAACAGAAAAATCTTTAGAAATTTAGAAAAAAATTTTTAGGGGTTGAGTAGGAAGATCAACTCAGTTCAAGCACCTATAACTTTTGAATGGGTAAACCTTTTTAGACAAATTAAAAATTATTTGATAGAGAATAGAATTTGCTACAAAATAAAATTAAAAATTAAATTTCCTTACATTCCTCAATATTGTAAATAAAAGGACTACAACCACAACGTTCATAAAAATATTTTGCCAAACAAATTGTTTTGCATTTTAATAAAGAGTAGGGTAAACTATTAATTAAAACTTTAATTAAAAAATTCTGATTTTCGGAATCAGAATTTTTTGAAAATCACAATTCTGATTTTTGAAACCAGAATTGATTTCTAAAATCAGAATTCTATCTTCAGAACCAGAATTCTGATTTTTTGTAAAACCAGAATTCTGATTTTTTGTAAAACCAGAATTCTGATTTTCAAAACCAGAATTCTGATCTTTGAAAAATAAAGATTTCTGGTTTTTTAATTTAATAAAAATTTTTATTCTCAACTTTTCATCAAGAGTAATTAAACTTCCACTATCACCATCAGAATTTTCAATTTTATTTAAATTTAAAGGCCATTCATTTGTACAATTTCCCCATTCATTATGGGATAATAATAAATACTTTAATTAAAATAATTTTTTAAATTATTTAAAAAATAATTACATTTGTTGGACTAATAGCAGAATATACTTTAGTCCCAGGGGATACACTAATTCCTTCTGTTGATAAATAGGGCATTGCATTTTGATCATGAACATAATAACGAAATCCGTTTTCGAATATTTCTGCTAGGGCATGACCAGAATTTATTGCTAAATAAAAAATTAGAAAAATCAGAATTCTGATTTTTGAAAATAAAATTCTGATTTTTTAAAACAGAATTATAATTTTCAGAATTAGAATTTTTACGAATTTAAAAAAATCAGAAATTTGATGTTAAAACCAGAATTCTGATTTTTTGAAAAAAAATATTCTGATTTTTAGAACCAGAATTCTAATTTTCGAAATGAACAACGTTGAAATTTTGATAAACCATTAATTCTGATTTTTTAAAAATAAAAAATTACCAGCAGAAACGATTTGTTCCTCTGTATGGGCATCAGCTATTATTTGCAATCTATTAATTTAAAAAATTATATTTGAAAAAAATCAGAATTGACCCATTATTTATTCCGGCCTGTACTTGGTGTTTTAACCAGGACTGATCTGCTTCATCAAAATTTAATTGATAACATTTACCTTTGAAATAAATAATTTTTAAACCAGAAATTTTCTGATTTTTAAAAAGTCAGAATTCTGATTTCCAAATAAAAATTATGGTTTAAAAAATTCTGATCAGAAATTCTGATCTTGAAAAATCAGAATTTTGGTTCCAAAGAATAATTCTGATACTTAAAAATCAGAATATAAATAAGAAATTTCAAAAAATTCACCAATATCAGTCAATATCCCTTTAGCATAAAGACAACAATCAAATTGCCTTCCACCAAAAGAACAATATTTAAGCATTTGTCGGCAACTTGTTGAAGCATTCCAGAAGAATGAATTTATTGTAAAATTTGTTTTTGAATTTTTTACAAAATGTTTCCACTCCTTTAGAATGAAAAAATAACAAAATTTCTGGTTTTTAAACAATCAGAATTCTGATCTTAGAAAATCAGTTCTGATTTGAAAAAACCAAAATTTGGTTTCAAAGAATCAGAAATTTCTGATTCTTTATTTTTAAGAAGTCCAAAAATTAAAGAAAAAATTCAGACTTGATCAATCATTTTTAATTTCTCCGGGTCTTTATATGTTAGCAAATATTGTGGTTCCATAAAAGAATGCATTGCATAATCAAGTAAACGTTGTGAAAAATGCCCAGAAGCATTTAAACCTTTTAATTAAATAGCAAAATTTTGAATTGTAAAAAGTTGTAAAGAAATTCTGATATTTTAAATATAAAAATTCTGATTTTATAAGTATAATAATTCTGGTTTGTTTTGTTAAAGAATTATGATTTAAAATACAGAATTATGAAATATCAGAATTTGTAAACTGTAAAAATCAGAATTTTATAAAATCAGAATTTAAAAAATCAGAATTTTAGAAAATCAGAATTAAAAAAAGTCAGAATTAAAAAAATCAGAATTTCAGAAAATCAGAATTTAAAAAATCAGAATTTTAGAAAATCAGAATTAAAAAAAGTCAGAATTAAAAAAAATCAGAATTTTAGAAAATCAGAATTTAAAAAATCAGAATTTTAGAAAATCAGAATTAAAAAAAGTCAGAATTAAAAAAAATCAGAATTTTAGAAAATCAGAATTTAAAATCAGAATTTGTAAAAAAATCAGAATTTACGTTTAACATATTCTTTGCGAACAGGATTGTGACTACAAATTGTAATTGCCGGGAATTGTAACCCATTTTCCGGAAGCAAAAAAGAAACTTGAGAAACAGTAGGCTTAGAAGTATAAACAACCAAAAGTTTCGCAATTTGCCAAATTAGTAAAGCCAAAGAAAGAATTGTTACCAAAACCCAAAAGAAACGAATAAATCCACGACTACGATAAATACGTAGAAGGCCGTTTATTGATGTCACACCGAAAAATAAAAAAAAATTTTTTCTGAAAAAATTTTTTTGAAAAATTCTAAAATTTTTTCCGAAATTTTTTTTTTGAAATTTTTAATTTCCAAAAAATCCCATGAAAATTTTTTTATTTTTTTTTACCAACAAAATGTTGAGTTTCCCTTTGTAAAGAACCAATACCCTCTGTTCTAGCAATTCTTTTTAATTGTCTTACTGGTACTTGAATTATTCTGAGAATAAAAATCTTTTTAATAAAAAAACTAATTTTTTCACTCACAATTCAGAAGCTCGATTCTTTAATAATTTTGCTTTATTATTTCCACTACTAGCATTTGACTGTCTTAAGAAATAAAAAAAAATAAAAATTAAGCATCTAAGCTCGATAATACTATATACGTTTCCCTCATTGTAACGAAGTAAAACAATGTACATAATAATAAAAGGAATGCCCAACTAGGGTTGGTGATCATGGGATACCTGATCCTATATCAAAACCGAGATTTACGAATATCCGGATCTGATATTCGTTTAGAGGTTCTACAAGGGGGGTTTCATGACATTAGTTTGAATCAGAATAGAAATTTTTGGAGGCTTTTTCCGAATATCCTGATTCATCAACCTTACAGTGTTAACGAGAAGACAGGATATCGAGATTCGATTTGTATTTTTTAAATAAAATTTTTAATTAAAAACATACAGAGAAGAACGTCGATTAAATCTATTATTATTGTTAAATTGTTGAGGAGAATTGGGCAAAGAAGATTCATTTGAAAGAGGAGGGGATTCTGGTGACAAAATTTGCCTAAGAAATAAAGAGAATTCTTAGAATATTCTTTAGTTTAATATTTCAATGAAATTTTCAAAAAAAAAATTGCAAAAAAAATTTTTTTTTGAAAATTTTTGAAATTTTTTGAAAAATTCAAAAAAACTCACATATTTTGGTCCAATAAAAGTTTGAACAATTTTTAAATATAAATTTTCTTGTCATGTGAATTTATTGCTTTTTCTTTTCCCAAATATTTTTTCTTCAAATTTTCAATTATTTTAAAGCTGATTTAAATTTTCACGCTTTTTATTAACTAGGAAAAAATAAAGAAGAGAAGGCACTTGAAATAAAATTTTGTACAAAGAACATATACACTTGACACCTTTAAATTTTATCTTTTTTTTACTTTAATATAAATTGAAATTGTTTAAAAATATTTTTTTGTAAGAAAGCTAAAAAATTTTAAGGAAATTTTTTAATTTTTCAAAAAAATTTTTCCTTTAATTTGAAAAATTTTTTGTAAAGCTTTTTAGGATTTTTAATCAAAAATTGGTCTAAAAATTAAAAAAATTTGACTAGGTTCGCAAAAATTATTTTTCTAGGACAAAAAATTTTTTCAACCTCTATACCAGGGATCTAGCCGAAACGATTCCCGAAAATCGGAAATTAAATTTTTATGTCGGCTAGATCCCTGCTCTACACTTTCCTACATACTATAGCCGTTCCAGGAAACTTAATTTTCAAAATTTTATTTAAAAAAATTTGCCTCAAAGGCTAAATTCTTCAGCACTGCTATATTCATCTAAATAATCATATTGTTTCAATTTATTCTCCAAAAACTCTATTCTAGACACTAATTTAGTTTCATTACTAATAAACTCTGCTGTTAATCGAGACAATCTAAAAAATTTTCTTGTAAGTTAAGGTTTATTTTTTGAGATATGTATATTATTACAAGTTTGATTTATTTTCCTCTCCGTCCTATCTCAAAAGAAAGAAGTTTGTAAAGATATGAAGAGACTACGCAATTAACTAAAAAAATTTTTTCTTAGAGACCGATAGTGCTGAAAATTTAACAAAATAACCCTTCTATTCACACATCATTTTCTTTCTTACGTCAAAAATCCGACCCATGAGTGTCGTAATAGAGAGATCCTCTACTGTTCAGATATGGGATATGGAATCTCTCTACCATGTCCTTCCTACATCAGAAAATTCGGCTGGGGAGTGGGGGGGGGGGATGTCGTCTATATAGATAGGGATGTCGTCGGGAGGATGCCGTCTAGACGTTAACTAGATATTATTGGATTCTACTCACTTATCCAAAAGACGATCAATTTGTTCCCTAAGTTCCTGATTCCACTGTTCTGGACTTTTTTCTTCCAAAGGCGCATCTTCATTTAACAACCCGTCCTTTAAAAGTATTTCCCGTCCTTTATGTACCAACATTCTTTTCGCTTCAGGATATTCCCTTAAAGCTTCCCATAAATCTGCCTTCTTCAAAACAAATAAATCTGTATAGCCAACTGAACGAATTGAGGCAGAACGACGATTTCCGTGTTTACTCCCTTAAATTGAGAGAGAAAGATTGTAATTAAAATTGTCTAATTAAAAAATGTCTCTCTTATGCACACCCATATATTATTAACACACTCTCTTTTTTATTCTTCCGGAAAAAAATATTCCGGAAAGTTATGGGAGAAAATACAGTCGATTTTAAATACCCTTAGGTGCTTGAGAATCGTACTTAAAAACGAATGTATTGGAAATTGAAAATATCATATTTTCTCTAATAATCCCCCAGTCTTTATTAATTCCCCAGTCTCTATTAATTCCCCACTCTAGAGATGGGTTGAAACAATAATCCCCCTGGGGGATTACTAGAGAAAATACGGTATTGCTTAGACGGCCCTTTCCGTTTATAATAGCCAAATAAATTCTAATTTAGTACACCTGAGACGAGAGATTTTTCTCAAAAATTGATTTAAAAATTACCAGGAATATTTAAAAGACTAAGTTCTCCAAAAACAGCCCCCTCCAATAATGTATGAAAAATTTTCATTCCATCATCCGACACAACTTGTAAACGACCCTTCTTTACTATATACTACATGGAAAATTTTTTTTTGAAATTTTCAAGAATTTTCGTTACCATCTCTCTTCCAACATCGCCTTTTCTACACACAAAGTCTCCCGGGCTGAAAACCTTTGAAAAAACAATCGTTTCGATTTTTCATCCAGTAAAAACGCCCTACTTGTAGTTTAAGCTTCAAAACAAGTTCACCAAGTAAACCAGCTTCACAATCCTATAGAAAATTTTAAGAAAAGAAATTGGGCAAGGAACAGTCATTTTTCCACCTGAAAAAGCCTAACTTTCCTCAGCGTCTCAAAATGTACATGCATAGCAATTTCTGCTTGCAATTTTGTTGGTAATACACTTAGGACTAAATCATCCTGTCCATCAAGTATTGCTTGTTTATTTTGTTGCCAAATATAATCAAACCAATTATTAATTCTTTGTATTAACTAAAAAATATGAGAAGAGTTTTAGCTAAAGTTTAACCAACGGGCAGTTAACCTTAAGTTTAACCATCGAACCTGCAACAACAACGCTAACACTGCTAGAAGCTTGGCCTCGCTTACACCTATTGGCTGCTCTACCATTGAGTTTTAATCCCAGAATAAGCGTTTTAAATGTTGCTACATGAATCCCCTGAACTGAATCCAGATCCATGCAAGAGGGCAGAGAAAAGTATACTTTTCCGGAAAGACCCGGAATTTTTAATAAAATAAAGAGAAAAGTGGAGAGAGAGAAAACAATTTAAAAAATTTTTTCCAATTTAAAATTTTTTTTTAAAATTTTCCGGGTTTTTGAATTTTTTTGTGTTCAGGTACAGGATTAGCATTTGACAAAAAATTTTTCCCACCCAAAAAATTTTTAATTTCTCCTTTTACTAATAAAAAATTTTTTTCTCCTCACATTTTTGTTAACATTCCTTTGCCGAAGAAAACGTTTCACATTATCAATTCTTGATTGAAAATCCCTTCTAGCTGCTTCAGAACTAGCAATCATACTCCCAACATTTCCAACAATTGTAGCAAAAATTAAAACCCCAAACATTAAATCAACACAAACAATAATAAATTCTGAACTTCTTATAGGCCAAGGAACTTCACAAACGTTGGAAAGCATTAAAGTGGACCAATAATAACTGTAGAGGTATCGACGGGACAAACTGTCTTCTATACCTCTGAAAAGTTTGGAAAATAATTTTCGAATTTTATTTTTTTTTTGAAATTTTCCCGGGTCTTTTGTACCTGATTTTTGTACCTGCCAGGTACAAATTTCTTGTACCTGCCCATTTATTTTTAATAAAAATTTTGTTTTGGTTAAATTCCGAATCCTGATCAAGTTTTGTTAGTTCGTGATGCTCGAAAAGTATTGAAACTTCATAAAGCATTGGAATTTTTAATCCTTGAGTCAAAAAATGACTCTTGTGTAGTTTACCCCCCATAAGCTATGCTACTTTTTTCTCACTTACCTTTTCTTATAAAGTTGTTTAATTCATAAATAAGTCTCAAAAGAAAGGAAGAGAGAAAAAAGGGGCGTGGCCTAAGGGGGGTAACTACACAAATTTATCCAAAATTTAAATTTGTGGCATTTTATGTTTTAATTGAATTTTTTTTAATTAAATTAAAAAATGCACTCTGGCAATGCTTGCAAATTAGCCTTTCCATAAACCCATCTATTTGAGTCAATTCCTAACACGCCAGAAATAAAATAGTAGAAGCAGGCATTCCAATGAATTAAAATTAAAATATATAAGCAAACACAGAATATACGGTATAAATTCGGTTTTGAAACACTAAAAAACAAAGAACATTAATTTTTGTTTAAATTTGGGTCAGACTCGTTTTGATCAAAATTTGTAAAAAAATTTTTCAAAAATTATAAAAAAATTTTCAAAAAATTCCTCACCACATTTCTGTAGTATTGGTAAATTTAAAAACTCTCTGTAGACGAATTAGCCGATTAAATCGAAGACATGGATTTGTTGTTTGAAGGCCTAATTCAAATAAATAGTCAAATGGGAGGCAAGCAATCAAGTCAATCCACATCTCAATTCTATTCTTTTTGTACCGTTTAAATACTTTTTGGACATCCCGAACTAATATGCCTTGATCGAGATATCCAGTTCTTGAACGAACAAAGCAGTCCAACAAATAAATAATATCAGTTACAATATCTAGGAAAATAAAAATTCCAATCCAAAAATACCCCACAACTTGGCTGTCAATAAAAACGCTTCTGTAAACAATTAACTAGAAGAGGGAAAATTTTAAAAATAACTTTTCAAAATTTACCATTAAATTATAAACATAAGCGAGTGTTACAATTCCAAGCCAGTTATAGTAATAATTAGCAAATGGGTCAAAAATAAGCTGATGACGAATATATTCCCATAAGGAAACTAAAAATTATTTTTCGTCTTTCAAGTCAGAAAATATCCTAATATAGTCAGCTTAGGCTTGTCGGTTCTTGGAAAATCATCGTATATCCGGAGCCGAACCAAAGAATACGAATCGAAAAATCATTGGTTCTTCGGTTCGGTTCGATCCAGAATCGACAACCATAAGTAGCTCATTGTAAGATACAAACATCATTAAATACGCCTATTAGTTTAAGATATATTTTATGTTTTGGCTGAACACTGGATGAGGGAGGAGCTGTCCAAACCAGACCTGGTCACGGATACTGATTTTCGTATCCGTATCCGGATATTTGCGGCGGATACAGACGGATACAGGCGGATATCCGCAGGCATTTTGGTATTATCTGTATCCATATCCGTATCCATGACCAGGTCTAGTCCAAACAATACCCCCCCCCCCTCCCTCAACGGAAGAAATTCCCCTTTAGTCCTTGCGTTAATTTCCCTTCAACGCAAGGGTCATATAATAATAAGGGCAAACAGCAAAACCTCTCACCTCCATTTAAATTAACATTTTTCAAACACAAAAATCCTCTATTGTTATTAGCATTATTATTATTCTGTTTTTCCTCCACTTGATTTTGAGCATCACCCCCACAACTTGTTGTACTTATACCGTATTTACTGAAAAATGCTTGTTGTTCTCTATTAATTGCTGCATCTGCAACACGTACACGGCTCATTAGACTTAGGCCCTTTCAAATAGAAATTTTTTGAAAAATTTTTGGAGGGAAAATCCGCAAAAAATTCTTTGTCCGCAAAAATTTGCGGACAAAAATTTTTTTTGCAGATTTTTAATTTAAAAATTACTTTAGCTATTGTTTTAAATTTTGGACGAACATAAGTTTGATTTGTTGATTTGTCTGAAAAAATTATTCCTTAAATTTAAGAATAAATCTTTCTTTATTGGACCTGGCTCTAAAATAGCAGCCTCCGTAATTATCTGATCAGCTTGATTTGATACTTCTGGTTTAAAAATAATTTTTATTAAAAATGTATAATGGTCAAAATAATTAAAAATTAATTAAATTTGAAACCCCAAAGTATGGAGGCTTAAATAAAAAATTCCACCTTGTCCTTTTTGAATATTTTCTTCTTCAAGAGCTTTGGAATGTTTCCGAAGAGGAGCAAGTCTACCTTGCGGTATATGCTTTCTTTCCTTCAGTGCCATTAACAAATTTCTAATAAATTTTCTAATTAAGCTTCCTTTGTTTAAATTTTACAAATAAATTTTTTTTCAAAACAAATTTAAAAATTAAAAAAAAATAAAATAAAAAATTCCCTCTCTCTCTTACCACAAATTAATAGAAAAAAAAAGAATTTTTTCCATTCTTTTAATAATGAAAAAAATAATAATGAGGGAATCATCTCCCTTTTAAAAAGAAAAAAATATTGCTCTTTTTAATAGGCAAATTAAAAAAAACTGAAAATAATTTTTTAAACAACAAATAATAATTGAGGACGTTTGTTTAATAGTTGCTGTTGGTTACTCTATTAAATATAGATAATTTTTACCTTAAAAATTAATTTTGATTTGAAGCAAAAAAAATGGAAAAAGGAGAATAAGAAAGAAAAAATCAGAACAAAATTTAGGACAGAAATAGGAACAAAAATCAGAAAAAAATCAAAACAAAAACCAGACAAAATCAGAACCCAAAAAATCAGAACAAGAATCAAAAGAAATCAGAAAAAATGAACAGTTGGCAACAAATACATCAATTAACAGGTAAATGTCCAGCTCGTCGTCCACATGTCCGCAAATGCCTTTCTGAAAAAATGCATTTTTCCTGCATTCTTCTCCTCTCCTCTCTCTACCATAATTTTTCTCGGGCAAATGACTGATAAGTTGACAGTTTGGCGCGAATGATAAAAGGAGCAAACATGGAAAAGGTTTATTTACGGATAAATAAAAAATTTTAAAGTATAAAAATCTGTGATAAAGTTCTCGACTATATTTCAAGTAGATAGGTTTATTTTATAAAGAAAATGGTTTGAAAATTTTTATGGCTTCAGAAAATGTTTATAAAAATGTTTAAACAAATTTCAGAAAATTTTTAATTTACATATAATTCTAGCGTTCATTTAGAAACATATTTAAAATTCAGAATTGAAGAATTTTATTTAAAATCAGATCAGAATTAAAAAAATTTAATTCTGATTCTTAATTGTTTTATAATTTACTGGTTTTTATTTCCAATGACTTTATCACAGATTTTTATACTTTAAAATTTTTTATTTATCCGTAAATAAACCTTTTCCATGTTTGCTCCTTTTATCATTCGCGCCAAACTGTCAACTTATCAGTCATTTGCCCGAGAAAAATTATGGTAGAGAGAGGAGAGGAGAAGAATGCAGGAAAAATGCATTTTTTCAGAAAGGCATTTGCGGACATGTGGACGACGAGCTGGACATTTACCCAATTAACATACCTAACAATAAGTATAATTTTGTCCCTAAAAATTCAAAACAAAGGGAGAACGTTAAAACACAATTTCTTAAAAAGCAAAAAGATATATTAATAATTTAAAAAAAATAAAAAAAATTAAAATTAAAAATTTAAGTTAATTAAAATTAATTATAATTAACAGCTAAATAAATAAAAAGGCAAAATTTATATATTTAGAAACCCAAAATTATGGAAAATTTTTTAAAATTAAAAATCAAAGAGTATATTCACCAAAAAAATTTTTTTATTTAAAAAAAAAATTTATAATTTCTAAAAATTATAAAAAAAAGCTTTTCCAAAAATAGAGATAGAAAATAAGAGAAAGGTAAGGTTTACCCACCCACCCCCTCCCAAAAAAAAGAAAGTGTTGGTTGGGATGAATTTGGGATGAATTCTTGCAAGAAAAAAAATTATTAAATTTCTTCAAATTTTTAATTATTTATTAACGTCATTAATATTTATTTAAAGCATTTATTTGAATATTCTTTTGTAAAAAATATTAATATTCTTCTTTATTTAATTGTTGTAATTTTTTATTGAATAAATTATATAGGCATTAGATGAGTAAAAGCCTTTATTAAATAAAAAGAAAATAAAAGAGAGAAAGTTTTCCTCAAAAAAATTTTTTTTATTAATTTTTATTATTCTTTAAACACAATTGCCTGATTTCTCTACATAATTCCCTGATTTTTATTTTATTAAAAAATTTTTTTTTCTTGTTAATAAAGACATTATATAGTCGAAACACGTTCTAGTGTGTACCTTAAAAATTGTCGTCCACCAAAAATATTCCTGATCAGTGCTGGGTATTGGGCATTTGTTGGCTCCGGCTCCGGGCATTTCAAATTCTTGGCTCCGGCTCTGGGCTCCAGAGTTATTTTTCGGAGCCATACCCAACACGGTAAATGTCCAGTTGGCGGTCTACATGTCCGCAAAGAGAATGCTCACTTTTCTTTCCTTTCTTTGCATTTTTGGCGTTAGGAAAAATGCCCGCTTAAAGGAGAAATTCTCGTTATATTGTGCCCTCGTGAAAGGAAGGAGAAACTGAAATAATAATTCTATAAATGATCAAACAACATAAATTTGGGATAACATTCTTACATATATTTCTAAAAGATCAGGGGGATAACAGCCTTTAATGGGGGTATAATAAAGGGACAAAAACCAATGATATGAAAAATATTCTGGCAAATCAGGTGCAGTGAAATGTCTCATCTGACGTACCATTCTAAATCTCAATCTATTCCCAAATGCTTCAATTTGTTTTGTATTAGCACCGCTGATAAGATTCATAAAGAATTTTTGATGATTAACTTTACGAATCTTTGATCCTTTATAAAGTAAATATATTTAATTTCACTTTAATTTTTTATTATTTTCTCTACTTAATTTCATGAGGGCACAGTGTAACAGAAAAGGAAAAATGAGCGAAAATTTTTCCTTCAAGCGGTCATTTTTCCTAACGCCAAAAATGCAAAGAAAGGAAAGAAAAGTGAGCATTCTCTTTGCGGACATGTAGACCGCCAACTGGACATTTACCATAGGAAATTATAACAATAACTACAACAGGAAAAACAACTAAAAAACAAAATGAAAGATAACACCTTTATTAAATTCCAAAAATTAATATTTCTATTAAAAATATTCTTTTTTGGAATATGTTACTGTGAAGATATAAAATTTAGAATTGTTACTTTAAATATATGGAATGGAGGAATACATGGAAGAGGGAGGGAAAAAGGGCTATTTAAATTTGCTCAACACCTTGCAAATTTAAATGCTGATATTGTTGCATTACAGGTATTTAAAATAATGCAATGTCTCGTAAAAAGTCAAGGATTTAGCCCCAATAAAAAAATAAAGCTCCGAGTTTTGGGGGAAATCTGAGAGAGATACATTCAAAAATATGAGGTAACGCTTAGACCGCTCCTCTCTACCCGATGGAAAAATAACAAAATTCAAACTTAATTTTTTTTTAGAAATTTTAAAAATTGCATAAAAAATTTAAATCCACAAATTTGTTTTAAAAGGAAGTACTACTACTCGATGATGAAGAAATAATAGCCAAACATTTAAATAACTTACAAAATATTTCCGACCCGAAACAGAAATGGATTAGCGTAAAGAGATCATGTATATATGCAGACACAGCTATATTGAGCAGACTAAACGTGAGTAACTTAAAAATAAAAACCAGAATTTTTGAAAATAATCAGAATTTATAACATCAGAATTTGTGAAAATCAGAATTTCAAAGATCAGAATTTCTGAATATCAGAATTTTATAAAAACAGAATTTTTGAAAGTCAGAATTCTAAAAATCAGAATTCTTGAAAATTAGAATTTGTGAAAATCGGAATTTATGGAAATCAAAACACAGAATTATAAAAATCATAATGGTAAATGTCCAGCTCGTGTCCCGCATGTCCGCAAAAGGCATTCTGCAAAAATGTTTTTTCTGCCTTTTCCTCTCCTTCGTAATTTTCCTTGCGTGTCAAATGATGGGTTGACAGTTTGGCGCAAATAATAAAGTAATAGAAATTATAAATAAAATTTATATTATTATCCAAGTTTTATTACAGTTTTCAAAATTTAAATTTAATAATTTAAAAAGATTAAATAAATTACTAAGTTAACAAATTAAGTTTACAATTGGATATTAGAAAAACATTTTAGTTTTTTTAAATCTGAAAAAGTTTGCTTTTTTATCTTAAATAATTAAATAAAAATTTAAAGAATATTCATAAATCTTAAATATACTTCAATTCTGTATTTTAAAATGGTAAAAGCCTCCAAAGAGCCACAACAGAAAGTTGAAATAAAAATTTTAATTTAAACAATTTCATTAAATTTTTCATTAAATTTTCTTTAAAAGCTACCGTTTTAAAATTTTTTTATTTATAATTTCTATTACTTTATTATTTGCGCCAAACTGTCAACCCATCATTTGACTACGCGAGGGAAATTAAGAAGGAGAGGAAAAGGCAGAAAAAAGGCATTTCTGCAGAATGCCTTTTGCAGACATGCGGGACACGAGCTGGACATTTACCAATCATAATTATTTTTATTTATTCAACGTTAAAGCTTACCGAGATCTCTGATGATGGATGTAATACGGCTGGCAACGGCGCCTCATTCGACCTGAATGGATGGCCAATTAATTTATTTTCGCTACATTTGTTCTGGGAAAATTATGGACCCGAAATAATAAGAGATAAAAGGAGTACAACAGAAGCTGAAATTTATGAAAGTGAAAAAGGTAAAAATAAAGGGTAGACTTTAAAAAATCAGAATTTGTAGAAATAATCAGAAAAATAATCATAATAGAGCAGAAAAATTCAAAAAATCATAACAATTTCAGAAAACCAGAAAAAATCAGAACAATTTCAGAAAATCAGAACAATTTTAGAAAATCAGAACAATTTTAGAATTATATCAGAATAAAAGATTTTGGATAAATCGTACATATTCATCATAATTTGTAAAAATCAGAATTTTAAAAATCAGAATTATTTTTTTCAGACCGCATTGATGATATTGAACAACTTTTTCTTAACAACAAACAATTCAAAGATTGGCTTAACAAAAGCCAATCATTGTCTGTGCCATTATTGTTAGTTGGTGATTTTAATACACCATCACATCAGGATTGGATTGAAGAAACAAAGTGAGATTTTAAAAAATTTCAATCAGAAAATTTCTTTAAGACAAAGTCATTATGGAAGAGTTATCGAATGGCCAACGACAAAAATTCTGACAGAAGCTGGGTTTACTGATACATTTCGAGCTCTTTACAATTCTATAGAAGAACCGGGTAGACTATTTTTTTGATTATTAAAGTGGAATAAAATCAAAAGGGACCAGAAAAGTTGAGTAAAATGAAAGAAAGGGATCAGAATAAAATCAAAACGTTTTAGAAAATCAGAACACTTTTAAAATAAAATCAGAAAAGAATTCAGAATAATTTCAGAAATTCAGAACAATTTCAGAATAATATCAGAATAAGTTCAGAATAAAATCAGAACATAATAGAAAATCAGAATAAGTTCAGAATAAAATCAGAACACTCACAGAAAACCAAAAACCAGAGCAATTTTAGAATAATATAAAGATGAAATCAGAACAAATAAAAAAAAATCAGAAAAAATCAAAGAAACAATTAAGACAAGCAGTGTAAAAAAATTATTTTTTTAACCCAACACAGGCACAACTTGGCCATTCAATTATGACAAAGCCAGAGCAGATTCAAATGAACCAGCAGACCGTATCGACTACATTTTCTACCAAGGATCACAATTAATTCCATTGGAAGCATTTACATACCCAAAAAACAAAAATTTAAGTCCCAAAGAATGGCCATCAGACCATGCTGCCGTAGTTGTTGATTTTATTTGGGAACAAGAAGTTGTCGATTGTGATGAAAACGGGATTTAAAATAAAATATAATGCAGGGTACCACTCTCTCGATAATATTCCTCTCTGGGACACGCGCAAGTAGGCGCGCGGTCATAACGGCGCAAAGCCATAACTTGCTGGAAAATTTCCGGCCCTTATCAATTTTGGTACCAATCTCTTTAGCTCAATGTGAGGAATCGTTTAATACTAAAGTTTATAAGATCCAGAAATCTTGAAGCAAGTTATGGCTTTGCGCCGTTATGGCCGCGCGCCTACTTGGGCTCTACCCTTCCTCTTTTGATAAGTATTCTTATAAATAAACACATTTCCAATTTCCTAAGCACGAGGGTTGGTTTGAAGTACTGTAACTCCAATCCGAATCAGAGCCCTGGCTAAAAGCATTTTTTCTGCATTCTACCCCTTTGCCTCTCTTTCCTTTATTTCCCTCAGGGTATCAAATGATAGATTAACAGTCTTTTGAGTTTTCAGTCTCCATCTTCCTCTCCTTCAAACGTCAAATCTCCTATTTTTAATTGCGTTTTTGATAACTTTATCCCTAATTTATATTCTTAAACCAGTTTTCATGTTTCCTTATTCACGCCAAACTGTTACTTTTCAATGTGATTACCTGGGGCAAAGGAGTAGAATGCAGAAAAAATAACTTTTGTGGATTTATGGATTGTGAGCTGAACATTTACCACTAACAGTTTTTATTCTTTCCTCTAATTTTCAAAAGACACACAATTTTGGCCAGTTTCCTCGAAATCCCCAAATTACCGTTCAAGACCAAAGACAAAAAAATGCCACGTCATTTTTATATCTATTCTTTACTTGTCTATATGTATAAAAAATTAATATTTGCACTTTTATTCATTTGCCATGGGTTGATTAGTCGATAGCATCTGATCGAGGTTCCTCTCTATGCCTTTAAATTATTTTTAATATCGAAAAATGATAAATTATTTACATATTCTAAGTTTAAGTGCAAAGAAAAATTAAAAAATAATTTTTATATTCTCTAAAAATCCGGAAATTACACCGAAGATACTCAAAAACACAATAGCGATTTTGGAGGCACATTTCCAAAACGTTTAAATATTATAAGAGTTTTTGATCAGAGGTTTACCAATTTAACAAACGCGCACATACAAGGTTGTAGGAAGAAGAGAATTGGAAAAGATACCCTGTTATATCGGGGTATTTGGTAATAGTTTGGTTGACCATCCCCCTTTTTCCCGTTCCCTTGCCCTTTTGAGCCTTTTTCCTTTGATATATAATTTATTATATATCATTCGAAAGAGCTCTTCGAGCTTAATCGAATGATACCAAGATCGGCTAGATTTGAAGATTCTTACTAATTATAAAGCTAATTCTTACTAAAATTATAAAGCTAAATCCTCGTTGGAAAAGCTTCTTGCGCCGCTGTACAGGCTCGCACACAGGAAAAGTGCAAATAAAAATTGAAAGGAAAAAGTAAACGAAAACAGACGCAATTAAGACTCTGAAACATTCAAGAAATCCGAAGGATGACAAAATTTAATCTGCACAAAATTGTAAAAAAACTTGTTAAATGTTCATGAAAATTTTCTCTCTTTTCGATATGTCTGGTTCGTTTTTCGGTCCCAGGGGATGTGTTTTAGCAATTTTACGCATTTTAAATCGACATTTAGTCTCTATGATATAGACACTCGACAAATATTTTTTAAAGAGTCCTAAGTTTTTCTGGACTACAGGCTCGCACACAGGATTTCTGTGCATCCCGCGCTAGAAATCCGGCACTTTTTTATTTCATGATTCATCCCACAAATCTATAATATTTAACTTTAATCCCCATCATTAGAATGGCCACTCCAATTAAACGGCTCCCATTAATATAATGGCCCTTTGGAGGGTGATTGAATAATAGAATGGCCGGCTATTCTAATAGATTTCAAATTTCATATTTTTTAATTTTATTAACTCTCTATTGTCAAATTCCGCATAAAATCACTTTTAATTTTTTTTCAAAAATAAATTTATATACTAGGTAGTACCTCAATAAATTTTAATGTTGAGGGTGGTTGTTCATTTTATTTTTTTTAATAAATTGCTGCCATGGCAATAAATATACTCTGTTCATATATTTATTGTTAAGCAATTCACAGTGCCATTAAAAAATATTTTTTTCCATGAATTTATTTTCATTAAATATTTTACTTAGGTGAGGGTGGTTATTTAATTTATTCAAAAACAGCAAAAAAATTTTATTTCCCAGCCTAAAAAAAGGTTTTGCACCATGGAGACTTAAAAGAGGAGAGAACGTTAGTGGGTGGGTGGTTGGTGTTTCTAGGCATATTACCGTTGTTAGTATTCCCGAGATCTTTGACACACTCACTCCCAATCCAATTTCCGATTTTCGGAAAAAATGAATTTGGACTCATACTACCTAGTTAATCACTAATCTCTTCCATCCCGTCCTATTGTTATTTAACTTCTTTATTGGTACGCTTTGATCTATCAGGATGATTCTATGTTGCTTCCTTACCTGCCCCTATTTTTTAAATATTTTTATTTTCCCCTTTATAATTTTTCTACCCCTATTTTTACCCTTTTCTACCTGTAAAAAAATTAATTTTAAAAATCCTTTTTAAATCCATCATTAATATTAACATCAACCAAAATAATTGCTTCTAATAAATACCTAGCTAGCTATTTTACCTCAAAAACTCTCTCATCTTTTTTCCCCTTTTCCCCCCTTATTTTTACTTTTTTTACCGTCAAAAATGGCAATAAATGAATAAAAAAGGGAGAATAGCTATTTAAATATACTGAAAAAAAATTTTTTAGAGAGAAATTGCGTCACACAAAAAAGACAAAAAAAGGAGAAGAAGATCTCCTCACCTTTCTAATTACGTAAATAAATATATTTTTAATTCTAAAAAATAAAAACAAAAGCAAATAATTATTAAAAATAATAATAAAATAGGTATAATAATAATAAATCTAGACCTTTTTTTCAATTAAACAATGTACTATTTATTATACTTCCTTTTTTCGTCATATAAATTTTTTATTTAAAAATATATTTTTATTTTTTGCTGCTATTTTTTATTTAATTTTATTTTAAAAAATTTTTTTAGCTTTTGTTCGGTTTATACCAGGGATGTGCCAAAACAGATTTTAAAAAGCGAAAGTCGTTTCAGAAAAGCGAAAGACGGAAGGCGAAATGGCACACCCCTGGACGTCCAAATTTGTTATGTTCAGGGTCTCTGTCCAAGATTTGCTAAAGTCAGGCGAAGGTGGAATTGTGTCTGGAAGAAACGAAGGATATCAGAGGCTAACTGGGTATGGTCCAAATAGAATGACACTGAACATCACTAACACTCAACAACAAGAATGTCACAAGCTGAGAAAAAATTTGAGTTTCGGGGTCCTGCTACACAATCACACCACCAATTGTGTGTTCCTTTTTGTGTCAAATAGGGTTGAAATGTTAGAGTTTCAGTTGAAAAAACTAATTTTAAATTAAACACATTTGTAGATATTTAAATATTTAATTTTCCCCTAATCTCTTTTTCCTCCAAAATTAGAATTTCTTTTCAATAAACAACCTCTTTTTTATTTAAACAAAAAAGAAGTTAAGAACAAATTTGGATTTTTTGTTTTTTCATGAATAAACATTTAAATATTTATTTTCTCAGAAAATATTTTTTTTCTTCTAAAATATTCTAGTGTTTATATAATCTTTGGTTTAACTATAAACAGAAAAAATATTTTTTTAACAAACAAACACTCTTTCTTGTTTATTTATTTATTAACAATCTAATCTCGATAACACGTCTCCCTGTAGCAAATCTCTCACTTTCCTTTTGAGGTCTATACAATTAGGTCTTGAGGAATGCGTTTTTAACGAGATTCAACTCCAGAAATACCTCAATTTAAAATGTTTTCCAGTTGTAGACCAGGAATGTCTGGCTATGAACCCCGGACTTTTTTCGACCACCCAACTTTAATTTTAAATGCTGTAGCGGAAATATATATTGAAGGATTCTGTGAAGGATTTAGGGAACCCCATTATATTCACTTATTTCCCCCGATATCCTTCAAATCTTTCTATATCCCATTTATCTCATTGGCCTCTGAAAATCCAAGCTTGATTATTTTGTAAGCTTAAAGATTTGTGTTTTTGAAACCTTGTTAAGTAAAGGGCGCTTTTTGCCTAAACGATACCTTCTATTTAATGTACAGCTCATTATAAGACACCTCATTTATGCCTCAATGGGGGTATCTTGTAATAAGGTCCGATGTATTAAATCTGACTTGAGAGTCTTGAAAAGAGGAATAATGGGAGGGTAAAAGGGAATGGAGAGGACGGGAAGGGGAGAGGATATATTAACTAGTATTCCTGTGGTTTTTTACTTTAAAAAAGCATTTTTTATGTAGAAAATGAGTGAAGTATTTAGTATATAATATTTCAGTTGTATTTATGAGCAATATACTCTAAACATTTTTTGGGGGTAAATAAGGGGGAATGACGTCTTTTGTCGGGTGGATTACTTTGTCTGTGGATTGTATGTATTTTTTGCATTTTTCCTTTTCTTTTATTTTACTAAAACACACAAATTTTCCTCTTTAAAAAATCTTTTTTTTTTTATTTCATAGCACTTTTATTTCTTTGCTTTTATTTATTTTAAGTGCACAGATTTGCTGCTTGTTTGAAGGGTTTAGATTTTTAATTTTGAAATAAAAATTTTTTTGAATTGAATTTTTGATTTTCCCCCTGCTGAATAAGGTTGTCGGATAGTGGGAAATCTTCGAATATCCGGATCCGGTATCTGAACCGAAAATTTCCATATCCGGCCTTTTTTCGGATCCGGATACCTTACTGCTAAACCCTCAAGGGGGTATGTCCGTCGTCTCGGCCGGATTCCTTTACTTTAATCTTAGACTTTTAATTTCCCGTTTAACCTTATATTTCGAATTTTGCATTTTTCATATTTAATTTCGTAATTGAATTTCGCATTTTTAAATTTTGTTTTTATTTTTTCGCTATTTTATTTTATAAATTTCGTTAATTATAATACATAATCTAAAATAATTTTACTTAAACAAATTTTGATTAATTATTTTTACTCAATTTAATAATAATAATTGTTAAACTTGATTGTTATTATTTTTAAAATAGGTATATTTTCTGATTAATTAATTATTTTTGTGAATTTTGTAATCTTTGTACTTTTATTTCTAAATATAGTAATGGTCTATTTTTATTTTTTAAACAATAATAAATCAACAACCAAATATAGAAATTATTTTTTAACCAAAAAATTTTTATGTTTTCTTTCCTCTTAAAATTACAGCTAATTTTAATTTAAAAATTATTTATTTATCCAAATTGTTTTACTTGTTTTACTCAACCAGAATGACCACCATATAAGTAACGTTTTGGAGGTGGTTGGTATATATGTATATATTGAGGTATCTGGGGCTGGAAGAGCGAGTGTCGTTGTAAAGAGAGTAAATACCAGACCTGCCCATGGATACGGATATGGATACAGATAATATCAAAATGCCTGCGGATATCCGCCTTATACGCCGTAAATATGCGGATACGGATGCCAAGATCTGTATCCGTGACCATGTCTGCTATATACCATAATGGCAATATTTTCCGAAATTTCGCGTTTCGAATTTCGTGTTTCTTCGTTTCGTAAAAATTTTCAATTTCGAAATTTCGTGAAATTTATTTTTTCTGCTTCGAAACTGGGTACATTTAGAGAGAATGTACTAGAGATCGGAATTTCGTTCCGTACCGTATTCCGTACCGTAATACCGTATAATACCGATACCGATAAATACCGATAAAATTTAAAATTTTACCGTTCCGTAGAACGGTACGGAATACCGAAAAATACCGATACCGATAAATACCGATAAAAATTTATCGGTATTCCGTACCGTATTTTAAAAAAATTAATTTATTTAAAAATAATTATTTTTATATATAAATTTGAGGGATAAAGAGGTATATCAGTGAGTTGCATGGATTAAGATTGATTTGGAAGGATATCTAAGGATTTAGAGAGATATGATGGATTTTCAGTATTAAGAGGAGTTGAATGGATATCTTGAGCTTGAGGGGATATCGTTAGTTCTGTAGTGATAAGTGGGATTCGTATATCGGATGTTTAATGTGGATATAAGTGGATTTAGAGGGCAAGTGAATTAGCATCCTCTAAAGATCTTCTAAATCTATTTAATTACTCCAAAACCCCTCTATAACCCTCAATTATACTCAAAATTTCAAATCCTCAGACGAAAATTTTGAAAAAGATGTGAGTCCAGGAAGCAAAATTTCTTCCTTTTTAGCGCCGCAGGCGAAAATTTTGAAAATTATCAAAGTCCACTAAGACTTTTTTCCTTAAAATAAAATAAAACCTCAAAAATTTTTATCGGTCGGTATTATCGGTATTCAGATTTTTCCGTTCCGTAGAACGGTACGGAATACCGAAAAATACCGATACCGAAAAATACCGATCAACTTCAAAATTTTACCGTACCGTATTCCGTACCGTATTACCGATACGGAATACCGATAAATACCGAAAAATACGGCCGTAGTACGGTACGGTCCGATCTCTAGAATGTACATATTTCTCAAAAACAAATTTTTAATATTTTTCCAATAAATTTACAAATAAATTACATTTGTATTTTACTGCTTTTAAAAGAGAAAATCCCTTCTTTTCTTTTAAATTTCTTCTATTTTCCTCTATAAATCCTCTACCATTTTTCCTCTCTTTTCCCAATCGTAAAAATATCGACTGCCCGTAATCCATAGATGAAAGCAAAATTGTTCGGGAGACGAAAAAAGAGAGAGAGGACCGCTGCAAATTGTGCAAAAACGTTTTTATAGCTAATATTGTTGGGAGGCTATAATGAACAGAGAAAAAGAGAAAACTGGACATTGCCTTCATTTATCTGGTCATATCTTATTAGGGAATGATCGGATCAGGCCAGTCTAGTTAGATAAATTATTCCGCTTTTCAAGAGCTTTCGAATGGTATAAAATTTGTCCGGATTGACTCAGTCTGAAAGAAGTTATGGACTGAGACTCAACTGTCCCCCTATTTTTTGTTAGACTATACAGACCTATGTTGCTCTAATAAATATAGACAGTTGTGTCTAACATCTCTAGGCTAATGTAAAACTCATTGTTTTCAAATAAGACACGCTTTTTATCCTTCCTTTGTATTTTTCCAAGCCTTTTCGTCTAAAATATCATCATTATCTGTTTATTGTTTTTACTTGATTTTTAAAATAATTTATTAATTTTGTCACCCATTGTTGAAGTAATTATTTTTTTCTTTAACAATTCATCAATTCCTCTCAGTAGAGAACAAGGGACGGGCCAGCTGAGGAAAAAAGTCGGGTCGGGTTTTCAAAATTTTCTTCGGATTTCGGGTCAAAAAAGAGCCCATGTATCGGGTCATGTTTCGGGTAACCCGGCCCATCCATAATAAAGAGAACGAGGATTTACTAGAGGGTTTGACCTTTCATCACCAAAAGACAATCTGGTGCAGAATCATCTGTCAACAAAACTTAATTTTGGTATTTTTCTCTGCCGTCTCTTTCATTTTCGTTATCTTTTTTGTTTATTCAACACATTATTGTAAGACTCTACTAACCCTTCAACAAAATTTAAATTTTTGTATTTTTCTCTGCCGTCTCTCATTTTCATTATCTCTAGCATCCACCCAACACTTTTTGTTGTTAGACTCTAAAAACCCTCTTTATTTCCTCTAAAGGCAATTGCCTCCAATTTTTATGTGTTTCTCTCCTATACAAGTCAAAAAAACCTTCCTTCACACACAACTATATATTCTTCTATACTTCCCTTTCTACATATTTTCTATATTTTTCATTTTCTAGTCTCAATCCCCATGACTGCCACCACAACAAAACACTCTTCTCGTCTTTTTTTTCCTTTTGTGGTTATTACTAGACCCCCTTTTTTTATTTTGTGGGGTAGATGTGTGTATATATTTCAAACTATTTTTTTCCAAAACGTTTTTTTTCCCTTTAATTTTCCCTCCTTTTTATTGATAAAATGGATGAACTTTCATTAAATGTTTAACACAAAAATCTTTTTCAAAATTTTTTTTTAATTCAGAAATCAATCCTAGTCTTCCATATTTTCGTTAATTTATTTATTCAATCCAAACGATTAGTTTCACCTGCGTCACGGCGGGCCATACGGGACATTGGGGGTCGAAAAATAGCGTGTTATTTTTAAGAGAGACGAATACATTCATTTTTTGACTTTATAACGGTCGTTTCAGTGCCAATAAATAATAGACGTTTGAGTGCTTATTTCAACGGAGAGTTTGAGTGCCAATGAGGAGAACTCTCTCTCATTAGTTAAATCCTCATATCTTTTAACCCTCCCACCCGAATTTTTTCAAATTTTGTATTTTTGTAGTTCAAAAATAGTTAAACAATTCAGTTAATTTTGGGAAGCCAATATTCAATTTTGGCCAGGTTATGAATTTTTAAAAATCGGTAAAATCCGTCCTATTTTCCTAATTTTTGCTTTATACTACTCAGTGATGAAAAATGAACAAAAACAATGTAGATCTTGCACATGTTATCTTGACTTACTATCTAGGTTGACATAGCGGTTTACCTACTACCTATAACTAATGAACCCCTGGCCAAAATTTCTTCAAAATTTTCCAAATTGTAGTTCTACAAATAATATACAATCATGCAAAATTTTAGCGGAAAATATGCATTTTTGGAGAAGTTATGAATTTTCGAAAATCGGTGATAATCTATACATTTTTGGCCGTATCTCAGCCTAAATTGGTTTTACAAACTCAAATTTGGCGATATTCGACGTAACTCATCGAGCTGCATCGGTTGGCCCAAATCGCTGCATCGGTTGGCCCAAAATCTAAGCATTTGATTGATTTGAATAAGAAACTAAAATTGTTAATGCTACAATTTTATGAAAAATGCCTGAATTTTTCTAATTTTTTTCCTAATGATTTTTTACATTATATTCTAACAAATTGTTAGACAAAATCAAAATCTGTTAGAAAAAAACGGAGATATGGGATTTCGAAATAGGTAACCTAAAATAGAAACGAGAGTAATGATAAAAACGAGAGAGTAAATAAATGAAAAAGAGGAAAAACGAGAGAGTGTGATAGGCAATTGCAAGACAGTTAGAGTCCCGTTTGGCCCGCCGTGCTGCGTTTATGAGTATGGGTACGGTAGAGTCTCAGAACTTTGTTTTATCCTTCTCCTGGTTAAGGGGCATAAAAAAATTGGTAATTCTTCGGTTTACCCCCCCCCCCTCCTTTTTCGTTCCTCAAAGTATTAAAAAATGGTCAGTCAATCTTAAGTTATAGAACTCGTTGAGCTGTGTCGAATGACACCAAAATCAAAAAAATCCGACTTGATTTGACCCAGATACAGACCCCTGAAAATTGAAAAACCATAGGGGCGAAAAACCATAAGGACGAAAATTTGTACAAATAATAGCTCATTCGAAAGAGCTCGTCGAGCTGAGTCGAATGACACCGAAATCGACGTGATTGGACAAGATTTGACAAAGTTATGACATTAATTATACCAATCGAAGTCGGCAACTTATGTCATAACTTTGTCAAATCTTGTCCAATCACGTCGATTTTGGTGTCATTCGACTCAGTTCGACGAGCTCTTTCGAATGAGCTATCATTTGCATGAACTTTTTTTATTTCAAAAAATCACCCCTATGGTTTTTCAATTTTCAGGGGTCTGTATCTGGGTCAAATCAAGTCGGATTTTTTTGATTTTGGTGTCATTCGACACAGCTCAACGAGTTCTATAACTTAAGATTGACTGACCATTTTTTAATACTTTGAGGAACGAAAAAGGAGGGGGGGGGGGGTAAACCGAAGAATTACCAAAAAATTTTTAGAATTGAAAATGCAGATTTCTATCTTTGGGGACCGTGTCTTTCGTTTAGTGGGTTCGGTTTCAGCCCGAAACGAAACCCTGAAGGTTTCGCTTCTGAACGAAACCGACAACACTCGGCTATAGCTTTCTTTGATTCATCCAATACCATTCGAAAGCTCTCAATAAGCGCTATCTTTTTTCCAATTGGATGGATCATGTCTGATCACTCGTTAAAAAGTTACAAGTCGATAAATGCAAGAAATCGTTGTTTTTCTATGACAAATCTAACGAAATAACACCTTCATTTTCTTCCTATTAATTTTTCACTTTTTAAACAATATAAAATTAATATTTAATTTTGTTTTTTTTCCTTCAATAATATCATTTTTAATTTCCCATTTTTTAGATTTTAAAATTATATAATTTTCAATATGGCTATAAGATATGATGAATATGTCGCACTAAGAGAATCATATAATAACGACAATAACGACAACAGCAGCAATTAAATAAAAATCAAAATCAGTAATTTATACGGCTGTAGTTCAGGTAAAAAAAATTTTTTTTCTGTTTTTAATAAAAATAAAAAATGATTTCAATAGTTTATATATTTGTAAGTAGCGGGGATTCCTCCTAATCAGTGTTTGGAAATTTTAAAAAAAGTTGCTTGTCAGGCCCTAATTTTTTCTCGTTCTCTCATGAATGCTCGTATTTTTTGCTTGTACTCGTACTCCTTTCAATACTTCCAAAATTTTGGTTCGAGCATTCAAGGAGTATCCAAACAGTGGTTTTGCTTTCCGGATATTTTGTGTTATTGGGGAATATTTATTAAGTTTGATCTGTGGTTTAGGTGGATGCGTTTAGGTTTTGACTGTTAACTAGTTGGGGGTTCGAACCTGTTGGCTTGAAACCAGTGTTTATTTGGCTACCCGACACATGAGGATATGACTTTTGAGGACCAGACACTTGAGGACCGACTTTTGAGGATGCGACTTTTGAGGACGCGACCTTTGAGGATGCGACTTTTGAGGATCAGACATTTGAGGATACTCTAATGTCAAAAAAACTAAAAAATAAATAATGTTAATTTTATGTTTAAAAAATTAAAATTTTATAATTTTATGAGGGTTGCTGGTTTCACCAAATTATTCGTTTAACCGAAATCGAACCGGTAAACCGAACCGAAATTTTTTGAGCGTTAAGGAGTTATTAAGGATTACCGGTGGGGTATAAGTGAATTTTTGGATATAAGAGGATTTATACGGGTGATAGTAGGGGTTCTGAATTGGTCAAGGGGATTTAATTAATATCAATGGAATAACGAGGGGCATACGTTTTGTAGGAGCGATCTTTATGATTAGGAGGGATATCGAAAGATTAAAATTAAGTGAATCGAAGGAAATATTGATGGATTAGGGATTCTCTATAGGGGATTAGGGAGGGATAAAGGGATTTAAGGGATAAGGAAGTATTGATGGATATGAGAGGATTTTGGAGGATTAATAGTGATAGAGTTAAAATTCAATCAAAAATATCCACTTTAATTCACAGATATCCTTTCCAAATCACTGATAGCATCCTTTCCAAATCTATTGCATCCACAAATCCCTTGATATCATAGAATATTCCTTAAATACCTTCATATCACAGAATATTCCTCAAAGAGGGATCGAGTAGGATATCAGGGGATTAAAACAAACTTATCTATTACCACATCTAAACTAAAAAGAATAATCATTCATCTTAATGTCCGGAAAATTCAATTATTTGCTCGTTAAGCCTTGAGAAAGCCATAAAATTATAAAATTTTAATTTTTTAAACATAAAATTAACATTATTTATTTTTTAATTTTTTTTGACATTAGAGTATCCTCAAATGTCTGATCCTCAAAAGTCGCATCCTCAAAAGTCGCATCCTCAAAGGTCGCGTCCCCAAAAGTCGCGTCCTCAAAAGTCGGTCCTCAAGTGTCTGGTCCTCAAAAGTCATATCCTCATGTGTCGCGCCACGGTTTATTTTGTTGTTACTCTGGTTTAAACCCCAAAAACAATTCCCTTTTGGCGATAAAAAATATTTTTCTGCTGAATGACTTTCATTTTGTCATTTTTTAGTTTAAAAATCAAACAAACTCTCTTCCTTCAAAAACTCTTCTCTTCATTTTATTATATATTTAAACAATTGGAGTGCTCTTTTCCTGACGCATAAATAACCAGCAAAATGAGTGAATTGGATCAATTACGACAGGAGGCGGAACAGTTAAAAAGTCAAATTAGAGTAGGTTTTTGATAATTTTGGGGAGGGTATGAGGGTTGGCACGGTCCTTGTGGATGTTACCGACCTTTTATTTTAATAGGGAATTATCCTGAAATGTTTTTGAACTTTTTTGTTTTCCGTTTCAGTTTTCCATGATTTTTCTATGACAAGTAAATTAATCTAAAGCCTGGGTAAAATTTAGCCAGAGTCACTTGCCAGAGTTTAAATTGAAATGGGGGGGGGGGGAGTAGGCCAAAGTTATCTTTTTGGCTATACTTTGCTTATTATATTTTCATATAATCCATTTTAAAAAATTAATTTTATAGGAAGCTCGAAAACAAGCAAATGACACAACACTTGCCTCCGTGGCAGCTAATTTGGAACCAATCGGTCGGATTCAGATGCGGACCAGACGGACATTGCGTGGACATTTGGCTAAAATTTACGCAATGCATTGGGCTTCTGATTCTCGGAATTTGGTTTCTGCCTCTCAAGATGGAAAACTTATTGTTTGGGACTCTTACACTACAAATAAGGTTTTTTTTAATTTAGTTTTTGGAATAGGAATTGGGTTTTGGTTTTTGATGGTTGAGGGTTCGAGACTCCTGTGAGACGATTTTTATGTCTTTTCCTGTGGTTAGTAATATAAGGCGAAATTTAAAATTTATTTTGAATAGTGACCTCAGAGTATTTTCCAGCTTTGTAATTAGGTGATGATAATAGGCCGGCACTCCGAAACCCATGATCTTATCAAAGCTCTCGGTTTAGGTCTTCAAAGCAAGGTAAATTCGGTCCCGCACTTGGACCGGATTGTCTCTACTGATAACCACATTTACGACGTTTATCTTATTAGGTTGATTCTAAAAATAAATCGGGTGTCTCGTTGGTTCAATCGTTTAAAGACTAGCTTTTGTTGAAACTTATCGCGGGTTCGAAGCCTGCGCTGGTCTAATTTACTAATATTTGCCCGATGATGAAAAATTTTACGTGAAGATTGGGGCAAAGGCGAAATTTAAAATTTATTTTGAATAGTAGCCTTGCCAATGACGTCTAAAAGATTATGAGATTTGAGGGCAATTTTTTAAGTTAATTTTTCAAATTATTCTAAAATTTAACAAAAATTCATTTTTTCCTTTTTTTCTAGGTGCATGCCATTCCTCTCCGTTCCAGTTGGGTAATGACTTGTGCTTATGCACCGAGTGGATCTTTTGTCGCTTGTGGTGGTTTAGACAATATTTGTAGTATTTATTCATTAAAAACCCGTGAGGGAAATGTTCGTGTCAGTCGTGAATTGCCTGGACATACAGGATATCTGTCTTGTTGCCGTTTTCTAGATGATAATCAAATTGTTACTTCTTCTGGTGATATGACTTGGTTTTTCTTTAATTTTGAATTTTTCTTTTAAAAATTTTTTTTTATTTAAGTGCTCTCTGGGATATTGAAACAGGCCAACAATTAACAACATTTACTGGACATACAGGAGATGTAATGTCACTTTCTTTGTCTCCAGATATGCGTACATTTATTTCTGGGGCTTGTGATGCTTCTGCTAAACTTTGGGATATTCGTGAAGGAATGTGTAAACAAACTTTTCCTGGACACGAATCTGACATCAATGCTGTTTCGGTTTGTTTTCTGTGAATTTAATTTTGGGTTTTTAATGGAGGGATGTTTTCGGCTTTTTAACGTGGCAGGGCCCATCTCTTTTAGGTAAGAGTTATCAAAAGGTTAGTTGTCAGGAAGCGAACCGACACGAGCTAGCCTTCTTTCTTATAGAATCGAGTGCTTCTTTCCGGTTTTTCTAGCCTTTTAAATACTAAACAACTTGTTCACAATTTTCTTAAATACATATTTATTGTACTTTTCCCGTTTTCTACAATAATAGAACCCAAAATAGACAAGAACCAAAACATTTGTCTACATAAAATCCCATTTTTGATTAAAATATTAACAAAATATTTAGAGCACTTATATAATTTTTTCGTTTATTTTAGTTCTTTCCTAATGGACATGCTTTCGCTACTGGCTCAGATGATGCTACTTGTCGACTTTTTGACATTCGAGCAGACCAAGAGTTGGCCATGTACTCGCATGACAATATAATTTGCGGTTTGTTTTTCTTAAGGAGGAAGTCTTCAAAAATTAATTTTTTTAAAGGAATTACCAGCGTTGCCTTCTCCAAATCTGGACGTCTACTCTTTGCTGGTTATGACGATTTTAATTGTAATGTTTGGGATTCTATGCGTCAAGAACGAGCTGGTAAATTTTTTTTCAGATTTAAAATATTTTTTTTCAATTTTTAGGTGTTTTGGCAGGGCACGACAATCGTGTTTCTTGTTTGGGCGTTACTGATGATGGAATGGCTGTTTGTACAGGTTCCTGGGACAGTTTCTTAAAAATTTGGAATTGAGTGAAAAATAAATTAAAGGAGGTTTGATTTGAATAAAAATTTGTTTTCTCTTTGTTTGACAGCAAATCTCTCTCTTAAAATTTTTTTAATCTCTCTTTTCTCTTTCATCCAAACAATTTTAACAAAGAACTTAAAAGTTGCAAGTTTATACACGTAAGTTTATAAAACTGATAATTTTTTCAAGCTTTAAAGATAAGACAAGTTTGTAAAGTTTATGTGTTTTTAAGTTTATAAACTTGAAAGTTTATGAGAAATCAACTTTTTTTTACAATTTGAATTATGTTTGTTGTTGTCTCGTAAATAAACTTTTAAGTTCATAAACAAATCAAGTTTATAACCTTGTAGGCTTAAGTTTATAAATAAGTCTATTTCTGAGGCAAATAACAGACTTTATTTAAACTTGTTTGTAAAAACAAGTTTGCAATATAAAAAGCTAAAGAGACCCAAAAATATTGAGTGTATAACATAGAAATTCAAGTTTGTAAATTTAAGTTTTAACACTATCTTAAAAATAATACACATACAACTTAATAAATGTAACAAAATTTTTATTAAAGAGAAGGGAGAGATTATATGGGGAGAGATATGTAAAACTCCCAGATTTGTTTTTTTTTAATTATATATATTTTTTTTCTGCTGTCAAATTATGTATGTGTCCCCCCTCTGCCTCCAACCAACCACCCGACTTTTACTCTTTACCCATTATTTAATCTTTCAAAATTTTGCTTTTCTGTTGTCATTTAAATTGGTTTTTTTAACGTTACGCTTAAAATGTATTTTTTTTAATAATTTTGTCGAGAAGATTGGACAATTAATTAGAGTTTGAGAAATTTTGTTTCGATTAAAGATTTTTTTAAAAAAATTTATAAAAATTAAAGCTTGTTTAATAGCATTTAGGCTTTTATATGAACCGTTACCTTAATTGTCCAATTTCTATTTTTTTAAAGGAGATCAATACCTTTTAGGATTTTTGTTAGGTTTGGGTTTAATATAGTGAAAGAGAGGTGAATATTTATTTTTGCTGGGACAAAGACTAATATTTACTTAACGTATTTCCTCTAATTGAGCGGCTGCCGCTCTTTTCAATCCCCTCTCAAGGGGACGCTCTATTGGAGACTGCCGTTCAAATAGAGACGCCGCTCAATTAGAGGAAATATTATAAATTTTATAATTCCCTTCCCTTTATCTAAGGTTATCCTTCCTGAAAACATTTTCATAGTTTCAAATCCTAGTCCCAAAAGGTATTAATCTCTCCCTAGTTTCATTTGACTTTTTCTCTGCTAATATTTACTTTTATAAAAATATCTTCTTTTCGACTCTTTTTTACTATCAATTAAATAGATGAGTAATTTATCTCATTTTTTTCTAAAAATTAAAAGGAAAATTTTAAAAAAATGTTTAAGAGCTCCATTCATGTTTCCGCCCTTTTACATTTACTATTGAACGAAACTTTTTTTAACTGTTTTTTAAAAATAATTTTTTGTCTTCTAAAAATAAACAATGCTTTTTCAATGTTTTATTTTTTAAATGTTTTTACAATAAAATCTTGGCCAAGATATGTGCTAGACAATTTTTTAATAAAATGAAAGAGGGGAGTAATCTTTAAAAATATTAGGTATCTCCGGAATCAGTTTCTTACAATTTTCGGAAAGTATTGATTCTTAAGTTTATGAACTTGTCAACCTAAGTGTATAAGTTTGACAATTTAAGAACTTAAATCTGTAAACTTAAGTTTTAAAACTTTTGAACTTAAGTTTGCAACTTGTTTTAAATCTTAAGTGTATAAACTTGGTTTTAAAGTTTATGAACTTAAGTTTTATAACTTGACTTCTAAGACTCAGGTTTAAGAAAATTTACAATTTAAATTTGCTATTTTAAATTTAAAGTTAACATATTAATTTTCATAATTCCGGAAAGCTTTAAAATTTCTGATAATAAATTCGAAATTAATAAAATGTACTGAAATCAGAAAAAGTCAAATTAAAAAAATAACAAGAGGAAAGACGGCAAGAAAATTTAAAAACAAAATTAATTTTAATGGGTATTTCCGTTTCTATTGCATTTTTTTGAAAGAATTTCCATATTTTTTAAATTAAAAAGGTCGATAATAAGCAGGTGGTGGAGGTACAATTCTATGTTCTCCATTTAATGTATAATAAGTTGGATCGTTCGGATAAGAAAGATATGGAGAAGCAGAAGGTGCATGTACTGGCGTTTGTCCTCCGTGACTTGCAGACCTTGGCAATGGAGTTGGTGGGGGTATTTGCCAATAATTTTCTTGATAATGGGTTGGGGTATCTTTTGATGCTACCTTAAAAAGAATTCAGTCTTTATACAGTAAGAGGTAAAAGTTTAGCCCCGGATAGACATCGATCCTGCGACCATCTGTAGGCTCTTGTTAGGTGCTCGCCACATATGTACATGTTGCTCTAACCTTATCTTTTAATAGGTTTAAACTCCCAGCCTGGTAAGCGTTATAAATGTTAATCAGTTGGATCTCACCTCTTCCTTACAATACCCCGATAAACAATTTAAAAATTCCCACAAAGATTTTAACCTCTCACCTTTTTAAACCATTCACGATAACTAGCTTCTCCAATACCCCGAGGGGTTTCCACCATTTTATTTTGTGTTTTAACACCATTCGGAACATTATTACAACTTTCACCTCCACTATTATTTGTTTTGGCAGTTGTACTGTTTTCACTTGCTCTGTCTTCTTTTTCCCCAGGGAAAGGTGTATAATGGCTTTGATTATAATTATTAGCTGATCCATTAAAGAGGAGATTATTTCCTCGTAAATTATTTTGATTATGACGATGCAAGGAAGAATGGTGTTTTGTTGGCTATAAAAATTTAAATCAGTCTTAAAAATCCAAAAAAAATTTCAAAAAAATTCTAACATAAGTCTGATGCTGTCGTGAATGTTTTCTGTTGCGAAAAGCACAAAATAGAAGAGCTGTGGCAATAGAAAGTAACATAAAAGTCCCCAAAACGGCCAAAAGCCATCCTTGCCATTGTCCTCCCATCGAAGCTACTTTTTCCTTTTCTTCCCCAATTTCGTTATTTTCATTCATTTCTCCTCCCTCCTCTTCGTTTTCTTGTACTTCCAACATTTCTGAATCTAAAACTAGTTCTGCAGGCATTTTTTGAGCAGCAGCTTCTTTCAGGAAATGCTTTAATTGTTTGGTAGTTGGCAATTCTTCATTATTTTTTAATGTTGTGTTAAAAGTCATTTGAAGTAATGCAAGAACACTTCCCTCCCTATTAAGTTTAATGGTATTATAACAATTTAAAAACTTAAGTTTATCAACTTTTCAATTAAAGTTTATAGACTATCAAATTTAAAAATTGAGTATTAAAGCTTGACATAAAAAGTTTTTGAGTACTTAAGTTTATAAACGCAAATCTTAAGTTTGTAAAAATAAAAGCTTGAGTTTATAAACCTAAGCTTGTAAACTTTATCCCTTAGTTTTCGAAAATTTAGGTTTATAAACTTGGAAACTCAAGTCTATTAACAAGTTGGTAAACTTAACACTTAAGTTTTTAAGATTTAGGTTTATATTTCTTAAGTTTGTGATCTTAAAACTTACGCAAATTTTTGTACGTTAATCATTTGAAGTGAGGGCCATCTAATAGAGATGAGTGATTGTAACTTAAGGAAAAATTTAATATTTTTAAATAAATTTTGTAAATCCCCTACCGAATTGCTCAACTTTTGAGACATTAAAGAAAATTCTTCTGATCCAGGTTCTCCCAATTTTTCATCCCATTTTTCATTAGGAAGTTTAATTGCAACATTAAATACTTTCTTTTTGTATTTTTCGTCTACAACATTTTGTTGTTGTTTCACAATCTCAGGTTTTTCTTCAACCAAGTTTTTATTCATTTGTTCGTCTTCAGGTTTCTCTTGTTGTTGTGACAATGTTGAAGTTGTTGTTGTTGGTTTCTCTGTCGTTGTTTGTTTCTCTGTTGTTTCTGTCATAACAAATGTTTGTTGTATTTCTGATGTTTGTGTTGTTTTCTCTGTTTCTTTTGTTGTTGGTAATGTTGGTAGAGATGTAGATTGTGTTTCTTGGTGTTTTTCTGTTGTTGACACTTCAGTTGTAACATCAATAGAAACATCAGCCGTTGTTGACGACAATTTTTGTCCACATTTTCCCAAACAAATCTAAAAAAGTGTTTTTGAATGTGGAGGATTGTTAAGGATTTTTATGCTTGTTAGGTACCCTACCACTTCGGGATTACAAGGGAGCTAACCCTGATTGCCTCCCCAACTCGGTGCATGTTATCTGTTTAGTGCTATACAGGGACTACATAAAACAGACCACCAACTATCACCAGATTCAGGCATCGAACCTGAGTCTCTCATTAGGTTTTTAACTTTTTAATAATAAAAATTAAATGTTCACCATGTTTTCAGAAATTATAGGTGTTTTAATATGTTTTCTCATTTCATCACTTTCAGAAGTCAAAGGATTAGCAGTATGTAAGAAAATAAAATGTTGGCATTGTCTTAAATCAGCATCTTGTAGATCATCTTGGGTATATAGAGAACGAGAGAAATTTAAAGCCCACAGGCCATCAACTGATTGGCTACTTATTTCTTCTATATTTTGCTTTGAATCAAGTAAAGGTTTATCATAATTAGGCGAAAAACGGTCTTGTAATGTTATCCTTCCATCTTTACCCAAAATTGCAATTATTGCATCAGAATTGGTCTAAAAAATATTTAAAATTAAATTTAAAAAATAGTAGAATATTTGCTAATTTAATTTAAATATAGTTTTTTATTATATCAGAGAAATTCTCGACGTTTTTCATCTTTTAGTTATGCTCTAAATTAGATATAAAATCTTCAAGGTAGAGATATTAAATTTAAAAATCGAGGACTTGTTTGTAAAAGCACGTGAATTTAAAAACTTAAGTCTATAAATTAATAATTTAAGTTTGCAAGATTAGATTTATG
This sequence comes from Meloidogyne luci, assembly GCA_902706615.1. Classification (NCBI taxonomy): domain Eukaryota; kingdom Metazoa; phylum Nematoda; class Chromadorea; order Rhabditida; family Meloidogynidae; genus Meloidogyne; species Meloidogyne luci. The sequence continues at coordinate 668,005 of CACSLI010000045.1, read as the reverse complement.
AGTTTAAGTTTACTAACGTAAGTCTTAAGATTATAAACTTGAAAACTTAAGTTTATGTAAATTTAAGAATTCTTCAAGTCTAAAGTTTTTTAAACCAAGTTTACGAACACAAAGGTTAATAAAACAAAAATTTAATTAAAAATATAAACCCACCATAGTACCATCATTAGAAAACCCAACACCAGTCCAATGATTAGAAGGCATTCTGACATTTAATTGGAAATTAACTTTTCCCAATTCAGGTGTAACTATCCATTGTACCATATATTGGCATTGTTTTATATTTCCATTAGCTGTTAATTGCATACAATCTTCTGGATATGCAAAACCGCCAAAGCAGTTTTCATCGGTTAAAATGGAGGTTTTGGGTAGTTCGGAAGGTGATAAGGAGGCAGGCTTGAAAAAAAATAAATTTAAATTTAATTAATATTTATTTTAAGGGAAGAAAGCTTTAAGTAATGGAGGTTTATGTGTCCGTTTATTATTATTTACTTTAACCTAATAAAACTTCTAGTCATTAAATTTTGCTAAGATATTCTCAAGGGTGTTACCTAACATCTCTAAAAATTTTAGAATGTTTGGTTCAATATTTTTCAAGTTATGGACAAAAACGCAACAGAAATAACGTCTTTCAAGGAAATTTGGACCTTTTTGACTATAACTTGAAAAATATAAAACTAAAAATTCTGAAATTTATAGGGATGGTAGTTAACATTATTATGGATGTCTATACAAAATTTCAGAATTTTAGAACATAATTTGGCTGTTTTATAAAAGATTGCGCAGACCATACTTTAGCCAAAACACACCCTCTTCTCTCGAAAGCTTTCTTATCAAAAAATAATTATTTTTTAGCCCTCAAAAAAATATTTTTAAATAAATTAATTAAAATTCTTCACCTCTTCTTCATCCTCTTCTTTATTTGTTTGTTCTTCTTCTTCTTTCTCTATTACTTCCTTCTCAACTTCTTTCTCAACTTCCTTCTCCCCTTCAACATTTTCTTCTGAATTTTCCATTTCAGAACTCGCTTCTTTTACTTTTGTTTGTTTTGGAGAAACAGAAGAAACTGTTTTTATTGTTTCTGTAATATTTTCTGGTATGTTTGTTATTGTAGTTGTTGTTGTTAGGGAAATAGTGGTTGGATGTTTTGTTGTTGTGTTTTGAATAATTTCTGAAAATTTTTTGATAACTAAATAAAATAAATCAGAATTTAAAAATCAGAAATTAATATAATCAGAAATTAAAATCAGAATCTAATAAATCAGAAGTTAATAAATCAGAATTATTAAAATCAGAATTATTAAAATCAGAATTATTAAGATCAGAATTATTAAAATCAGAATTATTAAAATCAGAATTATTAAAATCAGACTTTTTAAAATCAGAATTTTAATTCAGAATTTAGAATCAGAATTTAATAAAATCAGAATCATTAGAACCAGAATTTATTAGATAAAAAATCAGAATTTATTTACCTTTACCAGCTCCAGCCATCAAATCAATCAAAGCAAATTCCAATTTTTCTGCTTGTAAAATTTCTGGTTTTATTCCTTGCCCAGATAAAAGAAAAACTTGGGTTTGGCCTTGCTGGATGGTTAAATCACCATTTGAATTGGTTGGGTCTAAAATAATTTTTTACATAAATAATAATAAAATAGTTAAAATCAGAATTTAATGAATCAGAATAAAAATCAGAAAAAGAAAACAGAAATTAATCTAGGAAAACACCAGAATATGGTTAGAAAAGGCAAGAAAATAATCAGAAAAAGACCAGAAAAAGACCATAAAAAGTCAGAAAATAAAGAAAACATCAGAATAAAATCAGAAATTAATTATAAATTATCAGAGAAAATCAGAAAAATATTAGAATTAAATCAGAATATAATTAAAAATTAATCAAAAAATCAGAATAATAAAAAAACACCTTTTAACATTTTTGTTAACCAAAAAGTATTTTTGCCAGAATTATTAATTAATTCGACTCCAGTAAAAGATTGTTGTCCTCCCCAATGTTCATCTCTTCTTAGAGAATCATTGGAAAGACCAAAGGCATCAATTGCTCTTATAAATAATTTATTTTGATTTTCGGCTATCTGAAAAACAATATTTTTTTATTTATTAATTATTTTGAGGGTTAAAAGCATCAGAAATTTTCCAGGATTTTCACCTGTATTATAGCAATATCAGCACATTGAAAAGGTAATCCTCGTTGTTTCTCTTCTTCATCCTCATTCTCTACATTTCTAACCCTTCTCCTTCCAATTTGTTCCTTTTCTGAATTTTTAAAGTTTGTGGGCCTATCACAAAGGCAGATTTGGGTGGGTGAAGAGATTGGCTGTTGTTGGTCGTGAAAACCGATTGGGGTACGTGCCTTTGAATTTTTATTGGAGATAAATATTTTTTAAAACTAAATAAATTTTTTGTATATTAACAAGTGGTAACTGAAGTTTCGGAGACGTGAGTTAGTCGGAGCCTTACAAAATATTTCAATAAAAACTTTGAGGCATAAAATTTTGTATAGAGATAAAAAAATTTTGTATAGAGATAAATTATCCACCTCCCCCAAAAATTTCAGAATTTTTGGTTAAGTATTTCAGAACTTTTGGTTAAAAATACCAGAATTTTTGAAGAAAATGCCGATTTTCTGGAGTTTTTTGACCAGAACTTCTGAAATTCTCAATCAAAAATTTTGAAATCTTGAGATTAGTTAGATAACACTATTAGAGATAGGCACTTAAATTTTCAAGTTTTTAGGTACAAATTAGGCAATTTTATAACCCTGCGCAAAACGTTCCTTAATACATCATAATTCCTTTCCTATTTATTTTCTTATTAATTTCTCATTAAAAAATCATTATAAATTAAAATCACCTGTTGAAAATCACGACTAGAATGTGCCATCACCCTTCCACCTTGTACAGGGAAAAGAAAATGAGCACATTGTGCCAAATTTAAATCTGTGCTTTTGTCTGGACTGACAACTTTGCGACGGAAGGATATTGTCTTCAAATAATAATTTTTTATTTATTTCTTGTTAATTATTGTTAATATTTAATTACTTTCTTAATTTTTAATTTCAATCGGATATTTTTATTTGTAATTAACGCTCATAAATTTATTGAAAAGAGGACAGACTTTATAAAGTCTTCTGTTAATGGAGAGAATTTCGGGACGGGATACCGTAAAATCCAGTACATAATCCTGTCCGATGCAGCGCTCTAGTACATATTAATTAGAGTTTCCAGAACTCAAATTGGATCCGGTTCCGGTCAAAATATCGGTTCCGGTGAAACTCTAGTATTAATAAGCCCAAAATATTCAAAAAAATCAAGAAAATAAAACTCCAAAAAATTTTCTTTACATATTTACCTGTATATCATCAATTAAAGCCCCTCCAATATCAAAGATGTCTTGTCTGTCAACAGGGTCAATAGCTGGTTGTTGCTGAGCAAAAGCAAAACGATCGGTTAAATAAGGCTTTAAAAATTAATTTCTTTTTAATTAAAATTTAATTTTTCTAAACTTTTTGGTCATAAAACCATCCAGTAATAATATCAGAACCAGCCATTTTTCCATCTTTTGAAAATCCAATTCCTGTCCAACGACCAATACCGCGAGAAGAAATGTTAAACTTTAATTTAAATTTATTTAAATTTATTTTTTAATTTTAAGGGGATTTTGAAGAAAAAAAATATTTAATATTAAGTAAACTTAAATTTAAAATTTTTGTGAATTTTTCTAATTTCTAAATTAAATTCCAGAATGTTTGTTAATTCTGAATTAAAATTTAAATTTAAGAAGAGAAAAGTCAAAATTTACTCTTCAAAACAAAAAATCTAAAAAAATTTAAAGCATTTTCTGTTGATTGACTGCTTACGCGAAGTTTTATAATACCGCCCAATTAATATATATAACCATGAAATTTTGCCCAGATACATTTAATGCTATTATCTAACAATTCTGAAAATTTCAGAATTTTTTGTTTGATATTTCACAAGTTCTGGTCAAAAAACTACAAATAATCGACATTTTTCGTCAGAATATGGAAGCCTTTTTTGCCCATAACTTCTGAAATACTAGACCAAAAATCCTGAAATTATCAGAAATGTTAGGTAAAACTATTAAAAATATCTACGCAAAATTTACATGGCCTAGCTTCATATTTTTTAATTAAAAAATAAAATTTGTTTACAAAGACAGTGTCATCCTCTTTTTCCCATTCCCAACTTGCACGATATTCACATTTATCCAATTTGCAATTTGCCGGCCATTTAAATTCTTTAAGGCAACTATGAGGTGTTGGAAGATTTGAAGAGGATGATTCTTTAATATTTTTATCTGAAAAAATTTTTAAAAATTAAATTATGTGAGTATTCTTGGGGTGGTAGTAACGTTAATGCAGCGCCTATAACTTAGCCAAATGATCTCTTAAAATTCTATAATTTTGCAAAGATTATCCTTAAAGGTGTCTTATATTTCCCTAAAGATTTCAGAATTTTTGGTTATATATATCAGAAGTTATGACCAAAATACCACCAAAAATTGGCATTTTTCACTAAAATTCTGGTATTTCGTTCAGAATTTCTGAAATATTTAATCCAAAATTCTGAAATTTTTATCAGATAAGGATATGACATTTAAGAATATCCACACAAATTTTCACGATTTTAGGTGAACTTTTGAATATTTTATAGACCCGTACGGAACGTCCACACTTCCCCCAACGTGCTAATCTTCCCCCAAAGACCATTGAAAATAAATTCGGTGAAAAATAAATTCGGTGAAAAGTTCCATTCTAATTAATTAAAATAATTTTTCTAATTACCCCTGCATGTTCTAATACAAATTTCAGCATCAGAAGCATATAAAGAATCAGCTACCGGAACAGAAATATTTCCACTCTTTTCAAAACGTCCACCAGATATTGGAAACAAAAATCTAACACAATTTCCATCTTCTTCACCAAAATCTAAATCTTCTCCAGCAGAATCACCTGTTCTGCGTTTTCTAGAAAATTTAGCTTTGAATACTCCATCCGTGTAATTAAATATTCCTTCCTGTAACTGAATATCTTGTTGGGAATCTGGGCGGAATTGTTCTGAAAAATTGAAGGGAAAATTTAAAAAAATAATTATTAAAGGCTTTTCCAAAAGACCTCACTTAGTTTTACACCAGGGATGTGCCAAAATAGATTTTAAAAAGCGAAAGACGAAAGGCGAAAGACGAAACCCCACACTTATTTGTACACCCTCGGGGCTGAAAAAATCATAACTTATAACGTGGGGTATATTAAATAAAAGATATCGTTTAGGCAGCTTCCCTACCAACGGCCAACTGAAATTTAAAACATCTCTTAACTTGGAGGTATATCTAATATTTAGGGGTCATCTAAAAATGAGGTTTGTCTGCACAAGATTAAAGCATTATATTTTTACTTAATATATAAAAATTAAATTTTTTAATTATTTAAATTGTTTTGTTTGTCAGTCATTTCAGAAGTTTTTTATAATATTAGTAAGGGTAATTTTTGGGTTGGGGGTTTGTGTACAGAATCCCCTTTTAATTTTTTTGCCACAATGGTGTCTATATCAGGATCAGGGCTGTCCGTAATTGCGGATTTTAAAATAAAAGTCTCTAAAATAAAAATCTTTTTCAATTGCGAAAAAATTGATTAAAAAATCTGATCAAGATTCAAAAATCTGTATTGATAATCCCGACAGATTCCGATACCTTCCGACCCCTAAATAAAAGAAAAAAAGAAAAAAGTAGCCACCCAATTTTTCATCCACATGCATATCGATAACTTCCAATTTCCCAATTTCTTCCGCATTCCTTTCCAATGTCCCAATAACAATCATATCAGCATCTAATAATGTTCCAGAAGGGGAGAATCCTATTCCAGACCATATTGTTTGTTGCTCTTCTTTTTGAATTTTTCTATAAACTGCTGGAATTGTTTCTAATTGGAATTGAAGGGAATCCTGAAAATTAAGAAAAAAATTTAAAAAAATTTTTGATTAAAAAGCAACAACTTAAGTTGGTGAGAGAATCTTCAAATATTAAAATTCATTACTTTACATTTATAAAATTTTTGTGGTTTTTTACAAAATTCTCGTTTCATTTACGAAACGATCTCAAAAAAATTTTTCTTCTCTTTCGCTCTAAAAAGGTTGGAGTTCGTACACGACTGTCTCGGAATAGTATTAAAAATTTTTTAAACTTTGTTAAAAAAAACAAACTTATTTGAGAGAAAGAATAAGAAAACTGAGGAGATCCCCAACACTTCTATCCTTTATATTTTTGGCTTCTTATTTCCTTCCAAATCCTCCCACCCCACCCCTACTAAAAAATTAAAAACCCACACTATTTTGGTCTAAAAACCATTCTATACTATAATGGCATTTTTTATCTCCAAATCCACATCCTTTAGGCCATTTCCATTCCCCTTTACAAATATCCATTGAAGGCTCTATTGTGGTTATTTTTTCTGTTGTTGAAACTTGTCCACTATGTTTGTGGGGAGAAGATTCTTTTAATTCTTGAATATGTGTTGATTTTATATTATTTTTTGTTTCGGGTTGAATTGTTGTTGTCGAGAGTGAATTTACTTTAAAAAAATTATTTTTTGATAAAATTTAGAAGAAAAATTTAGAGAAAAATTTTTTGGGAAAAATAGCAAGTTTATCAGTCATGAACCACGCAACTTCTTTTATTTATATTTCTTTAAAACTAAAAACTTTTTTTAAGGTTTCGATATCATTCGATAGAGAATTAAATAAACTATAAAATTCCCATAAATCAAAATTTTAAATTAAAAAGCAAAAAAGTTGTGTTCAAAAAACTAAGAAAATTAGGGTATTTTGACGAGTTTCAGTCAGTTCTTTGGCCAGAACTTTTTTCAAAAAATAATCAGAAATTCTGATTTTAAGTCATTTTTGTAGCAAATTTAATTCTCTATCCAACAATATTAAAATCTCTGAGAAATCCAGCCATTCTCGGGTTACATGGCAAAATTCAATTAGAGATCATCATAAGTTAATTAAAGCGAAAATTTAATTTTTAATTTTTTCTCTCAAATTTTTTATTTAAAATTTTTTTTTGATTTTTACCAGCAGGACAGTCGCCCCAATAAATACACTTTCCGCCAGATCGAGCATATCCTTGTCTACAAGCACAGGATGGCTTTCCACAATTATGGCATTCTTCACGTTCAAAAATTGATAAACAATCTGCTTCACATACTGCTCCACATTCGTTTATACTTTAATTTAAAAAATTATTTTTTTTATCAAAAATAGAAACTCAACATCCCTAAATTAAAATTTTTCAACATATGAAAAGTTACGTTATTTTCTCTCCTTTTCTCTGGCAGTCAGAGAAAATCTCTCATTTTCCCATAGTTTCTCGCTGTGAAATCGGAGTGATATTTTTACTTACTCTTTCATTAAAATCTCTAAACTGACATATCCCAATTAAAATCTCTAATACGTCCCAATAAATATATCACAATCCCCCAGATATCTCGAATTTGTTTCCGGTTATAATTTTAAATCCTTACGTTTCATTAGCTCCGCATTGAAGTCTTCCAATTTGAGGGGTTTTAACAGTCGCTGAAACCGAGGCATTTTTAGGTTCATTTCGTTCTTTTAAATCTGAATAAGAAATATAAATGATTTTTCAAAAAGTCTCTATGTAATGGATGCTCCTTAAGAGAGCGTTTATTAGGAAGAGGGGTTTCTTATAGTAGACACCCCATAAATTCGTCTAATACCACCTCTCCAATAGTAGCCTAGGCTAAAAATCCAATACCGCCACCCTCTCTAATAAACGCCCCCCCCCCAAATTTCCATTAATCCCTCTCTAATAAGCGCCCGTCCAAAAAAGTCACAAAATTAACCAACTTGGGCATTCTGTCCATTCAATACAAGGACCTCCAACCGATAACCGAACAAAATTATCAGTACAAGTACACCCCGGCATTTCACAAACAGAGCTACAAGGTTCTTCACTATACATACTCTGACAGGTAGGTTCACAAGCATTTCCACATTTTTCCCAAATTTCGTTTTTTGGGCATTTTTGTTGTTTTACTTGCTCTTTATTTTTAATTTCTTCTTGAATTAATTCTGGTGTTGCCTTTTTAAATTAAATAATTAAATTTAATAGGAGACTCGGAAGTTTCAGCGCTAGTATTTTATAAATATTCGAGGCGATCTTTTAATTCCCAAATCCTGGCTTTTCTACTAGTACACTCTGAGGTGAATCGTTCCTTTTACAGGAAATAATCTAACCAGCTTTTGAATGTACTGTCGAATCTCCCTTTCTGTAACAAGCAAAAAATAGAGAAAAATGAGATACCAAAATCCCAAATCCGTATAACAAATTTGCCTGGATCCATCTTTGCAACTAGATTCTGTCGGATCCAGCTGATTTGGGACCCGACTCCGGAAAATCCGGAAAATTATGGAGATACCCCTTGGCACCTAAACGTCGTCCCTCTACCTCAATTTAATTATTTTAAAAAATTTTTTCAAAAAAAATTTTTTTCCTCACTTCCGGCGCCTGACAAAAGCTAAAAGGTTTGCATTCATTCAAATTCTTTCCCAAACGAACAAAGCCTTCAACACAAACACATCTTGGTTTCCCACATTTTTGTTCGGAAGTGCGTGATGGACAAACAGGTATAGATTCGGGGAAAGCTGTCCATTCACAGCTTGGTTCACACTCCCTTTCTGAGTCTGGACATTGTTCCCATCTTTGATTTGTGTCACATTCTGTTAGAAAAATTTTTAATACAGTAGAACCTTATTATAAGATGCCCCTCTCACCCCCATCACGCGTTGAGGCGGAAAAAATCGTAGCTCATGAGCGTTTATGCGCGTGCTTATAAAATCAACAAAAGGGCACCTATAATCGTCAAATTTTGCATAAATATATCTAATAGTGTTAACTGACATTTCTGAAAATTTCAGAATTTTTGGTCTAGTATTTCAGAAGTTCTGGTTGAAAATGTCAGAATTTTCGTGAAAAATATCATTTTTTGGCTGTTTTTTTAACCATAACTTTTGAAATACTTAACTAAAAATTCTGAAATTTTCAGAAAAAATAGGTAAGACTATCAGAAATATCCGCATAAAATTTCACGATTTTAGGTACTTTTTTGTTAATTTTATAAGCCCGCGCCTAAACATCTATATCCTCATTAGGAGGAAATTCCTCTCATTTTCCCCCTCAAAATTTCCTTCTAAATTCCCTCCTCATTTCTCACATTTTTAAAAATTAATTAAGCACCTTCTATAGCAATTCCAGACAAAATTTTTTCTGTTTCTGATTTATTTGTATTTTCCTCAATTAATTTTCGAATATTTAATGTAGTTGAAGATTTATTTATTGAAGGAATTTGATTTAAATTATTCGAGTCTGTTGAGTCGACTGTTAAGGAATTCTCGCCTTTCTCCTGTTCTACCCTAACTAATGGGCCTCCTCCAGCTTTTGCTCGGATTTTGCTTCGTTCCATTTTTTCTGAAAATTTTTTTGGAATTTTTGGAAATTTCGAAAAAATTCAAAAAAAATTTTTAAAAATTTTCAGAAAAATTTTTCAAAAATTTTCAAAAAAATTTGAAAAATTTTCAGAAAAATTTTTTCCAAAAAATTTTGAAAATTTTCAAAAAAAATTTTTTTTCAAAAAAATCCCACTTTCTTTTTGCCATTTTTCCATAGCTACACGACAATTTTTATCAGATTCAGTTGATTGTATTCCCAAAATAAGCCATCTCGCAGCTTCCTTCCTTTTAATTTCCTCATTAAATACAAGCCCCAAGTTAATAATATTTTTATCTTTATTAGCTAGCCATTTTAATTCTGTTCCGCTTTCAGGAAATTTAATTGATTGGAGTGAATCAGAATTTTCATTTAAAGATGATATTGTTGGTGTTGGGGGATTTTCTGAAATTAAAAATTTTTTTGGCGTTCTGTAATTTTTTACAGTATTTTAAAGTTAAAAACACACCTTGAGTTACAACTCGAGGGGGGAGTGGGAATTTTGATTTTTCTATTTGGAATATCGAAAGAGTAATTATACGTACGTTCGAATCCGAAGCCGTGGGACGTTTAATACAAGCTGAAATAGGAACTGCTCGATTTTTTTGAAACCGTGTCAACCCTGGAAACGATGCCTCTTTTGACACAAAAAAATCCCCAAAAATTAAATTAATCCAAAAAAGACCCTCCCCTTACCTCCATCTTTGCAATATTCTCCAAACCTTCCATTTAAACAAAAACAATTTCCATCAAAACAATTTCCTCCAAATAAACATTCTTTATTTTCTTTACATTCTTTCTCCTCCCCTTCAACCTCCTCTACCCCTTTTTCTGCAGGTTTTACACTAACTTGCGCACAACTAACTAGTTGAATTCGTTCATCCAATTCTACACTTAAACGGAGTGTACAAAGATTACAACGAAGACCTTCGGGTATTTGTGCCATCATTGAAACTATTGAACTGAAAAATTTTTATACATTTTCTCTGACAGTTAGAGAAAATCTCTTATTTTCCCATTGTCTCTCCCTCATTCGTGGGTGCTGTTCTCTCTTATTCACCGTTATTTATTGTAGAATCTCCCTCTTAATCCTTAGTTATCTCAAGCTGTTAGTTATATCAACAAGTTTCGGTTCCCATCCCTTCATCTATAACATATATCCCGTATTCCCATATATCTCCCATGGGAGTGGGATAAAGTATAGATACTACTATCCTGCCCCTTCATAGGTAAAATCTCTTACTTATCCTAGCAAGTTCTTTAATCTCTATCGCTTCCTACTTTGGTCATTTCCGTCCCGGGCTGGGATAGAATAGAAGTTTAAATCCTTCCCTACCTGTTTTTATCAATCATTCCTCTCTTTTCGTCTTTAATTATATCTAGCCGAGAGAGTAAATGCCCTCCAGAATCACTTGAAAATAATTCCAACTTTGCCAGTTCAACAGGCAAATGTGCAGGATCATGCCAGCGAACTCGAAATTGAATGCCAGAGAAAACATTATTTATTGGGTCTATTGAAAAATAAAAATAAAAATTTTTTATTTCAAAAACTTTTAGGGAAGGGAATTTAATAGAGGAACTTAATCACATTCCTGAACAGACCTTTAGGGTTAGTCCGAGACCCCGATTCTCCGATTTTATGTTTCGCCCCGACGATGATTTTTAGGACATTCCATGACCTTTCTCCCCGACAAGCTATTCCTCTACATCCCCGTTCCCGAAAAAAGTTCCTTCCCGACGAGTTCGGGACCAAAATTTCCAGTCATCTGAAAACTTTCAATTCCACCAAAATTAATTTTTTACGAATTTTTAACCAAGTAAAGTCCCGAAAGGCCTTAACTCGAATATTCATTTCTTTCCCCTCAAATCCCTCAAAATTATTATTTTTAATAATTTTTCAATTTTCTTCATATGTAATTCCAAATAATTAATATTTCAAATATCTTTTTCTCTTTCTATAAAAACAAGAAAAATATCCCCTGTGGTGATTTTGGTCATTTCTTTTCCAATTAGGTCATCGGCAACCCAACACACACACACAAACAAAGCCAATTAACCCATCCAAAAATATAAATTATTTTAATACAAAAATGTGTGAATTAATGGGGATATATTTTTGTTTTAAAAAAGAAATAAAAACTAGATTTATGACATCACAAAAAATTTAAAAATAAAATTATTAAAATCCCTTAAGGCAGTTTAGAGTTAATTAAGTAAAAATTAAAATATTTTTTAATTTAAAAGTTGGAAAAAATCGAGAAAAAAATTTTCAAAAAATTCTTAGGGGATAAAAATTTTTTAAATGAACAAAAGAAAATTTTTTCATCGTTATCTACTCAAAAAACGACAATAGGTATTGAACCATGCACCTCTCCGAACAAAACTCGAAACTTTCCCACTACACAAAACCTTTTAATAGCTTAAGTTTTTTAGCTTTTATTTATTATTAATTAATAAAAGGTTACTGTAAATGTGTAGAATAACTCAATTTAAATTAACATAACTTTGGAAAATGAGAACCTTTGGGCCTAAAATTTTGTTTAAAAATCATCAATAGTTCTAGCCAATTACTCTAAAAATTTCAGAATTTTTGGAGAATTATATCAGAATTTATGATTAAAAATGTCAGAATTTTTTAAAAAAAGTCCTCTTTTTTAAAGTTTTTGACCATAACTTTTTAAATACTGAACCAAAAATTATGAAATCTTCAGGGAATATAGTTGATACCTTTAAATATATCCATGCAAAATTTCGTGATTTAGGAGCCTTTTAGGCTATTTTATAAGCCTACGCCGAAATGCCCTACTCATTATAGAGGGAAATAAAGCTGTTTTTTGGCTTTTTAAAATTAAAAAATAATTTTTTAAAGAATTTTTTAATAGTTTTTTATTTATTTTAACCATCTCCTTCCATAAAAATTTAATATTTTCACCTTTTTCAGTGCTAGGAGTAGGACAAGTAGTCTCCGGCAGTCGTTGTGCCACAGGTCCATTTTCCAATAATCTAGCTATTGGCTCTACTAATTTAATACTTGGCTGGTGTTTTTGTTGTGAATAAACTAATTTTTGTGTTGAAAATACAAAAATAAATAAAAATAAAATTAATTGGGATTTTTTGTAGTTTAAGGGGATTTTGGTGGTTGTTGACCAAGAGGATTTAACACCCATTTTTAATGGGGAGATGAAAGAATTTTGGAGAAGACTATTTAAAATTAATTTTTTCTTGTTCCTTTCCAACAAAAATTTTTTTAATTAAAAAAATTTTTTAATTAAAAAAAAAATTTTTTTTAATTTATTTTGAACTAAAAAACGAGAGATAACGTAAAAAGAAGAGAATTTTCTCTAGCTATATAGTTTAATAATCTGTGATAACTAACGCATTTGGATATGTGTGAGGGTGGGATATTATTTTTTAGTGATTTTTAATGGAGTTTAACCAAGAAAAAATTTAATTTAATTTTAATCAGATTGACAGAATTTTTAAAAAATCGACGAGAGATAACGCAAAAAGAGTAGATTTTCTCTGCCTGTTAGAGAAAAATTTTAAAATAATTTTAAAAAATATATTAAAACATTAAATTAAATTCCTAATATAAAATTATTATATTTGTAATTTATTTATTTGTCTAAAATAAATGCAAAAAAATCTAGGTTGCCCTTTTGTTTATTGGGTAACTTCCGGTTTCTTTAATTTAAAAATTCAAAAAAAATTGTTTGAAAAGAAAATACAATGAAAAGAACAAAAATATACAAAATATTCATATAGCTGCTGTAAAACTTAGTAAAAGTATGAAAATAATTTTGTAAAAAAAAAAGGCGCCACAAAATAATTTGGGTGAACTGTGAGGAAGGGAAAGGGGGAAATTTTGAAGGAAAAAATTAATTATTAAATTAATTATTTAAATTAAAAGTTTTTAACCCTCTCACAGATTCTCTTGGATTTTCTGAACAAAAAAAAAATAAAAGAAAAATCTAGAATAAAATTCTTAGAAGAAAATCTAAGAATAAAACAAATCATAATTCTATTAAATATCCCTCACCTATCCCTGCTGTGATATCTTAGAGATTTTGTAATAGTGATGTGTTAGAGAGGACTAACTACGTTCTTAACAACCCAGGATAACTTAAAGATTGGTATATTTAAGAAGAAATGATTTAAAAATCTTAAGGTATGTAAATCTCTCAAACAGCGAGAGATAACGCAAAAATGAGAGATTTTCTCTAACCATTGAGTTTAAAATTTGGGATAACTAAAAGGATTGAGATATGTGTGAGGGTGGAAATTAATTTTCTAGAGATTTTATGATGAAGTTTAACCAAGAAAAAAATTTGATTTAAATTAGAACCCTAAATAGAACTTTAAATATAGACGAGAGAGTGTGTAAAAATGAGAGATTTTCTCTAACTTTAAAGAGAAAAGTTGCAAAACTACATAAATAAAATAAATTTAATAATAAAAAAATATTTTCTTAAAATTAAACCAGAATTTGTTGAGAAATTTAAAAGCGGAAGAAAAGAAAAGAAAAGAAAAGAAAATACAGTTAAAAATAAAAATAAGATAAAGTCAATGAAGCGGTTATTTGGGGGGAGGATTTATTGAAGGAAGGGAAGGATATTACAATTTTTATTGTTGCGCTCATCCCCCTTTCCAACAAAGTACAACAACACACAACTCTTCTTTTTTATAGGAGAGTTGATTTTACCTGTAATAACATTCCCAATATTCCCCCCTTTAAATTTTTTCTTCACAACTCAGCTTTGCTTAAATCCAAAAGATCGCTCGCTGAGAAATCAATCTTTGATCATGAGCGGGAGGGGGAAAGCTCAAAATCTCCATTTTATCCCTCTTTTTAGAAGATATCTCGGATCCTTTTCTACACCTCTCTAATAGTCGCCCACACTTATATGAATATTTAATTTCCCAATGCGGCGCCAAAACAACCTTCACGCCCCCACAGCACACTTCCTAACGACTTGCATCCCGTGAGCGTATGGCTCCGGGAGCTAGTTCCGGAGACGGCTACGAGCCGGAGCTAAGATTTTAAAAGCCCGGAGGCAGGAGCCGAAGCCAACAAATGCCCAATACCCACCAGCACTGCTCTGTTTCCCCAACTCCAACCTCTGAAGAAGGTTGTGATAAGATAGGGATTTGACGGAGATTGAGATATTTGAGAGGGAATACAAACAGACTGAAAAAACACAAAATCAGACTCTGATGGGTTCTGCAGCAGAATTCAGTTGATCTTCTGCCTTCCCCTCGCTATTACCTTTCAAGCTTAAAATCAACCAAAAAATAGCCAAATTTAGATATTTTTGTCACCGTAAATTTTCTTTATAAAATATCCCCTCATCTTTTTCTTATTTTCAACACTCAATTAAATAAATGTAGACAATTGTTTATCCATGCAGTTAATTGCGCATTTATTTTGCTTACTAAAGGTTTAAAGGCTTTTCAGAAAATTGTTTCTCCGCTATTTTTGGTTAGATAAACAATTGGATTTGTTCTTTTAAAAGTTCGTTTCCTTCTAATAGACGCCCTCTCTCTAATAATAGCCCTTTTTATTATAGAGGATTCTTTCTGAGGAGGGGCGATTATTAGAGAGGGGGATATTATTGAAGTAGAAACATCTAATATACACCTCTTTATAGTCCCGTCCTCTCTAATAGTCGCCCACTCGCTAATGAAGGTACTCTCTAATAGTAGCCCTTTTTATTAGAAGATTCTTTTGAGTGTGGGCGATTATTAGAGAGGGGGCTTTTATTGACTTAAAATACTTATAATACCACTTCTAGTCCCTCCCTAATTGGCGCCCACCCTCTTAAAAAGGTACTCTCTAATAGTAGAACTTTGTCTCATTGTCAGAATATAGCCCTCAACAATAATGACTCTCTAATCAACAATACTTGAAAAAGAATTCTGTCAAATAAAATTTAAATAAAAAAGACTGCTTAAAATAAAGCTTAAATAAAAATAGGAATTAAAAACGAATAAATAAATAAAATATAAATTTATTAGCGAAGGAAAGCAATGCAATAAAAAAAATAAATAATTGTGGCCAACTCGGCATGACTCTAAAAAATTTTCTTTTTCCTTACAAAA
The DNA here is from genome assembly GCA_902706615.1 of Meloidogyne luci. NCBI lineage: Eukaryota > Metazoa > Nematoda > Chromadorea > Rhabditida > Meloidogynidae > Meloidogyne > Meloidogyne luci. Next base: position 652,366 of record CACSLI010000045.1, on the reverse strand, counting down.
TAAATAAAGAATAAAGAAAATAAAATTCTTTTGTTAAGGAAATTGCGCAGATTTCTTTTTAAATAAAAATTTAATCTTTAAAAGGGTATAATTGGGTGGTTTAAGGGAGACAGACAATTAGGTTTTAATGAACTTGTTTTTTTATAAAATCAACAAATGAAGGTCTAGAAACTTGAAATTTTGCATAGATATGTCTAATATTGACAGCTAACAATTCTGAAAATTTCAGAATTTTTGGTTTTGTATTTCAGAATTTCTGGCTGAAAATATCAGAATTTTCGCGGAAAATGTCGATTTTTGTTAGTTCTTTGACCAGAACTTCTGAAATATTTATTCAAAAATTCTGAAATTTTCAGAATTAGTAGCTAACACCATTAAGCATATACATGAAAAATTTCATAACTCTAGGTTCTGATTTGGATATTTTACAACCTTCCGCCTAAACGTCATCAATCTCCCTCTCCCACAAACAACCCTTCTATAAATTATCAAAATAAATTAAAATAAATATTTTGTCTATTCAAAAATAAAATTAGATCATTTTAGCGCAGAAACGAGAGTGTAAGTAATTAAATAAAATGAATTGGATGGATTTTTGTTTTATTTTGGGGAAGACAACGGTCGCCTTCTATCAAAATAACTTATTAATTCTTCCGTTATCCGCTGTCCGATCAACAAAATATTTTTATATAAAAATAATCGCAATCGCCGCTCAAGACCTTCAAATATTATGTCTGGCACAAGGTCATCACTTCTTTGAAACAAATCTTTTTTTACAATTTTCTTGAGGGGTAAAATCGAGAACAGACCAGAAAGATTGAAATTAATACTTGGATAGGTGTGCGCAAAATTAATTCTATCGGGGGTGAAAACGCCAAAATATTAGATTGGCGTTCTTATTCCTTATAAAATATTTTTGGCGCACAGATAAAGTAGAATAATTTTTTATATTTTGTGTTTTTTGGCTTATTTTTAAACTAGAAAAATCATAGCGATTGCGTTTTCATTTACGAAAAAATTTAGGTAAAGATTTTAAGTTTCGTGCGTCGTGCGTCAGACGCTTGGAAAAAAATTTTCTTTCGTTCCTACTGAATTTTTCCCTTTTCCAAAATTTTTTTTAATTTTTAAAAATCTAAAAAGAAAAACTCAATCCCCTTAATACCTTTTAAAAGAAAAAATAACAAAAAGAAGACCAAATAAATATGTTTTAACTAATTTGCGTTAACCATTTAATTGTCCAGCTTTATCCAATTTAGAAAAAAAAATTCTTGAATTGTTTATTGGAATTAGAGGAAATTCTTGTTTTTTATTTATTTTTTATTTATTTAAATATACCAGTTTTTTAATCCAATCACGTAAAAAAATCTTCGACAATTAAAAAACAATTTAAAAAAATTATTTGAGTCAAGTCCATTAGAGTCTGAAAAATAGGGGGAGTGGGAAAGTATCTCCCCACAAAACTCAGACTCTAATGGATTTTCCCTCAATTATTAATTAATTAAATTAGAAGGGAATCAGAATAAATTTGAGAATAATATTTATAGACAATTTAGACAGAAAAAGTGAGAGGATTTAATAAAAAAAATATTTAGAGTTGATTATGAGAGAGAATATAAATTTAGGTTATGACCTAAAAATGCACTTTTTTCTTGTAATTTTAATTTTTCTTCTGTATTTTATTTTCTCTATTTAATTTTAAAAGATTAAAAATTAAATTTAGAAAATTTCTCAGAAATTTAATTTAAAAAATTTAAGAAAATCCTCCATTTCCTACTTAAAATCAAGGTTGGGGCCCGATCCGACCCGGTCGAAAGATCGAGTCGGGCATCGAATTTTGGCCCGAAAAAGATCTATCGGGCCGGCCCGATAGAAATGAAGCCAGAAAAAATGACTGAACGTCGGCCCGAATCGAAAACCTCAACCCTACTTAAAATAATAGACAAATAGAGATAAAAAATCACGATTGCGTACACTTATTTACCTGCAACTTTTAGTATTATGCTCTGAAAAATCATTCCTGCTAGATAAAATAATCCCCATATCCAGAGCTTTCGAACGATATAAAAATTATTTAAATCGGTTAAGAATAAAGAAAGGTATGGCCAAAATAAGGTCTCTAGGCAGCAATATTATTTTCGATTTGAAAAATTAACGGGGAAAAATTTAATTTTTTGGCGAAATGTTTAATTTAGGTATTTATTTCTCTAATTTTTAAGTGGGCTCCCCCATAAAATGTCGATTGCATATAATGGCGTTTCATAAAATGGCGCTAAGGCCAAAAACCCACAAAATGTCGAAAAAAGGCAAAATTAAAAAAAAAACTAAATTAAACTGGAAAAATAATAAAAAGAATCGCCAAAAACAACAAAAATAACAAAGCAAAACAAAAAATCTGAAAAATTATAACTATATTTTCATCAACTTCTTGTATTGAATGTACTTGGACCCTCTTTGAAAAGCTTCTAATCCCAATTGCAATTCAATTTGAGTAAGACCCACATACGTTGACGCAAGATATGCGGCAATGTCATCTGAAAATTGTTGCTGTTCTTGATTAAAATCAGACGATTCATCGATTGGAAAGAGCCGTTTTCCTGATTTCTGAAACTCGGCGAATTTAAGCTGATATTCAACTAAAAGATAAAATTATCCATCTTGGAAAAATTACTATAACAAATATAAGATAGGAAACAATTAATAACCTTTAATTGTCAAAAAACTATCAAAGCAAACAAACAAAACAAATAAAAACAAAAAATAAAAATTTTAGCGACGTTCTGTGGGTATTTGGCTTTAACGCCATTTTATGGATTCGACATTTTGTGGGTTTTAAACTTAGCGCCATTTTATGGATTTTTACCACTTTCGACATTTTGTGGGTTTTAAACTTAGCGCCATTTTGTGGATTCGACATTTTATGCGGGGGGTACGGCCCACTTTGTCGCGCGGCCACATTGTCGCAGAGCCATAACTTGCTTTAAGATTTCCGAATCTTTCCAAATTTAGTATTAAACGATTCCTCTCATCGAGCTAAAGAGTTTGGTACCAAAATTGATAAGGGCCAGAAATTTTTTAGCAAGTTATGGATCTGCGACAATGTGGCCGCGCGACAAAGTGGGCGTGTCCCTATGCGGGCACGTTTTAAGTGTCTCTCCTATTTTTACACACTATTTTCACACACGGCTAAAATTAAATAAAAAATAAATTGTGGAAGAAGAAATGATTCTCAAATATTTATTTTTGTTGTTAATTTAGTTTAAAAAATTTATTTTTTATTTTTATTTAAAGAAAAGAGGAAATGTTTGGAAATTCTCAAATGACAGATGAAGAGGTTTTTTGGTTTTTTAAATTAGTCATTTATTTTAAATTACTCATAGCTTCAAGAAGAAATTAAATGGCAACGAGAACATGAGGAATTGCACAGAAAACATCAGGTTTTGAATTTTTGGATTTTCTAAGGAAAGTAGAGGGCATTTGAGGAAATTGTCTAAAAAAATTTTTGTCTGGTGTGTATTGTCTCTCTTATACAAGTCTAAGTGTTCGTACACTATCTCTTCTTTTGTCTAACCAAAAAGGAAGTTCTTTCCGGAAAATATATTAACAGAGAACTTTCCGGAAAATTTGGGTCAATACGTTCCGGAAAATAATGTTAGACAAAAATGAAATAGTGTGTATTTCATAAGAGAGACATTCCCTGACAGACAAAAAACTATTTAAAAAATTTTTCTTTAGTGTGTATTGTCTCTCATATACAGTCTACATATTTGTGGTCTGTATCGTCTTCTGTCTAACTATAGACTGGAAGGGACGACTTTCCGGAAAATGTTTTACGGAAAAATTAAGTAACTATAATTTCTTCAATGTGTTAGACAAAAAACGAAATAGTGTGCAATTCTGTGTATAAACATAAGAGAGACCCCTCTTGACAGACAAAAATTTTTTATTTTTAATTAAAAATCCTCTAAAATTAAATTAAGGGTCATGATGCAATGCATGCCGAAATGTTTATTGTTTTTATTGTTTCTATGATCATTGCCCAAATTTGTTTAATGATTTGGAGAAGAAAACATGTTCGGTCATATCAGGTTTATTTTTTAAAAATTTTTGAAAAAATTTTTTTTCCTTCTCACAGATTGTAACACTTCTCGGCTTGTGGCTAATTCCATTAATTATTTGTTTACAAAAATTTTGGTGGCGATTTTTGCTAAGTTGGGTTTTGTTTACTTCTGCAAGTTGGTATATTTGGTGGAGAGTTAATCAAACTGTTATTATGGGAAGTACTCCAAGGTTTTTTTTTCAATTTTTTTGAGAATAGGGATCAGCGGGGTTGGGGAATATGTCTGGGTTTTGGGCGCGGGTTAAAATTTTTTCTTCCGAATGTGGTTTCGGGTCGGAAAATATTTGAGATATTGGGACCAAGACTATCTCGAGTAACAGGCCCATTTTTTGAGTAAACCAGCCCATCACTGATATGAAAGAAAAATTAAAAGGATTACTTTTAGAATAATTTTCATATCAAGGATGGGTTTATCATCCTTCTGTCATCCATAATCTTCAAGTTGCAATGGGTCAACTCTCAAAAAATTTTTTTGAATTTTGCAAATTTTTTTAATTTTTTAGACTAGTCTACAAATATTTTCTTTTTCTTCACAAAATGAGTTATATTTTTGGAATTATTGGCTATTTTGCTTTACTTTTTACTTTAATTGGAATAAATTTAATTTTCGGAATTAGACCAAATACATCTTTGGATTTTGGAATTCATTTTTTGTTTTATGGACTTTATTATGGAGTGTTAAGTAGAGATTTGGCACACATTTTGACTGACAGACTTGCCTGCAAAATTGGGGTATTTTTTTGAAATTCTTATTTGGGGAAATTTTGAGGGAGACTAAGAAAATTTAGTTTTTGTGTAGTTTCCCTCCCATAAGCCCCGCCTCTTTTCTCTATCTTCCTTTTATTTATGGGTCCAATGAAAATTTATAAGTCCAAAAAAAGTCCTTTGGACTTGTAAACTAGACTAGAGCCAATTTGGCTTTTTCCTAGAAAAAATTTATAAAACGAGACATTTTGTCCCAGAAAGTCAAGAAGACTGGATCCATTCATTTTTCAGAGTCACAATCGAAAAAATTTTTTATTTTTTTATTTTTCTCCTCCCAAATATTTTTCCTTCCCCTCATTCCTCGTTGTATTTTTAATTTAAAAAATTTTTTTAAAGTATTTTACTCATGATGGTTTACCCAAAAGAGTATTAGAAAATGGTGTTTGTGCTGTTTGTGGTAATGCTTTACATTCTTTATCAGAAAATGGAAGTCATTTAAATTTACAAAATGGGCATACTCCAACGGTGCTTTCTGAAGCTATGGAAGTTGAAGAAGAAAAGGTTTTTTTATCTTAAAAAATAGGAAAAAATTTTGAAAAACGATTTAATGATTTTGGGTATTTCTATTTAATTTTTTATCAATATTTATTGGTAGAAATTTTGTAGCACCCTCACAAAACACGGAACATTTTTTAAATTAAAATTTAAAAAAAAATTCTAATTTTAAAAATATTCCGTATTTTTGTCGTCCCCGTACTTTTTGTAGAACCGCGTTTTGTCTTTCCGTGTTTTGGAATGCCTCGTTTTGCCCCTCAACTTTTCTCCACTTCCATAAAAACACACTAATTTTAAATTTTATTTTTTAATTTCTCTAGATTTATACACTTTCTTGTAATCATGTATTCCATGAATTTTGTATAAGAGGTTGGTGTGTAGTAGGAAAATTACAAACATGTCCTTATTGTAAAGAAAAAGTTGATTTGAAGAGAATGTTCAAAAATCCGTAAGAAAATTTTAATATTAAAAAATATTTTTTTGTCATTCATTTAAGTTGAAAAATAGAGAAATAGGTTCATTAAGAGGAGAAAACTTTTTAAGAAATTTCCTCGAAGGATTTTTCGGAATTGGTCTTGTCCTTAGATTCTCACAAAATATCACGGAACATGTCGAAAAATGCACGAAAATATGCAAAATTTCCTGAATTCTTGAAAAAAAAAATTTTTGCACGAGAGGGACGAAATAGGGTCCTAAAATCTCGGATCAACGTAATGAAACCGTTAAAAAACACGGGACTTCAAGACATCTTTCACATCGTTTTGTGAACCCCTAAAGTTATCCACCTTTTTTAAATTTCTTAAATTATTTTTTATAATTAAATTTTTCCATTCCTTTTTTTAGATGGGAAAAGCCTCATTTATTTTATGGTCAATTGCTTGATTGGGTGCGTTATTTGGTTAGTTTTTTTAAATTTTTTATCAAAAAATATTTTTTTTATAATATTAGGTCGCTTGGCAACCTATTATTGTAATGATTGTTCATTTTATTAACACATACATGGGACTTGAATAATTTTTTTGTTAAATTTTATTTTTGCTGTAAAACTATTTTTTCTTGTAATTCTACAAAAATAAATTATTTTTAAAAATAATAAAAATCTTATACACCGATTTCAGGCAACAATAAAGTGAAATAGTCAAAAATGAAAAATAATTTTCTAAAGTAGCAGCATATTTTAATAAATAATTTGGTAGGTGAATATACGGGTTATGTATTAATACAAAAGTAATAGATCTTTTAAAGTCGGAATTAAAAAAAATGGGAGCGAGAGCAGCCTAAATACCGCCGAGCTATAACCTCGTTCAGAATTATTTCCTATCCTTATCCCGGAATGCTCCCATGGATTAAATTTAGTTTTGATGCTACTTTTGTAAAATTCCTTCCTCAATAATGTAGTATTTTACTTTTGTATGTATTATACATTCTACAAGTAAAATATAATTCCCAAAAAAATATAATTTTTCAAAAAAAACCTCAAAATTAATCAAAATAGTGGTGATTCCCTTTCTTCGTAAAAATTTGTTTTGACTTGATCGACGACGGGTCTGATTGAGTTGATTGATTTATTGCATCCTTATATTCCTCCAAATTTTTCCTTTGATATTTTGGAAGTGTCAATTCTCCATTTTTATACCAACCAATTAATTCTTTATACATATTCTTCCTTTCCTAAATTGTTAAAATTCTTAAAAAACAAGCAAATGGATAACCCCTTCCTAACCTGATTCCTTAATTATACACTATTTTAATCCAGGGTTTAATTCGGTTTCGCCTATCCTATTCTATTTAGAATAGAGTGTAGAAAAGTCGTAAACCGGTGATCCCAAAATGAGCCTTTTCAGAAGGTCCTGCGGAATTAATCTTCTCAGTAATCCCGTTTTCCACTCAGAATTCCAGAATTGAAAAAACAAGCAAATGGATAACCCCTTCCTAACCTCATTCCTTAATTATACACTATTTTAATCCAGGGTTTAATTCGGTTACACTATTTTAATCCAGGGTTTAATTCTCTTAGAAAATATCCCTTGCCCCAGATATCAGCGAAAACTTTAATTAAAAACCCTTTAATTCCAATAATTAGATAACCTCAATATTTTGCCTCATTCCATACCATCTAGACATCCAAAACCCAACAGACTTTGTATTTGCAAAAATTACAGAAGATGTTGCAACATAAACAGGGATTTTAGACATTCCTCCATACGTCACCATAGTACCTCCAAGCTCGAGAGCACGGCTCAGAAACATTCCACTCTTTCCTCCAACACAATTTAAAGCCAATTTTGCTTCGAGTTTTTTGGAACGAATTAAAGTTAAAAACTTTAAGAAAAAATTTTTAAAAAATGTGGAATTTTAAAAATTTTTAAACCTCTTCTTCTGTATATACTTCGTCTGCGCCAGATATTTTCAATTTATTTTTTAATATTTCAATTTGTGGCCGGTCTCTAACAACATTTACAGTCTTCACTCCCAATATACGACAAATCTGAATTATTGTTGAAACCAGAGCTCACAAAAATTAGGTTTCGTGACTGCCTTGGGAAAAAGAGAGGAAAGAAAATGGAGACCCTTTTCCTATTTTCCTTAAGGAAAAATTAGGTAAGTTTTCCCATTTTCCTTTAAACTAGAAAAAAGGAAAAATTTTCGTACAGCCCTGGCTGTAGTTTATTGCTCCGACGTTGTCTGTTTAGAAATCGGACGGTTCCTGTTCTAGATTATTTTGTAAACGGGTTGATGGTTTAGGGCTTCCCTAGATTGAGGAAAGCACCTTTCATAATTTAAAAATAGTTTGGGGGAAAACATATCTAATAATAATGAAATATTCAAAAGTTTCCCCTTGAGACCTCAAAATTATTTCAAAAAATTTTTTGGCCCATTTAAACTATCAAAAAATTAAAAACCTGTATTACATAATGACCAACAGAAGAATTAGCCCCATTTTGAACAACTATATCGCCATAAGATAAATTCACAAAATCTTTAAGCATTCTATAAGCAGTTGAAGGATTTGTCTAAAAAACCAAAATTTTTAAAAAATTTATTTAAAATTCCAAAAAAACCTTTAGTATTGACAGAAAAATAAAATCTTTAACATCTCCCTCAACCAAAAAAAGTTCTTTAGAATCATAAATACCGTGAGAGCACCAAGTTCCAATACCAGAAATTGCAGGGACTATAAGGTCATTTTCTTTAAACTCAACAACGTCGCTTCCCACCTTAAATGAAAAAAAAATGTTGAAAAAAATTTTTTGATAAATTTGTTGTTTGATTCCTTTTCCCCATTTTTTTCCTTTTCCCAAAAAGTTCACCCTTTTTGACGGTTATTAAAGAACATTAATTTGCTGATATAATATTGGTTTAGTAATTTAAGAAATTCAAGGACAACAAATTTTACTAAATAAATTTACAGAAGGTAGAAGATAGTCCCAGACCCGTGTAGGATTTAATACAAACAATAAAAATATTAAAAATCGCTAAATGAGGCTAAATAAAAATTCAGTTTTGAAAGTTTAGATTTTTAAATTTCTTATAATTATAACCTTGATAACTTGCGCACATCCTTCATTTCCCCCGACTGCAGGAAGATTCGGCTTAATTGGATAAACTAAAATAAATGTACATAAGAGAAGAAAAACATCTGTGATCAGGTACGCAGCCAGGGGAGGCTTAGATGCCGAAATTTTCAAAACGATTCCTTCCACCCCTCTCCAAAAATTTTTCTGAGTGGTCTGTAATCGGATGACAAAATTAGAGATAAACAGGGACAGCCAAATAAAAATGGATTTATACAGCCCCTACAGAAATATTACCTCACTAGTAAATTAAGATAGATCGAGATGGACTGATCAAAATTTTTCTCGCTTTTTGTTCCCTTTTACAATTTCTTTTCGTTTCGGAACAAATTACTGGGTTACCTGTCCCTTATATTTCTCTAATTAAAAAAATCAAACCTCCTTGCAATTGATTAATATCTGAAGGATTTATAGGTGCAGCTAACCATCTAACCAAAACTTGTTGCTTTTCGAGTTTGTCAAATTCCAATTCTTTATTGGATAAAGTCAAAACCTTCAAAATAAAAATTTAAAAAAAAGAAAAAAATACTTCTGCAGGATTCCCATGTTCACGATAAATTAATTGTTGAATTGGTTGAGTAAAAAATCTTGTAGAATTAATAAAATTGGTAAGTTTAGTTTTGTAAAAGAGCATCTCTAATAAAAAAATTCCTTAAAAGTATAATAGTCAAACGTTTAGAGGAATGTGGCGAAACACAAAACTGTAAAAAAACATTCAGCCCCGATTCCCAAAATCGGGAATTTATCTTTTTTTGTCAGCAGGATCCCTGATATGTATTAGATATGTTTCAATTACGGGGAAGATTGTTTCAATTGAGATATTTTTTCAACAACAGAGGGATGTTTTTATTGGTATTATGATGTCGTTTAAACACTATGGTATTAAGGCGTCTTTAGTATTCAGGAGGCAAAGCCCTTTTTTCAGAGATCAACCTCCCACGAAACTTGAATCGTTCAGAAGACTCAAGTCCGTATCGAAAAAAAATTTTTTAAAGGTAAAAATATTTTTAAAAATTGAATATTTTTAAAAAAATAAACAAAAATAAACAGAAAAAAATTTTTTTTATTGTCGCAAAAATAAATAAGAATTCTCAATCAAAAATCAAAGAGAGAGATCGTTTCAAGTAAATTATAATGTTTTTTTGTGATCAAATTTTTTAAACCAGAAACCGGAATATAACATTTTTGAGCATATTTTTAAAGAGAAAATAAAATAATTGGAAGATCAAAATTTTTTGGTTTTTCGAAAAAAAAATTTTTATTTTTAATTTTTAAATTACTTTTCCTTTCATTTTAAATTCAATTGTTGTTGTTCTTCCCCTGTTGAATCTCCTGAAAAGCATCCGCCATCTCAATAAACGTGGTTGCCGCAGTTCGAAGCATAGTGGCCACTCGCTGATGAAGAAGAGTACATCCATGACATTGCGATGTAGCTGAAAACGAAAAATACTTAAAGTAGACCCAACTTTTAGATATGCCGTTGGGATGGAAAAATCCTATCCAATAATGAGGCAAGTGAAAATAGGAGGGAATCACTCATTGTTAGGAATTAAATAAGGAGGGGGATCTGTTATGTTATGCTTACATAAAAAGAGTCTTGCAGAAGAAAACAACATTCAAAAGAAGGAAAGACAAAATCACGTCTCCTCATTCTACATAAATGGTATTTTGTTCCTCAAGACGCTTTTTATGTAAACACAGCATTATGGAGGGATCAAATAGAGGGATCACTTAGGGTCAACCAATCACCCAGTGGCCAACCAACTTTTAAGAAGGATATCTATAACGTGAAGTATCTAATTCTGACTATGAGTAGGATACGGGTCAGGAGTCAGGCTATTCAGGGATTTCACTAGATCCACAAACCTTAAGTCTGAGGTCATAAAATAGAGATTTGTCCGTTTTTGGGAGGTAAATAAGTGTGACAAAAATTAAGAAAAAAACTAACAAAGATTTGTCGGAGCGACACTTCCACTGTTGATACCCGAAGTAGCCGTTCCTCCACTCATAACAGACGCAGAACACTCGACAATGGTCTTTGATGTCGGTTCAAGAACAATATCCGGTTGAGTTTGAAAAGCCACAGCAGCATTACCTCCAAACGGAACAGGCTTATTATCCACAGGAGATTTTATTGGAATGTTGTCAGTCTTGGGAATCCATGGAGCGTTGGTGTCCATACGCGCAGACGAATCAAAGCCAAGTTCAGGCAAAGCTTCAGACGGGACTGAAAAATTAAGTTACTAAGGCATACATAAGTTCAAAATAAAAACCTTTAGGTTGTGGAGGCACGTAAGAAGGCAAACGTTTAACCTGGATTGTTTGAGACAAACCACCACGTCCACCGCTTAATTAAAAAAGATGATTAAATATTAATGAGGCTAATTTTTTAAAAAAATAAGGAAAATTCTGAGGGAATTCAGGACCAGCATAGACACACGTAAATGTTATTTTGAGCCATGAAAACCATCAAGTTCACCAAACAAATATAAGAAAAAATAACCTGTAGTTAAAATGACTAACAGCAGTCTCAACTTGAGGACGAGATCCTCCCCTTCCCTGTCCGCTTGATTCCCCTCGCCCTCCTCCACGACCACGTCCATTAAATCCACGGCCTTGACTACCATTAAACGACTGATTCTGATCAGATTTGTTAATTCCCCGAGGTGGTCCACGACGATGCATAACCATTTTAATTTGAAGAAAGCTGATATAAGTTAGTAAATACTAAAAGGGAAAAGATAAATCATAAAAATGAACATAAGAATCAAAAAATATAAATTGAAAAGCCAACAAATTATGAGTCAAATCAGTAGAAGACAAAAAATTTTTATTAAAGCATATCTTCAGGAATATATAGTAAAGTCAAACAAACGAAAATTCTCGTTAAAAATAAATCAACTGTACTTATTCCTGTTCAACAACTTGAGAGGTAACTTCAGCATCATATTCAAGCTCGTCGTCGACAGTCGCATCTTGATATTGCTGGTACTCAGAAATCAAGTCGTTCATGTTGGACTCGGCTTCGGTGAATTCCATCTCATCCATACCTTCGCCAGTGTACCAGTGAAGGAAGGCCTTGCGACGGAACATGGCTAAACGAAAAAATTGGTTTTTGAACAAGAAAAAATCGTTTACCCGTGAATTGCTCAGAGATGCGTTTGAACAGTTCTTGGATGGCGGTGGAGTTGCCAATGAAGGTCGCAGACATTTTGAGACCACGTGGAGGAATGTCACAAACCGCAGTCTTAACGTTGTTTGGAATCCATTCAACAAAGTATGACGAATTCTTGTTTTGAACCGACATCATCTGATCGTCAACCTCACGCATTGACATATGTCCACGGAAGATGGCGGCAACAGTCAAATAACGTCCATGACGCGGATCACAAGCAGCCATCATATTTTTAGCATCAAACATTTGTTTGGTCAATTCCGCAACATTTTGAGCTTGGAAAGCAACAGAACCTTTGGCTGCGAGTGGAGCAAATCCAGGCATGAAGAAGTGAAGTCGAGGAAAAGGCACCATATTGACAGCCAACTTGCGAAGGTCTGCATTCAATTGACCAGGAAAACGAAGGCACGTAGTAACTCCCGACATTGTATAAGAAACTAAAATAAAACCCTTAAGATTAGTTGAGGCGATAAAAATAAACCAAGATGGTTCAAGTCACTATATGTTGGGTTAGGAAGTTTCAGAGTGCGGAAGCAAATTTCATACAAAGCCTCGTTGTCAATACAATAAGTCTCATCAGTGTTCTCAACAAGTTGATGAACAGAAAGAGTTGCATTGTAAGGCTCCACAACCGTGTCAGAGACCTGAAAAATTGAAAAATGAAGTCGTTTAATAAGTTAAAAAGTACCTTAGGCGACGGAACGACAGAGAAGGAAGACATAATGCGGTCTGGATACTCCTCACGAATCTTTGAAATGAGCAAAGTTCCCATTCCAGAGCCAGTTCCACCACCAAGCGAGTGAGTCAATTGAAAGCCTTGAAGACAATCACAACCCTCAGCCTCTTTTCGAACGACATCCAAAACATTGTCGACCAACTCAGCGCCCTCAGTGTAATGTCCTTTGGCCCAATTGTTGCCTGCTCCACTCTGGCCAAAGACAAAGTTGTCAGGACGAAAAAGACGCCCATACGGCCCAGCCTTGATAGCGTCCATTGTCCCCGGCTCCAAGTCAACAAGAACAGCACGCGGGACATACTTTCCACCTATAAAGTGAACTGATTAAAAACATCAAAATTAAAAAAAACCATAAGCCTCATTGTAGTAGACATCCATCCGCTCAAGCTGCAAAGGAGAATCTCCTTGGTACGAGCCATCAGGTTGAATTCCATGCTCATCAGAGATGACCTCCCAGAACTTAAAAATTTTAGAAATTGACAGTTCTATAAAGGTTTTGAAAAAACCTTGGAACCAATCTGGTTTCCGCACTGTCCAGCTTGAATGTGAACGATTTCACGCATTATCGATTCTTTACGTTTGTTAAATAGAAACAATTTTTACTTAAAAAATACTCTAAAAAGGAAAACAAATTAAATACAACCCTTTCTATCAATTTTTCAATTCAACAAAATAATCTGGAATGAAATTTTTAAGATGGAAAAGTGTCCTTTTATAAAACTTTTAAACAGAATTTAAAATTTTTTGGGCGCGCTTTCGTGTTGAAAAGTCGAAAATACGTTTGGTCTAATTACATTTCGTCACTGGGATTTGGTTATCTTCCCCGCTCATGAAAAATACCTTGGTCCATTGGGATAATGCTTGGTTTCTAGGGAAGGATTGAGGAAGGTTCGAACCTTTTTGACCGAAATTATTTTTTAAGCAAGGAGAAATTTTCGGGATTGACTAAAGTTTGTGGCTAATTGTTTGTTCGTCTCAACTTCTCGTTTAATATACCTATTTTCAAAATGTCCAATCAATTAATGTCATTTTACTTAACCAAATCCCTTTGATATTTTTATAGGGCTTTGAGATTTATTTTTCTTGCTTTTTTTAGTGACTTGGAGTTTTGGGCATTTATATCGAATCTTAAAATCTCGAATTCCCTTTAAAGGGACAGGAACGCGGAGAAGATCTATGTCGTGAATCACACGCTTTTACAAGTAAATCTTGGGTCAAAGTTGCGTGTGTGTTAGTGTTTCGCTGGAAGTTCCGGTTCGGGTAGGCCGGAAGTTCCGGCATTTTGGTTCCGGTTACGGTTTGCTTGTAAAGTTCCTGTTCTGGTCAAAACTACAGTTCAGGTTCCGGTTAGATTTGCGGTTCCGGCGAAACATCTAGTATGAGTCCACAGCTATTTTTAATATTTTCACTTTTTCTTCCCATAAAACCTTTTTGGGAACGGATTTTTTTATTTCGTTTACTTTTAAAATTTTACAGTTCTATCTTTTTCAGGAAAAAATGTTTAAAACTTTAATATTCTTACTTCTATTGAGTTCCACAATTGCGGACAGAATTCTTTTGCTGGTAGACAATTCGGAAACTGTTAAAACTCATTCAGAGTTCATCAAATCAATCGAAGGAAGGGGACATACAATTAAAACAAGTCAGGCAGATAGCTCCGATTTGGCTTTGATTAAATTTGGAGAGTTATTGTTTGAACATTTGATTATACTTGCTCCTTCTGTTGATGGTTAGTTTACTTAATTATTTTTTTGGCAGACTTTTTTGCCAAAAACTATAAGTTTTTGGCTTTTTTTTAAAAAGCTATCTGTATGTGGTTCAAGAATGTCGGATCAATTTTCTAACTCAATATTAAAATTCTTTGGGGTATGGGGACGCATTTTTTGATCTAATGTCTTTCAAGAAACTTGAACGCTAGCTTCTGATTATCTGATTACCTATAACCCGTTTTCTGATGATCTTTTTAGAAACTCTTAGAAAATGTGCCCTTCCTCATGAATATCCTATAATTTTAATATATTTCTTTTTTTAAGAATTTGGAGGGGCCATAAGTGTTTCTGAAATTTCAAACTTTATCGACAAAGGCGGAAATGTTTTCTTCACTGGAGGTTACAACATGGGCGATGCTATTAAAGATCTTGCAGCAGAAGTAGGCTTTGAATTTGATGACGACAAGACCTCTGTTATTGACCATTTTAGTTATGATGCCAATTTGGTTTGGTTTACCCTTCAAAATTTTTTTATTTTTCTCATTTTAGGACAACGGCAACCACACTACAATCATCGTCCCAAACACTCAATTGGTCAGCGCTCCTTTAATTACTGGTGTTGGTAACTCCAAATTGGGCCCTCTTCTTTACAGAGGCGTTTCTCTAATTGCTGAAGGTTCTAATCCTTTGCGTTTTGTGATTATGACTGCGTCATCTACTGCATTTTCTTTTAACCCTAAAAATCCTGTTGAAGAGGTAACTTTAATATTTTGAAAGATTTTGAGCTTTAGGATGTGTAAAACTTAGGTAACCTTCCGTCCCGTTTTTTTAGCGTGTCAATTTTCCCGTGGATGCCCGAATTCAGGAATTTAATTTTTATGTCGGGAGTATTTCTGCCTTCACACTAGGCACTAACAATAAGCTTATAACTTTATATTAGAGACTATTTCCAAAAATAAGCTTTAACTTTAATTTAACTCATCTTCCCTTGGGTCAGGTGAGTTTATGATTCCTTGGTCCTTTGGTTCAGCTTCGTCTCCTTTATTGGATTCTGAAGAAGTTTAAATTTCTTTGTTATATTTTTAGACTCCGGGAGCTGTTGGAAAATCCACAATTTTAATTGGCGCAATGCAAGCTAGAAATAATGCTCGAGTTTTGGTCAGTGGTTCTATTGATTTCTTCTCTAATGAATTTATCAATGCGAATGCACAAAAGGCTGGAACTACTGAAAAGTTTGATTTTTAAAATTTTTTCAATTTTCTAAAAAACTTTTTTAGATCAAAAAGTGGAAATTCTGAATTGGCAAAAGCTTTAAGTATGTGGGTTCTCAAAGAAGAAGGAGTTTTGCGTATCAAAACAGTTAAACATCATGTAGTTGGACAAACAACACCTCCAACTGAATACACAATTATGGACAATGTGGTTAGTTTTTTGGGGCAATTTGACAGAAATTATTGAAAAAAATTAAAGCACTATGAAATCAATATCGAGGAGTTAAAATCAGGCAAATGGCTTCCTTTCAAAGGCGATGATGTTCAACTTGAATTTGTGCGTATTGATCCTTTTGTTAGAACTACTTTGAAGAACAATAGTAATTTTTATTTTCTTTTTTAAGAATTTTTTCCTAGAGAAGACCCATTACGTCCCTGATTCGTGTGGAGGAAAAAAATTTCCAAAATTTTCTCGGGGTCGATCGGGTAGGCAGATGATTAAGAGTCGGGCTTTGTTTTGGAACATTTCTTTGATCGTGTATTGGGCCAAAAAAAAGAAGCTGGGTTTTTGGTACCCTTTACACCCCTGATTCGTGTGGAGGCCTTCCTTGTTCCTCGGTGAATTCCCTTCCCCATTGAACGGGTGTTGAACTCTAATTTGAAAATTAACTTTAACTAATCAAAATTATTCTAGATGGACGCCTTTCTACAAGCTTTAAAGTGCCTGATGTTTATGGCGTTTTTAAATTTTTGGTTGACTATCATCGTATTGGCTATACACATTTATACGATGTTCAACAGGTTTTTCTTCCAAATTTATTTTAATTTTTATTTTTTAAAAAATCCTAGGTTTCGGTGCGTCCACTCAAACACACTCAATATGAAAGATTTAGTCGTTGTGCTTATCCTTATTATGTTTCTGCTTTTTCGATGATGATTGGGGTATTTCTTTATATAAACTTGGGTTTATATTTTAAAAAATATTTTTTTAGCTTATACTCTTCAGCTTTGTCTTTCTTTATTACAAAGAACCGAAGGATGTTACTTCACAGACGACTACAACAAAATCTGGACAGGGACAAAAAGCAAAGACCTCTTAAATTTTTTACCTGTAAAGTTTGTTTTATGTTAAGGAAGGGTTTAAGGCAATGAATGCTAAAAATTATGACTGCCAAAAATGTTTTATTTGGGAATTCTTACAATTAGAGGGTTGACATTGTTCACTTCTGATTTTAATTCTCCTATTTTTTTTTTCGTCGACCTTTATGAAAAAATTAAAGTTTTGAAATAAATTAAGGATGTGAAAAAATTATAAGGGTATGGCAATGGAAATACCTTATTTTTAGAATAATTCCTCTTTTTTCCTAATTTTCTAAAACTGGGAAATTTATTCAAATTGAAAAAATAATAATTTTTTAAATATCAGATGGTGCTATAGTTGCAGAAATTAATTTTGATGGTGATTTAATTGCCGTGGGTGGCCTTGAGTCAAAGTTAAATGCAGCTATGTGGACAAAATTACAACAATAATTATGGCCAAAACGATGCAAGACTCTTGGAGCAAGGTGGACAAGGCTGTCACCAAAAAATTCAATCCGATTTTTCTTGAGATACCTTTCTTTCCCTTTTCTCCTAAAAAATTGAAAAAAAAATAATTTTAAAATATTAGATCGTGCGATTTTGGCAGAAGTGTATTTTTGGAAATTTGGGCGCCGTAGCTGGAATCGGAGCAAAATTAAAAGCCGCAAAGAGGTGCGGTATCCATACAATTCTTATGCCTCAAACCATGACAAATGCATGGAATCGTTTGGAAAGAGGATTTTAAAATTATTTTTCGCGAGTTTTTAACCGAATGGCGCCGAATTTTTTTCTAACCGAATTTTTCAAAAATTATTAAAAAATTTATTTATTTCTCCTTCTCATTTGATTTGCAAGACCCGGAAAAATGAACTCGAAGGCCTCCTGATATTTGTTCACAATTTTTAAAGTAAAATTTTTTTTCAAATCCTTATCAAGTCGATTCCATGCATCTGTCATGGTTTGAGGCATAAGAATTGTATGGATACCGCACCTCTTTGCGGCTTTTAATTTTGCTCCGATTCCAGCTACGGCGCCCAAATTTCCAAAAATACACTTCTGCCAAAATCGCACGATCTAATATTTCAAAATTATTTTTTTTCAATTTATTAGGAAAAAAGGGAAAGAAAGGTATCTCAAGAAAAATCGGATTGAATTTCTTGGTGACAGCCTTGCCCACCTTGCTCCAAGAGTCTTGCATCGTTTTGGCCATAATTATTGTTGTAATTTTAGTCCTCATAGCTGCATTTAACTTTGACTCAAGGCCACCCACGGCAATTAAATCACCATCAAAATTAATTTCTGCAACTATAGCACAATCTGATATTTTTTAAAAAAATTATTTTTTTTTCAATTTAAATAAATTTCCCAGTTTTAGAAAATTAGGAATTATTCTAAAAATAAGGTATTTCCATTGCCATACCCTTATAATTTTTTCACATCCTTAATTTAATTCAAAACTTTAATTTTTTCATAAAGGTCGACGAAAAAAAATAGGAGAATTAAAATCAGAATTGTAAACGAAATGCATATGAGTTTCTATTTTTAATAGAAACTCATAAATTTCCGAATAATCAACTCACAAAAATTGTAGTATGTATCTAAAAAGTTTAATATGAGCTATTTTAAGCTTTAGCCTCCTAGTCTATTTCTCTTTAATAAGTTCACAAATAGTTGACAAATTAGGATATTTGCTTTTTTTTTAGGATGGGTGGTTATTTGACTTGATTTCACTTACATTTTCCTTTCTTCAAACTCTTCCTTACTAAATTTGTGATTATCTTTAACTTATATAAATCTTGTTGGCTATCATCTTAAAGTATTTTGTTGTCAATATATCTAATAAGTTACTTTTTTTGGGGTTAATAAAGCTTTATTTTCAATTATTATTTTTTAAAATTTATTTTTAATAAACCTGATATCTATTTTTTAAATATTTTCGATTATATATTTATTTATAGAAACAGGCTGCTAATATAATAATGGCAAAACATTATGTCTTCAAGATGATGGTTATGAATGAGTTTAGTTTATTTTTATAGTTTAATAGGATTAAAGTTTTTTTTTATTTTGAGAGGATCTTAATAGGGTGTTTAATTGCTAGCTTTATTTTTATGACTAGCGGTTAGGGCTGCCTGGGTTTTCCGTTATAATGCCGACACTGGTTAATATTTTTTTAAAAGGCTTTTTAATTTAGGATCCTTTACTCTTGCCTAGGTTTGTCGTTTCAGGGAAAGTCTTCAGATACCGGAACTGAAGAATCCTCGGTTTGTCAGATCGGTATCACTATTCATGGATCCCTACCTATATCTCGAATACAATTCTACTCATTTAAGCTTCCACTTTACCTCTCTTTTTTGATATTTAGTAAAAATATTTAATATTTAACTTTTTCCAAGTATTCCTTGAATTTACAGAGATAAGGATGGAACAAAAAAAGCAGCAGAAGAAGATGTAAGCCCCAATCAACTCTTATATGGCCCACGAATAATAAATCCTGAAACAACCAAAAAACGACCGAAGCCACAAAATTCAATTCCTCGTTCAAAATCTCCTGATGACATCTCTCTTCATTCAATTTCTTCCTCTTCCACCGATTTATCTTCGCCCCCTAGAGCATTTCCGAAAAGATCAAAAATTGTTCCAGAGAAGAAAGCAACTTATCAAATAAATATTAAAAAATCTAGATGGGAACCAATTTCGTCTGGAGAGGAAAGGAGAAGATTTGAATCTTTACGAGAATCCAAAAAACCCAAAAAATTGAAGAAGAAAAAGACTAAAGGGAAAAGAAGGAAGGAAATGGTGAATGAAGCTCATAGAGATGGAGGTTTTTATTTTTCTACTCTTGGGGGGGGGGTGTTAAAAAGGACTGATTAGACGTGAAATAGGCGAACATAAGAATGGTTAGGTGGGGACTCGCTAGACGTGACTTTGAATTGATATTGTGAAGAGAATTGGTATTTTTTCTATGGTATTTTTTCTAATGAAAATGCCTATCTCCATCAGCCAAAAATTCTAAAATTTGTAGTTAATTAAATCCTTTGAGAGTAATTTTTCTCTCCAAAATTTTTTGCTGTTGATTTCTCTATAAATTCATGCGCCAATCAAATAAACTTAAAAATTCATTATTTCTTTTTTCAGATCATTTTCGCCCTCTAAAAAAATTTATTAATAATAGAAGAAAGCTTGCAACAGAATTAATGGACAGTGTTGACTTGGAAACACTTTATGAAATATTTCCTGAACTTGAGGTTTTTTTTTCTGAACTCGAGGAATTTTTAAATTAAAAATTTTTCTAGGAAAAAACTGAAGTTGAAGCACACAAAATTGTTTATGATATACTTTGTGGAATGTCTAAAGCAAGAATATTGGCTGATTTAAACGGTTTTTTTCCTTTAAATTTATTTTACTTTTCAAAACGTTTTCTTATGGGACGAAATGTCGCCCAAAATATTTTTTGGAGTTTTTTTCCTTTTTCCATGTTTACATATAAGATTTATTGCTAATACAGTCAAATTCTGATTTTACATACATCTTCAGTTTAACATACATTTCTTTTAAATTTTGGTTGGCCGCTGGGTATTAAGGTTGGGTATTTAGGAAATCTTCGCGTATCCAGAATACAACTGAAAATTTCGGATACCCGGACTTTTTAGGTATCCAGACCGACCATTCTTACTGGGTGGGGAATTGCCTCTCATTGGAGGAATTATAAGATATGATCTCTTCTGAACTTTTTTTTTCGTTTTTAGGAGAAGAATTTCCTGAAAGTTCATCAGAATCCGAAGACGAAGATTTAAGTTCAAATCAAGAAGATAATGAAGAATTAAATCAATCTTCAAGTAGTGAAAGTGAACAAACTCCAAAAAGTCAATCAAGTCAATCAACCGTTGAAAGCAATAAAATAATCGAAAATAAAGAAGAAAATGACGAACAATTTTCAATAAAAATAATTAGAAAAAAGAAGAAAAAATTAAAAAACGACGATTTGGAGGAGGGAGAAATTCGTTCAAAAATGAGCATTTCTGAAGAGGAACAAGAAGAAGAAGAAGAATTGATGGAAACAATAACTAATAGTGACGATATTGAAGTTGAAAAAGTTGAGGAAGGAAAAAAGAAGGTTGAAAACTGTGTTGGTGTTGAAGAGAAGAGGAACGAGAAGGACATTTTATCCAATAAAATTAAAATAGAGCCTACTTTTATTGTTTCTGGTTTGATTTTTTTAATTTTATAGAATTTTGTTCTAGAGGGTTGGATGGTTTCACAATCAGATTTGAAAGTTTTTTTGAGCCATTTTACCGAAAAAATTAACTTTCTTAAGTCACACCTGAGTTTTTGATAGTTTTTGGCATATTTTGAAGACCCATTCAGAAAAAATGACAATAGGAAATTGACCATCTTTTTTTCCTTTGCCATAATCGAATATTCAATCGAATAATTTTTAAAATTCGACCGACATTTTTGTAGAAACGGGTAAGTTTCAAATTCGTTTTTTTCATTTCTTCGATTTCTAGCCATAACCCTAAAAGACATTTTACTCTTAATTTAAATAAATTTTTTATTTTATAGTTGATTGTGGTTCGCTTTCTGACAAATACCCAGAAGAAGATTCTGAGGCAGAAGAAGACGATGACAATTCATCCCAAAATTATTCAGAAAAAGATGAAAGTTTTGAACAAAGAATTGTTTGTATATTACCCCCTTCACCTTCAACATCGCTTATAATTAATGAAATTGGAAGGGAAGAGGGAGAAGAGGAGGAGGATAAAAATGAAAATGAAGAAGAAAAACAAAAAAGAGAAGAAGAAGAAGAAACTCATTTAATTATATCTTCCCCGTCATATTCTTCTAATTTAAGAAATGGAGTGATTTTGGAAGGTGATGATTCTAAATTATTAATAGGGGTTGTTTTTGGTTGTTTCTTGGCTGTGTCCGGACTCACAGACTCCTGACTAGAGTTGTCGGTTTCGAACCGAAGAATTGGTGAAACCGACAACCCTACTCCTGATTCATCATAGAACAATTACCGTTAGAAAAAATAAAGGCCGGTTAGAAAACCAATTGAGTTCTAACGATAAAAATTTAAAAAAAAAAAGTTTGAACGGTCTGTTCTTTATTAAAACGATTTTTGAGAAAACTGGTTGAGTTTTCAGCCCGATTCTGTCCTGTTATAATAGTGTATATCTTTAATTACTAATATATCTCAGATTTAATAACCGTAGATCCAAAACAATATCCCATCCCTCATAAAAGCTTTTTAAAAATTTTTTTAAGAAAATGATCTACTACAAGTTTCAAATATTGATGATATTGAAGATATTGATTTTGAATTGGTAGAAAATTAACTTTAAAAAATTTTTTATGCAAATAAATATTTTGTATAATTATAGAAGAAAGTTTAAACTAAAGGTTCACGCCTTTTTTTTTAATTAAAAAAATTTTTTTTTATTCTTTTTTTTGTTGTGATTTGTTAATTTCTTCTTTCATTTCTTTTATTATTTCAATCGTCTCTTTTTTCAATTCAAGTCCATTAATATCACATCTTACATTTAATTTTATAACTCTTTCAATATCTGCAGTTACTTCATTTACTAATCTGTCAACCATTTTTTCCATATTAACCTGAAAATTTTTATTTTGAAGGGGTTTTCTAAGCTTGAAATTTGGGTTTTCATTTATGAAAAAGAGTCGAACAGAAGAGCCGGGGGTTGACAGAAGAACCGAAGATTTTTTGGTGTTTTATGAAGCCTTTCAAAGTTACCTGAAATTTATTAATTGCAAGAAGCCAAGCTAAGCGAGGTTCGCTTATATTGCATGAGTCTATTGTTTGCCTAACTGTTTTGGAGAGCAATTTAACTTGTGAGTCAACATCCACTAATATTGGCCATGCTCCTAGCTTTATAAAAAATTAATTTGAACCAATTTTTATTTTTTAGACCCTCTATTTAGTGAATTCCTCTTTTGCGATTTTCAAGTAAAGATTTAATATTCTCCCTCTAAGAGGATTCTCTTGACAAAAAGTTTATTGAGTCTACAAAATAGAGGTCAGCTTTTACATATGCAGTCGAACCTCGTTTTAATATACTCTCAATACTAGGTACACTTCAATTTAATAAACTCTCAATACTAGATACCTCTATTTAACACACCCTCAATAAAAGTGACTGTCTAAGCAATACCCCCAATTTAACATACCCCTCATTATAAGGCACAATTTCCTCCCTTTAAGAGGAGGTATCTTAAAAGGAGGTTCGAGTTAAAATGAGATACTAAACTCTATATTCTTCAAGTATATCCAGCAATCTAGATCTCATCTCTTCATAACTTATATCGCTTTCTCTTTTAGCTATCCCCCTTATAATCTTCTCAATTTGTCCAAGTAAAGATTTAATATTTGTCTGTATTAATTCACAAATTCCAAAAAGTTGCTGTTTTTGTTCTTCCATAGCATAAGCAGAAATCATTCTTGAATTGTTTCTATTGTAATAAATTGAGGAACTATTTTCTGAATTTATTTCGCTGTTAAAGGATTTGCAGTTTGTTTTTTGTGCAAGTAAAGAACCTTCATAATAATGGCTGTTATTGTCTCCTTTTTCCATTATGGAAGAGAAAAGACTTCCGGAAAAGATGAAGAATTAGTTTCCGGAAATGTTTCTCTGGAAAAGTTAATTGTTTTAAATTGTTTTCCGGAAAGGTTAGAGAAAATATTTTGTATTTATTCCTTTTCCGGAAAGACGGCGTTGTGTTTTTTTCACATTGAATAATTTATGTATTTCTCGGAAAAGTTAGAGAAAGTGTTTTGTATGTGTTCTTTTTACGGAAAAACGGTGTTGTGTTTTCGAATCTTCACATTAAATATTTCATGTGTTTTCCGGAAAAGTTGGGGAAAGGCTTTTTGTATGTACGCTCTTTCCGGAAAAAATAGTCTTGTGTTTCGCCGTAAACATTTTCAAGTGTTTTCCGGAAAACACATGTGTAGATATTTTCCGGAATTTATAGTTACATAAATATTAGTGTTGTTTTCCCTGAAAGAGAAAATATCTCTCACTCTCTTTCCGGTAAAGATAATTTTGTTTCTTTGGGTAAATATTGGTTTCCGGAAAAGTTTAAATGTTTTCCGGATTTTTAAAAAATATTTCTCTAATTGTTTTCCGGAAAAGTGGAGCTGCTTTCTAGAAGAATAAACGGAAAATAATTAATAACGGAATTACTTTTAGAAAATAAATATATTAGAGAAATTCATCGAACAACATCCAACGCGCTGATTTGGAAAGATAAGAACTGACTTGCTCTTATCCGGAATGATCTTTTCTTTGTTTATTTGGGTTATGGAAGATCAAAATAAATTCAAAAGAAAATTTTTTCCTCCTTTCTCTCTTCCTTCCTTCCATTAATCATCTGTTGATCTCTTGCGCTCAGTTGTTCTTTTGGGT
Organism: Meloidogyne luci; assembly: GCA_902706615.1. Lineage (NCBI taxonomy): Eukaryota > Metazoa > Nematoda > Chromadorea > Rhabditida > Meloidogynidae > Meloidogyne > Meloidogyne luci. The sequence continues at coordinate 628,073 of CACSLI010000045.1, read as the reverse complement.
AGCTTAAAGTAAATATAGACAGGATTAGACTTTCTTCCCCCTTTCTGACCCGCCAAATTATTTTTTACCACCCAGAAAATCGACTTTAAAAATTTTTCCTTTTCCGGAAGACCCAATTCTCTCATTTCTCTATTTCTCCTTTTTGTTGATCTTCTGGGTAGGCTAATAATTGCTATTATTGATTTTAGCCTGTCCACTCATTTCATCCACATTATTTTTACTAAATACTGTGCATGCGTTTTTCTTTTATTTTTATGAAAGGGTTTCATCAAAATTAATGTTTTTGGGTGAAAATGTAGGGAAAAAATAATTTTCTTTTTGGGCTTTTTTGGGCTTTTTGACTGTTTTTTAATTTAGAAATTTTTAATATGGTTCGACATTAGAAAAAGGGACTTGGGTTTCCGGGTCCGGTACCCGGGAACCAGGTGTTTTGATAAAATGCTGGGTAGTGATCAAGATTTTTGAAAAGCCTGGACCTGTTTCTGGACTATAGGTTTGATTTCTTGACCTGGACTGGATCTTGGGCCTGCAGTCCAGGAAAACCCAGGCCTAGGAAAACCCCAGGAAGGTAAAAAAATGCCTGGACCTGGACTCTAGGTACAGGAAAAACCCAGGCTTTGGTCCAGGTCCAGCTCGATCTCTAATCCTGTGTTTCGGGATCTTAGCCCGGGAAACTCGGCCCGAGTAAGTCTGAATGCGGATTGTAGGGTCCATCTTTTCGAAAATGTCGAACTCTAATTTTTAAGTTTTAATAAAAAAATTCTTTTCTTTTCTAGTTTTACTATTTATTTTATCTAACAAAAGATCTCAAAAAATGCGTGAAATCGTCCATATCCAGGCTGGACAATGTGGCAACCAAATTGGTTCCAAGGTTGTTTTTTATGATTGTTTGGTATTGTTATATTTTAAGTTCTGGGAAGTCATTTCGGATGAACACGGAATTCAACCTGATGGATCATACAAGGGAGAATCTGACTTGCAATTGGAGCGAATCAATGTTTACTACAATGAGGCTCATGGTATTTTTTTGTTTTGCTGGGAATTGTGGGGTTAATAGGATTAGTGCCCAGACTGGTCAAGTTAACTCTTGGTTCACTTTTTTGTCCTGCTCTTTGTTTGTGGTAAATTTAACTGGGCCATACTGGTCGATTACTTGCTCAAGTTTTCATCAAAACATATAGGTTCTCTTTCTTTTCGTGTCGACTTCACTCGACTTTTCTGTGGTCTGTCTGGGGTCTTCCCCCAATTAAAAGTTTCATTAACAAGATGGTTTTCTTTCAAGGTGGAAAGTATGTCCCAAGAGCTGTTCTTGTTGATTTGGAGCCGGGAACCATGGACTCGATTAGAGCTGGGCCATATGGAGAACTCTTCCGTCCTGACAACTTTGTCTTTGGCCAGAGCGGTGCAGGCAACAATTGGGCCAAAGGACATTACACTGAGGGCGCTGAGTTGGTCGACAATGTTTTGGATGTCGTTCGAAAAGAGGCTGAGGGTTGTGATTGTCTTCAAGGCTTTCAATTGACTCACTCGCTTGGTGGTGGAACCGGCTCTGGAATGGGAACTTTGCTTATTTCAAAGATTCGTGAGGAATATCCGGATCGCATTATGTCTTCCTTCTCTGTTGTTCCGTCGCCTAAGGTTCTTTTTGACTTATTAAACGACTTCCATTTTTAATTTTCAGGTCTCTGACACGGTTGTCGAGCCTTACAACGCAACTCTCTCGGTGCATCAACTTGTTGAGAACACTGATGAGACTTACTGCATCGACAACGAGGCTCTGTACGACATTTGCTTCCGCACTCTGAAGCTTCAAAATCCAACATACGGCGACTTGAATCATCTTGGTTAACTATATTTTACATTTTCAAAGCAATTTTTCCTTTTAGTATCCGTAACCATGTCTGGAGTGACTACTTGTCTTCGCTTCCCAGGCCAATTGAACGCCGATCTTCGTAAGTTGGCTGTCAACATGGTTCCATTCCCACGTCTTCACTTTTTCATGCCTGGTTTCGCTCCACTTTCGGCTAAGGGCGCAGCTGCCTATCAGGCCCAAAATGTTGCTGAATTGACCAAACAAATGTTTGATGCCAAGAACATGATGGCTGCTTGTGATCCACGTCATGGACGTTATTTGACTGTTGCTGCTATCTTCCGTGGACGTATGTCAATGCGTGAAGTAGACGATCAAATGATGTCGGTTCAAAACAAGAATTCGTCATACTTTGTTGAATGGATTCCAAACAACGTTAAGACTGCCGTTTGTGACATTCCTCCACGTGGTCTCAAAATGTCTGCGACCTTCATTGGCAACTCCACCGCCATTCAAGAGTTGTTTAAACGCATCTCTGAGCAATTCACGGGTAAACGATTTTTCTAGTTTAAAAAACAATTTTCTTGTTTAGCCATGTTCCGTCGCAAAGCCTTCCTTCACTGGTACACTGGCGAAGGTATGGACGAGATGGAATTCACAGAAGCCGAGTCCAACATGAACGACTTGATTTCTGAGTACCAGCAATATCAAGATGCGACTGTTGAAGACGAAGGGGAATTTGAAGGTGAAGATACCAATCAAGCAACTGTTGAACAAGAATAAAAGAGAGAAGTTTTTGTTTTAACTTACCACGTATTTTTTTTATATTATTTTGCTTTTAACCGCATATTTCCGAAATAATTCCTCGCTTAACTTTATTTATGCCAGAAAAAAAACATGCTTATATACAGCTTCGTTTTAAAGAAAAAAATTTTTGTGACTTGATTGTTTTTTTTATAAATTATTTAGACGATAAACTTGATTGGGAAAATAGTTTTGTTTTGTGAGAGAAAAGTTATTTTGACTTTATATTTATTATTACTATAAATGACATTTAAATTTAAAAGAAAATGTGTTCCACCAAGAGGGGTTAAGCCTAGATCGTTGTCCTTAGAGAAGAACATTCCCGACTTAATTAGATTGGTATGGGAGTAGGCAAGAGGCTTTCTCTGGTATCGATAGGGACCAATACGAAAATACCAATATCTTCCCTTTAGAACAGGGAAGTAACGTACCGAACACTAAAGTATACCAATATTTTCTCATTTTAATATTCTTTGTCTTTAGTCTACTTTGTGGTCCCCATCATAAAAATAAAGTGTTGGGGAATTTCATACCTTACACCTTCACCATTTTTCTTTGAGTTTTCCGATTTCCCTCAATAAACTAAGGAACATCTAAAACCCAGGGTGGACAAATAATTCTTGACTAGCCCAAATTTTTATTTATTTTAAAATCAAAATTTCAGAGCTCAGAAAAGCCAAAAATGCCTTTCCAAAAATTCAAGCCAATAAAGCAATTTGGAAGATACAATACTTTAATGTTTAGAGATTTTAACAGAAGAAATAATTTAAAAGACGCGCATGTTCTTCAAATTGATCCAGAAATTAAACAAGCAGGAATTAAAATTCAAAATCCTTTAAGTCGAGATTTTTTTAAACAATTTGAAAAGAAGGATGAAGATGCTGCTTTTCCTTTGCATTTAAGAAAGAAATCGTTAAAGGTTTTATTTTATTGTTACTAAACCCTCTAGACGGATTTGGGAATGTTGGGTATTTAATTTTAAATTAGGTATTTGTGACTGGGGTGTTTTAGATTTCTATAAATTGTGGTTTAAAGTAGAATCGTGGTTTTGATTAGAATTTACCTTCAGCTGATGAGAAGCTTTTCGGCGATGCCTTTGATATTTAGAGCATTGAGGGCTTTTAATTTTAGTGATACAACTACTGGGGGATGAGCTGCCGAATTTAAGGTGTTTCTAATTCCCTACCTTTTGGGGACAGGATACAGATAAGGAATCTCCGGGATGAGGCCAGGTTTCAGGTCGAAAAAAATCGGAGTTTCCGATAACCTAAAACATCACCCTTCCATGGACAAATTACTTTGGGAATCTTGATGGGATTGAGATTGATTGGAATGGGATTCTTCCCTTTTTAAACTTCGTTCAGCACCAATCCCTGTTACAGATCTAGTTTGGGTTTGAGAGTTCATTTTTGAGGTAAAAAACTTTTCCCAAAAAGAGGGACACAAACCCAAACAAATACCATTTTTAAAAAAATTTTCAATTTTCTTTTTCAAAGGACCATCCACTCTACAAAGCTCAAAATTGTTTATTATTTGAAGGAACAGAAAGTTTAACTGATGGGGTCGATCAAGCATGTAATTTAATCAATTCTTGCGAGCCTTCTCCAATTCCAACTTCTGTTTATTCTTCAATTCCAAACAATTTTCTTCCAAAAAATTTTGAAAATCATGTAATTGATTCAATTATGGCAGGTGAAAGATACGACCCTTCTATGGACAAATTACCAAAAAAATTTGATCCAATACTTTTTTGGACGTATCAAGTAAACCATTATGGAACGCCGGTGTTGAAAAGAAAGTAAGAAGATTTTTCTATTTTTTTTAAATTTATTTTTTAAGTAATATTATTTTGGAGAATTTGGTTAGAAAAGTTTTTCTTCTTGCTATGCACAATGAAAAATTGAGTTTTGAAAAATACAGGTTTTTTGTTAAATTTTAAATTTTCTGATTTAATTGCGTTGAGCATTTACTTGAGATTGTATGACGTACTGGTGACGGGATTTTTCGATATTTATTAAGGACTTTAAGGCAAAAGTCGATACGGAAGAAATTCCGAACTCTACTAATTCTCAACTCTTTGATTGCTACTGGGAATTTTCTGATTTTTATAGTCTTTTTTCGAATATGTTCTGAAGATTTTGAGTATTCCTCTAAATTTTTATTTAATTATGACTCGAGTAGAACGTTTCTTGACTAATTTCGAGGCTGCCAAATATTTAGTTAATAGATTTACCGGTCAATGTCTTTATTAACTTGTCGAAAAATGAAAACCACACCAGTTGGTAGGAAGAGCTTTGTCATAATTTTGTTTTATAAGGGTATATCTGGTTAATCATGCTGACCCTAATTTTTTTCTGGGATTTTTACTTTAAAATAATATTATTTTTTAGATATTCTTTTGACGATCCAATAAGTTCAATTATTCCAGCCAATTTAACATGTGTCAATACTCCAATGGTTTTTCGGCATCAACCTCATGTTGTTATTCAATCTGAAGATTTTATTTCTCAATTGGCAACCGAAAAACAAATTTTGGAAACAAAGTTGGGGTTTTTTTAATTCTCAAAAATTCTGTTTTGAATTTTTAAGGCAAAAAGAAATTCCAAATATTTTCCCAATTTCTCCTTTTATTGATTTGCAAAGCTCTAATATTTATAATGATACAGCTGTTGTTCCAGGAATTGCTTCTGATCAAAAATATGTTTTAAATACAATTTTATGGGCTAGAGAACAGGATCAAAAATATCCGTGGACAAGGTTAATTTTAAAAAATTTTGGGGATTTTTCCTTTATGGGTTTTTTTTGCCATTTTTTGTCATCCATTTATAGAATACTTTCCTTTTTCTCTCGTTAAGAATTTTAGGTAATTCTTTTTAGATAAGAATTTCGGATTTTAACGATTTCAGATGGAAGGCGAACCGGATTTCTCGGTCGGTTCTTCGATTCGATTCCTTGTATCCTAAGATTTTATAAGAGACGATAACCATACCAACAACCAAAAATGATTTTTTTTGTTTATTCCTGTAATCTAGAAACTTGAGAATTTAGGAAAATTTTTTGTTCGAGAAAAGTCTTGTTTCGGATCAGGGTTCGAAAATTTCTTTCTCGGGTCAAAAAAGTTCAGGTTTCGGATATCGTGTAACCCGAGATGCCATTCCTGTTTCTTGAGCCGTTAAATTCCTAACCTAAATACTTTTTTTCATCCCTTTTTCATTTTTTTTCATCTTCGAGTTTTTATTAATTTATTTAAAAAATTTCAGAGAAGAAAATGCAGGAAATGCAATTTGTCATTGTTTTGGCGCAGCATTAGCTCAAGCTCTTCAATTAAAAAATTTATTAGAATTTGAAAAAACTTCATCAGAAGAAAATAAAATTTTAAAAAGGCCAATAATTACAAAAGCAATTCAATTAGTTGATGGAAGAATGGATTTTGTTATTGTTCAATTAAATACTTTAAATCTGGCTAATTTGGAAGGAATTAAAAATTTGGTTTGGATAGATAAAGGTTTGGATTTATTTAATTATCTTTTTATATATAAATTGGGTGTCAAAATACATTTTTATTATAGTCAGATTTTAGAGGGGTTATAAGCTGTTTAAAAAAAAATTTTTTTTTTCGGAATAGAAGTCCTCCAAGAAGCTTTAGTCTGTAATATAAATTTGGCTTTTGTCCAGTTTATTCGTACAAACGCTCCGACTAAAATTTTTTTACGTCCTTTTTATGCGTTTATAAATTTAATGAAGGCAAACTAATTCATGAGTCCTTTTGAACTCAATCTAGTTAATTGAGTGGTTTCTATTGCTGTATTACCCCCCATTGGACTCTCACAACGCTGTGTATTATTGGACGTAAAAAAACTTTCATCGGGTATATAAAGTTGCAAGATCCCAAATTTTTCGAATGTAGGTGAGAATAAGTGAGGCCCGTAACCAGGATTTGGGAGGGGGGGGGCATTTCCGAAAAGTCCTCCCTTTTTTGAAAACATTCTCTTGCCTTTCTCTTCTCGCTAATTTTTCTTGCCTTTGATTTTTAATTTTTATTCTTTTTTTTAAAGCTTGTCCTCTATACAAAACTAAACCTATGCATCAAAATTTGTTAAATGTTGAAGAACTTAATTTAGAAACAGCAAAAAAATTTATTGGTTTAATTTTATATAAATGAAAGAAATAAAATAAATATTTTTTTTGTTTTTGAATCGTTTTTTTAAAAATTTATTTAAAGAAATTAAATAATTATTTTTCAATTTTTTTTCCATTAATTTGTTTTTTTTATTTAACAAAAAAATAAAAAAAAATGTGGTGGAAAAAACTTTGGTGCCCAGCTCTTACTGTTGGTTTGTTTTGGGCTGCTATATATTCCAGTGGACCGATTAATAAGTTGGAAGTTGAGTAAGTTTCTTTTTCTTTGGATGTTAAAAAATAACAGTTTTTTTTAAGACTGTGAAGGGAGGGGAGGGGGTTAGGAGGAGTAAAAAGGTGTTTTGTGGGTGTGTGAGGGACACCCGTAATTAGTGGGGAATTTTTAGATTTTCTTCAAGCTTCTCCCAAACAACTGTCGAATCAAGTCCCAAAGCCTGACTGGTCTATCGAAAGTTTTGTTTTGGTTGTCAAAGCGATTTTAAACGTTTTGAATGAAATTTCTTTTTCAAACAAAGGCACAGAGAGAAGGAATTGAGGGGAGAAAATGGTAGAGGGGATATATCAATGGGCGGTACCTCTAGTTTTACAGGGCCAACGGGATTGATCCGTCTGAAACTCAATAGTTTGTAATCCCCGGGATTTTTTTTATTATTAAATTTTTTAAATTGCTCTTCTTTTTTACAGTCGCTGGAATAGAAGATTCTTTTCTGGACACGATAAAAGTATGATGTATTTGAGAGATATTCACTTGACAGGTTTTTTAAATAATTTTTAATTTGAAAAAAAATTTTTTTTGTAAAATTTGAGGGGATGCATATGTTATTTCTGGACTTGATACTATTAGTGAGGCGGATTAGAAGAAGGATAAAATTTGAGGAAAAAATACTCTATAGGCTTCTGTAATTGTGGTTATTGTGAATAAAACTTTTATTTTGACATTTTGTCTTTTGTTAAATATGATTTTGATATTCATTAGATATTTTGAAATTTTTCTTTATTTTACTTTTTATGTCTGGTGTTGTTGGGTTGTCTAGAGTTGGGGGAGAAGGACGACAATTTTGCCATCAATACCATTTGTTGGTTACCCTTTTTTATTCTTTTACCCGTTGTACCATTTTGTCGCATACACCATATTGTCTTTTCAATGTATAGATAATGCAGTTTGATGAGAGGCGCTTACAGTTAGAGTATTCTCGCGCGTTTAAATTTTTCAATCTTAATTTTAGGGACACGCCCACATTGTCGCGCGGCCACATTGTCGCAGAGCCATAACTTGCTAAAAAATTTCTGGCCCTTATCAATTTTGGTACCAATCTCTTTAGCTCGATGAGAGGAATCGTTTAATACTAAATTTGGAAAGATTCGGAAATCTTAAAGCAAGTTATGGCTCTGCGACAATGTGGCCGCGCGACAAAGTGGGCCGTACCCTTAATTTTAATCTAGTCTTGATCTTGGTTAACTTTATCCGGTTTACGTTCATAAACAAGCGCGAGAGTTCATATAACGCCTTACTCAAAACGTTCTATTTGTTATAGTAAGAAGTGGATTTTAAAGTTTTCGGGCTAAATCTGACCAAAATGTACTGCTTAAATTTTAGCTCTGGCAGTTATGATTCTTTCACCTATTGCTAGGCACCATCGCTCACCTCGTACGAATGCTCTACGGACAGGTCTACCTTCACGCGCTACTTTTACCTTCTCTTTTAGGGAGTGCCAAACGCTTCTTGTCTAGGAAGCATTTGGATCTCTCTTATTTGTTACATAATTTAACTTTTTAGATTTAGTTCTTTAAACAGAAAATTTAATTCAACTACTTACTATTATTTTGATCCTCACTCACAATATGCAGATATGTCCTACTGCTCAATACGGCCAAATGACAATGGACTGCTTCAGTATGGGACCAATTCCTATGGTGGTTTTGCCTATAGACTTGGGTCTTTTGAGGACGAGACGATTGTTTATGACCCAACAAAACGTTTCATCACAGAACACAAGTATTTTTTTGTTTATTTTCCTTTAGTTTAGTGGTCCACCTTTTTAAACGATTGCTTTTTAGACTAGTCAATAAAAGTCTGTCTCCAGACCTCTACTTCTGGGGATATTTAGACTTCTCTGTTTATACAAGCCCTCATATACATATACTTCTCCACCTAATTGTTGGGGCTAGTTGGTCGCGGCATTGACTGTTTATAATTAAGGGAGAAAGTCCGACCATTATATACATATTGAGGGAGAATAGACTGGGAGGGGGGGGGCAAAATAAGTATTGTTTCCATTGTTTTTTTTAAAGTTTCTAGATTCCTTTTTAACTTTCTTTTTAAGCTTGTCACTTTTCTGGAGACGACCAGGCCTCTACCCTCGCCCAGGCGGATTCATGCCTCTTCCAATCTCATGGCCCTCAAAACAAAATGGATTCCGCAATAGGCCACCAGGGAATATTCGTGCAGATTGCCCACCTCTCAGGCATAGAGGAAGAAATTTGTTGGCTGGTCAAAATGTTGAGGTTTTTTTGTTTTTTCTAAATTTTTTGAAATTTATAATTTTAGGATGACGAAGAGGCAATCCGTATTTGGTCAATTAATGATAATTCTGACCACAAACAACTTGTGCAATTTAATCTCAGAATTGAACAACAATCAAGACAAAGAAGAAAACCTATACTTGTTAAACCAAACGAGGAGTGCCCTTTTATTTCAATGGATTTACCTAACGAAGTCTTACAACTACTTGCTTTTGAGGGTGTTGAAGGAAAAGTATTTGCGCGTACAAAAAGATCGTTGGAATTGGCCAGTCCTTTTGAGGTTTGATTTTAGGGTTATAGGATTTGATTTTATTAAATATAAGGAGTTGGCATGGGCAATAGTAAGAGCCTCTATAGGCTCGTAGGATGGTTCTTATCTTTTTTATAGCTCAATGGGGTTGTTGGGTTGCTTTTTAGAAATTTAGGAAATCAGTTTATTTTATAGACGGGGTGGGGGATATTTTTTAGATGGTGTGGGTCTCTCAAAATTCAAGTATTTTGAGTGTCATTTTTTCTTATCTCCACTATCATAACCTCATTAAATGTAACTTTTAATTGTTTTTATATTTTTTAGAAGTCACTTTCAACTTTATTCAAGTCTTTTGTTCACTCGTTCACACAAATTCCTTATATGATCGATGAAATTGCTGTTGTGGATAGTAGAGGAATACTTTATTGGGGAAATATTAACAACAACAATTCAACATCTTTTGCTCGTTTAAAAAATCCTGAACCAATTTTGGTTTGTTTTTTTGAGATTTTAAAATTTATTTATTTTCTTTGCGGATTTAGTTGTGGGGAGATTTTATAGATATTTTTAGGAAATTTTTAATAAATTTTCCTCTGAAAATTTTTCCTGACTATGGATCTTGTCTACTTTATAAGTTTTATATAAAACTATCGATTCCTGGAATAATATTTTTTTCTCAAAAAACAGGAAATTTGTCCAACTGACTGTCCTCGAATTTTAATGTCTTTAACTGAACAACAATTAAAAGAAGTTGATCTTCGTGAACCAATTTCGTGTACTGGCCGTCTACTTTTTGATCATTCAATATATTCTCAACTAGAAACGAAAGGGCCATTCAGCAAAAATTTAACAGAACATTTGAATGCAAGAAATCGTTTATGGCATATTAACCAAATTGATACAAAATTGGAATGTTTTTTACTAACAACAACAAGACAACATATTTTAATTGATAGAAGAATGCCTAATATTTCACTTCTAACAATGGATCATGCAGACATTGAGGGCGGTGATTATTGCTTTACGGTTAGTGAAATTTTTTTAATTCAATGAAAAATTTTTAAAAATTGGAGCTGGTCATAGACTCACAGGTTTTAATATAAGCTATAGGGACAAACTTGCTACTATTATTAAATTCGTTAAATGTCACGCCTCCGTTGTGGCTTCTTATGAGCTTCTGTTAAAACAATCTCATATCTGTTCTAAATTTTCTTCTAACTTTTTCGATCATTTTTAAAGGAGAACAATAGGCTGTGGGCGGAAAGCTTTAATTCTTTTAGTTATTCCTCTCCATTTTTCCAAATATATTCGGGCCTAAATTTTATAATGCCTTTCGCTCAAAAAAATTTGTCGTTTAAGGTTAGGTGGGTCACCAAATTATTAACTTTTTTATTCAAAATAATATTTATTCCAATTTTATTTTTAGACTCCTCAATTTGTTGATCCAATTTCTGACTGCAGAATTTACTCATTTTATTCTTTAATTCACATCAAAAAGCCTGGTTTATTTTTTGCTTTCTAAAATAATAATCTTATTTTTTAACTTAAGCTCTTTCACAATGTTCTTTTGCCTACCATCCTAATGAGTGCCTTTGGTCTTCATTATGCTCCAAAAGTAATTTGGATTCTCCTAAAGATGTTTTTGCTCGTTTTATTGATAATGAATCTTTTGATTTTGATGTATCTCTACTTCCATCGATTACAAGAGCAGTTCATTTTCAACCTCTCATTTCAGTAAGCGAGCTTTTAAAATGTTTTATTTTCAAAAGAATTTTTATTAATTGGCTTTCATGATTAACTTCCAAAAAATATTCTAATGGAAGCTATCTTTAATCTGAATCAGTCAGTGATTTGAGAATAAACCCTCTCTCTAATAGAATCCCCTAAACCGGCTCAAAGGGACCTATGAAAACTACTTGCCTAAGGCTTCAATTAGAGTATTTTTAGCATATCCTAATATATTTTAAATAATCTTTTGAAATCTAAATTTTAGAATTTGTCAATTTCTTCACGTCGAGCTTTACTTTTTCGGCAAATGGAAGGTGGCAAAATTTTGTATGAAAATGTATTCTTTGATCCTTTACCGAAATTAAGACAAGATGAAGAATTTGATATATTATGTGAGGAAAATGTAAGAAAAATTTTTTGTTTATTTTTAAAATTTTTGGTTTTTAGGGAAATTATGATGGATCTTTTACACAAAAACCAATATCAATCTCTTCAATTAATAAAAATTGTTTTGAATTTATTTCAAATATTCAAGATGAAAATAAATTCTTTAATGATGTTGATGAACAATTAATTGCTAGTAATGAAATTGAGGTTATTTTCTTAAATATTTTTTGGGTTAATAAATGACTTGAGGAGAATTAAGCAATATTTGGTTTAATTTAAATGCTGGATCTAAATAAGGGCGCTATCGTTTTTTAAATGTATTTTGACTCGTATCAAAAAATTAAATGTAAGGGAGTCTAGTCAATAAAACAGGGTTCCTAATAAACGCATAAGCAGCCGTTTTATCTAAAGCAGCCGTATTTTATCGAGAATATAAAATTCCGAAACTCCCAACAATTGTAAATATTTATAGGAATTACGCTCGATAATTGAACGTTTGGGAAATTTTTGGGCGAAACGTTTGGGTTTGTGCAACTTACTTTAAAAGGGAAATATTTATTTAAAATAAATGAGTTGGTGCTAGTAGATATAGCCATATCGATTTAAAAAACGATGGCGTTCTTATCGCTAACTAGTACCTGATATTTTTTTCTTTACTCAAATTTTCCTCTTAATTTTATTTATTTTAAGTTATTGGATGCATCTACTTTAATAACAAATGAAGAACAACATTTAAATTTATCAGAACATTTTCTTCTTGAAGAATTTAATGAACCTTTATCTGGTTACCAAATCTTCGATGAGCCAGAAGTTTCTGTTCAATGCGATTTTGCTTTTATGGAAACTGGTTCATCTGAAGAAAAAAATTTGGTAAATTATTTTTAATACATATTAATTAGAGGTTGACATTGTTGAGTTAAACCGACGTTCATGCCAGCCCTTTCGGTTATTTTTTTGGCTGATTTTTATCAACTAGGTCCTTGTGTCTTTTTTTGGATCAATATTCAACATACTTAGATCGATTTATCAGACCGAGTCGGTCATTCCAAAATTATAGTCATTTTTTAAAAATATTTTAAAAATTTTCCTCACATTGTTAAAATTTTATGTGAATAATATTAATTATTTTCCTGGGAAATTGTCGATTTTTGGATAACTCGTCCGTACCTCTTATAAAAAAATTTTTTTTAAAGTTTTCTTCACATATTGATAAAATTTGGACAAAAACCTTCACTACTTCAAAGAATCAACAAAATCAACCAATTTTTGACAAAAACGAGGAAGATACAAAAATAATAAATTTAAACGGAAGTATGGACAATGAAGTAGAAAATTTCACTGCAACAAAATTGGAAGAATTAAAATTAGAAGTAAGAAAAAGGAAAAGAATAAGGAAAGAAATTGAAGAAGAAAAACAAATGACAAGAAAAAAAATTGTAAAAGAAGTGGCTGAAGGAGAAGAAAGGGAAGAACAACCAACAATACCTAAATGGATGATGGAAGCTTCAATGAAGAGTCAAAATGAAGAACAAGAAGGAGATGTGGATGAATATGATTTTGAGGTGAATTTAGAATAAATAATTAATATATACTTAAAAATTTATAATTTAATGAATCTTGAACTTTTTCCGAATTTAATTGATCCTCATTATTGTTAATTTTCTCCTTTTCTACCTCGAACTTGTTTTAAGCTCTTATTATCTTCCAAGCTCTTATTAAGCTAATTGATTAGCCTAAACTAATAATCCCTTTCATCATTTATTTTATCTTCTAAGCTCTTATTAAGCTAATTGATTAGCCTAAACTAATAATCACTTTCATCATTTATTTTATCTTCTAAGCTCTTATTAAGCTAATTGATTAGCCTAAACTAATAATCACTTTCAGCATTTATTTTATCTTCTAAGCTCTTATCCTCTTTCCAATCAGTCTCTCTCCTTCTTGTGTCTTTGGCTTCTTTTTTGAGGGCGGGATCACTTTCCGTAGCTTCACATCTCTTTTTTCTCTCTTTTCCACCATTTTTCCTTATGGAAAGAAGCATCAATAATACTAAGAGAAATCGACCGTTCCAAATAAGGATGTTTGGAAAAATATGATCCCGCCCCTCGAAAAAGAAGCCAAAAATTTATGCTATAAATTTGAAATAAAGTTTCCATATTCCATTGATTAAATTTTAATAAGGTTTTACATAGGTACGTTAAGTTTATTTTCAAGTTTTTATATTTATCTCAATTACATTTATATATTTACCCTAAAGATTCTCAATATCATTTACCTGAAGACCTACACACTCAATGCGTCCTGAAGATCCTGAACACCCGCAGCTTTGAAAGGGAGTATGGAGGGATTTACGTGGATTAAGGGGTACTCAGCTCTATGGAGATAAGTACACAGTTCCGAATTTTAGGACCTCTAGTGCTGAAATGAGCTTGTACCATAACTCTAGGTGAATAGAGATTCCTATTTCCTTCAATCACACCAAATCCATCGATATCCGTTTATCCCTCCAAATGCCTCAATATTTTCTTTTGAAATTCAGTTACAAAGTGTAGGTCTTCAGGGTGGTCAATCGGTAGGGTAATGGGTCTTCATGGGTATACTAAATTTAATAAAATAACTCTCCATTTAGTTATCATCTTCAACCAAAATGGGGGATTACTTTAATTATTTTATTATTTTTCTTCTGATTTTTATTTTGTGTGCCGCAATTTTTGTTTTGTGGGAAAAAACAAAAATTGGAGAAAAAACGTCAAGTGCCAAAAGTATGTCGTTCCACCGGAGAGACCCCTTTAAAATTATTTTTTAAATTTTAGAAGAAGTCTAGTAACAAAAGAAAGAAGAACAAGAAGTCGAGACCTATCCTGTGGCTTTCAAACTTGTCTTTCCCAGCTTTAAGAATAACACTACGCTTCGCCATAAATAATTTTCATTAACAAAACCTTTTTTGATAGTTATTTCTAAAAGCGGTTTTTTGCCATATTATTCCCAACACACCCTAAAACAATAGCAATTATAACATAAAAATGCTTGTATATAAAAGAATGGTGATTTTTGAAACTAAAAATTTCTTATGTATTAACTATTTTGAGAATTTTCAGCTCCCAGGCAAAAATTTCTTAAATTAGGATTTAGGAAAATAGTTTTTAGGAAATTAGAGTAAAATTTAGGAAAATAGGAAATAGAAATAGATTTTTAGGATTTTAGGAAAATAAAATTTAGAAAAATAGACATTTAGGAAAATAGAGTAAAACTAAAAAAAGTTGATCTCGAGAAACTGAAAAAATTTGTCGTACGAGATGATATCCTTAAAAATATGACCTAGATTCTTTTCGAGATTTTATCTGGGTCTGATCTCTAATTTTTACATTTATTTAAAAATTCCCGCACAAACAATACAAAAAAATAATTATTAGAATGGCGATTATTTTTATTCGCAAAATTTTTTTTAGAACCCTTTCTGATTTCTCAAAATAGTTAATACATAAGAAATTTTTAGTTTCAAAAATCACCATTCTTTTATATACAAGCATTTTTATGTTATAATTGCTATTGTTTTAGGGTGTGTTGGGAATAATATGGCAAAAAACCGCTTTTAGAAATAACTATCAAAAAAGGTTTTGTTAATGAAAATTATTTATGGCGAAGCGTAGTGTTATTCTTATAGCTGGGAAAGACAAGTTTGAAAGCCACAGGATAGGTCTCGACTTCTTGTTCTTCTTTCTTTTGTTACTAGACTTCTTCTAAAATTTAAAAAATAATTTTAAAGGGGTCTCTCCGGTGGAACGACATACTTTTGGCACTTGACGTTTTTTCTCCAATTTTTGTTTTTTCCCACAAAACAAAAATTGCGGCACACAAAATAAAAATCAGAAGAAAAATAATAAAATAATTAAAGTAATCCCCCATTTTGGTTGAAGATGATAACTAAATGGAGAGTTATTTTATTAAATTTAGTATACCCATGAAGACCCATTACCCTACCGATTGACCACCCTGAAGACCTACACTTTGTAACTGAATTTCAAAAGAAAATATTGAGGCATTTGGAGGGATAAACGGATATCGATGGATTTGGTGTGATTGAAGGAAATAGGAATCTCTATTCACCTAGAGTTATGGTACAAGCTCATTTCAGCACTAGAGGTCCTAAAATTCGGAACTGTGTACTTATCTCCATAGAGCTGAGTACCCCTTAATCCACCTAAATCCCTCCATACTCCCTTTCAAAGCTGCGGGTGTTCAGGATCTTCAGGACGCATTGAGTGTGTAGGTCTTCAGGTAAATGATATTGAGAGTGTAGATCTTTAGGGTAAATATATAAATGTAATTGAGATAAATATAAAAACTTGAAAATAAACTTAACGTACCTATGTAAAACCTTATTAAAATTTAATCAATGGAATATGGAAACTTTATTTCAAACTTATAGCATAAATTTTTGGCTTCTTTTTCGAGGGGCGGGATCATATTTTTCCAAACATCCTTATTTGGAACGGTCGATTTCTCTTAGTATTATTGATGCTTCTTTCCATAAGGAAAAATGGTGGAAAAGAGAGAAAAAAGAGATGTGAAGCTACGGAAAGTGATCCCGCCCTCAAAAAAGAAGCCAAAGACACAAGAAGGAGAGAGACTGATTGGAAAGAGGAAGACACTGAGAGGTCTCGGAAAAGAGTGTCTGATTGATTCTCCTCAATTTTATTATTTCGATTATTTAAATTTTATTCATTTTAAAGTCACCTTCTTTTTAAATTTGGTTGTTTAACTTTTAAAAAGTAATGCCGATACAAAAAAATATGTAAAATTAAATCAACATAGTACACAAAACAGGAAATAAACCAAAAAAATAAAACAAAAAAATATTTTTAAAAAATGGATAAATATGTAAACAAGGGCAATTATTACAACTTAATATGTAAAGAAGAAAGGACAACATTACATTAAAAGAATAATTTTTTTTAGTTCAAAAATTCTTATGCAATTTTTTAAAAAGTAATAAATTTTAAGGAAAAAAATTTTTTTAAAGACAATCCAATTTTTAAACAAAAAATATTATTAACGTTATTATTAATCTAAAAGGCGTACGGCCAGAAGAGCGCAAAGCCATAACGGCGCAATTTTCTGGCCCTTATCAACTTTGGCACCAATCTCCTTATCTCTAGGAGAGGAATCGTTTAATACTAAATCTGGTAAGATTCGGAAATTTTGAAGCATTTTATGGCTTTGCGCCGTTAGGCGCCCCGCGCCCTTTTGGGCCGTGCCTATATAAAGTAATCTCCCTCTCCTGTAAACATTATTGCCTAATATCAACCTTTATTATATGGAAATATCTTGTAGAAGAAAATAGAAAAGATGACCTCCTTTTGTATAATGTGCCTGATTTTTCTATCCAAAAAATTTTTATTTAAAATTTCTAAGAATTTTTTGGATGATAATTCTTTATTTTTATTTCTCTTGTGAAAATTTCCCCTCAAATCTTAATTAAAAATTTAAAAAGAAAATTTTTATCATCAGTTCACTAAACACAAAAATTGATTTTAGGTAATTTATTTCCGTTTTAATTTGACCCAAAAAAAATTTTTTTTAATTTAATAGAAGGACAAAATTAATTTTTTTTTTATAAAATTCTTTCCTTTTTTTTAAATGATTGAATTAATTTAAAATTTTGATCAATTTTTAACATTGAAAAAAAAATTTTTTATCAAAAAAAATTTTTAAAAATTAATTTTTTGTTTTAATTTAAGTATCTCCCCTTTAAAATTGTTTTACACCCAAGAGGGTTCGAACCCTCAACCCTTTTTTCACTAAAACAAAAATATATCCGACTACACCAAGAAAGACAGTTGACGAAATTTGCTCTTTTCCTTTGAGCCTTCTATTTTGGAACCTTATTTGTCAAGTTTGTCTCATTTATAGATTTGAGGCTCATTTATCTCACCCCCTTTGCAAATACACCCCCCTCATGTTAAGTCAATATTTTTAATTTGGTTGGCTATAGAGAAGGAGGAGGTTAAAAAACTTAAAAATACATCCCTCATTATGAGCTATGATTTTTTCAGCCCTAGGGGGTTGAAAATTTTATTTTTTGAATTTAAAAATTGTTTTTAAGTTTCTAAAGATTTTTTGCCAATAATTTAATTATTTTTAAAATAAATAAATGAAAACATCAAAAGGAAAATATTCAACATTTCGACAACCTTTAATTAAAATTGATTGCGCAACCAACGACGCGAATAATGAATTGAATAAAAAATATGGGTAAAGAGATTTTAATTTAAAAAATTTTTTGTTAAAAATTTTGATAGAGAGGTAAGAAAAAAGAAAGGCGGTGGGAGAGTCGGTTTATCCCTCTATTTTTGATTTAAATTTTTATTCATGAAAATCAGCAACCTTTGTCCGTAAAATTTCTTAGTGCTTAATTTGACGCTAAATAAATTTACACTTTAAAAAATATTTTCTTCCGACTTAAGAAAAAGTTTTACGCCCAAGAGGGTTCGAACCTTCAACCATTTTCCCACTAAAACTAAAAATATCCCACTACGTCAAGAAAGACATTTAAGCGAAATTTCTTCAAAAAATTTCTTATTAATTTTTTGAATTAAAATTCTTTGTTGCTTTAATTCCTAAAATTAAAAAAAATTAATTAT
The DNA here is from genome assembly GCA_902706615.1 of Meloidogyne luci. Lineage (NCBI taxonomy): Eukaryota > Metazoa > Nematoda > Chromadorea > Rhabditida > Meloidogynidae > Meloidogyne > Meloidogyne luci. The sequence goes on along the minus strand of CACSLI010000045.1, from coordinate 609,787 downwards.
TTACTCTTTTAATTTTTTTCTTTTCATTCCTTCATTTATTTAAATAAAATATGTCGCCATTATCATTATCGAATTTAAAGAAATATTAAAGATTATTTTATCATATTTTTAATACCAAACACAAAAAATTTTATTTTTATTTAAATCAAAAGCCAAAAAATTTTAAAAATGTAAAAATTTATTTTCCATTTTCGCAAGTAAAAAAAAATTTTTTCCGGAAAATATTCAATTTTTAGCATTTTTAAGCTCAGCGACACTTATTCTTCCACCTATAACTCAGCCAATTTTTTTATCTACAAAGCTGAAATTTTGCCTAATTATCAATAATAATGTTGACTATTTTTGCTGAAAATTTCAGAATTTTTGAATCAGAATTTCTCAAGTTATGCTAAAAAATAATAAAATGGGCAACCCAGAAGATCACCTTTCAACTTAGTCAATTTCCCCCTAACTTTTGAAATTCTCAACGAAAAATTTTCAACTTTAACACACTCTAGGATATCACCATTAAAAATATTTCTGAGAAATTTATTTGTTCAAGTGCTATTTTCGTAGAGATATAGCTCCTCGATTAACTGGCAATTTTTGAAAGAGATTCAGAAAAAAAGCAAAAAAATTCGAAAAAATCAGAAAAAATTCAGAAAAACACAAAAATACCAAAAATACATTTTAACAATTTTTACCTCAATTTATTTATCATCTTCTATCCCTCAAAAAAATAATAAAAAAAATTTACTAGTAAAAATAAATTAGCTATACCAAAATCTTTTCGCATCCCTCCACCTACTTTTCTCCTTTTTTAATTTAATTATTTTTTGTGATTTCTTCTATTTTCTATCTACGCATTGTAATCAATTAAATAAAGAATTATATATTTTTAACATTTCTTCTTTCCCACACAAAATGCGCATTTTTTTCTATTTTACCTTAATTTTTAATTGAAAATTTTTTTAAATTTTATTTTTAAATTTATTTGACTTAGCCTAGTTTTTTGACCATAACTTTTTTGTAAGATTTCCTGAATTTTTGATCTTTAGCTCATTTTGTAGCCCATTTTCTCCTCTATCTAATGGTCTTTAAATTATTTAAAATGTTCGATCCATTCTTGAGTTATAAGGCTAAATTTGAGTTATAAGGCCTATTGTCTTAAATCAGGTTTCAACCTTAATGTTATTTTCTCACCCATAACTCTTTTAATTATCAGCCGAAATTTTTTATTTTTATTATTTTAGTAGCTTATTTTCTCCTCTATTTAATGATACTAAAACGACTTTTTAAAGTCAATCCTTCCTTGAGATATACCCCTAAAACTTGACCAAAGTCACCCTCTATTTTCTCGCTCCAACATTTATTTATCGACCACAACTTTCTCAGAATATTTTCTAAATTATTAATTATCAGTTCATTTTGTAGCAAATTTTCTCCTCTTTCGAATGATACTAAAAGTAATTTAAAATATTAAACCATTCTTGAGATATAAGCCTAAAATCTGACCAAGGTCGCATAAAATATAGGCTATTTTTTGAATATACCCCTTTCAATTTTTTGAACAAAACTTTTTTTCTCCTTTCTCTCGAATTCTGCTTTCCAGCTTATTTTATAGTAAATTCTCTCCTCTATCAAATGATACCAAATTTACCAAAAATGATTCATCCATTCACGAGTTTGATTTTTTCAAAGTTTTCTAAGTTGTCTTAAGAGAGAGAACAGTTAAAAATTAATTTTATTTTTCTTTTTTTAAATTAATTATTTCCGTCAATTAATTAAATATGGGGTTTGATTGCCTAATTAACAGGTTAATAATTTATTGTTAAAAATAAATTTAAAAAATTAATTGGAAATGATCCTAAGAAATCGTAAACCACAAAGATCAACGTGGGGGAGAAGAAATTCTGAAAAATATTCTGAAAAAATCAGAATAATTTTTTTTTCAAAATCAGAATTATTCTGAAAAAATCAGAATAAAATTTTTGTAAAATCAGAATTAATCTGGAGAAAATCAGAATTATTCTAAAAAATCAGAAAAAATTTTCTGTAAAATAGAATTCTGGAGAAAATCAGAAAAAAATTTTTTCACTTGAAAATTTTTATAAAAAATTTACAGTACTTCCCAACCTTCTTCTCCCATTGGAGATGGAACTTGTCTACTCTCAAAAGACCCTGAAGTACTTAAAGAATGTATTTCTGATGAATTTAAACGGCCAGAAGAAACAATGGCGCAGGGTTTAAGGAGGCACGCTGTTAATTTGGTAGTGGATTTTTGGATTATAGGGCAACCTCTATATAATGGACACTATATAGTGGACTTTAGTTTAAATACCCTCTATTTTGTAAACAGTCAACTCTCCCTAGAAGCGACTGAATCGGAGTGAATTTCGCTTATAACGAAATGTCTCCACTACCGGGATTCCCTCTATTTAATGAACAAAAATTTTTTAATTAAAGCTACACTTCTTTGTAGAAGACTGGTTTATTTCTGCTTTACTTGGTTGTATAACTGCAGCACTTTCTATATCCGTAGATGTTAGCTATGAATATTTGAATCATTGTAAGAGAGAGAATTTCTTTAAATTGATAGTATAATTTTTTTGAAAATTTCTGAAAATCAGAATAATTCTGGAAAAATCAGAATTAAAAAATCAGAATTTTTTGGAAAAATCAGAATAATTCTGAAAAAACCAGAATTTTTCAAAATTCTAAAAATCTCCTAGATCGCGCTGTCCTCTTTGACTTTGCCCGTGACTACGATAAAATGCTTGGTTTTGTTTCATGGGTTGGTTATCTAGGATTTTTTGTTACAGCAGCAGCTCTTGTATGTAAATATATTTCTCCGCAAGCTATTGGTATTAAAAAGAAATTTTTCAATTTTCAAAAAAATTTAAAGGTTCTGGAATTCCCGAAGTGAAAGTAATTATGAATGGCTTCTTTCTTCCCAATTATTTAACCATGAGGACTTTAGTAGCTAAAGTGCTTTCACTTACTTTAACGTTGGGAAGCGGGTTGCCTGTTGGAAAAGAGGCAAGTTTTGGGAGTGACGACGTTTCCGCGCAGGATTATAAAATCGTCTCTTGAGCAGTTAGATATCTGAAATTTTGCACAGAGGTCTCTAATAGTATCATCTATATCTCCTAAAAATTTCAGAATTTTTGGTTCCGTATTTCAGAAGTTCTGGTCAAAAATATCAGAATTTTTGATAGAAATGTCAATTTTTGGTAGTATTTTGACCAAAACTTCTGAAATATGAAACCAAAAATTCTGAAATTTTTATGAGAGGTAGATAACAGCAATAGAGACTTTTATGCAAAATTTCGCTTTTCTAGGTTCTTTTTTCCATTTGATATGTTTTTATTTTAAGGGACCATTCGTCCATATGGGGGCAATTGTTGGTAAAATAATATTTTAAAAATTCAAGTAAAAATTTGAAAAAATTATAATAGGCCATTTGTTAAGTAAATTAACAAAAGCATGGCAGAGCACAGCATTTTTCTCGAACGAGGGAAGAGAAATAGAAATTCTAGCTTCTGGTTGTTCTGTTGGAATTGCTTGTACTTTTAGTTCTCCAGCCGGAGGTTAGGGGTGGTTTAAACATTAATTTATAAAAAAGTTCAAAGAGCATATAAAATTATGATATATTTTGCATGGCCCCCCTAAATAGTGCTTTCTACCTCTCCTAAAAATTTCAGAATTTTTGGTTTCGTATTTCAGAAGTTCTGGTCAAAAATTTCAGAATTTTCAAGAAAAATGTCGATTTTTGTTAGTTTTTTGACCAGAATTTCTGAAATACTTAACCAAAAATTCTGGAATTTCTAGAAGAGGTAGATAACTCTATTTTAAACCTCCAAGCAAAATTCTATGAAGCTAGGTTCACTTCTGGATTTTTTATAAGCTTCTACGCAAATGTGGCACTCTAAGACAAATGCCCTAAAATAATTTTAATTAAAAAATAATTTTCAAAAAAAATATTTTTTCAGCAGTTTTGTACGGAATTGAATGTACACATAAATATTTTGCTGTAAAAAATTATTGGCGAGCTTTCTTTGCTACAACTTGTAGTGCTTTGATTTTTCGTTTTGCTAATGCAGCAATTATTCCTCCACATATTGCTGGTAGGGGGAAAATAAATTCAAAATTAATTTAATTAAAGGTACAATAACTGCTTATTATCAAACTAGCTTTCCTAATGAAGTCTTTTTAGTTGAAGAAATTATTTGTTTTGTAATTATTGGGTAAATTTTGAAGTTTAATTAATTTTGGGGGTACTGTAGACCCTGTTGATTTTAAGCCTCTATATCTTTCGAATAAAGCTATCTTTAAATTAGATTTTGGTATCTTTTGATAGAGCTTTAAGTGGAATTTAAAATTATATATTAAGCAAAATTTTGGATTTATTGAGAAAAAGTTATGGCCGAAGAACTATGCGAAGGTCATGTATTATTGACAGATTTTTAAGATTTTTGACCATGTCCCTTTTTTCTGTATTTTTCCTAAATTTTCCTCACTGAGCTTATTTTGTAGCAATTTTTATCCTCTATCAAATGGTCTTTAAATAGAATGTTTCGGATTTTCCAGTCTAGAGTTATAACAATTTAAATCGACTAAGGTCGTCATCCAACCAATAGATCCTCCCTCTTAAAATTTTTCCTTCAAAATTCCCTTTAAAATTCCCTCAAAAATACCCAAAAATCCTCAAAAAAATTTAAAAAAAATTATTTTTAAAGTTTGATTTGTGGTTTATTCGGTGCCTTTTTTGTTCTCCTCCATAGACGAATTACTTACTTTAAAAAAAGAAATAGAACATTCAAAGCAATTTTTGGAAGAAAGTAAATTTTTAACAGAAAAATTTAAAAATATTTTCAACATATGTATAGTTCTCTTTCTTTTACAATTTTTATGGCTATTATTGTTGGTATTATTACTTATCCTGATGGTTTTGGTTATTTTTTTGCGGGAAAGGCGAGTTTTCTTAGTTTAAAAAATATTTATCGAAAATTACGATTTTCGTCTGTGCGCCAATCTTTTTTCATAACGGCGAAGAACGCCAAAAACAAAACTTGGCGTTTTAGAGTGTTGAAAAATAAACTTGGGGCACACTAGGAAAAAAATATTTTTTTTCCTTTTTTGTGCTTATTTTTGTTTTAGGCAAGAAATGTGCCAAACTCATTTCTTAGGACTGAACCTATAATGAGGGATACCTTAAATAGGGAGTATCGCTTAGGCATCCTCACTCACCCAGAGACCAACAAAATTTTAAAAAAGGTGTTCCCTTCGGACTATCGATAGTGTGAACGGAACACGTTCCCCTCGGACTATAACTTGTGTGGAAATAAAGCGACGTTCGTGTTTAAACGAGGTTTTGAGTTAAAAAATCATCCTTTTTTTAAGTTTACTTTCCGCGAAACTCTTGGAGACTTTATTGCCAACTGTACAATGTCTTTGCATAATGTTAGTAGTTCTATGGGTTGTTCTGCTAAAATCATTCAACGTTGGACTATAGATAATTGGGAAAGAGAAGGGCCAACGGATAGATCTACAGCTTTGGATGGGTCGATGGATGCTACTATTTTTATGTAAAAATCTGAATTAATGGTTTTTCCACCTATAAACTCCTGAATTATATTTAGTTCCCTTCGGGCTATAAGTAGTGTGAGAGGAACATGTACCCTTCAGTCTATAACTTCTGCGAAAAGAAACATGTTCCTTTCGAACCATAACTAATCTGAAAGGAACACGGACCTTTTTTTCTGAAAAAATTTCAAAAAATTCCAAAATATTTTTTAAAGGCCAAATGTATTCCCCGCACTTATTGGCTATTTGTTCGTCAATGTATGTATGTAAATGAAGTAATTATGAAATATTTTTAAAGTTTTTTCTTGTTGCAATTTGCATAACATTGGCCCTCCCAGCAGGGATTTTTGTTCCTTCTTTTGTGATTGGTGCTTGTGGGGGCAGAATTATTGGAGAATTGGTGAGATTGACTTAAAGAGTGATGTTAATAAAATAATGGGCTATTATTAGAATAAATTCCCCCTCCTAACTTTTTTCTGGGTTATATTCTAAGATCCTCAATCCCTTCCAAAATTTATTATTTTTTGGCCCTTTCAATCTGCAAAAAGGTTAAGGGTCTTTTTATGTTCCCTTCGCCCTATGAGTAGTCGGTAAGGAACATAAAAGTAATGATGGGCAATGTTGTTTTCATCCCTATTTCGTTAAACCCATTCAAGTTATACTAGTACCTATCTACAATTTTTTAAAAAGTCTAGGGGCATCTTTATTATTTTTATGTTCCCTTCACCCTATGAGTAGTCGGTAAGGAACATAAAACTAACGATGGGTGGTTTATATTATTTCCCTATTTCGTTAAACCCTTCCAAGTTATACTAGTACCTATCTACAATTTCTTAAAAAAGTCTAGGGGCATCTTTATTATTTTATGTTCCCTTCGCCCTATGAGTAGGCGGTAAGGAACATAAGGCTTCATTTTCTTTTTCCAAACTTCTTAATTTTTCTTAATCAGATGGTTGTTATGTTTCCAGCAGGCATTAGAGGTGTTGATGGTCCTCAAATTTATCCTGGATTATATGCTGTTGTAGGTAGGAATTTTGGAAAATTTTTGAAAAAATTTCCAAATTTAAGGAGCAGCAGCCTACACGGGTGCTGTTACCCATTCACTGTCTATAGCCGTTATTGTATGCGAAACTACTGGGCAACTGAGTCCTTTATTGCCTGTTTTAGTAATTTAAATTTTTTAAAATTTTAATTAAAAATTTTGTGTTAGGTAGCTTTAATGGTGGCTAATGCTGTCAGCTCTTTTCTACAGCCTTCTATTTACGAGTAAATTAATTGTTTGACCAATTATGTAAATTATTAGACCAATTAAATTATTAATATAAGGACTTTAAAGTAGAGATCGGCACAGGAGGGACTCCGGGCATCCCGGGTTTTTAGTGACGAACGGGATTACCTGGATTGACGGGATTAATCCCGCGGGATCCCTCCCGTTCTGTCTTTTGAAACTCAGTCCCTTTACGGGATCCCGAGAATTTTTTTTCAATTTGCGGGATTTACCATACTCTAAACGCTCAAAAAATTTTTCGCCCATAATCCTCAAGATCTGAAATTTTCTGGATAAACTATTTCAAAATGGTCAAAAATGAAAGGTCCAAATTTCGAAATGGTCAATTTTATTATTCCCCAAAAAACTTTTAATTTAATTTCACAGGTCAATAATAAACATTCGAAAGTATCCTCACTTGGCAGAATTACCCCCTTCACGTATTAGTGTACACACACTTAAAGTTGAACAGGTACAGAGAAGAAAGAATTTTAATAAATTATTTTTTAAAAAAGATTATGGTAAGAGATGTTGTTTTCATTACAAAATTAACTAGCTACAAAGAATTGAGAGAATTGCTTCTGGCTACACCTCATCTGAGATCTTACCCTTTGGTGACTGACGAAGGTGAGAGAGATGTTCCCTTCGGACTATAGAGTAGGGTGAACGGAACAACCTTTAATTATTCGAATAACTGAAGACTTGGGATATGTAGGGAGGTGGGATAAGTCAGAGACTCTTAGATAGTCTCATCTATCCCAATGGTCTACAGCTCATCTCTAATATATCACACCTCAGATATCACATGATCCCAGTTAGGGTATAGTGGTTACAGTATACCTATTGGAATTTCCCTCTAGTTCAAAACAAAAATATTTTTTAAATATTCAAAATGGTCAAAAATCAACATGTCCGTATTTTACTCTTAAAAATCTAAATCAAAAATTCCAGAAGAAAAAATTCTCCTCGGTTCTGTTTCACGTAAATATCTTCATTTTCTACTGACTGACCGTCTTGGCCCTGACCCTTCTTTATTATTACATAGAAGCCGTAGAAGGAAAAGTAGACCAACTACAACAACAAATATAGAAAATACTGGAGAAAATATAAATTTAAACAATAAAAGATTGGACAGTATAAGTAGAAGGAATGTTGAATCTATGCATTTATTGCCTGGGGCAATGCCGCCAAAAATGTCGGTTATTAACGAGAGAAATCTGTTTGGTGGGTATTGTAATTTTAATTTCGTTTCTAAAACGTAACAACTTAGTTATAGTAAGGGAGAGGTAAAAGTCTAGCTCGGGCAGACTTCGATTCTGTGACTACGCTAGAAGTTGATTACTGCGAGCTTTTTGCTCATATGTACAGACTGCTCTATTAACAGAGCTACTATTTATGCTCCAACCTTTCCCACATAGTAAAAGCGTTTTAAACGCTAGCCAGCTGGAACCCCCCTTTTTCCTTACATCCTAGAATATTAATCTAAAGATCCACTAAAATTTTATGTTCCCTTCGGACTATAGAGTAGGGTGAACGAAACACGAGATTTTCTAAAAACTTCAAATTAAATTCCCTTAAAATTAAGTATCTTTCCTAAAATTTATTTTTTTATATAGGAAACACACTTCTTTCAATCAGTCCTCTGCATGAAGATAGAGGATCAAGTTCTTGATTTTTAATCAAATTTTTCTAAAAAAATTTTATTTCAGAAAGAAATGTTCTAGCTCCATTATTATTAAGGCAACAAGGATTTCACCAAATGCCGTTGTCTTCTGTAAGTGGGCATAGAATAAATCAGTTCTCTATATCTAACTATTGGTATCAAACATTCATCTCTTGGGTTGTTCTAAATTAATTTATAAGTTAGATAATGCCTTTCGGAGCATAGATAGGATACACGGAACAAGGAATTTTTGAATGGTTAAGTGGTCTAACATAGGAAATCCAAATCAAAAAGAGAACAGTCCACAATATCGGTACCTACAGGCAGATATTTTAAACTTAATACCACATGTCTATAACTTTTATGTTCCCTTCGGACTATAAGTAGAGTGAACGGAACATTGAACTTTTCCATTTAAGTTAGAAGTTTGCTATTAAAATAAATTTTTGGCAGTTATATTGTAGAGGATAACTTTAGGCGAGAGTTTACCATATAGAGAGTTTACCTTATAGAGAGCGTTGGCTGTATATAGTATAGAGGTTTTTATAAAATTCTCCAATAAACATAGAAATTGGACGGCGTTCGTTCTTCTCGTAATCGTTCTGCATTACTTCGACAACCTATCGACCTAGATGATGAATTGGCTATCGATGCAGCCCCTTTTCAATTAGTTATTGGAACAAGTCTCTACAAAGTTCACACACTATTTTCTCTCTTAGGCTTAAATCATGGTGGGATCAAAGGAGTTTTTTAATCAAGAAAATTCTTTTTAGCTTATGTTACACATAGAGGACGTTTAGTGGGAGTTGTGGCACTCAGAGAGGTAAAAATCTGCTTAAATTTGGACGTTAGGAGGTAAAGGGTCATTAGAGTCTTGATTTGTAGAATACCCGAATTAAGTGTTAGAATGGTGAAATTCTGCATAAATATGCGCAATAGTGTTAACTAACCCAGTTAAAAATTTCAGAATTTTTGGTTTCGTACTTCAGAAGTTCTGGTCAAATATTTCAGAATCTTCGAGAAAAATGTCGATTTTTGGTAGTTTTTTGACCTTAACTTTTGAAATACTCAACCAAAAATTCTGAAATTTTTATTGGAGGTAGTTAACACTATTAGAGACGTCTATACGAAATTTCATAGCTCTAGATTAATTTTTAGTCGTTTTATAATTTTTCAACTAAACGTAGTTAATGCTCCTTAACGCCCTTTCATGCATAATAACGGGTTTTCCTGCATAATAAAAAATCGAAAAATAATTATTTTTAATTAATTAAATGTCAATTACTCGTTAAAATCATATCAATTAAGTAGTCTCATAAAAATTTTTTTTTAAATTAGAAAAAAAATATTTTTTTCATAAAATAGTTACGAGCAGCCCTAGCCAACATATATACACGTGGAGCTGTTCCCCCAGACCAATCAATGTCCAGACTTCGACTCAACAGTTCTGGCAATGATTTAATTCTTGGAATTTCAAATAATAATACAAATAGTAGAAATAATAGTGAAGAAAATGAAGGGAATAATAATAATATTTATTGTCAAACAACTCCAAGTACTGTTGCCGTTAGTGATGTTGGTGGGGGAAGTGGTGAAGGGGAGGAGAATAATAATAATATTACTACTAGTACTATTACTAGGTAGGGTAAAATTAAAATTTGAAATCTCTATCTTATCCGAGTTAAAAGGGATAAGTCTGTCTGTGTCTGTCAATATCTTATTCAACCTAAATTAAATGTCTAAATCAAGCTCTATCTTGTCCTATCATTTAAATCTCTTATCCTTCTCGATATTATCCCACACAAGAGGATAAGATAGGGTCCTTATCCCACCTCTAAGTGTTATCCCAGCTACAATCTCTATCCTACCCCGCCTAAATAAACAGTTCTTTGCAGTGTGATAACCTGGAGCTTGAATATATTGTAGTATGGGATATACATATTAGTGATAGGAGGTATATTACTTAGCTATAGATAAGACACAGATTGACATTTAGAAGTGAGAATATAATCTCTATTTTAATCCACCTTAAAATTATCTTAGAAAATATCAGAAACGCTAGGGTCGTAGGAAGATTAGGATGAGGAGTACAGTAACCAAATTTCTCTCAAAAGGCGAGAGACAATAAGGAATGAAGAGATTTTTCTCTAACACCATAGAAAATTTTTTATTTTTAAAATTTAATTTCTTCTTTCAAATTTTCAGTGTATTCCCAACACCAGAAAATAATCAAAACAAAAATTTAACAGAAAATTTACTTGAAATAAATCAACAACACCAACCAAACACTTTATCTCCCCCAATTTCCTTCTTGTCCACTTCCTCCTCAAAAATTCCAAAAGATTCTTCCCCAACTTCCTCAACAACAACAACCACAAATTCCTCCTCGTCCCCTTCTTTTGTAAATGAATTAGAAGAAATATTGCATTTTGGATCCCAACAAGTCGGAAATTTTGAAGAAAATAATGAGGAGGATTGGGCAACTATTGAAAGGCCTAGAGCACACAGCGATTTTGGATTTGGGAAAAATGGTGGAAATTCTAAAAAATTAACACAGAGAAGACCTTGGAAAAGATGATAAGATCAAAAAATTTTCAAAAAAATCCAGAATTTAAAAAAAATTTAATTTCAAGTAACGTTTGGGCGCAGGAAACGCTTGGGCGTGAACTTATAAAAATACAACTTATACATGATATAAAATCATAAAATTTTGCAGAGACTTCACTGATAGTGTTGTCGATCATCTCTGAAATTTTCAAAATTTTTGATAAAATATTTCAGAAGTTCTGGTCAAAAAATTACAAAAAATCAGAATTTTTAGAGAAAATTGGAACATTTTTGACCGTAACTTTAAAAATACAAAATCAGAAATTCTGAAATTTTTTAAGGAAACAGTTAGCGATTTTAGCAGATATCTGAGCAAGGTTTTATAATTTAAAAAAGTGATTTTTATAAGTTAGCGCCCAAGTACTACCCTTTTATTAACCAAAACTCGACTTTAACCGGGTAAAGTTTACAAAACGAACTTATTAAGTCTAATTGGATTTTCCTTAAATTTTTATGCAGCCGAATCTCATTTTCTAGATACACCCGAAATTCTAGATACACCCTCCAATTTAAGGTACCCCCGATTATATGGCATTTTTACGCCCCAAGGGTATATTTTATAATAGATTCGACTGTAATATCCTTAATGCATTTTCCAAATAATTTTTTTGTATGTCCGGTGATTTTAATTTTACGCGAATAAAAATTTAAAATTATATATTATGTAAAAAAATTTTGTTGATTAAATTTTTTCGTCACTTTTAGAGCCCTTTTCTCTGGCGTTAGAGAAAATCTCTTCATTTTCCATTGTATTTTCGTATTAAATAATTAATTATTATTTTATTTCTCTACTCATCCAAAAAATTAAATACATATAATTATTAAAATAATTTTTATATATTGCCTGACAGCTGCACAAATTTTTCCAAAATTTTACCTCTAAAAAATTCGGTAGTCGGCAAGAAGCTTGTGAAGGTGTGTATTTATTGTTGACTAATTTTGGGAGAGAAAGAAATTGGAAAAAAATTTTTTTTCTAAAAATCAAAGCTTTGATATAGAGAAGAATATCCATCCACAATTGGAAAAACACATTCACTCCTCTCTTTTTGATTGACGAGAGGCGGGCGGTTGTTTAAAGCTAAATGCGGTAAAAGACAAAAGTAAGCCTACTAAATACAGTCAGTTGAGGAAGGGGAAAAGGCAAAATATTTTTATTTTATCCTCTAAAAACAGTCAGGTAATAGTCATAATAAAATCGTTTAATGATTTTAAAGCCTAAACCTTTGGGTTTAAAATTTTAACCCTACAATTTAGCTAGAATAAAAAAATTTTTCTCTAACGTCAGAGAAAATCTCCTCTTTTTCCGTTGTCTTTTCGTGTTTTTGTGGAAATCCCTTAAAAATAGTCAGGTAGCTGTCACAACAGAATTGCTTAATGATTTTAAAGCCTAAACCTCTGGGTTTAAAATTTAAGCTAAAAATTAAAAGAATTTCTCTGGCATCAGAGAAAATCTCTTCTTTTTCCATTGTCTTTTCATGTTTTTTTGAATATCTCTTTAAAACAGCAGGTAGCTGTCACAATAAAACCTTTTAATGATTTTAAGACTTACACCTCTAGACTAAAATCTTAAATTTAAATTTAGATCAAAATTTCAAAAAATTTTCTCTGGCATCAGAGAAAATCTCTTCTTTTTCTATTGTCTTTTCGTTATATTTTTGAAAATTATTTTACACATTTAAAGATTAAAAACTTGAAATATTTTAGTTTACAATGAATAATAATCCAATAAACGACCAATCACAACCCTTAACTATAGATATTCTCACTAATGAACAACAACAAATGCTTCTAGAACGTCAACAAGCATTGTGTGTAGCTGCGGCGCAAACCATTAATTTTGCTAATATAAATATAGATGCTTCTGCTTTTCGTAAGTTTAAGTTGAAAAATTGTTTTTTAGTAGTGAATTGAGTGTCGATTATTAAAGAAAAAGTTGTGATTGAGGAAGGGAATTAGCCCTAGAATTTAGGGGTAATGAAGTTATGGAGGGAAAGAACTTAAAAAGGAAGAAAACAACAAAAAGAGGAGGAGAACTTCCTCAGGGTTTAATGAAGCCTTAGAGGGGGTTTTTACCAATTACTGCTATTTAGTAAATAAGGAGCCCTGAGAGCATGAGAAGGGAAGTTAACATGGAGAGGATAGGAGACATAAACGGGTGGACTTCTCCCCTATTTAAACGTAACTTTCTTTTCAGAAAGAAGCAACAGCGTAATAGTAGTTCCACCTAGCCAAGAAAAAGGGACTAAAAGAAAAAGAAAAGATGATAATGGGCAACAAGAATTACAGCAAAAAATGCCTAAAATGATAACACCTGTTAAAAGCCCAAAAGAGGTTTTAGGTGTAAATCGTTTTATTAGTCCCTTCTCTGAAGAGGCTAAAATACCGTTGCCGCATGAATTGAATGAATTGAGGTAAAGATTTTTATTTAAGGTTTGTAGGAAAAACAAAAGCTCGTCTGAAGATGGGCAAGCCTTCTTGATCTAAGCTTAAAAGATCGGAGTATAGAAGGGCAATACCTATAGAAGGGCAACCCCTCTAATCACCATACCTGAGTTGAATAGTACAAGAAGTAGGAGCTGTAAATAAGGGAAGGAAGTATAAGAGGAAGGAGGCAGAGAAAAGAAACCGTTATCCTTTATTAAAGAAATCAACGGGGTTTAGTGAACTCAGCAAACTCTCCCTTTCAATCCTTTCAGAATTTAAGGTTAATTTGAACAATTTAGCACACACGGAACTACCGTCTGGAAGCGTAATGAACGAGAAAGGATTCGCGTCAGACAAGTTAATGATGGATATACGAGGTTGAAGAACACGTTGCCTTTGACTGAAAAGTAGGTTTTTAATTCTTAAATAAATCGCAATTTTTAAATCCTAAAAAAGAAGTCTCCCTATAAGATAAAAATTTTCTCTAAAGTCAGAGAAATTCTCCTCTTTTCCTGTAGTCTTTTCATTAATTCAAAAAAATTCAGTGATCGCCGACTTAGCAAAGTTGATACTCTTCGCCTAGCTATTGCGTATATTCACCATTTGGAAAATTTAATTAATGAAGGGGTTAATCACCTAATCGAGTGCCAATGTTTTAATTATGTAATGGGAGAGTGTAGCAGCGCTGAAAATACACCGCCGCCAAATTGATTAAAATAAAGTGATTGGGGAATTTTTCAAAAATTTTTTCTTTATTAGTTAATGGGGGGGGGGGGGGGTCATTAGAGCTAGAACTTTTCAAATGGGCTTGGAATCAGGGTTTTTTCTTTTAAACAAATTTCCAGAGCTAAAGCCTCGAAAACCCTAATTTTATCAAAATACCCGTACCCGTAAAAGCCCGACCCGGGTTCGAGCTCTAGTTTTTATTGCACTTATAAATTGACAGAATAATAATTTTTAATAATTTTACTGTGTCAGACCCTTAATTTTTAATTTAAAACTAGTCTTGCTCATTTTATTTTATTAAATTTTTCGGGATAATCTAACAATAAATCTGTTTTATTTAAATAATTAACTAATAAATTTTATCAAAAATATTTTTCTTATCACTTTGAAATTAAAAAATTGCTAAAACCTAAAAAACTAACAAGATGAGTCGAATAAAAATTATTTTCCCCTAGTGGGATTCGAACCCTCATCGTTTCTGTCGAAAACATAGGCGTTTCCAACTACACTAAAACTAACCTATTAACCAACTAAATAAAAAATCTATCAATTTTGAAAGAATTTTACCAAAATTTAAATAGAAAAACAGAACAGAAAGAATTCAAAATAAATATTTGCTTACTTTTACATATCAGAGAAAAGATATAGTCGTACTTCGCTTTTACATACTCCTCTAAAATTGAATCTAAGTTGGAGAAACTGTCCAAGCCTACCCTTTATTTAAGCAACACTCGTTATAAGGTAAACCAAATTAAAAGATATACCCTCTATTTAAGGTAATCTCATTAAAAGTAGAGTTTGACCCCGGCTCCGTACCCGAACGATTTTTTCACGATTCTCCCCGACCCGAACCCCGCCCTGAAACAGTTGGAAAACCCCGTACCCCGACATATCCGCCCCCGAGCGTTCGGGGTCAACCCCTAATTATTAAAAAGTATTCAAGGGTGTATGTAAAAACGGTGTCGACTTATAAACAACTTGAGTAGACAAAAATAAATTTATAATTATTTTTAAAAAGAAAAGTCTCTTAATAAAAGAAAGTACAATTTTCGAATAATATAGATAGATAATATAATATTTAGAAAAAAAACAACACAACAAATTTTAAAATATATAAACGCATTTTTTGATGCAATGGAAATGTTTTTTTCTGCATTCTTATTCTCTCAATATTTAAGTTTTTTAGTTAAAAATGGAAGTAAAATTATTTGGAATTATATAAAAGAATATTGCTCCCTTAACATTTAAAAATGATTCCATTTAAGGTCTTCCTCATGTGAGGAAGACCTTAAGTGCTTTCCTTGTACTTTCCTTTTAGGCTTCATTTGGAAATGAAAAGATAAACTTGGTCAACTTCTATTATTCTATTTTAAAATCTTCCTTAGTGGGAGCAGGCCAACTTACCGCGAGCCCAACTTACCGCAGAGCTATAACTTTGGTCAGAATTGTCGAATCCGGTACGTCTTGGTATGTTTCGATGCGCCTCGACGAGCTGAATCGAACCATACCAGGGCGCCCCGGATTCGACAATTCTGAACGAAGTTATAGCTCTGCGACGAGTTGGGCTCGCGGTAAGTTGGGGTGTACCAGGGCTGGGCGATGTTAAAAAATAAAAAGCGAAATGCGAAACTTTTTTTTAAAAAATAAAAAGCGAAATGCAAAAGATTTCGCGCCAAAAAATGCGAGAATGCGAAAGATGCGAAACGCGAAATTGCGAAATAAGCCCAGCCCTGGGGTGTACCCTTCCTTAGTCATTCATGCTAATTTTATTTTAAAATTTTTACTTAAAAAGATTTTTTACTTAAAGTGGTTCAGGATCATGGAGAATTAGAAGGCTGTCTACCTTTCTCACATTAGCTTAATTAAGAAATAAGGTATAGCCTTGTATCTTCCTTTCTGATTTTTTTAAATTCCCATTTTACACCTATTCTCGAAAGAGTGTAAAATAGGGTTGAATTGTAACACTTTGTGGGCGGAAAGTTTGGAGCAGGGTCTCGGGAGTTTTAGTCAACTCGGGGTGGGAATAATAAAAAAAAATAAATTTTATAGAAAAAGGGAGCAATATTTTTAAATATTTTAATTAAAAAAATATTTTTTGGAATATTCAAATTTTAAGTATTTTTATTTATATTTAATTCAAAAAACGACTTGGATTTTTTACACAAACAAAAAAAATTTTTTTTAAAAAAGGCATCCAGTCGAGTACAGAGACGAGTAATCATCATCAAAAGAAAAATTAAAAAGAATTTTAAAAAAAATTGACAAGAAATTTTTTTTGATAGAATGACAGAAAAATTGATGATTCTCGTCCCTGATTCGGCAAAATAAGGGGCACAAAAAATAAACGAAATTTTAAATTTCTGGTAATTTTAGTCAGAAAATTAGAAATTATAATTTCGTTAATTTAAAGAGGGGTGCAATCATTTCTTTATTTCAAAATTAAATGAGACATTTAAAAATTTACCACCATGGCTGGACTCAACTGCAGATTGCGTAAATTACGTGGTTTTTGACTTGCGAACTGCAGCTGAAGAAAAATTTTTTTCACTTGTGTCCAGCCCTGATACACTTTTTTTCCTTCTCTTCAGTGTTCTCCGGTAACTAGGGACGGTTTAGATCCCTAAGGCGACCAGAAAGATAGGAACCACGGAACCTTTTGATTTTCTGGAAACTGAAGCATATTCTTCCTCTTTTTCTCCCCTTTCTTAAAAATAATTTTTCATTTCCTCAACAATCTTTTCCCGAGTTAAAAACTAGAAAAAATTTTTTTCATTGATTGCACCCCTTTAAATTTCAAAAAATACATATTATAAAATATACAAAATTAATCAAAAAAAATTAAAATTGTCAATAAAATAATAAATTGATGGTCACCAAAAAAATTAAAAAAAAATTCTCTTAATTTTAAATTAGAGTCATTATACTTAAGGTAATTTTAAAAAATATTTTTTTAACTAGAAAGTCAATTTACGGCAAAAATAAGCTTGGCTTAATTTTTAAAAATTAAAAAAAAATTCAAAAAAATGCCAACCAAAACAACCTTTTCCCTTCTTTCCTCAAAGAACAGAGCATTTCCAACACTTTTTGCTGCTTGGACGGCGACCAGAATCTGGATAGCGTCGATTAATTTGTTGAACCAAATCATAAAACACTTCGTGGACGTTGATTTTTTGTTTTGCGGAAGTCTAAAGAAAAATTTTTTTCTAAAAATTTTTTGTAAAATTAAAAATAAACCTCAGTGAAAGCGCTGTTAAATTGTCTAGCAAGATTTATCCCTTGTTCCTTCCCGACTACTCGTTCATCCTCCAAATCGCATTTATTGCCAACGAGTATCATTGGAACCTTTAAAAAATGTTGAAAATTATTTTTTGAAAAATTATGTAAGTCAGGAGCGATTTTTTGAAATTTGTTGAATAAAAATTTAGGTTCATGATTTACTTTCATCCAAACGAAAAAAACCTTTTCCTCCTATGAAATAAGAAAGGTAATGAAAATAAAAAGTAATTTTTACACGGAGAATCTCACAAATATCCCGTTTCAAAATCAGTCCTCAAAAGGAAAAATTAAAAAAAAAATTTATAGTGACACATTGATTTTCCGTGAAAATGATTTAAAATTTTTTTTAATTCCTGAATATCCGGTTTTAAGATTCAGCCCCATTTTTATGTCAAAAAATGTAAAATTAAAAATTTTTTTTTGATTTAAATGTCACATCATTTGTATCCTTGACTCGAAGAATTTGATCACGAAGGTCCATCAAGTCATTAAACGTTGATTGAGCAGTTATTGAATAAACGAGCACAAAACCCTAAAGACCACACAAATTAAAAATTATTTTTCAACTTAGAAAACCTGTCCATTCTTCATATAAAGGTCCCGCATGGCTGTAAACTGTTCAGTTCCGGCAGTGTCCAATATTTCCAACATACATTGTTGGTTGTCTACTTCCACCTTTTTTAAGGTAAGAAATTTAAAATAAATTTTTTGAGTGTTTATAATAAACCTGTTTTCGGTAGCTGTCTTCAATTGTAGGATCATATTTTTCAACAAATATGCCCTGAAAAATGAATTTTTTAAGATTAAAATAAGAAATGAATTAGTTTTGGTCCCTATAGCAACTGTGTTGAAGGGTTAAGGTTTAAATTTTTTGAGACGTCAAGGATTTCCAATTAGCCCCACAATAAAATCAATAATCAGAGTAGGGCTTCCAATAACCAAAATACAAATTATAACACAAAGGTTTCCAATCAAGTTAATGTTAAGCGAAATACGATGGCCAAATGAAGAGCTGGAATCTTGAAGTGTCCAACACAAACAAGACCAAAATATTGAATTAAAAATATTTAGTAATTACTCACTGACAATAGTAATGTCAAAAGTTACCCATAACTCCAACCCGAAACCCTAAAATATTTTACACAAACCTGAACAAACTGAACAGTCAATGCCGACTTGCCAACACCGCCACTTCCTAAGACAACAATCTTGTACTCACGCATATTCTAGCGCTAAAACAATTTTGTAAAAACAAATTAAACAAAAAAGATATTTTAAATGAAATAAACAAATTAATAAACAAAAAATTTAAAAACAATTTTTTTATTAAAGCAAAAAATAAAATTAATTTAACGGGAGCCAGACATATCAAAGGACGGACATATCAGGGGGATTGGGGACAGAAATAACTTCATGTGTATTTACGTTGGTTCTAAAGCACAAGACCCAGTGGCCGTAGGTCTCGATTATAGATCGAGCTGGGTCTGGAACAAGGCCTGGGGTTGTTCTGTACCCAGAGTCCAGGCCCAGGCATTTTTTAACTTCCCGGGTTTTCCTGGACTACAGGCCCAAGATCCGGCCTAGGTCAATATGTAAATCAAGCCCAGAGTCCAGGAACAGGTTCAGGCTTTTCAAACACCTCAATCTCTAGTCCCTATACCCATATAGTGTAGGCTGTTCCAGTATATTCTAGTATCCCGTTATGTCCGTCACGATATCTCCCTAACAATTTATAACCCAAGGTCCGTTGGAGATCTAAAATCAACAACAACAAAAAAAATAATTTTTCACCGCTTATACTTGTAATTATTTAAAATTATTTAACAAGGAATTTAACAAAAAGAAATTTTTTCTGGAGGCAAATGTCCAAAATCGCCCATTGCTCGAAGAATAACACGACCATTTGGCATAATTTGCAACCAAGTTATTGAGCTATTAGCTAAGGTGATACGCAACCATCCTTCTGGAGGAAATTGGAGTGCTCTGATAAAAAATGAATTTCTTATAAATTTTATTTTGGAGGCAAAAGAAGGGATTTAGCGCCTAAAACCAGAAAAATCAATTTTAGACCGAGACGAGAGCTCGAACAAAAATCTCAGTTATCAAGATGGAAATTTTTCGAGATATCGTTTATATCGATCTCGATTTTTCGTACAACATTCCCAGTCCGATACCTATTTTTAATCTTCAAAAAACACTTAAGAACCAATGAAATTGCGATTCCATTAGCTAGTTCTTATGGGTTTAAGTTTGAGGGTTTAAAAAAGCTGAGGGGTTTTTCATCAAAAAAGTTTGGGGCTTTATTCAATGTCAGCGGAATCGATTAATCACCCAACAACTTATTGTTAGTCAAAAAAGAAAATTGAATCATCCAATCGATGACTCATCAATTTTTCCAATTATTCACTTTCATAAATATTCACTTAAGATGGGTAGAAGGAATCCCCAAACCATATTAAGCTTCATTCCCGTTATTTTAAAAACACCCTATTAGTCATATACCTGCAAACAAAATAACGAATAACATTAGCATGACACACAATAAGTTCATGACTATCTTCTTTCTGTGACGGCTTTGCACGATGAAAGTATTTACGGAACGCAGCTTCAATTCTTGCCCCGTCAGTATGGAACTGCTTGAAGAAAAATAAATTAAATTTTAAAAAATAAATTTCAAAAAAATACTGCTGATTTTGGTTTCCAATGAGCAACTGGTGGCTCCGGAGGATATGGCGCTCCCTCTTCCAACATGGAATCCAACGAACACTCAATTTCTAAATGGGGCATATTCTTCTTCATTAATTCACCCGTTTCTCTTGCTCTATTTAAAAAATTTAGAAAATTAATTTTTTAAAATGAAAACCTTATTAAAGTAGAAAAAACACATTTATCATATTTAAATTTATTTTTAGCTTCAGTCAAACGCTTTCCAAGAAGTTCAGCTTGTTGACGACCTATAAAAATATTTTTAAAAAATTTATGACATGAGACCAAGAAGTCAGGAAAGAAAAAAATTCAAACCCAGCCCCCTGCCCTCTAACAAAAAAAATCCAAAAGGCCACAGTCACGGATAGGTCAGGTTATTTGTACGAAGCTCAGATTTCATCAGACTCGAAACCAAATCCAAATAAAAATTTGAAAACTCGAAACGAAACACCACCCGATTATTTTCAGAACCTGGCCCATTCCCTGTTTAAAGACCTATTAACAACCAACAATAAAAATTCCCCCAAAACAATTAAATTAATACCTAAAGGAGTAAGCTTCCTCGCATCCTTTTCATCCTCCTGATCAAAATATTGTCCATGCCTTACTAGAAAAATATTCCTCACAGCCTTTGGTGTGCATTTAGCAAGCAATTCCTCCTTTTCTTGTTCAGTCATTTCCTTTCTTTCACATTTGTGATTTACAATTGATAGAGGATCACGCCTGAAATAAAGCAACGGATTAAACCAAAAGATTAAAAATAATAAAAACATTAAGGAAACCGGCTAGTTAAAAATAAGAATAATAGGACGCTCTCATAATGAAAAAAAGGATAATCTAAATCATAAGGCTTTAACAAAACAATTTATTGAGTCACCAAAAACAAAAAAGGGAAAGTCATGGAAATACCATAAAAGGACAAAGGGGAAAATAAAGGATAAAAATAATAAATAATTCATTTGCTAACATAAACAGACTCATTCGGAGGCCGGTCAGAAATGCTAAAACCGGAAATGCTAAAACATTTCTAAAACCAGAAATGCTAAACCTAAAATTCCTTTTCGACTAATTGAACGTCGGAAAGGAATCATACCAAGTTCGGGCACTGGAAATTAAGTGGAAACCGGCCCAGTTCTATAATTCATCCCAAAAATTAAAAAACCTGTCCATTCATCTTCACCTTCTCAACATCAAAAAACAACTTACAAGTCCCAATTGCTGTCCCATTTCTTTGCCACTCCATCTTCAAATACACTAATAGTCCAGACACCATTTTGTGGTTTTCCAACATTTACTTCTTTTTCAACAGAACCATATCTAATTTTCTTTTCTTCAGAGTTTGGAACGATTGGTAAAGTTGACAAATACAATCCACCTCCCCCAGCACTCACTGCAGCACCCAAAAAAATCAATTTTGATTGTTTAAGAAATCCAGCAAACTTATTCATCAAAAAAACTAAAAAAATTAAGCTAAAAAAATAAAATTTAAAAAGAAAATAAGGAAAAAGACCAATGAGTACATAAAAAAGAAACAAAAAAATTTTTTATTAAAGCAAAAATACGGGACACGCCCACATTGTCGCGGGCCACATTGTCGCGACCACTTTGTCGCGACCACTTTGTCGCAGGCCCACTTTGTCGCAAGCCCACTTTGTCGCAGGCCACTTTGTCGCAGGCTTTCCTTAGATTTTTATTTTAAAATTGGCCTAAATTTTGCTCGCCACGTGCCGTACTTCATCCCACAGCTACAACGATGGGAAATTTGAAGAGGTTTAGAATATTTATTATGTTTTTTAAGTTTTTATTTCTTTTTTTAATTTTTTTGATAAAGTTTTAGGTGTTTTTTCCTTTTATTATTTTCTCTGCCGGAATTTTTAGGTTCTGCCGGAATTTTTAACGGCGTAAAACCAAACCAGATTACTCCAGAAAACTCCGATCGTGCCCAGAAGGCCTTTTTCCTACCCTCCATAGCAGCATAGAAATTTTTCCAACGAAAAAGACCTTTGCGACAAAGTGGCCTGCGACAAAGTGGGCCTGCGACAAAGTGGCCTGCGACAAAGTGGCCTGCGACAAAGTGGTCGCGACAAAGTGGTCGCGACAAAGTGGCCTGCGACAAAGTGGGCCGTACCCCAAAAATACATCAAACGAAAATAATTTAGGACGCTCCGTAATGCTAAAAACACGAAGAAGTCGAAAAGCCGAAAACCCAAAAAAGGCCTAAAATCCGCCGAAATGCCAAACTAGAATCGGGAGACTTAGAAATTTATTTTTTCTAGAAATAATTTTGTATAGGTAATCGACAATGGTTATCACGAACCCGATATCAGATTTTGTCAGATATTTTTTATCCATGATTTTTTCTAGACAAATCAATTATTGACTAGGTTCTTGACATTTGTTGATATATTGACTGGTCGATTACCTATAGACAAATTTGTAAGTGTCTCCCGGATCCTTCACTATTACCGGCATTTTCGGCGCGAAACATTTCCTAGCATTACGGCGTCATTAACAAACAATAATTAACCCGCAAAAATTTAAAAGAAGTTAAAGAGAGATCTAGAATAATAATAAAATTTTAGGAGAGATCTAGAACAAACAAAAAATAGAATATTTTTTAACCCGTTCTTTTCTTATAATTTTTAAAAGACAAAAGAATTTAAACATTATTAAAAGTAATTTTTCCTGAAGGCAAATGTCCGAAATCTCCAACGGTTTTGATAAATATATGGCCATCTGGTTTAATTTCTATCCAAGTTATTGAAGTATGAGCCAAATTGAAAAGTAACCAACGTTCTGGAGGGTATTGAAGGATTCTTTTAAAAAAATATAAAATTTTAATTATTAGAATGGAGAGGAAATGAATAGGGAATAAAAAAAGAACAAGAATAAGTAGACTCAGATGTCCAACCTTTAAAACACATATCCTCTCGCTTTTGACTCCGGGGCCAAAAAACAAAACTTGGCAAAAGTTGCAAGAAACCCCCTTGTAAATTGCGAAAAACAGGAATTAAAGGAAATAAACGAGGGGAGCAAGATTTGAATTAAACGGGGAGCCTGCCCATTTCAGAAATTAGGAAAAATAAAAATTGTGGAGAGACTGAAGATGAGTCATGGAAGCAGAAAAATGAACCAAATTACAAAGTTTTCCCTTGCTATTTCAAAATTATTAATTTCACGTTACAGAAAATCATTGTTTTTCTGTAAAAATTATTGATTTTCCATCAATAAAATCTAGCTTCCTTTAATTTAAAAAACCCCCTCTCTATTAGTCACATACCTGCAAACAAAATAACGAATCACATTAGCATGACACACAATAAGTTCAAAACTATCTTCTTCCTGCGACAGCTTTGCACGATGAAAGTATTTACGGAATGCAGCTTCAATTCTTGCCCCTTCAGTGTGAAGTTGCTAAGAAAAAAATGTAAATTTTAATTTTTTTAAATAAAAAAATATACAAATGGGCCTGGGTTCCAACCATGAGCAGGTGGATTTCCAGGGTATGGCGCTCCCTCTTCCAACATCGAATCCAAGGTGCATCCAATTTTTAAATGAGGCATTTGCTTCGCCATAATTTCACCCGTCTCTCTTGCTCTACAAATTTATAATTAAAGAAAATTTTTGATAGGACACAAGAGCATATGTCACGAGAAAATTCGGGTCGCGTTTCCAAAATTTTCTTCAGATCGGGGTTTGAGTCGAAAAAAACGGCCGGGTCTCAAGTAACCCGAGGCATTCCCTGGTATCTATGGCCGAGTTTCAGGGTGGCTAAAATAGGGTGTCCGCTCTAAAAAAAACTTTGGCAAGCTTCTCCCACCCAGCGGATTAATTGAAATATAAATCGTTACAAGTCACTTAAAGGGGTCAATTCGAGTTTAAGGACCAAAACAAGCTTTAATTGTGTCAGAAAACAATTACAAAGGCGGCAAGTTTAGAAAATTAATTTTAACATGAACCTAATCAACGTAGAAAACACGCACTTGTCAATCTTTAATTGATTTTTTGCCAATGTTAACCTCTTTCCAAGAAATTCTGCTTGTTCACGCCCTATAAAAATTTTGAAAGTAAAAAAATCTTTTCAATTAAATACCAAGTGGAGTAAGCTTCTTTTTTTCTTTAGCCTTTTCCTTTTTATATTGACCATGCCTTATAAGAAAAATATTCCTTGTAGCCTTTGGTGTATTGTTCGCAATTAAATCTTTGAGCTGTTGAGGAGTCATCCCAGCCAATTCATTTTCGTGTTCTACAATTGAACGTGGATCACGGCTGAAGTGAAATATTAAATCAAAACAACCCCAGAGAAATTTATAGTGGACAATAAATCCGAAATTGGATTCAACCTGAAACCCTGAACCGGATTGAGCATTGATGGGTCGTTTATGATAAGAAAATGGGTCGGGTTCCCCGAAACATGGGCTCTTTTTCGAACTGAAACCAGATTCAAGAATTTTGAAACTCTAACCCAACCTTTCACAGAAGAGTCCTGAGTTCTCAATTAGGTCAACTAAAAGCCCAATACTTGAAATGTGATATGGAAACCTCAAAAACCCCTGATAAGGGTCGAGTCTCCTATTCAGATTTACAAAAAATAAAAATATAATTAACCTACAAATCCCAATTAATGTCCCATTTCCTCTTCCCTCGCTCTTCAAACCAGTTAACATGAGTTGGATCAAAAGGCAATTTTAACAATTCACTATCTCCTCTATCAACAGCACCCAAACAAGTAAAAACCAATCTTAACAAAAGCAGAATTCTAAAGAATAAATTCATCCCTAAAATAAAATTTTAAAAAATTTAGACAAAAAATAGAAAAGGTAAAATATGAATAAAATCATAATTACAATAGAAAAATAAAAAAAATTTTTTTATTAAAGCACAATAAAATAATTAACCCGTAGAAGTCCAAAAGAGTTTAATGGGAGATACAAAACCAACAAAACTAAAGAAAAATAAATAATTTACCTGTTCCTATTCAGAAATAAAAATTATACGCAAAAAAACTTTAAACATTGTGAAAAGTAAGCTTATCGGGAGGCAAATGTCCAACATCTCCCACTGTGTTGACTACTACATTACCACTTGGTGGAATTAATATCCAAGTTATTGAGGTATGTGCCACATTAAAACGCACCCATCCTTCAGGTGGATATTGAAGAGCCCTGTAAAATGAAAATTTAATTTTGATTACAAATCCTAGTACTATTTTATAGAGGACCCCCGACTTCCTATTGCAAAGCGGCTTTTTTTCTTGATTGATGACCTTGGACCAATTTTCTTGCAAAAATTTCTATAGGACTAGTTAGTGCCAGCAAAACTTCCGGTTTTGGGAGTTAGGGTCAATAAAGGACCCAGAGTTACAATTTAAAATAGAAAGCAGGCTGTAAGTGTCGATCGATATTTTAATTAAAAATCGACAAAAATCAAACCAAGCTCGACTCTATTTTATTATTTAAAAACCTCTCATTTAGTCACATACCTACAAACAAAATAACGAATCAAATTCGCATGACAAACAATAAGTTCATAACTATCTTTTTTCTGCGAAGGGTCAGCACGATGAATATATTTTCGAAAAGCGGCTTCCATACGAGCTCCTTCTGAATGATACACCTAAAAAACAAATTTAATTTTGAATAAATTTTTAAAAAATATACAGATGGTTCTATTGGTCTCCAATGAGATTTAAAAGGCTCTGCAGGGTATGGCGACCCCTCTTCCAATACTGAGTCCAATTTGCAGTTAAATTTTAAATGAGGCATTTGCTTAATTATTATTTCACCAGTTTGTCTTGCTCTGCAAAAAATTTTTTTATTAATTTGTAAAAGAAATCTTAATTGAAAATTAATGCGACTGAAATTTCGAGACAGTTTAAACTAGCGAGAATGCGCGCAAAAATATTCTAGTTGTAAAAAACAACAGCGAGAAAAAAAACCAGTTTTAGCAAACAATTTAAAAGTTTAATTTGAATTAGGAGCGTCTTTTTAGATTCCAAACACCCAAAAGACATTAAAATCTCAAACAATGGAAATAACACTGATCTAAACCCAAAAAGCTGAAGAGCAGCACAGAAGTTTTTCCAACAAAGTCAGTTTGAACAACATCATTCACTGTTGGGTCATTTTAGCATTTCGCCAGCCTCTGGAGGATTGGCATTTCAATGTCTAGAATCTGTTTCAGCATCACAGGACCATAAGATTCGAATTATGGCCCTGTTTAATCGCTCCGCAAATTTCAGTCCGCAAGTTGATCAAAAATTAAATTTTAAAGAAAAAACCTAAGCATTGTAGAAAATACACATTTTTCAAAGTTGTACTCGTTCTTAACATCAGCCAATCGTTTTCCAAGAAATTCGGCTTGTTCACGACCTATAAAAATTTTCAAAATTTACGATTTCATCCCAAATTTTACCAAGCGGAGTAAGCTTTTGTTCATCAACTGTTCTATTCTTTCTAAAATATATTCCATGCCTTATAAAAAAGATATTCCTTATAGCTTTAGGCTGATCTTTGGCATCAGATTTTGGTTCACGCCTGCAAAAAGACAATAGAAATATTTGTCAAATATTCTCTAAAATCATCATTAAAATGGATTATGGAGTTGTCACGGATTACAACTAGGATTCCATCAAAATGGAGTTCAAAATTGTTATGGATTAAAGTTTCCCCCAAACTCGAGGGATTCTAATACCCCAACCCTATTAGGTACCACCCCAACTTTCTTACACTCTGGCTTACCCCTTGTACGAAACAATATCTCACGCAGTCTAAATAATCTAAAAACCCAGCATTTGAACCTACCTTAGAAAAACAATGTTCAAGAAGCCACAGAAAGCAGTTCATTAAAACCCCCCAACGAATTTCAAAACGTGTTGACAGCAACATCATTTTCAACGTGTCTTTTATAAATTTTTAAAGAAATTTAAAAAAACCTACAAATCCCAATTCATGTCCCATCCTATCTTCCATCCCTCTTCAAACCAATTTGGAACGACAGGTAAAGTTGACATATTCCTATCATCATCTCC
The DNA here is from genome assembly GCA_902706615.1 of Meloidogyne luci. NCBI lineage: Eukaryota > Metazoa > Nematoda > Chromadorea > Rhabditida > Meloidogynidae > Meloidogyne > Meloidogyne luci. The sequence continues at coordinate 582,523 of CACSLI010000045.1, read as the reverse complement.
ACCAACAGCAGCCAAACAAGTACAAACCAATCTTGACAGAAATAAAATTTTAAAAAATAAATTCATCCCTAAAATAAAAATTAAGAAAATTTTAGACAGAAAATTGAAAGATAAAATATGAATAAAAACATCATTAAATTAGTAATATTTTTACATACATATTTAACTTTAGCGAAAAATTAAAAAAAAAATAAACCAAATAAAATAGGGAAAATATGCTAAAATAAAAAAATAATTGTGTATTTATTAAACAGAAAAGCTTGAAAACTAAAATAAATGTTAGAGTAAAAATCCTTGGAGTGGAAAGGTAGGGATTATAGAATAGTACTAGATAGGATCCGCAGCAAGGATGTCACGGGTTACACGAAACTTTAATACCCGGACCTTTTTCTACGCGAAAAAGGTCCGAGTAGTGGGAACCATTTTCCGAAGAAAATTTTGAAAATCCAACACGACTTTTCCTAAACCCTTGATACCACAGATCCGCATGCTTTACCAGCAAAATTTGCTAAAAAGCCAGTATTTACTTTTTTTAGAAAAAATTTTTCTTCCATTAAAAATTAAAAAAAACCTCAAAACCTACTAGTTTTCAAGCTTTTTAAAGACAAAACAACTTGAAGCCCATTTATTATTTTCCATTTATTCTCCTAATTCAATTTGTGTATTCTTCTTGCCATTTGTGTACTCATTTGTCTTCGATATTGCTCATAAATGTCAGGTTTTGATCCAAGTCCTCTAAATTGTTCTGTTTTTTCTCTTACTTCTCCTCCACTTACTGGCTCCTCAATTCCCTTAAAAATTTTTTTCATTTCAAAAATTCGAATTTGAAAAAAAACCTGTTCTTTAGTTCCAAGTCCTTTACCTTCCCATCCCATTTTTGCCATTAATTGAGCGCCTTTATTTGTTTCACGATTTATAGGTTGAGGAGGGATTTTGAAAGAAATTGAAGTACGAGGGGCTCTAAAATAAAAAAAATTGTCAAAAAAATATAATTTTATTTACGGTCCAACAGGCACGGCAAACGTTGGTCTTTCGTCTGGTGTTGGACTGCGAGAACGCTTAATCCTTTTTGTAACAGGACTTGCACTAAATTTTTAAAGAATAATTAGAAATAAAAATGTTTAATAAAACCTTCTCGATTTTCTTCTTCTTCTAGGCGAAGGGCTACGGCTACTGCTTGAACTTGAAGATGAACTTCTACTGCCACTGCTACTACTTGATGATGAAGACGAACTTCGGCTTCTAGAACGGGATCTCCTTCGACTTCTACTGGATTTGCTATAAAAGAAAATAATTAGCTTATTGAGAATTCAATTATCAATAAATGAAAAATCGCCAGTAAAGAAGAGACAAAATGCCAAGGATTCACAATGGAAAAGAAAGGAAAAAATTTCAAAACAATTAAGAAGCAGAACCTTCCAACAATTTAAGTTTAGAGCCAAAATTAAATTTATTAATCTATTCTTATCATTTTGACTCATTGGCATTTTGTCCAATTTCAATTTATTCGAATCCTTCCAAATAAGATTTCCAAAAAACTAAATTTAACCTTCCATTATTTTTTTCATGTCTTGGCGGAGATTTAGAAGATTTTGGGGGCGTTTTAGGTGGAATGTATTTGTTGGTAAAAGCATCTTCCAATGTCTTTCCCTCTTCCTTCATTTTAAGCTCAAGTTTCTTTTTATGATCTTCCTTCTTCACGTAATGCTCAACAAGTCCATTCATCTCCCAACCTTCACTAAAATTTCAAAAAATTAAACAACCTTAAAATTCTTAAAAAACCCTACTTATCTCTAATACAATCAATTGGAGGAGGAAATTGCAGGGCGCTGTAGAAACGGTCAATTTCTCGAAGTAAACTATCGCTGGGAGGGTCAGGATGAGGAAGACGCAAATCCTTCTCTTTTAGCGGGTTATACTGAAAAATTAAAAAGTTTAAAGAAAAAAAGGTTAAAATTTAAGAAACCGTAACATCTTCCATTTTAACGAGTGGAACAATCATTCCAGCAGGTAATTCATAGTATGGCACTTTTGGTGTCAAATCCAAAGCTGGAGGATGCGGAGGCTGTGAACGAGGAGGTGGAAAGTTTGATCCACCAGGCATTGGAGGTGGAGGCCCTCCTTTTGGCAAAGGTATTCCCAATGGTTTTTTAGACGGGGAAGTAGTTTCAAATAATGAAGGAATTTTATTAGGTTGTTGTTGATCAAAACGAGAACGTCTTCTTTCTGTGCCATATTCTTCTTCTTTTTGTCTTATATTTTCAGCTTCTATTCTATCTGAATTTAATAAAATAAAAATTTATAAAAAAAGATAAGGTCATTTGTACGTAACAGGGTATGACCTAAAAATTAGATCAGGGTATGACCTAAAAAATCTACGAGTGAGGCAGGAAGCCGAGGACCAGCAGAACAAGACGGGGAAAGGCAAAAGGAAAGCTATAGTCAACAAGTAAGTACCCCAGTTAAAGAAATCGACCCATGTCAGTCTCAAATAGCTACCCCATCTTATTCTGTTGGTCCTCGGCTTCCTGCCCCACTCGTCGATTTTTTAGGTCATACCTAAAATTTCTAAGTCTTCTCTAAAATATTTTAACTAAACAACCTTTAATCTCCCTCATTTGTGTTTCCATTGTTGCAATTTTTGTCAAAACATGCTGCTCATATTCTTTATGTTGTTTTGCATAACTTCCAAGTGTTTCACCAATTTCTTTATCTACTTCAATTGCCAATTGTGATTGATATGCAGCCACAGTTGCCTGTTCTGTGGCTATAACAGCGACAGGATTTCGTAATTGCTAAAGTCAAAAATTTTTTCCTCTCAACTTTTACTACTCAAAAAAAACCTTGAAACAACTATCATCAAAGTATTTATGTCCTTCCCAAACGCCAACTAATTTTTCCAATTTCTCACTAAAAGCGTTTATTGTCCCAGCATTATTACTAGCATAAGCGTAAAGTTTGGGCACGTAACGTGAAAGCATTTGACGGACGCTGTCCAATTTCTTGCGATGACTAAAAATAAGGAAAATAAGAGTTGGTAAAGTTGAAAGTTGGGTGAAACTTAGAAGGTCTCTATGCCTTTTTGAAAATTGGAATTAAAAAATAACATTCTAGACAATTAAGACACTAATATATTTTAAGATACAAGTCCAAAAACTTCTGAAATTAGCAAACTGGAGGTCATCTTTTCCCACCTCTTAGTTTAGATGAAAAATAGGCTCAAAGTCTGGGCAAAAAAACATGTTCCCACTCTTGTTTCTCAGAAAGGCTTCTTCTCATATCTCCTTCCTTTCAAGGAGGAGTTAATTTGTATGAAGGAGAGCTAACCCTATTTATTAGCAAAGACTAGAATATGCAAAAATAAATGAAACTGAGCAAAAAAAAGAAACCTCAAAAATCTTTGCAAGGCCCGATCAGGATGACAGAAAAAATAGTTCGGATCGAGTTCCCAAAAATTTCTCGGAAAGGATATGTAACGGGTCGAAAAATTGTCCGGGATTAGGATTTCAAATAGCTCGTGAAATCCCTGGTCCTAAACTATCCCAAAAATCCTAGAGAAATTCTAAATTCACCAATAATGTGCCCAATCATTAATTAAGTAAAGAACATGAAGTCTAAACGCATCAGTTGCTGTACGTTCCCGCACTCTAAAAATAATTTTAGATAAACCATGCTAACAACAAAATTTCTTTAAAAGTGTGATGACACGCCAAAAAACCTGTGCAGAAGATAAGTAAGAATAATTTCTCGCAAACGATCACTACTACAATTGTCGAAAATCCATTTTTTACTGTTCTAAAAACCAAAAATACAATAAAAGAAAAAGTGTATGCCCATAAAACTTAAAATTTTTTAAAATTTGGGGGAAAATATTTAAACCCAGAGGAATTCTAAGAAACTTAAAAGGAAGCAATTTGACAAAATTTTTGCATGTCAGAGTGAGACAGACCGAAATTGTATCTTTGGAGCCGGATTCTTGTAGCCGTTCCAAACATTTGTCAAAAGATGAGATATTTAGTCCAACTTGTTTGACCAAGTCATCAATACGTTTATCTTCTTTTGCTCTCCATAAAACATCAATTTTTGACTTAAAAGTGAGAAACAAAGTTAAAATAAATTTTCGTATGAGATTGGGAATTTAGTGGATTTACACCCGAGAAACAAATTACCTAAAAACAAGTGGCAAGGCTTCAAAAACACCGAATAAGGTGGAATTCTATGTTAATGACCAGAAACCCAAAACCGCAAAAAAATCATCTGTCCTTTTAACAGAAAGTAGGGTACTACTGAAGAAAGGACTGAAGGACATCTAGATCGATTTAAAACCTAATGGCAGGGTTTCAGGAGCTCGATTAGATTAATTCACCCAACCTCGAGTAGGGTGAAGGAACGTAACCCCCAAAATACAAAAAATGACCAGTCATTATACCTGTCTTTGAGAATTGAGTGCCATCTCGTGTGCTTTTAGATTAGATTCAGAATCAATTATTTGCTTTCTAAGACAAGTTATTTGTTCTTCTGCATTTTTTAGTTCAAATTCCAACGAATTCTTCGTTGTCGGTGGAGGTATTTGAGCAATAACTTGCACTGAAATTAACAGAAAATATTCAAAACTAAAGCTAAAAAACCTTACAATTTTGTATTTCAAACAGCAATCTATATTTGTAATAGTCAGAGAATTCCCCTCCGAACAGAAAAACATATCGGGGATCATTTCTGTTTTGTTGTCTAACAACTTCTTCAGATGCAGGGCCATTTTTTGCAACAAATTCTGCTGTTGAATCGATTATTCGTTGCAATTCTGGATCTTAAATTAATAGGGAATTTGTTGGAAACAAGCAAGGATTGAACCCTGCCCTACTCATCTGATAAAGGTCAAGGCGTTTATTCAAGAGGAAAGCTCCAAGAATTTTTCTAAATCAAAACGCATCATAATATATTGAATATATTCTTAAGGGAAAAAGTAAGGACGAAAAGAGGGAAGCCTGGAAGTACCATGAATCAAGGCGGAAATGGATAATCTCTGGACAGAGACCGACCTAGAAATGAATCAAAGTTCTATTCACAAATAAACGAATCAAGGAATATAACATACTTTACTTTTCTAACATACTTTACAGCTCCTTTACTGACAATTTGAGACATTATTCACCTCAAATCATGAACAAGAAGGGAGTTGACTACTCTAAAACCTCTCCCTCTCCAAAACCCACAAATCTTTCTCCCCCAAATCTCAATCAAAAAACAAACAAACCTTGAGGAGGTGGAGGAATCGTTGATTGCATAGACATTATAAATCGACGTTCTCAAAGAATAATTTAGGAAATTGCAAATATGTATTCAAAATACTCTAGTTAAACTGAAAAAGATTAAGAAAACGAAGCCTTTTAATCTGCTTATTTTTAAAATTTAACGAATCAGTCCAAAAATCCTTCCTCAAACATTCCATGAAGGCAAGCTAAAACGTCGTGAATCATCCAACATTTAAAAATTCCTAGAGCAGGCTTAAAATCAAAAAGTATGACGATCGATCCCTTCATTTATTCCGTTTGACCATTTTTAAATTTGACCATTTTGTCTTTCGATATTTCGAAATTTGAATTAAATTTGGTGTTTTGACTTTTCTCGTTGAAATTCTGTCGTTCTGGATTTTATCGATTAGCCGCGCGTATGAGGAAATTGTCGAATTTTCTCGAAAGTCACACTTCCAGCAACTTTTAAAAGTGTCATTTTTACTAATTTTTCTTTCAGTTTAATCAAAACTACTTGTTGCTATTTTTATTGATCTTCAGTAAATTTAAAATAAATCATGTTTGGCGGAGGTGGCGATCCTTTTGGAAACCCTTTCGAGTATGTTTTTTTGGTTTTTTAGGGGAAGGAAGCTTATCTTGAACGTCTTTTCATGGGGATTTTGAGCTTAGGAATACGTCCACATCTTACCATATTTCGTAACTTATCTCCAGTAAATAAATCTTAATATCACCCCGCAATAGGAAGTCTGGGGGCCTTCTCATGGCTATTCATTGTCAAAGCCTCTTGAACGATAACGAAATATTTTAAAGTCGCTCTGACAGTAAATGACTATTCCCCGTTATTCTAAATTACCGCAAATATCTTAATACATAGGATTGAGTGTTTTAGCTTCAATGAGTCTTATAAGTGGGCTTCTTTAAGGGTCGGTCTTGTCTTTAAGGGCGGTCTTGTCTATTTACTTTATTCAGAGTTTTTTACGGGTGTTCCAAATTAGCTAGTCTTACTGACTTTTTCATATGTCCTTATATTCCAGCTGATCATGTAGTTTGACCTTTACTTTAGGCTAGTCCCTTTTAAGATTTATCTTCAACTAACCTTAACAATTTTCAGCCAAATTCACCGTCAAATGCGGCAAATGGATAATATGATGAATTGTTTGTTTTAATTTTTTAAATTCTTTTTAACCCAAAGACTTTAAGCAATGCTTGGCGATGCTTTTAACATGCTGAATGGCTTCGGGAATGGAATGCCTCATCATCCAATGTTGACTGACGACGACGATTTCACGTCCCCTCATCGCAACTTTAATAATCAGATGATGGCCCCTTTTGGTGGGTTTGGATTTGGAGGGCCTATGCTTGGTGGAATGATGTCTCAAATGGTTTCTTTTGAAATTTTTTAGCTAGTTTTAACCATTTTTCCTTCATTTTAAAGCAAAACATGCAAAATGCGGCTCTGAATGACCCCAATTCTTTTGTGATGTCTCAGTCTACAATGGTCTCTTTTGATGGCAATGGACCGCCAAAATATGTCCAATCATCCACCAGAAAGGCTGGAAATGTGTCAGAAACTCGCAGGTTTGTTTCGTTTACCTAGCTTTTTAATTTAACAATAAAACTTTTAAGAGCTCTTCGTGATGGAGAACGCGAAGAAGTCTCGATTGGACACAATATTGGCGACAAATCTCACATTGTTGAAAAGAAACGTGACAAAGATGGAAAGTTTCGTTCTCAGCAAAAATTTGTTAATATGGGGGAAGGTATTTGCTTTTATTTGATTTATTTTTTATCCCTTAAACGTGGGGAACCATTGGGAATTTAGTATTTGGAATTTTTGGGATTAACAATAAAGCTTATTTTTCTTCCAATCAGCATTCAATGGTTTGGCAAACCTTTCTGATTTATAGTTTGATAAAGGATCGTGGTACTTTTCGGTTATGAGGTTACACATTTACGAATTCTAAAAAGTTCTCAAAATGGTCAATACAAATATTATATATAGGGTAGAAAAAGGTGCTGAGGCGAACGGTACCAATCTTTTTTCACAGAGATTCTTGTGGACCGAGATATAAGGCTCGAAATGGTCAAAAACCACTGGGAGTAGTAAGCTCATTTTTGGGGTGAAAAATTCCATTTTTTGAATGATAGCTCATTCGAAAGAGCTCCTCGAGCTGAATCGAATAACACCAAAATCAGCTCGAAATCTTGATTCTGAGAGCAGATGAACAAGCTCAAAATGGTCAACGTAAACCTATGGAGCGTGACTCCTCCCAGTAATTTTTGACAATTTCGAGCCCTATATCTGGGTCCACAAGAATCTCTGTATATAAAAGATTGGTACCGTTCGTCTCAGCACCATTTCTACACTATATAATAAATATTGACCATTTTGAGAACTTTTTAAAATTTGTAAATGTGTAACCTCATAACCGAAAAGTACCAGGATCGTTTCTTCGTCAAGTCTATACAGAATTTTTATTTTCCCAGAGTCCGGGATTTCCCATAATCTGAAAACAATCTAAAGATTTTGGTTTAATGTTGGTTTTGGTTCCCATTACACTAAATTCCATTCCTTGACATTCTCATTCCTCAAAGACTCAACGATGGGTAGGGGCCAGTCCTGAATGCTTAAATATTTAAATCTAATATTTTTTTCCATTTTTAGCCGAAGCCCGCGACTTTAATGAACGTTTCAAAACCCAAGCTCGGGAAAACTTGAATGGAATTGCTGGACTATTTGGTGGCCATAATACTCATCGTAATCAAGCTATTGAAAATGGAAAGAGAGGACGAGATTCTCGAAAATATCTTCACAATACAGGAGAAACTTCAGCACCAATTATAACTATTCCGGATGATGAGGAGGAACAACAAAGGGGGCGGTAAATAATTTTGATAAAATATAGGCGAAAATTGAGTTCTTTTATTTGGATTTATTAGGGTTGAGGTTGTTCGTCTGGTCCGTATTTAAAAAATTTTTTTGGAAAGAGGAAATTGTGGATGAAAATTTTTTAGTAAGAAGGCCTACTCTCTTTTTTAGTGGCAGAAAATGGGTGGAGAAATTTTTTTAAAGAGAATCATTTTAAGCTAAAAACGGGTGCTGCAATCTTTTGCCTTATAAACACTAGTGCCCGGTGCCGGACGGTTTTTCCTGAGTCCGGATCCCAACTCGGTTTTTACGCGACTCAGGATTTTTTCCGGAAAAATTTTTTTAGCTGACTTTAAAAAACTCTTACACATATTGGTAATAGTGTCGTTTACCAGCCCCATTTTTTCCTCCCAATTTTCTACCCTATGTTTGTACGGAATGGTCAAATTTTCCCCTTTCTTTCATCAAATTTGCCTTTCCATATTTTGCCTAAAAACAATCAAAAAGATTAATTTGTGATATTTAAAAAAGTATTAGAGTAATGAGAAGAATCATTTTCCCAATTAATAAAAATGGAAGAACTAAAGAATTTCAAATCTATTGATTTATATGAAAAATTATGTTTGAGTGATAATGATTTCGATGCATGGCTTGAGAAGTTTTCTCAACTTTTAAATAAAATTATAAAAGTTATCTCCCGGAATTTCTGTGGCGAAAACGATTTGGCAATATTGAAAATGTTTTTTATAATTTTTGGCATCATGTCTCACTTTTTTATCCTTGTGAAAGAAATGAATAAAAAATTAATCTTTTTGATTGTTTTTAGGCAAAATATGGAAAGGCAAATTTGATGAAAGAAAGGGGAAAATTTGACCATTCCGTACAAACATAGGGTAGAAAATTGGGAGGAAAAAATGGGGCTGGTAAACGACACTATTACCCACATATTTAAAATTTTAATTTTTCAGTCATTATCGTAATGGACGTGGTGGACGTCATGAAGATGTAATTTACTCAAATAATGGAATTGGGCCAACAATTCAAGAAATTGATGATAATGAGGGAGAATCGTCAAATGCCAATCCCAAACGTCGAAAAGGTGTATTTGGCAAATTTTTGGGTTAAGAAGCTAGAGGAAGGAATTTGAAGGAAGAATTAGAAAAAGAGCGGATATTAATAAAAAGAAATTCCCATTTTTTCCCACCATCCAATTGCGATATATATAAAAAATAAATTCCTTTACAAAATATTTTCAACTCTTATTTTAAAGGATTGAGTTAGACACAATTTGTAGACCCCTACCTTTGACTTTTTTAAAAATATTTCTGTTAGTCAAAATTTTTTAAAATTAATTTCGATAATAAAATAAATTTAAACAAAAGTGTCATAAATTAAATTCCAATTCAATTCTCTGGAACATTATCTGGAAACAAAATATTAAACGCTTCGATGTAGTTTTTAATATATATAAAATTAATATGTTTTCTTTATTCCTCATCTATAGACTCAATTTCTTCTTGCATCGACGGTGGTAAAAAAATATTTTTTATATTGTGTCTTATCGCTGCTTTAATTTTCGATGCAGCTCCGCCAACCCAAATTACTCTTCCATCCTCCGCAATCTCTCCTAGAAATCCATACCCTTAAAACAAATTTTATGTTCACAAGATAGATATAAGAAAAATATATCACGCTAGTTCTTGAACCGAAGAATTTAAAACCCTTTTTAAGCCTATTTATCTAAAAGAATAATGCCCTAAAAGATTTACCCAAGTCGGCTCCAAAAATATTTTAATGTAAATCTGTGATTTTACCTTACTAATTGTTTTACAAAAATCCTTTTCCAACAAAAAAATTTTTTTGAAAAAAAAATAAACCAAAAAAAGAATCGAACTTTTTAGAGAAAAGGGTAAGTCAAGCTTACCACTACACCACAGCGCCAACAAAATTAACGCATTATTTAAAGTTTTTTGTCGGTAAAAAATATGTACTACATAATAATACAAACTAGGTGGGGGGGGGGATTAAATTGTAAAAATAATACCGAGTGGTACTGCAACGCCCTTAATTGCTGAGATCATGCTGGTGGCTATAGCGCACCCTGCGCTATAGCCAGATTTTGATGTTTCAGACTAAAAATTAAAGATTTGTATAATTCCATTTAATTGTAAGGAAAATTTTAACTTTTAAAAAATTTGAAATTAAACAAAATTTTAAAATTCTACAATATTAACAAATTTTAAAGGAGTATTCTCTACAAAATTTCTTATACCTATATTAGATGATAATTTGTTTTTCCACTTAAAATTCTAAGGAATATGTAGGATCGGTTGAAAATAAAAAATAGTGGTGGGGTTAAAAACCTTCCCGGTTTAATTCTAAAAATTGGATGGTTTAGTTAGACTATTTTAATATTTTAAATATTAAAAAGTCTTACAGGAAAAATATGGACTAATAAATGCGTATCTTTATCGATACTAAGTTTCAATCCATTTTGATTCTTCCTCACGAACATTTCAGCGGCAATCGCTGAGTCGATTAATGTTTCAGAGCAATTTCCTATTGCAAGTTTTCTTGGTTTAAAGTTGTAGCTTGTCACAGTTTTTGCCACGCACACCATACCTTGACCTTAAAACATTTTTAAATTCACTTAAACTCTTCGAAAAATTTCTAAAATGCACTTAAACTCTTCTAAAATTTGATAAAATTAACTTAAACTCATTTAAAAATTGTAAAAATTCAGTTAAACTTTTATAAAAATTTTTGAAATTCACCTAAACTCTCCTAAATTTTGAAAAATGCACTTAAACTCTTCTAAAAACAACTAAAAATATTGACTCTGTTTTTATATATTTTTGGGGCTTTCATAAGTAATTGAATGCACTGGTCATAAACTTAGATTTTATGATCTTGCAATTTGTACCCGAACTCGCTTAAGTGTAGAAATTGATACTAAAAGTCGGACTCTGAACATTAAATTACTTTATGGAAATCCCATAAAACATTTTACTGCTTTTTGACCCTCTTCAAAGACCATAAATAATTTAAATAATTTGCAAACCGTCATCAGTATGTGCCAGAATTACTGCTGATCCTGGATTTAACAATTGTTCATTCTATTATTTAAAATTAATAACTGAATTTAATAAACTTAATTAAACCTCCAATTCATGATGAATAGGGTAATCAAATAGAACTTGATTTTCCGGTCCTTCAAACGTAACAGATTGTGTATCATCTTCATCTTCTGTTAATTGTTCTTCTGGACTTTCACCTTCAATTTTCGCTTCCTCATCATCTCTTTTAACACAACTATGTTCTTCACTACTAGTTGTACAACAATCACAACACTTAAACATTTTATCTAAATATTAAACATAGTGTTAAGTGTCATTTGGGTTTCCTTTTTTTCCAATTTTATTCTCCCTAAAAAAGAGTGCTTTTCGAGTTACGATTATGTAATTAAGTTTCAGAGTTCGAACTTTTATTTCGAACCTCGGATGGGAATTCGAGTTTTTTCTAGGGAGAAGAAAAAAATGGAAAGAGGAAACACAAACGATACAACAATAGGCCAGCAAGTGAATGGACAAAATTTAATTTACTGGGGGCAGAATGCCAAGATATTAATGTTTCCGGACTCACAGCGGGTTAAGGGACACGCCCATGCAGCCTTGCGTTGCCATAACAACGCAAAGCCACAACTAGCTGGAAGATTTCATACCCTCTCAATTTTGTTACCAATCTCTTTAGCTTGATGAGAGGAATCATTCAATACTGAATTTGTTAAGATGTTAAGCCTTTTTTCTATACACTCATTTACTCTCGTTTCTATTTTAACTTGCCGAATTTGAAATCCAATATCTCAAAACCATCTATATGTTTTGAAATTTGTCTATTCATTTCATAGAGAATTGTTTAAAATTATGCAAGATGTTGAGATTATGGAAACACAGTGGAGAAAACGCAGCTGAAATGAGTTATGGAATAGTTGGTGTATAGTTCCCCAGATTGTAGGCTTATTTTTTATTTATTTGTTTAATTGAATTTTTATTTGTAGGTAATTCAGTTGTTTTGCTGCAAAATTCATAGAGTTAATGCACAAAATAAGGGTGAAAAACCGGTCATCTACGAAAAAATCCATGCTGCAGTTGTGTGGTGGATAAAACAACAGGAAAAGAAGAATATATCCAACAATTTAATTAAAGCATAAGAAATGAAAAAATATGTGAACAAAGCTGTTGAAGCCAATAATTCAACATATAATGAAAGTCATCAACAAAAAAGTCTTCATAGTTTTTTGATAATGGTAAAAATCTTAATATAGTTATTTTAAGTTTTAACATTTTTAGAAATGCAAAAATATGCAACGAAAAACATTCATAGTTTTAACCGGAGAGAAAGGTTCATCTACGTTGGGTTTCATCTACATTCTTTATATTACCGCTAAAATTGACTTCTGAAATCTAGGTTATTTAACCGATAAGTCAAGCTTTTTTTGAAAATTATCCATGAAAAAATAAGATCATTAATAATTATAACCTTTCACATAGGATCAGTATTGGAAGAATATTTAACGAAACTCATTTTATGTTTTCGCTCCAATTTGCTAGTAAAAACTCCGGATTTTGGGATTAGTAGAGATTCGCGAATTTTCATTTAATATGGCCTAAATTTTTCAAAATTTTCAGATGATAAAAATTTTCAAAATTTTTCAAAAATTTTCAAAATTTTCAAATTTTTTCAAAATTTTCAGATTTTCAAAATTTTCATGATTCGATCAACAAAGAACAATCTTATTGAATTAAGTTGGACCAAACAACAAGAAAAAAAAGAAGAGTATTAAATACAAATTGAACGAAGCAAGATGTGAGTTTATGGAAACATAGTGGAGAAAACGCAGCTGAAATGAGTTATGGAATAATTGTTGTATAGTTCCACCAGTTTGTAGGTTTATTTTTTATTTATTTGTTCAATTGAATTTTTTTTGTAGGTAATCAGTTGTTTTACTGCAAAATTCATAGAGTTAATGCACAAAATAGGGATGAAAACACGGTCATTATCTACGAAAAAATCCAAGCTGCGGTTGTATGGTGGATAAAACAACAGGAAAAGAAGAATATATCCAACATTTAATTAAAGCATAAGAAATGAAAAAATATGTAAACAAGGCTATTGAAGCAGGAAAATCTGATCAGCCAATAATTCAACATATAATGAAAGTCATCAACAAAAAAGTCTTCATAGTTTTTTGATAATGGTAAAAATCTTAATATAGTTATTTTAAGTTTTAACATTTTTAGAAATGCAAAAATATGCAACGAAAAACATTCATAGTTTTAACCGGAGAGAAAGGTTCATCTACGTTGGGTTTCATCTACATACTTTATATTACCGCTAAAATTGACTTCTGAAATCTAGGTTATTTAACCGATAAGTCAAGCTTTTTTTTGAAAATTATCCATGAAAAAATAAGATCATTAATAATTATAACCTTTCACATAGGATCAGTATTGGAAGAATATTTAACGAAACTCATTTTATGTTTTCGCTCCAATTTGCTAGGAAAAACTCCGGATTTTGGGATTAGTAGAGATTCGCGAATTTTCATTTAATATGGCCTAAATTTTTCAAAATTTTCAGATGATATTCGATCAACAAAGAACAATCTTATTGAATTAAGTTGGACCAAACAATAAGAAAAAAAAGAAGAGTATTAAATACAAATTGAACGAAGCAAGATGTGAGTTTATGGAAACATAGTGGAGAAAACGCAGCTGAAATGAGTTATGGAATAATTGTTGTATAGTTCCACCAGTTTGTAGGTTTATTTTTTATTTATTTGTTTAATTGAATTTTTATTTGTAGGTAATTCAGTTGTTTTGCTGCAAAATTCATAGAGTTAATGCACAAAATAAGGGTGAAAAACCGGTCATCTACGAAAAAATCCATGCTGCAGTTGTGTGGTGGATAAAACAACAGGAAAAGAAGAATATATCCAACAATTTAATTAAAGCATAAGAAATGAAAAAATATGTGAACAAAGCTGTTGAAGCCAATAATTCAACATATAATGAAAGTCATCAACAAAAAAGTCTTCATAGTTTTTTGATAATGGTAAAAATCTTAATATAGTTATTTTAAGTTTTAACATTTTTAGAAATGCAAAAATATGCAACGAAAAACACTCATAGTTTTATCCGGAGATAATCCTTTCACATAGAATCAGTATCGGAAGAATATTTAACGAAACTCATTTTATGTTTTCGGCTTAAATTTGCTAGGAAACTCGGATTTTTGGGATTAGTAGAGATTCAACTTAAGAAACCTCTCCCCAATATTGTTTCCGAAACATGAAAATATCTTTAAATTGTAACTGATGCAAGACCCATTTATTCGTTGTTTTTGGTGCACTCACCGTTGCGATGAATAATATTTAATTCATAGATCATTGTTAAAAATTTTTATATAAAGAACTCTAATTTTTTAACAAAAGAAACGGGAGAAGAAAAGGAAAGGGAGAAGAAAAGTAGGGAGACCGCTTAATCCCAAACCAGTTTTTGCGGACAATTTATGTGGACTCAATATTATGTAACTTGTGAATTTGAGCCAACTGAAATTTTGAGCCTCTGAAACCTATGCTTTTTAACAGTTCTGTATCCGTGTAACTCAGATCAGGGATATTCTCCCAGACTTATTCTAATGCAATAGACTTTAAACACCAAAATCCATTTTTAAATATCCTAATCTGTTTATATCCCATCTTTAGTTTATTTTATATCATTTTTTATCCCTTTACATAATCACTTTTAATTACTTTATATCAATACTGACCGATTGTCCATTGACGCATTTTCCACTGACGCATTATCCACTGACGCATTGTCCGGACACGCTTTTAAATTAATAAATTTATTTTTTTAATATTTTAAACTTGACATTAAAAATTTTAATTTATTCATGAATTTTCCAAAATTTTCGTATGAGGCGGTAAAAAGAGAAATCTGGCTAATTGGCCTTTCAAAATTTCCAAAATTTTCGCCTCCGGTGGCAAAAAAGAAATCTGGACCCTTGTCCTTATAAAATTCTCAAAATTTTCGCCTGTTGTGCAGGAAAGTGATTTGAGATTAAGAGGAATATCAGGAGATTAAAATCTGAAAAGTTCGATGGAAAATGTTCGATGAACAAAATGAAAAGTTAATGGAAGAAGATGGAAAATGGATGAAAAAATAACTGGTTTCGGGTAACCCGACCCATCTTTGAGGAAATACTGCTCCTTGCACTCCACAATGCTTAAAAATTTTGCCTGCGGCGCAGAAAATGGATGAAATTGAAGGATTTATGGCTTATAAGCCTTCCAAGATTCAAAAATTATCGCATATATACAACGCTTAAATTTAAAACTAGATGTACTGGACTCCAAAAAATAATAAAATTTAATTTTTTTGGATATTTCTCAAGTACGAGAAAGCACGAGTTACGAGGTACGAGGCCAGAAATCAGGCGTGTACGAGTACAAGAAAAGATGAGGCGTGTAAGGCGTAAAGTACGAGTATGAGCAAATTATAAATTCCACCCACAGCCAGAGTTCGTAACTTGCAGTTGGCTTGCAGCTGGTTATCGACCACCATTTCAAGGTGTGCAAGAAAATAAGGAAAAATATGATGGCGCAACACACAGTCCAAAATTTGATAGAAAGAATAGATTTTAAATGCCTGGCACTGACGAGATCCTACAGAATTAATCCCAAAATTTCTAACTTGTCGGGATTTCGTTTGGGCTTACTCTAATTTTAGTAATTATAGTGGACCTGGTTCTTTAATTTTAATTATAAATTTAATTTAGTACCTTCTTTGTTGCAACAATATTTATTCAATAAAAAAAATAATTTAAAATTATTTGAATAAAAATTATTTATTTAAAAAAAGTAAGTAGAGGGCAGAGAATGACAATTATAGGAGTATTTATATAATATATATTTTTCATTTATTTTTTCTTTTTATTTTGCCATCCACGCCCCTTATCTTTTGGAAAATATTTACATAAAAAATTGAGAGTAGAGGAAAAATATGTAGGTCAAGGGATTAAATAAAAATTTGGCTTGTCTATAATTATATACATTTAATTCAAATTTGTCGATTCTGTTTTAAAAATTAAAAAAAAATTTTTAATAAATTATTTTTTATCAAAATGCTTGAACTATTAGATTAGATCAGACTTCAATGCTTGAACTAGTAACCTTCAATTTTTTAAAATATTTTTCATTAGACAAAACTCTATAATATATTTGTGTATTCAAAGATGTAGAAAATTTTTTAAAATTAATTTAAATTTTATTTATACATTATTTGGGCATAAAATTAGGCAATTTCTTTTTGAATCCCATTAAATTATCCCATTAAATTAATTTCTATTTACATTATTTGTTCATTTACAAATTCTACTTTGTATTCTTTTGTGGTTAAGTTGGTAGTGTGTCGGAATTTGAATGTTTATTTAGTTAAAGGTCGAAGGTTCGAGTCCATCTGATTTTTGTCATTATATTTGTTTGCTTGTGACGTTAAAAAATAAAAAAAAATTTTTTTAAAGTTGAAAGATTTAATCACAATATTTATTTTATTAATCCATAATACCAAAAATTCAATTTTCTTTAATTTTAAAACTTAAAAATATTAAATTCCGAGAAAAATTTGTCCGTTTCGAGTTAACGTAATTTTTAATTTTATTGGTATTTTTTTAATTTGGAACTTTATTAATTTGGAACTTTATTTATTGAAAATTAAAAAAAATTTTTTTGAAAAAGAATAAAGCCAAACTACGCTATCTACCTATTTTTCCTTCAGCTAAAGCAAAAAGTTATTTATAAGTAAGTTGATCGACACCGCCTCCTATAAGCGATTCGAAAGTATTTTCGAAGAAAAATTAAAAATATAAAAATTAATAAAATGGTTGGAAACTGGTATATGGGAAAAAGTAAAAAAAATATTTTTCAAGAAAAATTTTCATTTTATTTGGGGTTGTTCACTACCGTTTATTAACCAGCACCACCGGTTTTCGATTAATAATTTTAAAAACAAGTTTCGGTTTTGAGTTTTAGACAAACATCGGTTTTATTTTGTGTAAATTTCAATAAAATCACCTTTTTTTCAGAAGTTTTCGTTTTTTTTAAATTTTGTAACAACGGTTAATTTTTGATTAAAAAAATGAAAATTTTCATTTTTTTAAACCAGTCGTGAACCAACCTAATTTTATTATTAAACTATTCTTGAAATACAATTCATTTTACCCTTGTTTTTATTTATTTGCATAAGATGAAGTTAAAAAAATTTATTTATTTTTATTGACAATCTTTTAAATTAAATCTTTATTCTCATTAATTATTGCTTTAGTAACCTTATTTTTTAAATTTTAGTTTTTATGTAAATACGTTTTATTTTCTTTTAATTTATTTATTGGTAAAATTTGACCTTTTATTATACCATGAAGGAGTCGAATAACAATAATTTAATTTTCCAAAAATACTAACCAGCATGTTATATCTTTAGTAAAAAAACAAACAACACAAAATCCAAATGCTAGGGTGAACTAAAAAACTGAAGAAAAAATATTTTTAAGACTAAATAAAGTCTAATAAAGACTAATTATCCTCTATTTTCCTTACACAAATTCTAAAAATACTATTTAAAAAAATTATAATCAAATTTAATTCTTGGAACATTTTGAGGCTCAATATCAAAAAATAAATCAATTTCGCTTTAATTGGAGTGAGATATACCCCAAATCTAACATCTCCCTATTAATTACCCTAATGAATGCCATTGAAGATTGAAACAAAATTGCGCAGTGTAATTATTTCATTATTAGTGCATATTTTGGGAAATTTTGCATATTTCAGTGCATATTTGGGACTTTTTCGGTGCATATATCGATTTTCCGTGCATATTTTCCGTGCATATTTTGTGAGTCCCTAGTAATTACCTAGGTATAAATTTAAAAAACGATTACAAAATTTTTTGAAATGACTAAAGTACTTCAAAAGTTTAAGGGAGTGAAAAATAGAAACTTTTATAGGTATATAAAAACTGGATTCTCTTCCGCTTCCGTCAATTTCCGTCTTCTTTTGCTCTTCGGCTTCCGTCTTCCGCTTTTTAAGCCCTCTTCCACCAAAAATACGCCCTAATGAGTGCCATTGATTTTAAGCCATACCATGAATCGGTTCTCAGGATAAACAAGCATACATCGCGCTCTTTCTCATTAAAACACATGGATTGGAGTATACTCGGAATTTGACCCTTTTCAGGTTCTCGGGTGTGTCTATTGATTGGGTTCTGCCGCTTTTTTAAGTGCACAGTCATGGTTACTAGCCTAAAGACTTTTTAGAAATATAATAATAAAATACTTTTTTCCTATAAAATTTCCTTACGGAACTTTTTAAAATTCTTTTGAACTGTGCATTTTTGATTATTACGAGAGTTGAAATTTTGCGAACGCTTAATCTCTTGGAAAAAGTTCAATAATGTCAATATTTTATTAGAAAATAAATATTGATTAAAATAATTAGAACGAATATTTTTTAGGTGAGAAATCTAAACTAATAAATATTGTGACCATATTTGATGTTAGTCGTTAAGAATTGTTAGTAATAAATATTGAACTTAGAAAATAAATATTGATTAAAATAATTAGAACGAATATTTTTTAGGTGAGAAATCTAAACTAATAAATATTGTGACCATATTTGATGTTAGTCGTTAAGAATTGTTAGTAATAAATATTGAACTTAGAAAATAAATATTGATTAAAATAATTAGAACGAATATTTTTTAGGTGAGAAATCTAAACTAAAAAATATTGTGACCATATTTGATGTTAGTCGTTAAGAATTGTTAGTAATAAATATTGAACTTAGAAAATAAATATTGATTAAAATAATTAGAACGAATATTTTTTAGGTGAGAAATCTAAACTAATAAATATTGTGACCATATTTGATGTTAGTCGTTAAGAATTGTTAGTAATAAATATTGAACTTAGAAAATAAATATTGATTAAAATAATTAGAACGAATATTTTTAGGTGAGAAATCTAAACTAATAAATATTGTGACCATATTTGATGTTAGTCGTTAAGAATTGTTAGTAATAAATATTGAACTTAGAAAATAAATATTGATTAAAATAATTAGAACGAATATTTTTTAGGTGAGAAATCTAAACTAATAAATATTGTGACCATATTTGATGTTAGTCGTTAAGAATTGTTAGTAATAAATATTGAACTTAGAAAATAAATATTGATTAAAATAATTAGAACGAATATTTTTTAGGTGAGAAATCTAAACTAATAAATATTGTGACCATATTTGATGTAGTCGTTAAGAATTGTTAGTAATAAATATTGAACTTAGAAAATAAATATTGATTAAAATAATTAGAACGAATATTTTTTAGGTGAGAAATCTAAACTAATAAATATTGTGACCATATTTGATGTTAGTCGTTAAGAATTGTTAGTAATAAATATTGAACTTAGAAAATAAATATTGATTAAAATAATTAGAACGAATATTTTTTAGGTGAGAAATCTAAACTAATAAATATTGTGACCATATTTGATGTTAGTCGTTAAGAATTGTTAGTAATAAATATTGAACTTAGAAAATAAATATTGATTAAAATAATTAGAACGAATATTTTTTAGGTGAGAAATCTAAACTAATAAATATTGTGACCATATTTGATGTTAGTCGTTAAGAATTGTTAGTAATAAATATTGAACTTAGAAAATAAATATTGATTAAAATAATTAGAACGAATATTTTTTAGGTGAGAAATCTAAACTAATAAATATTGTGACCATATTTGATGTTAGTCGTTAAGAATTGTTAGTAATAAATATTGAACTTAGAAAATAAATATTGATTAAAATAATTAGAACAAATATTTTTTAGGTGAGAAATCTAAACTAATAAATATTGTGACCATATTTGATGTTAGTCGTTAAGAATTGTTAGTAATAAATATTGAACTTAGAAAATAAATATTGATTAAAATAATTAGAACGAATATTTTTTAGGTGAGAAATCTAAACTAATAAATATTGTGACCATATTTGATGTTAGTCGTTAAGAATTGTTAGTAATAAATATTGAACTTAGAAAATAAATATTGATTAAAATAATTAGAACGAATATTTTTTAGGTGAGAAATCTAAACTAATAAATATTGTGACCATATTTGATGTTAGTCGTTAAGAATTGTTAGTAATAAATATTGAACTTAGAAAATAAATATTGATTAAAATAATTAGAACAAATATTTTTTAGGTGAGAAATCTAAACTAATAAATATTGTGACCATATTTGATGTTAGTCGTTAAGAATTGTTAGTAATAAATATTGAACTTAGAAAATAAATATTGATTAAAATAATTAGAACAAATATTTTTTAGGTGAGAAATCTAAACTAATAAATATTGTGACCATATTTGATGTTAGTCGTTAAGAATTGTTAGTAATAAATATTGAACTTAGAAAATAAATATTGATTAAAATAATTAGAACGAATATTTTTTAGGTGAGAAATCTAAACTAATAAATATTGTGACCATATTTGATGTTAGTCGTTAAGAATTGTTAGTAATAAATATTGAACTTAGAAAATAAATATTGATTAAAATAATTAGAACGAATATTTTTTAGGTGAGAAATCTAAACTAATAAATATTGTGACCATATTTGATGTTAGTCGTTAAGAATTGTTAGTAATAAATATTGAACTTAGAAAATAAATATTGATTAAAATAATTAGAACAAATATTTTTTAGGTGAGAAATCTAAACTAATAAATATTGTGACCATATTTGATGTTAGTCGTTAAGAATTGTTAGTAATAAATATTGAACTTAGAAAATAAATATTGATTAAAATAATTAGAACAAATATTTTTTAGGTGAGAAATCTAAACTAATAAATATTGTGACCATATTTGATGTTAGTCGTTAAGAATTGTTAGTAATAAATATTGAACTTAGAAAATAAATATTGATTAAAATAATTAGAACAAATATTTTTTAGGTGAGAAATCTAAACTAATAAATATTGTGACCATATTTGATGTTAGTCGTTAAGAATTGTTAGTAATAAATATTGAACTTAGAAAATAAATATTGATTAAAATAATTAGAACGAATATTTTTTAGGTGAGAAATCTAAACTAATAAATATTGTGACCATATTTGATGTTAGTCGTTAAGAATTGTTAGTAATAAATATTGAACTTAGAAAATAAATATTGATTAAAATAATTAGAACAAATATTTTTTAGGTGAGAAATCTAAACTAATAAATATTGTGACCATATTTGATGTTAGTCGTTAAGAATTGTTAGTAATAAATATTGAACTTAGAGAACGAATATTTTTTAGGTGAAAAATAAATATTGTTCTTCTTCAGATGTAGGTAATGTTTTCATGTTGAATGGTGAATTTGTGCGACAAATGAGCTTTGAAGATATGGTTTTCATAAAAATTCCTTAAAAACTAATTGTATTGTTATTTATGTTAGTCAATAAATAAAAAAATAGACCCGATTTTGTTAAGAAAAAGATTGGGTATCAATTAGGGTTTATATTAGGTACCGCATGGATATAAGATATAAAGAGAATGATATTTGTCACAATATTTTGAGTTATGGAGGAGGGTTGAATCAGAAGTTTATTCATTATTATGCTTCCAGTTCGATAAAGCTATCTTAGGCTTCCAAAATTTGATCTGCGAAAGACAGCACCAGAAAATGCTTTACGTTTTATAGTGAAAACGGTTAATTTAAATTGTGCTATATAAGATCTTGTAAGTGTTATATTGTTCAACATTTCCTCTGAAGGACCAGAAATTAAATTTCTGATCGTTGTGATAAGAAATTAAATTGTGATTGATAATCAATCTTAATTTATAATAAATAATTAATTTTAACTTGATATTCAACGAAGACAAATTACGTAAACTACATGATTTGCTTGAAAACAAAAAATTTTGGGAACATTTTGGGATATGCTGAAACTTGCGAATTCCAAAAAGAAGACGGTCCGCAACCAAATCAAATCAAATCAAATTTATTCAGCAAAATGGACTCTAAATGAGTCGCTTAAATTTGCAACAATAAAAGAAAATATATTTAAGGTCAAAATGAGTAAGCTTTTTGGAAATTTTTTACTTAAGTTATTGGTTGAGGAATTTATTTGCTCACTCATTTTGATGAACAATAAGTCAAAAAATGCCACTGAATTTTTTTTTTTTAAAAGAAATCGAAACATATTTTTAGTTTTTTTAAACACATTGTTTTTAGCAGTATTTATTGTTTGGTTATTTGCAAATATACTTTTTTTTACTTTGGTGTTTTGATTATAAGACGGGTAGAAGTTCACAAGTTTTTTGGGAGTGAATTGCGAAAAAGGTGAACTTCTTCCCTTAAAATTACGTTATTGGCATAAACAATAAAATCACAACCAGGCTTTTCAGCCCTCATAGCAATACACTTTTTAATGAGGGAGGTGCGGAGATCACGTTCTTCCTTACTCAAAGACTCCCTGATGGATATGTTTTTAAATTTTGGAAAAGTTATTAAATTTTTTTTCCCTCGGAGAGTCTCTTTTACACTAGCAGTACAAGGAAATTTTACTTTAATTAATCGATTTTTGTTTACCATCTTTTTTCCCATTCTAAAAATTCCCACCGGCAAACCAGTATCCAGACCACAAGCATTTAAGATTTCTTCCACCACTGCTTCATCTTCCTTAGCTCGATTTATTGGTTGTGATGCGTTGCTTTCTGGAATGTTGTTTATGACGATACAGTGTTGTCTGTCTCGTTCCTCCATTTGCTGTTGTATTGATTGGTTGTCGTTGTTGTCAGAAATAATGTCGGCCGCCAATTTCAAAAGAAGCCCCATTTGGGAAATAATAGATTTAGCCCAGTCAGGCGTTGTTGTGTCCATTTGTTGTTGTATGTTGTCAATATTCAATGCATTAATTTGTTCCACCAATTTTGATTTTTTATCTATTTTTGCAGGTGGTGTGAATTCGGCATAGCGCTTTTTTGGAAATTTTTTACCCAAGTTATTGGTTGAGGAATTTGTTTGCTCACTCATTTTGATGAACAATAAGTCAAAAAATGCCACTGAATTTTTTTTTTTTAAAAGTGCTAAAACTTTCTAAAAAAGATAAAGAAAAATTAAAAAACATACGAGTAAAATAAAAACATAAAAATAATGTAAAACAGAAAATCAATTAAAAAATAAATGTATGAGTCATTTTAACAAAAAACCAAAAGCGACAAAACGCCAAAGTAAAAAATGTATAAGTATAATTTGCCATATGAATAAAGGGTAAAGGTAAAATTTAGGGAAAAACAATGTGTTTAGACTGGTAAAAAATATGTTTATTTTAAGTGGGTATGTTTATCGAGTACAGTTTTTAAATTGTTTATTAACCAAAATTTGAAACTTACAAGGGTGCTATTATTTAAGGCCTCTTTGGGAAGGGAATTCCAGATTTTTATAGTTCTATTTATAAAAGAATTATGCGTTTTACTTGTTTTATGTGGGACATTTATAATATGATTGTGTTTCCTACTTTGTCGTAGGTTAAAGGTAAAAAGTTCCAAAGGATTGATATTAGTATGTCTGAAAACTATTTTGTATAGGGTAATTAAATCTAATCTGAATCTTCTGATGTATAGATGCTCTAAATTTAATAAGTATAACCGCCTATCATAGGGTACCTTACGCATGATTCTACAATTTTTTAAAGCAATGCGTGTATATAGTTTTTGAACATGTTCTAAGTGGTTTATTTGATTTTTTGAGAAGGGGTTCCAAACAGGGGATGCGTATTCTAAGAGTGGTAGTACATACATTTTAAAATAATTTCCCCATATTTTTGGATTTGTGGATTTGATATTACGTAGTAATTGCAGCGATCTCAATGTAGATATGTTTTTAACATGGTTGATGTGTTCATTGAAGTTTAGTTTTTTATTTATGATTATACCTAGATCTCTGACTTTATCGGCTTTAGGGAGGCTTTTTTCGTTTATACGATAATTAAATTCAGGATTTTTATCACCTAAATGCAATACAACGGATTTTCCTAAAGAAATGTCTAATCCCCAGGTGGCATTCCAATCGAGTAAATTATTTAGGGCGTTTTGTAGTATCAGACATTCCGAGTCCTTCTTGAAACAAAATGTGAGTTTAATATCATCAGCAAATATTGAACTTAGAAAATAAATATTGATTAAAATAATTAGAACAAATATTTTTTAGGTGAGAAATCTAAACTAATAAATATTGTGACCATATTTGATGTTAGTCGTTAAGAATTGTTAGTAATAAATATTGAACTTAGAAAATAAATATTGATTAAAATAATTAGAACGAATATTTTTTAGGTGAGAAATCTAAACTAATAAATATTGTGACCATATTTGATGTTAGTCGTTAAGAATTGTTAGTAATAAATATTGAACTTAGAAAATAAATATTGATTAAAATAATTAGAACAAATATTTTTTAGGTGAGAAATCTAAACTAATAAATATTGTGACCATATTTGATGTTAGTCGTTAAGAATTGTTAGTAATAAATATTGAACTTAGAGAACGAATATTTTTTAGGTGAAAAATAAATATTGTTCTTCTTCAGATGTAGGTAATGTTTTCATGTTGAATGGTGAATTTGTGCGACAAATGAGCTTTGAAGATATGGTTTTCATAAAAATTCCTTAAAAACTAATTGTATTGTTATTTATGTTAGTCAATAAATAAAAAAATAGACCCGATTTTGTTAAGAAAAAGATTGGGTATCAATTAGGGTTTATATTAGGTACCGCATGGATATAAGATATAAAGAGAATGATATTTGTCACAATATTTTGAGTTATGGAGGAGGGTTGAATCAGAAGTTTATTCATTATTATGCTTCCAGTTCGATAAAGCTATCTTAGGCTTCCAAAATTTGATCTGCGAAAGACAGCACCAGAAAATGCTTTACGTTTTATAGTGAAAACGGTTAATTTAAATTGTGCTATATAAGATCTTGTAAGTGTTATATTGTTCAACATTTCCTCTGAAGGACCAGAAATTAAATTTCTGATCGTTGTGATAAGAAATTAAATTGTGATTGATAATCAATCTTAATTTATAATAAATAATTAATTTTAACTTGATATTCAACGAAGACAAATTACGTAAACTACATGATTTGCTTGAAAACAAAAAATTTTGGGAACATTTTGGGATATGCTGAAACTTGCGAATTCCAAAAAGAAGACGGTCCGCAACCACATCGTGTTTTTTGCATGTATACGGAAGCAACTTCGATAAATATTGGAATTATGATCTGGGCGCACATTCCTGAAGAGCCAAGTTTTAATTATAATTCTAATTGGCTAATTTTATCCGTAGGATTCGATACCTTATACCAAAATATCAAATTTATAGCTGTGGTGATAATTGTAAAGATAATATGGGTCGGTGTTTAAAAGGTTTTTTTAAGAAATTTAATATATAGAATCCTTCGTAGTATAAACGGCCATCTCCTGACGAGGGGAGGGGGGCACACACACTTAAAGTTAAGCAAGGTAGAATTGACACCATTTATAATAATTCGCAAATCGTTCCATACAATCCCTTCATCCTTGTGATGTTCGAATGCCATCAATTTAGAATATGCATACGGGCAGCGATATAACCTTAAGTACGCGCTTAAGTATCAATTTAAAGGGTCCAGTTTCTCCTATGTCAAAAGTACCTTGATAAATATGCTGAAAGTCTTGCTTTTCCAATAAGACGTTTTTGAATTAATTTAAATTGTTATAATAAATTTTTATTAGTTTGAAATTATTGGCTTAAAATTGTTTGAGGTAAAAATTCTTGAAATTGAAAACCGCGTTTGTCTAATTAGAAATTAAACTTCGTTTTCCAGTTTGAAACGTTTATTGAGCTTCTATGTATTTTACCAATAATAATTCAACTAGTTTTTCATACATAATCGGAAAATACTTCCCGTAGTTGACAGGCTATAATTTTTATCAAATATCGAAAGCCTCAAAAAATCAAGTCTTCAAAGATCAAAAGCACAGGAAATAATCACTTTTGAGTTACCATTTTATCTCTTAACACTTGTTATTTATATTTAAAAGGATAAATGAAAAAAAGAAATTAATTTTTATAAAATAATCAAATTTTTAAAGATAATCAAAAACCAAATTTTTCATATATCATTTCATAAATCAAATTATCGGTCAGTAGACCATGAAGAAAAGAGAAGGCCCCCTTTATCTCTCAACTAGATATTCTTAATTTCTTATTATCTCCACAAGCCTCCTTAATCCATACATATCCCTCGATACCTTCATCAAATCTTTTCAATCTATCGATATACCTTAATCACCAAATTCGATTATATCCTTGAAGTTCAACTATATCCGCGAAAACGCAGATATCTCTTATTAACCCTCAAATTCACAATCTATGACGATATAAACTTTAATCTCTCCAAATCCTCGAAATCCCCCAAATTCCCTGATATCCTTCATATGTCTACGAACCCACTAAACTCCGTTATCAATTACTCCTAGCTCGTCCATAGGCCGATTGTCCATTGACGCATTCTTTTCCAACTGCCCGTAAGCCAAATTTTATTATAAAAAAGTTTGAACATAAAAAAGTATTTTTAGTTCATGTTAAGGATCGAAAATTTTAATTAAGCTTTTTCCGATTATTTTTGATATATCTATGTAATGTTTCATTTGGCATCTTTCAAAATTAAATGAGGATCTTGAATGGTACGGTGGATTATTTAAAAATAAAAAAATTTCCGATCCTTTTGGATAGATTAAGATCAAAAAATTTAAAAATTACACTCATAAACATCACAGAAAACAACCCGACAAAGGGGTTTAAAAAATGAGTTGTTACATAAAAATATACAATAAAACTTGAAGGGTTATGAAAGCAAAATTGAATGTTTTTCTAGCTCATTTGTTAGTATGGAAATATTTAAAGTGCCGAACCTCGTTATTAGATACCCTCTAGATAAGCCTCAATTTAGGATGACTACTGATTGGTAAGCTACTATAAGCTATAACCCCTATTTAATGTAGAATTGGTTCAGTCCCACAGGAGTATCTTATAATTAGAGTTGATCCTAATTTAGGCTTCAATTTACTGTACGTACAGTTGAGGTATAAGGGATCAAGCTGGGCACGGACCAAGGCCTTTGTTTTTCCTGTAACCAGAGTCCAGTCCCAGGCATTTCTTGACCTTCCTGGGTTTTCCCGGGCCTGGATTTGGACTCCCAGGATCCGGCCTAGGTCAGTAAATCAAACCACAGAGTCCAGGAACAGGCACAGGCTTTTCAAAAATCTCGATTTATAGAGGCTATTTTTTAAACTTTATTGGCCACTGGGTGGCTACTGCACAAGCTTGAATACCCTCTAGTACATGTTAAATGTACACCTCTTACAAGGCACAGATTCCCAGAGGGGTGTCTTATAATGAGGTTCGACTGTGTAGCTGTTTCTCCTTTTATTTTGAGGTCTTTTGAATGTCGAATAATTTTTCTCCTTTATTTTCCAATTTTGTTCCTTCCACACTACCTTCAGTGTTCTCTCCACTCCATCTTTCTTTTAAAGTCCAAAAAGAGCTGTACAAGCGTTTCATTAAATTTTGATTTTCTTCTTGAGGTGGCGGTGCTGCAGAACGGGTAGAGGGTTTGCGAAGGGAAAGGCGCTCTAATTCGTTACGAGCAAACTGAAAGGAAAAAATTTTTTTTGAAATTTTTAAAAAATTTTTTGGAAATTTTTAAAATTTTTTTGAAATTTTTTTTGAAAATCTCGAAAAAATTTTCTGAAAATTTTTCAGGAATTTTTTTAAAAATTTTTCAAAAATTCTTCTAATCACCAATCCCGATGCAGTTGGTGATGTTGGTTGTGATGTTGAACGTTTACCATAGCCCGTCCGTGTAGTTGCAGTACCGCCGGTTAATTGTCATAAAGGGGCATTGGATTCTTCCTTCTCCTCAGAGACATCCGAATGTTTTGATGTGTTCATATCATCCTTTATTTCTAGAATTTCAGGGTGTAGTTCGACCACTCTTATAAGGATACCTAAAATTTAAAGAAAAATAATATTTAACAAGTCAGACGAAGGTAAAACCCAAAATTTAAAGCTCCATTTTATCAACATTTAATATCTCACATGAATGTGGAAGAAGGGGTTGGAAAAAACAAAATTTTCGAAAATCGGAAATCGAACGAAAAATAACCTCAAAAATCGAAATTTCGAAACAACTCTGGGTGGGGAGAGTATTGTATCATACATACAAGGATGAATATACGTTATTAGGTGAGATAAGACCGGGTAGGAAGTTTTGCCTATACGGTATTCCACGATGACTCATTATACAGTTCCAGGTCTGGAAAACCCCCCAAGGCTCCCAGGCTTTCTAAATTCCATTTCCTTCCAAATAGTAAGTAAAACGAGTTCAACTAACAACGAATTCCCTATCCAAAAAACGTTTCCACCTTACCATTAATATAATTTCTCAATTTTTGATTATCAATGTCCTGTTCTTTGATAATATTCAATAACTGAAAAATAAAAAATTTTCCGTAATTTCAAAAAAAATTTTCCCCCCAAACTTTTTGTTCATCCATTCCCCCATTATTCGTTCCATTCAATTCTGCAGCTAAGCTAGGTTGACTTCCATTCCCCAACAAACTACGACCACATTCCACAGAATTGTGTAATAATTGGGCCTGTAAGTCGTCACAATGGGTTCGAAGTTCACGATTTTCAATTTGTAGTCTGTCAACTTCATCTTCCAATTGAATAATCTTAAAAAGGGAGTTGATTAAAAAGAGGTTTTGACTGGGAAAAGAATGGGAGTTTCCGATTCCCTTGTGGAACAATAACCTCTATACAGTGTACGCCTTTATACAAGGCTCAACCTCTATAAGGCTTAACTTCTATATAACGTACACCTCTATACAAGGCTTAACCTCTATACAACGTACAAACCCTGCTACAAAAGATTGTACGTAATATGGAGGTGTTATAGATGCAGTTAGAGTAGTCTGTGCTTTAAGACGCAAACGACGTTATACCTCCATATTACTTTCGCTATAATAGACCCAGATATTAGGGATCGCTCAATATAAGCGACTTGTTCTTTTGTTCACGGATTGACGGATTAAATGCTTTGTACCCTATGAACCCCCAGCTTTATGGGCAATCCACTCTAACGAACTTTCCCAAGTCTCTTATAGTGAAGGTTGACTGTACGTACAATAGAGGGTATTTCCCTTTGAATATTCTCCCTTATAAAAAATTTATTGTTTCCCTACCCTGTCAGTTAAAGACCCATGTTTCGGCATTTTCTCCAACTCATTCTGTCTCAAATGGTCCGTTTGCCTGGCCAATTCTTCCAAAAATTCAGAACTATCCTCCAAACGGTTAGTCATTTCACGGCGATAGCTAAATAATTTTTAGAAATTTTCTTTTATTTTCACCTCAATTTTAAGAGGAATTTACAAATTTATTTTTAAATTTCTCAACAAATTGATTTTTCTTTTTTTAATTTTCGTGGCTAATTTCCCAATTCCCCCCCCCCCTCCCCCATATTTTTTCCCTCCTTTTTTCACCTCTCAAATTCAGCTTTAAGCGCTTTATGCTCTAAATGGGCATTCTCTGCCTCTTGTTGTGAATCTGTAAGTTGATCTTGCAAGCGACGAATGCGGTCTTTAGCGTCACTCAATTCGGTGGTTGTTCGTTCCCGTTCGCGTTCAAGTTGTGTGACTTGATTGGAGAGCATTTGATGCCTTAAAAGGGGAAGGTTTTTTGAGGGGAATGATGATTAATAAGTATGATTACGATCACTCTTGCCTTTTCCCCAAAATAATCTCTCTCCTTTGAGTCATCTCTCTTAAAGGTTACTGTATTTCAAAAAGGTCAGAACTGTTTTTTTCAAAAAGGGTCAAAAACTCAAAAATCTCAAAAGGGTCAAAAACGGAGTTCATTTCAGAAGGGTCAGCCGATTATTGTTTCAGAGGGTCTTGTTTCAAAATGGTCAGTCTTGGATTTTTCAAAACGGTCAATCTCGAATTTTATTTCAAAATGGTCAATCACGAATTTTTTCCAAAAGGGTCAACCATAACCACGAATAAACCATTTAAAAAATCACTAGCCTAAGGGCCTCCTTCTCCGCCTCTAACTGCCTCTCTCTATCAGTCCTCTGAGTCATCTCCCTAGCTTTAGCCTTTTCCTCATTCAACTTTTCAGCCCATCTCTGCTCTGTAGCATGGAGCTGTTCCTCCAATAAATGAACTCTTTCCTGAAGAACAGCATTTTCTGTTCGAATTCTAGATTTTTCTTCTGTCGCAGCAATTTTTTCGTCTTGGAGTTCTGAAAGTTTTTGGGCAAAGAGGGACACCTAAAAATTCAAAAAAAATTTTTTTTTGAATTTTTGGCATTCTGTTTAAATTGCCTGATTAGCAGCACTGTTGGAATCTGAGCCAGCACAAGAATCGGAATGTTCGTGTAAATGAATAAGTTCTGGATCTGAACTAAAAGAATCTCGTCTAGATGAGCGTTGTCCGTTTAGATAAAGACGAGAAGCTACGGATGAGGAGGAGGAGGGTACAATTCCATTGTATAGAGAAGGTGAAGGTTCAGCCTGTAATTTTCTCTTTTATTTTAAATGAGGCTTTGAAGGGGTTTTAGTTAAAACGTCCTTAGCGAAAATTCGTGTTGCCTCTATATAGTCAACTCTCGATAATAGCGACTCCCTTAAATGTGGAATTCCTATAGAAGAAATTTTTCCTCTAGACCTATGGTAGTCTATAGGGTTGTTTTTACCCAATAAAATTATGGCAGTGGAAAAATCTCGAGGTAGGCGACGTTTCTTCTCGTTACTTCCGCCCCTAACATGTTATTAAAAATTCCATATTAAATTCCAATTCCAATATTAAATTTTGGTATTCTAACTCATTATACGATGTTCTTGCTGTGGAAAAATTGTTTGGATGGAAGATGGAATTGAACCATCATGGAATGAGGCCAGACCGAAGCACAACCGACTGTGCCACCCACCTTACAAACCGATGATGGGTTATTATTTTCATTTACCTATATTCTTTCTGCAAGTACGGACACAACACTTATTTTACTTGGGGTATTTTGAACGTTAGGTATTTTATTCTGATTTTTTCCCCAACATTTTGGAATTTTTTTCAGAAAATTTTTTGAACCTCTAAGTAGTCCATCGAACGATTAATATAACGGCCTTGTCGTTGTAGTTCACGCACTTTATTCGCAATTTTTGTTTAAATAAAAAGATTCTTTTAAAGGAAGGAAAAAAATTTATTTTTAAAGGAACAAAGCTATTTTTTGTTGGATATAAAGCTTTCTAGTCCTTTGATTCTTTGAAAAATTGGGGGGAATAAAAGAAAAGTTTTTTTGAATAAAAAAGAAAAGATGCGCAATTGATTTGGTCTTTTCTTTGTTGTTTGAAGGATAATCCGCGTTGTTTGATTGAAAAGAATGGAGAAAAGCTGAAAAATGAGATTAATAAAAATTATTTGTGATCTACTACATATTGACTTGGTATTTATTAAAAATGAAAATAACTGAAAGATCGCAAACTTAGAATTTCGATATAAGAGACTTTTGCCTAGATTAAAAGGAGTTCGATTAAATTCAATTAAAGTTTGGTATTTGGTGAGTAGATGAAAGATATCACAACTTATCACACGTCAAGATAGAGGACGGAATAAGTTGAAGTGTGGGTAAATGATAAGGCTAGAGAGGGTGTGATAAAAAAGAAAAGATGCTTTGAACTATCACAAATTATCACAAGCAAGGAAGAGGCCGATGATAGAGGTGGGATATAAATTGAAGGCTAGGATAAGTAAAAATGTGTGGGCTTACTTGGAATGATAATGATAGTATAAAAGAGAGGTTGGGATAAGTGAGAGAATGTGATATTTAAGTGTTGAGTTATTCTGATTGACTCCTCCTTAGCTTCCTAAGATTCCTTCGATTATTCCATGTAGTAAAGGAGTGCCATTTTGTTAAATAATGCCCCTCAATATAGAATTTATTCCAATTTTTATTAGAGAATTTATTCCGAATTAAAATGAAAATTCAATAAAAAAAATTTTTCAATTTTCTAACGATCTGGAATTTTTTGTTTCAAAAAAATGGAAGGGAAGAGAGAGCTTAAAATTACGCGCATGAGTGTTTTCCTCCCCTCTTATTTAATATATCCTCTATCGGATAAAATAAAAAGGATGTGGGGAGTCTAGTAAATACGAGCGGGTCTCTTCAGCAAAACATGGGGGGAATAAAAATGTTTTTGAATATATTTAGAGGGGGAGTAGATGAAAGAAAAAAAGAGAGAGAAAAAGTGTTAATCCAAAAATATTAAAAATATATAAAATGGATGGGGTTAGAAGAACAATTAAAAATATTTTTAATTAGTTAAATTAAAAGAGGAGGAAATTTGAAAAAATGGCAACAAAAATATAATAAAAATAATATTAGAAAAAAATATTTTTTGAAGTTGACAACAGGGATTGAAGTTGACAACAGGGCTCTGAACTTTTTTCACTCTTAATCAGGGCTGGGCGCAATCGAAAAAAATTTTCCGCAGCAGCAACTCGCAATTTTTATTTTAAAATTCGCAGACGCAATCCGCAAGTCAAAAAACACGCAATCCGCAACTGCGCCCAGCCCTCCTCTTAATCCCCTAACAGACCCCAGCCCTCCTCTTAATCCCCTAACAGACCCCAGCCCTCCTCTTAATCCCCTAACAGACCCTAGCCCTCCTCTTAATCCCCTAACAGACCCTAGCCCTCCTCTTAATCCCCTAACAGACCCGACTTGATTCGAAGAAAAATTTTGAAAGCCTGACCCGACTTTTCTCAAACCGTCCCATCCCTGATGTAAAGCAGGGATCTTGCCTTCCCGATTCTCGAAAATCATAAAGTTATTTGTGTGTCGGCAGGATCTCTGAAGTCCTCAATATGGTCCTCAATTATTAGTGTTTCGGAAACGATTTGTAAACCGGAGCCGGAACCGGATCGAATTTGAGTTCCGGTTCCCGAACCGGAACTTCCGGCGAAACTCTATTAATTATCAATCCCCCCTCTAAAGGGCCGTTCTATCGGAGGCGGCTGCCCAATTAGACAAATTACCCTCAAAAGACCTCGATTTTTGTTCGAGATTTCGTTTCAGTCTCATCTCTATTCCCTTTCTCGTTACGTTATAATACATAGGTATGTTTGGTGATGTATAACAGGGTTTTGGTGATTTATAACAAAAAAATATTAAAATATTTAAGGTGTCAAAAAATAAAAAAATAAATATTTTAATTGTTGATTTTATCATTTCTTTTGTTCAAAAAAAAATTTTTTTTATTTGTTCGTTTTAGTGTTGGCATATTTTTATTTTTAAAAGGAATGCTTTAAAAATTCTCTCTTGAATTAAAATTAAAAATGACAAAAATCACCAGGTTTTAAAGGCTATTTCTCCTCTCGAATAAAAACAACCTTTTCAAGTTTTTAGTCAGAAAATTAAAAAAAATGAATAAGGAAAAATTTAAAGAATTTTTTGATGATTAATTTCGATGAATGAACAAATTCGAAGAAAAGGAGGGTATTGGTATCAGAGGTGGGTCGGAATGCCGATTTCCGGCGTTTTTTTCCTTCCGATTTCCGAAAAAAATATTGATTTCCGAGTTCCGACATTTTAGCCAGTTCCGATTTCCGACACCTCTGACTGTTCCGACCCACCTCTGGTTGGTATAACTCTCAGCCTGTGATAAATGAAGAGGTGGGATATCTCAGAAACGAGTAAATTAAGAAAGATAGACTTTAAGAGAGCGGGATGAGACACACAGTATGAAGTGTAAATTATCACATAAATTATCACTTATCACATTTCCGTAAAATTTGCTCTCCTACTCATCCCAAGCATATGCCCGACTATGTGAGATATGACAGAGATGACGGAAATACAGATGGGATATCACGGAGATATGTTTATACGATAGAGGGCATCTAGAATCACATATATGCTATTCTAAGTTATACCAGGCTCACAGATATACCTGCTCGTTTAAATTTAACTGGGTGGGATAAGAATTAAATAAAATAGGTAATTATAATATTTTTAGAATTTTTAGTAAACAGGAAAGGAAAACAACAGCAAAAATAATAACAATAAAAATAAAATAGGGTTTTGTTCTAGCCAAAATATGAAGGCTAATTTTAGTAATAAATATTATTTTTGTTTACCCAAAAAGGGGTAAGCAATTTATTTAATAGACCTTTTAAAATATTAAAAAATAATTCTAAGGTGAAAAAAAAATAAATTTTTCTTCAATCATTTTACTTTATTATGCGATGAATCAATTAAAATATTTAATTAAAAAAATGAGGAAAGAATTTTTGTGTGTAATTGAGGAAATAAATGATTAAAAAATATTTTTCCTATAAAACTTGATGACATTAAAAAAAAATTTTTTTTTCAAAATTTTCTAAAAGAAAAATGACAAATAAAAAAATATAAAATGTGTCATTCAAAAAATTTTTTTTGTGAATTTCAAAATCGTTTCAATCAAAAAATTGATAAAAGCGATAAAAAATATAGAGAGAGACACTGGGAGAGCCGTCTCGGAATCTCTCGAGGGTTTTGATTGAGATTCCGTCTCGTTTCGAACTTAAGTGATACCTTCACTTTAGTGTACTTTTCAACGAGGTTCGACTCTATAACGAATGGACCAAGGAGCGCCGGCTCGACATGAGGATTTATTCAGAATGGATCAAGGCTAAACAAGAGGTTATAAACGATCAAAGTTGACGTTAGATTAGCCGACCTCATTTGACCATAGTCTTGCTATAATAATGCCTGATCCTTTCAGGGACCAACTTGGGGACACGCCCACATTGTCGCGCGGCCACATTGTCGCAGAGCCATAACTTGCTAAAAAATTTCTGGCCCTTATCAATTTTGGTACCAATCTCTTTAGCTCGATGAGAGGAATCGTTTAATACTAAATTTGGAATGATTCGGAAATCTTAAAGCAAGTTATGGCTCTGCGACAATGTGGCCGCGCGACAAAGTGGGCCGTACCCACCAACTTGTTAAAAATAATGGAATGAATTGTGAAAAATTTTTTAATTTCAAATAGTTGAAAATATGTAGTAGATAAATTATAAAATTTAATAAAAATTCAATTAAAGGCGGAAATAAGCCTGGGCAAACGTGGAAATAACCAAAGTATTTTTTGAAATTTTATTTCCGGATTTTTTTTAAAAAAAAAATTTTTTTTTTAATTTTTAAATAAAAAAACTTTCGAAAAATCTATTAAAAAATCGTGGAAAACGAAAAATCAGAAAAAATGCGAAAAAGTCAAAAATATAGAAAGGAGGAGTAGGGAAACAGACAATTATTTGAAAATTAAAAAAAAAGCTCAAAATGGTCAGGAAACGGAACAGCATTTAAAAATCTCAAATTTTTTTTTGAAAAATCTGAAAATTTTATTAAAAATATTTAAAAAATTATTTTGAAAATTCTAAACATAAAAAATGTTTTTTTTGAAAAATTTTTTTGAAAAGTTTTTTTTGAAGATTTTTTTTTAATTTTGAAGAAAACTGAAAAACTAACCTACCCATATTACTAAAAAATGCATATATTTTTTATTTAAAAATGTCTAGTATATTTTATAAAGTCAGCTAGTATTTGTCAAACTAAATAGCTATAATGACAAGCAATTTTTCCCCTTGTTCAATCAGTGTGACGTGAACAAAAGAAGCATTATTTTAAATGTTTTAAAAAGAGAAAAAGACACTTTACAGCCAAAACGCATCGATCGGATACGTAAAATAAAAATTGTAGTATACATGAGAAATTCGCGAACATGAAAAAATGAATGGAGTTGTTTGAGGGAATGAATGAGGGGGAAGAAGGAGAGAATTGAGGGGAGGGGGTGTTTGGGCGCAGAAATGATGAGTTGTCTAGGCGTGGGAGGTTATAAGTCTGTTCAAAGAAGTCCTAAAAATGTAAAATTTTGTATAGTGGTTTCTAATAGTGTTATCTACCTCTCCTAAAAATTTCAGAATTTTTGGTTCAGAATTACAAAAGTTATGGCCAAAAAACTACAAAAAATAGACATTTCCCCGAAAATTCTGATATTTATTACCAGAAGTTCTGAAATAGAAAACCAAAAATTCTGAAATTTTTAGAGCAGTTAGATAACCATATTAGGGAGGGGTGTGCAAAATTTTATGACTCTATCTTCTCTAAAACATAAAAAGTTAAGCGCTCGCGCCACAACATCCTCACGTCCTAATAACCCTAACCTCGTAAAACGAGAGGTGTATTTCAATCATATTCTATTCAATAGAGGCAGGTTTTTTGATTTTTGATTGTCTAGCAAGTCTGCCCGACTCTAGAGGATAAGGTGATGAGTGATGTGACATGAGAGGAAAATTTAAAAAAATTAAAAAAAAAATTTAAAATGATAACAGAGAAAATAATGAGTGGGGGGGGGGAAGCGAGCGGTTTTTAATTGTTTGTTTACATGAATCACTCTTTTTAAAAAATTCTAAAAATAAATTTAAATAGTAAAAAAATGTTAGTTGAGTCTTTAATAAATTTTAAAAAATTTTTATTTTGATCCCTCAAGTAAATTAATTTAAAGCGAGAGAAGCATTGCGCGAGCGTATGTCTGTGTATGTGGTTGGGGGGGGGGTGTAGGGGGGTTTGCTTTGAAAACAATAATTTTCTAGATAAATAAAATAATTGTGGTTATGACAGAATTATAAGGGGGATTACTCTAATAGTCAAGTTGCAATTGCATGCAGTAAACGCTTTCAAACATCCCAAAATGGTCAAACCCTTCTAATCATGTTGGGTACACCCCAACTTACCGCGAGCCCAACTTACCGCAGAGCTATAACTCCGTTCAGAATTGTCGAATCCGGGACGCCATGGTATGGTTCGATTCAGCTCGTCGAGGCGCATCGAACCATATCAGGGCAGCCCGGATTCGACAATTCTGAACGGAGTTATAGCTCTGCGGTAAGTTGGGCTCGCGGTAAGTTGGCCTGCTCCCAATCATGTTATCTTCCCTTTTCTAGGTATCCCAAACATCCATTTATCATCATTAAGGGTTGGATTTTAGCAAATATTTGTACAAAAAACCTTGTTTCCCTCCAAAATATTTTAAAAATAGCAGTAA
The DNA here is from genome assembly GCA_902706615.1 of Meloidogyne luci. Classification (NCBI taxonomy): domain Eukaryota; kingdom Metazoa; phylum Nematoda; class Chromadorea; order Rhabditida; family Meloidogynidae; genus Meloidogyne; species Meloidogyne luci. The sequence goes on along the minus strand of CACSLI010000045.1, from coordinate 545,103 downwards.
AATAGCAGCAAACAAACCTCTCGACAATAGGGCTGTACAAATTCAGTACTTCCCTTTTCCCCTTTTTAGCTGCCGAGGCTTTTTGGGGGTGAAAGGGAAATGAATGGAGGGAGGGTGGAAGGATAAAAGGGGACAATTTAAATATGCATAGAATTTTTTTTGGAAGAATTTTTGCTAACAAAAAATTTAAAAATAGTCTTAAAATGTTTAATATACTCTGAAAAGGATAAAAAAATTTTTTTTGAAATTTTTAGAATTTTTTGAAAATTTTTCTCTTCGCCTCAGGCAGACTGGCAGGTATTAATGAAGTAACGTCCAGTCATTAATTTATGAAAAAGTCAAAAGAGGTCCTAAAATCGTCAAATTTGGCAGATAGGCCCCTTATAGTGTCAACTAACTCCTCTCAAAATTTCAGAATTTTTTGTCAAATATTTCAGAAGTTCTGGTATAAAAATCAGAATTTTGTAGAAAAACGTCGACTTTATTGAGGTTTTTGTTTATAAATTCTGAAATAGTCAACCAAAAATTCTGAAATTTTTAGAGGAGTTAGGTGATACTATTAAAGACCTCTATACAAAATTTCAGCAAGATAGGAAGCTTCTAAGTCAAATTATAAGCGCTAGCCCAACGTTAACCTTTTAAACATAAGTGACAATAAAATAGATAAATGCTAGTTTTTTTCACTTATTTGACCTTTGGGAATTGGAAAAATGGCAGAACTGTTAAAGAGAACTCGTAAACAATTTTTGAGTAGAAAAGAGGCTTTTTGGTGTTCTTTTGAGTGATAATTTTTATTGAAAAAAATTTTTGAAAATTTTTAACAGAATGCCAAAAAATAAACGCCAAGGTATAAGAGAATTATTTTTAGAATACAGTAAAACCTCCTTATAAGATACTCCCGAAAATGGATACACCTCGATTTTAGATACGTCCTGAAATTTAGGGTAGTCACTAGGAGGAGATGCCTAGCGGCTCTCCTATGTTAATTATCCCCTACAGCCAGGGTTGAAACAATAATTACCCAATAATAAATACTAAATCCAGGGGGTAATTAACAGAGTAACTACGGTATATTAATTAAGTGTAGGTGTCAGAATGACTTTAAAAATTAATTAAAAAAATTTTTTATTAAAAATTAATTTAAAAAATATTTCTTCTATATGACGTTTGAATATTTTAGTATAACGTGTTAAATTTAATAAAAAATTAAATACCAAAAATTAAACAAAAGAACAATTTAAAAAAGGTATTTAATTAAAAAAGGCTTATTACTATATTAAAAAATGAAAAAAAAATTTTTAGCAGATGCCATGGAGACAATTTAGGTATTTAAAAGACGACCAACTGTGGAGGGAAGGTGACCATTTAAAGACGAGGAGAAGAGAAAAAAAAATATTTAAAAGGGTAACCATTGGAAACGGAAAATATTGGGGTCCGTAATAATTGCTGGAAGGAGGGAATGTGTTGGATAAGTAGAGGGGACTTTGAAGAATTTTTAAAATTTATTTTTACCTTAAATTAACACGGAAAAATAATTTACTAATTAAAATATCAGTTAAAAAGGCTACAATTTTTTAAATAAATTTTTTATTTATTTTTAAGCTCTAGCTCTTCGTAAAACTGTCATTGTCAAAATGCCAAACCTTAAAAATAAAAGATAATTTTACAAACTTTGAATTTGTCTAAGATTGGGATGATAATTAAATGTTTAATCCAAAATGATAGAATTTTGTAGAGGGGAAAAGGGACAGGAGTGGGAGGGGGGACACGCCCAAAAGGGCGCGCGGCCATAACGGCGCAAAGCCATAACTTGCTTCAAGATTTCCCAATATTACCAAATTTAGTATTAGAAGATTCCTCTCATCGAGCTAAGGAGAATGGTATCAAAATTGATAAGGGTCAGAAATTTTCAAGCAAGTTATGGCTTTGCGCCGTTATGGCCGCGCGCCGTTTTGGGCTGTACCCGTGGGAGGGGGTTACATTGTGGAGTGAATTGGGATATGAATTATTTATCTAAACTAAGATAGGGGAATTGGATAAAAAAGAGGGTTGTTAAAGGATTGGAGTGTCACGGAGGAGAGACTATTATGTAGAGATGGCATTGAGGCATTCATTCAATCTTAATCGAAGGCCCTAAATAGGGTATCGGTGTCACTAAATTTTTCGATTATCTGACACTCCGAATTGAAGATTTAAGAGTTTCGATTTGGTTAGAGTTGAAACCGACAAACCCAAGTCTTAATGATCGGTCTCTAAAGAGGGTTCACTATCCATAATTTAATTTAAAATTTTAATTAAAATTTACGAATTAATTTGTGTAGCAACAGCATCGGTTACCACATCCTCAGGTATACTTATTTTCCTACGGAAATGTCGAACAACCACAGACGATTCGTTAATTCTAACTTCCCTTTCTGCCAAAACAACTAATTGGCCTCTAGATAGAAGCAACTTTAAAATTTTTGGGTAATTTTTAAAAATATTCCTTCCAAACCTGGATATCTTCTGGTTCGAAAATTGACAAGTCGATGCTTATTTGGAACCTTTCCGGGCTAATTACTATCTGAAGATGAGAATATATATTTTTTTAAATTTTTAGTAGGGCATTTATTTTTGAAATGCACTTAAAATCAACATATAGAAGTGTCCTTGACTTATTAATCTCCATTATTAAGGCTAGGGATTATCCTCTAGCTGAGTAAAATGCTATAACGAGAGTCAAATCAAATCTCCTTGACATTTAACTGGGGTATATTTAAAAGAAAAGATTTATTTCCAATGGGTATGGATGCGGGAGGGCCCATCCTTGGTACGGACCTAAATTCATCCGCAAAAATCAGTCTGTAAAAACGGGTGAAGGCAGCAATTTATGTTCTTATTGACTATTTAGTCTATATAACGAGAGACTATTTTTTAAAATTCCAAGAAATTTTACCTGTACAGGCGCCTCTCTAAGCCTTTTCAGTTGTTTATCCATAAAAATAACGGGACCCATATAAAAATTTCTTTTTTCTTTTTTAATATTTTCGGTCATCAATAATTGTTCATAATTCAATAGAGGAGAATTTAATTCATTTGAAGGCATTTTTCTAATTTTTAAAGAAAATTTGAAAGAAAAATTAATTGAAATTTAAAAATGAAAAGGACCTAAGCAAAAGCGTAACTAAAATTAAAAGGTGACATGAGGAATAATGGAAAGATGGGAGATGGGGGAAGGTAAGGGGATCAATTCTTAACTGAATATCTATAAATTCTCTTTTTTTTAATTCTACAAAAATTTCTAATAATCAAAAGTATTAGGGTTGCCAAAATGGCCCGACTCGGAGGTGAAAGGGGAAGGTAAGAGGAAGGTAACCTAAAAAGGGGAAGGTAACCTATTACGTCAGAGATGGCTGTATTACACACTCGGAGCGAAAGATCAAGTCGGGCATAAGATATTTGGCCCGAAAAAGACTCGTATGACCCGACTCGAAAACGGCAACGTTAAAAAGTATGTTCCCTACAGACCACCAGTAATCTGTATGGAACACAAACCTACCGACTACTGTCGGAAAAGGATATATGCATTACAGACTACCGTGGTTTATAGACGATTAAACGTTTAAAACCTATTACGCCAGAGATGCTAAACCAGACTTTTTTGACCCGAAACCCGATTCGGAGATCAGCCTCTCGACACTTGTAGGCTGTAAGGAACATTACACAACCCATCCATATTACACGACCCTTCCTTATTGTGTGAGTTGGTCCAAGAATAAAAAACGCAGAAAAAATATAGTCAGAAACAAATAAAAATAAGGAAACCCACTCACATTTCCTTCAAGATTTGAGCATTTGATTTCCCAATAAATGCTTACCAACGTTTAAAAAGAACATTTAGGGAAGGGGTTTACCAAGCAAAATGAAAATCACCGCGGGAATCGGCGAGAATTTTTATTTTAGTTTTATAGAAAGGAAGAGAAGGAAGGCAATAATTGAATAAGAAAAAGTACTTTTTTTTGTTTTGACCATTAAATAATTAAATATATAATTGCTGGACAAATAAGTCGAGAGGGGGAGATTAATGGAGATAAATAAATCCATCGACGGCCTTTAGAATATTTCTTGAATTTTTTTCTAACGGCTGAATGGACAAAATAAAAGTGTAAAAAGAGAGGATATTTATCTACAATATATACTAATTTATTTATTTTTAATTAAATTAGCTAATTAATTAAAAAATTATGTTCCTTACCGACTACGTGTAGTGCGAAGGGAACATGGCTATTTAATTAATTACTTGTCTAAACAAATTAATTGGACACTTATTTTGATAGACTATTAATTCTTTCTAGATATCTCTACGAAACGCCATACAGAAGTCGAAAATAGATAGGTAAATTTTCAGTTTTATTTGAATTTCCATTTATTCCTCTTAACAATTTGTGCAACAACTCGATGATTAAAAAGAGGACAAAAATTCACGGGCAATTGTCGTTAACGGGCAATTGTCGTTAGCAAATAAAGGGAAAATACCTAAACAAATAAACATTTAAAAAAATTTTTTACTTCGGTAACATTGAAATAAAGAAATAAAATAATGCGTAGCATTTTTGGATTTGGGGGGGGGGGGGGAGGTTGGGATTTTTTAATAAAATGTGAAATGTTTTGAGGTTATGTGGAATTTAAATAATATGAAATTTTGTTTTACATACTTAGGTAAAGACATAAATAATGAGCCCCCTTAAACCATGTACGCTTGAAAATTTATATCTCAATGTTCAGATCTCCAATCTATTTAATTTTTTGTTTTTATATCTTCTTACTCAACAGATTCTGCTCTATCAGAATCTATTTTAATTTTAATTTTTACTCATCATTTTATAAGAGAAAAATAAAAAAAAGTTGCCTTGTTTCAAATATACAAGTTTTTGTATTTTACCTCTAACTCCTGTCAACTTAATCCTAGGATTCTGATTTTTTGCCACAAAATAGGCAATTCTCTTAGGATCATAAAAAAACATAATTCGAAGTCTGAAAACACTTAGTTGAATTTCAATAATTATTTAATCCGTTTAGCACAAGGGGGCTCATTATTTATGTCTCAACCTAAGTAATATGGGAAAGATTAAAAAAACTTTTTTAACAGATTTTCCTTGACTCTTTTTTACATCTCGTTTTCTGTTTCATCTTCTTTAACATACATATCTTTCAATTTTTACCATGTCCTTTATCAAGACGCTTTTTGGAAATTTTATCAAGATCAAAACCTTCTTTTCCATTTGTTTTTGCATACAACTCTTTTTGTTCTTCTATGTATTTATCTCTCTCTTCAATATCTTCAAGATCAACAACATTGTCTTTTTCCATCTCTTTATGGGATAATTCTTTTTTATAGAAATCAGAGAATTCAGGAAGCAGATCTTGAATAAAAAGACTGAGTAGAAGTTGCAATAATTTATTTTACGTTAAAAAATTATTATCTCAATCTTACGTCTACTCCGATACCAGGGGTGGGACGGGCTGAGAAAAAAGTGGTCGGTTTTCGGGGTTTCAAAATTTTCTTCGGATCGGGTTTTGGGGTAAGGATAAAGAAGTTCGTGTCTCGGGTCTGGTAATCCGTCCCATCCCTGCCTCTTAAGCATATCAGACTCATTAGATTTCTATTGTAAGGAAGGAAATGATCCAGCTGGCTAGCATTTAAAACGCTCACTAGGCGGGAATTTAAGATTTATTAAAAGAGAGGGTGAAAGCAGCATCCCGGTAGCTCAGTTGGTAGAGCTCAGTCAGTAGCGCCTAGCAATGGGACTGAGCGCCTAGCAATGAGGGGGGGGGCAGGAGGTCGCAGGATCGAAGTCTGCCCTGGATTAAACTTTTACCCTCGCTCATACTCTATTTTCTCAAGTTTAATATCCTTTAATCCAGTCAAATTAATTGGCACAAAACATTTTACTCACCACTGTTATGCTCGTTGAAACTAAACATTCCATTTTCATCATGGTTTTTGCCATTTCTAAACAAATTCTGACTACCTTGCTTTGCTTGGGCATGAAGAACGGGCTGTTTTGGGACACTTACAGGCAAGCCAATGCCAGCTTTGCTCGAACTTTGTTTTATTGGGAAAGAAACTCTATTCACATGAGAACTTCCCAATTGTCCTTTCGAATGTGTAAATGTGTTTAAGGGAGCCACATGCAAACCGCCTACAGCTGCCTGTGTAGCACCACAATTCTGAATAAAGGAGCACAACAGAATAATGAACGGAATCATCGAGTAAAACATTGATGCCGCTTTAAGCATCTAAAACGATAAAGTCTTTATAAAAACTAGAAAAAAACATTTTCCTGAGCAACTTGCTCTTACTATAATTAAGAAATGCCTCTTCGCAACACCTTCCTAATGGCATTTTAAAGGCCAAAATTTAGTGGGCGTCTTTTCTAAGGATGGGCGCACGAAGAGGCCAAGTAAGACACTTGTCCCTGTAAGACAAAAATTTAAAAATGCCTGACATGCTCAGGCGCTTAAGTCAGATGCTTTAAATGCCTGACATGCTCAGGCGCTTAAGTCAGATGCTTTAAATGCCTGACATGCTCAGGCGCTTAAGTCAGATGCTTTAAATGCCTGACATGCTCAGGCGCTTAAGTCAGATGCTTTAAATGCCTGACATGCTCAGGCGCTTAAGTCAGACGCTTTAAATGCCTGACATGCTCAGGCGCTTAAGTCAGATGCTTTAAATGCCTGACATGCTCAGGCGCTTAAGTCAGACGATTAAATCAGGCGCTTTAAGCGCCTGACTCGCATCAGGCGAGAAGTCAGGCGTTTAAACACATGTTTGGAAATCCAATAAATCAGGCGCTTTTGAATGCCAAACATTTATGTTAGATGTCTGATTTTTTCCAAGTTTTTATTATGTTAATTTTTAAATCCCATCCTGCCATCTTTTACCTCTCTAGATTCTTAATATTGTCTAATAATTGCGAAAACAAAAGAATTAAAGCCGATCTCGATTTATTTCATTAACACATATATGGAGCTAACTCAATCAAAAAAGCTTATATTTTATCAGTAATTCTAGGGAAAATGCTGTTTGCTATATACAGGGTGCGTAAAAAGTTCCCGGAATTAATCAAAATGGATTTATTTTCTTTTATATCAAAATAAAAATAAGTTTACAAATACAAAACGTTCATAAGAATCTAGTAAATAAATAATCATAACAAATTTTCAATATGAGATCCGACCGCTGAGATACACGCACCCAAGCACTACCGAAAAATTCCTTCTATGGCCGCGCACCCCTCTTTTGTTTTGATGCCCAGGAAAATTCTAATGCCGTCCTAAGTGCTTCTATTGACGTGTATCGTGTGCAGGGGAGTCTCTGCTCCAACATAGACCAGACTGAAAATCCATTGGATTGAGGATCGGTGAACCTCCCCGAACCATCACAGATTGCGGGAAAAGTCTTTTTTACACACCAATTAGTCTTTCGGACTAATTGGCGATAATTATGGGTATTGCGAAAGCGTTGGACGGTAAAAATTTTCACGTAAGTAGACAACACCCGTTTAGCCGACCAGCTGCGACCAAGCACTTTATGAAACGACATTTTTGGGGGAGTTTTGATAGGACTATTTGACTTTTATTCTCTGAAAAATAATTGTAAACTAAACGTTTTCTGAACCAAAAAATAGTTCTAAATATGATTAACAACAAATTTCGCTGTAAAAATCAAAGTTTAAACCCAATAATTGAAATTATAAAAATTCCGGGAACTTTTTACGCACTCTGTATGTATCAACTGATTACTTAAGCGCAAGTAATAATAAAAAGTAAAATTAAAAGATTTATTCAATAAAATTTTTAAAAATTATTTATTTTTAAATCCTATTTAAAAATACATATAAAGGCAAAATGGAATACAAAATCTCAATAAAAATCAAATTTTTAGAGTATTTAAATAAGAGATACCGTATTTTTCCTAATAGTGCGACCGGTCGGTTTATTTTTCAATCATCCTCTAGGGGGTCGGTTTAATAGAAAGGGTCGGTCTAATAGAGACAGTCGGTTTATTTTTCAACCTTCCTCTAGTGGGTTTTTGCCTCTAGGGGTTTTCGCCTTTGTCAATGAAAAAGGAAGAAATATGGCACCTTGGCCCTCCAATTCTTCGAAATTTTTCCATGCGGCGCTGAAAAGGAAGAAAATCATTTAGAAAACTATCGATGGATTAAGAGAGATATCAGTGAACGGGATATTTATAGTATCCAGATTAACAGGATATATGAGGATTAAGGAATAAAATAATAGGATGAGGATCTAAGTGGATATGAATGGATCAAGGCGATTTAAGAGATATTGAGAAATTACTGTGATTAAGAAGTATATCTTACAAATCTCGGTACTTTGTTCATATCCTGCCCCCCCCCCACTCCTAATTGAGTCTCAGATTATTTTTCCTTTCCTTTTCTGTCAATCATTTATTTTCATCCTTTTTTAATACCAATCATTTTTTCCCTCGAATATTATAAGTAAAAGGCAAGTTGAAAACGTGATATTTGAGGGGTCAAGCCCAAAAGGGCCCAAAAAAACTCCTGATTCCAGCACAAGACTGGGGCCTAGTTTACTTATTCCCTCTAAATCTATATACATTAGTCCCTTACCCTTAAACCCCCGTTATATCTTTCGATATCCCACCAAATCCACCGATATCTTTCTTGGTGTTTCTCGATAAAACTTGTTTCAAGTAACGGTGTTTAAATATCCTAATTTTACATTAATTTGTTTATTTACTGCGAAATTTTTTAATTTTTTTGAAAATCCGGATTTTCCTGATCCGGAAATTCGATCCTGATAAGGAAATTTTAAAAATCCGGAAACCGAATCCGGCATTTTTCAAATTTCAGTCTATAAAATAATATGGCTATAAAACATAAAAGAACAAAATTAACGCTGGAAGTAAGGGGGTCGGTTTAATAGAAGGGGTCGGTCTAATAGAGACAGTCGCACTATTAGGAAAAATACGGTATATGCGAGATTATGAACGAAAATTGTAATAAAAAATTAAGATGAAGTGATATTGAAAGAACACATGAGGCCTTAAGATGAAAATATATTGAAGTAAGATAGTTCAGCAATTTTAGAAAAGCATTATACCGTATTTTCTGTATTAAAGCACCCGTCTGTATTAGAATGACCCCCTTTGTGGGAGGGTTAAAAAATAGAGCCCATGGGACTCTATTAAAGAAAATACGGTAATGTATAAAAAAGAGTTCGACACCGGGCAAAGACAGGGTGACCATCTCCAAACCATTAAAATTGGGCGCAGCCACTCAAAAATGTGGCAAAAATAGGGCAAATGCCCTATAAATAGGGTAAAATGGTCATCCTGGGCAAAGACCGTGTTTTCAGGCTATGTAGCCCAGGAATTGAGTAATTTTGATAAAATTTGGATTTTCTGGGTTTCAAAGTCTTCCGCAGTGGAGGGGTAGGCGGGGGCCCGAAAACCGGCCTGGGTCGCTATAAAAAATCACATGGATACGGGGCCCGGAACCTTGGAAATGCCGAACTCTAGTATAAATATAAGATAGATTTTTCACAAAAAGACAACAATAACCCCTTCCAATCACAACTAAACCAGTTACAAGACCTCTGCTAAGCATTCATGAATTTAAATTTTTTTGCTCAACTTTGCTGCGTAAAAATATGAAGCTTCTATTTTATAATTTTTTGAAGTAACAATATTATCGCTTTCTGAATACCTTCCAAAAGGTAGCTAAGCAAGTTGTCCTTCCAACTTTCAGAAATTTTTTTGAAAATTTATTTGCTATTAAAATCTTCATAAAAAATTGTATTTTGATGCAATTTTTATCCACAATTAATCCAATTTGGGAAGTTTTCTTCCGCAAGCCTCTAACTATTTAAATAAGGTTAATTAATAATAAAATGGGACTAAAAAATATGCGAATTTTTCCTTTTCAAAAACTCACAAAAAAATTTATTTTTTGGAAAATTTTTAAAAATTTTTGAAGAAAAAATATTTTAGTAAATAATGAATTATTTGCAGATTTGAGTGATGAAATTAGATTATTCCAGATAGGTAAATTTAATTTTCTTTGATTAGAATTTTTAATATTTGCATATCTATGTGATGAAGATTTTAGAAATTTTGCCTATTTCATAGTAAAACACAAAACCCACAATTTTCATCACAAATGGGATAAGCTCCATAACAATAACCACTCCAATCACAAATCAGTTCAGTATTTTTTCCGGGAATGGATATTCTCCAATATGAAAATTTGAGATTAAATGAAGTCGTTTTTTTAAATTTTATTCAAAAAATTTTTTTAAGTAGCTACACATTTACCGTAAATGCTTAAATAATTAACCTCTCTCAAATAACTACTCTCTCTCTCTCAATTAATTACCACCTAGTTTTTTTTTTATGCAAACCAGAGGTGGGTCGGAACAGCCAGAGGTGTCGGAAATCGGAACTGTCGGAAATCGGAAATGGCTCAAAAGTCGGAACTCGGAAATCGGAAATCGGAAGTCGGAAATCGGAATTCCGACCCACCTCTGATGCAAACTTTAAAAATATTTAAAAAATTATGATCAAATTTAATTATTGGAAGATTTTAAAACTTAATATCAAAAAATAATCTCAATTAGATTAAAATATATCCCAAATCCAGCACATACTCCCTTATAATTACCCCTCCAGGGAGAAATTGAAACAATAATTATCCAGGCTAATTATTTCAGCATTTACGGTAATTTAATTTGGCCTAAAATTTATAAAACTAACAAGTGTATTGGCTTTTCGATTTTTCAAAAATATAAAAAAGAATCCTATAAAAATCCAAATATCCTATTTCCCCTTAATGGTTTATTGAAGAATGGAAGCCCCAGGCATTTAATTACAGAAAATACGGTACTTTATAAATTTGTGTTCCCCACAGAAATATGTTTACTTCTTATCAGCATATAAAGGCATTATCAACTGTCTTTTACATTCTAATCGGAGCTGCTTCTTTAATTCACGAATGAATTAAATATCTTCAATATTGTTATTACATCTTCAAATTTATCGCATCCTCATTTAATTCCAATTAAAGTTTTGTTGTCCTTAAGTAATAAAAATTGGCCACGTTCTCCTTCAGACCCAGTCCACAAGGGAAACTTCACAATTACATATGTATATTTCTTCTTCTTTGATTTTACCCAAGGTGTGAAGACCACAAATACTCCAACAATCAAAGCTTTTTATGGCCTTTATTACTGAAAAAGTATAGGGATACAGATCGGTTTAAATAAATTATACAGTCAAAACTAGAGGTCGTTGCGGGACAAGATCCCGCGCGGGATTGCAAGATACCCCTCCCGCAATCAGACATTTTTTCGATTTGCGGGATTTTGCGGGAGGGAGGGGGGGGGGTTTGCGAGATTATTCCTGCGGGAATTACCCCCGCAAGCTTTTTTAAAATCCATTCCCGCATGCGGGATCCAGCAAATATGATTTTGCCGCCCCCTAGTCAAAACTCACTTGTGGGTAACAACTAGGCCTCCAATCTCACAATTGAAGAATTCTAATTAATTTCATCCCCATTTAATTCCAATAAAAGTTTTGTTGTCCTTAAGTAATGAAAATTTGCCGCTTTTTCCTTCATAACCCGTCCACACGGGTTATTTCAACGTTGTTTCGTCTTCGTTAATTTTCCCCAATTTGTGCAGACTTTGGTTGGTTTTCCGTACAAAGCAATCCTTGTTTTTGAAATCTTTTGGTCTCGAAGATTTTTCAGGCACTGAGTTGAGAGGTGTCATTGGTGTTTTGACTAAATACATAGATTTATAATCCTTTTAAATAAAAATTTGTTCATTCCCCGACTGCTTAAATTTTTGGATATTCAAAAAATTTAGGAGAGAAAGGATGCAAACGGAATCGTGGATTTTAAAATTAAAATTTCGGATTGCGGCTGCGAAAATTATTTTAATTGTGTGCAGTCCTGATAAGCATAAATTAAAATTAGATAGAAATTAAAAATAGGATTAAAAATAGACCTCACTAGAAGTCCATACACTCAAGAGTATTATATGCGCAATCATTCCAGTTCCACCCAGTGGCCAATAAAAAATCTGACACAAATCAACGGATAATAAAAATCCCTGAGGTCTCCGTCTGTATTTACAAACTTAATACGGGGTAATCTTTCGAGGGGAGATAAAACGGAAAACTAAAAATTTAATAATTTGTTGAAGCTCAAAAATTCACGGTTAACTAGTCGTATATATACCACCTAAAAATTGGATGCTTAATCATTGCTTAAACAAAATTATTTTTTAAAAATTTTCCCAGACACTTTTTTCTATTTTTACTGGATTTGAACGTTATTAGTAGGGTGAAAATTAAACCAAAAAATAAATAAAATTTATTAATGTAAGTATGGGAAAGATTTTTTATATTTGACTAAAACCCGTGAATTCTGATGATAATTAACAGTAAATCAAAGGCAGAAAGTCAGAAATAAAAATATTTATAGAAAAATTTTTTAATTAAGCAAATAATTATTCATAAAGCAATATATAGCTGTTGAACAAAATTATAGTAACTAAGTAAAGTTATGTAAAGTAATTTGGCCGGAAATGGAAAAAAATAAAAAAAATATTATTAACCATAACATTTTCCAAAAAATTTTTAAAGCAAAAAATTTAGTAATTTTTTGCTTTCCCAGTAATTTTACTTTTTTAAATTTATATATGGAAATGAAAATTTTTGTGAATCATAAATTATTTGTATAATTAAAAATTTATAAAATATTATTTTTTTGTCAAATTTAAAGTAATAAATTTTGTTACAAGTTCTGATTTTTAATTTAAAAGTTCTGATGAGCTGAGGGATTTTGATAACCCCCTAATTTTTCTAGAACCAACTCTATCCCCCCCCTCTTAAACACCCAAATCCTTTTATATCCCACTTTTTAACCTCTCAAATCCTCGATACACTCCTATTCCCTTGATAACCCTCCCAAACCCCTAAACCGCCAAAAATCTCCACAAATCTATCAGGTATCCTTCATAATCCTCATATTAGAGGATTATAACACAGAAAAGGTTAAATCTTTTTTGATAAATCCGGAAAAGACCCGGAATCCGCTCCAGAATCCGGGTTAATTCTGACGGAATCCGGAAATTATTTTTACCGGAGGACCGGATTAATCCAGAAAAATCCAGTTTTCCAGGAAATTTAAATCCGAAAATCCAAATCTAGTTTCCGGACGCGAAAAAAGGCACTAATTGTGTTTTGACTTATATGTATAAATTTAAAATTCTGATTTATATTTTTTTAAATTTAAAAATTTGTTAAAAGCACTTCCGGTGTCTACTGCGTACATATATCAACATTTTTATATCTGTTCGTTCTTAAAAATTTTTTAATCCTTATTTTAAAGTTTAATCTTAATTTCCTCAAGTTTTAATAAATTTTTAGACAGTTTTTTTAATTTTCTTTAATTTTTTTAATATTTTAATCCCCCTAAATTCCACTCAATTTCCTCTCATTTTTATTAGCCAATAAAAATGCTTTTTAAAAGGTGTCCGGAAAATTGGGCTCTGGAAAATTGGGCTCCAAGATTTTTCGGAAATTTGGGCTCCAACTTTTCGGAAAATTGGGCTCCAGCGGTAATTTGGGCTCTGCGTGAAAAAATCGGAATATTGGGCTCTAAAATTTTGGGCTCCGGAGGAATTTTGGGCTCTGAGGAAAAAAGTCAAATTATGCAAAAATTAGAGATGAGTCTTCGAAATCGGGAGATTTTGCGTGTACGCCCAACTGTTCTTGGAAGGAATAGGATTTCTTTATCAAATTCCACTGAATCGGACGACCAATTTGAACCAATTTGAGTATACTTTAAAGGAATAGGGCCAAGTACTCACCCAGACCAACTGGCCGTAGGTTCCGAACCCAGAACTCGGCTTCGCTCCGTAGATTTGCATAATTTGACTTTTTTCCTCAGAGCCCAAAATTCCTCCGGAGCCCAAAATTTTAGAGCCCAATATTCCGATTTTTTCACGCAGAGCCCAAATTACCGCTGGAGCCCAATTTTCCGAAAAGTTGGAGCCCAAATTTCCGAAAAATCTTGGAGCCCAATTTTCCAGAGCCCAATTTTCCGGCACCCTTTTAAAAAGGTACTTTAAAAAATATTTTTTTTCTTCCAGCCTAATGGAAGACTCCTTTTTTTCTCTAAAAATTATTATTTTTTAAAATTAAAAGTCATTTTATCCCACTCATTTTTCTTTCCAATTTATTCCAAATTTGTTTTGAAAAACACCAAAAAGGATGATTAAATATTTAAAAATAAAAAATAAAAATTATTTTTCTTCCACCTCCATTTTATTTGTTTTTTTTCTGTCCAAATCTGGCCTACATATAATAAAAATATATTTTTTTAAAGGGGATATTATTTAAATTTGCAATTCAGATTTTTTGTTAGTTTTATTTTTTATTTTTTATTTACTTGGAGGAAGTAATAATTAGAGATCGGAATTTCGTTCCGTACCGTATTCCGTACCGTAATACCGTATAATACCGATACCGATAAATACCGATAAAATTTAAAATTTTACCGTTCCGTAGAACGGTACGGAATACCGAAAAATACCGATACCGATAAATACCGATAAAAATTTATCGGTATTCCGTACCGTATTTTAAAAAAATTAATTTATTTAAAAATAATTATTTTTATATATAAATTTGAGGGATAAAGAGGTATATCAGTGAGTTGCATGGATTAAGATTGATTTGGAAGGATATCTAAGGATTTAGAGAGATATGATGGATTTTCAGTATTAAGAGGATGGATTTTCATGATGGATTTTCAGTGGATTTTCAGTATTAAGGATTTTTCATGGATTTTCAGTATTAAGGATTCTTACAATTTTAAAAATAAAATGTGTAAATCAAAAAAGTTCATTTCTTAGGAGTGTAAGTTTTTAAAAGCTCAAAAAAGTCAAGACCAAGACTACACCCCAAAACCAAAACCAAAAAAGCCCAAGAGTCTTGGACGCTATATGGGCAGCCTACTGGGTATGAATCAGATTTAAAATATTAATTTGATAGGTATTAAGCAAATATTTGAAAAATTCTACTAAATTTAACTAGATTTTGAAATGTTATAAAATTTTTTTAAACCTCGGTTATCCTCGGTCCTCGACCTCGGCCTCGGGTCAAAATTAGCCCCTCGACCTCGATCTCGGCTTTTCCTGCCTCGGTGATCCTCGGTCTCGGTTTTTTCAAAAAACCTCGACCTCGTGCTACTCTAGTTCTGTAGTGATAAGTGGGATTCGTATATCGGATGTTTAATGTGGATATAAGTGGATTTAGAGGGCAAGTGAATTAGCATCCTCTAAAGATCTTCTAAATCTATTTAATTACTCCAAAACCCCTCTATAACCCTCAATTATACTCAAAATTTCAAATCCTCAGACGAAAATTTTGAAAAAGATGTGAGTCCAGGAAGCAAAATTTCTTCCTTTTTAGCGCCGCAGGCGAAAATTTTGAAAATTATCAAAGTCCACTAAGACTTTTTTCCTTAAAATAAAATAAAACCTCAAAAATTTTTATCGGTCGGTATTATCGGTATTCAGATTTTTCCGTTCCGTAGAACGGTACGGAATACCGAAAAATACCGATACCGAAAAATACCGATCAACTTCAAAATTTTACCGTACCGTATTCCGTACCGTATTACCGATACGGAATACCGATAAATACCGAAAAATACGGCCGTAGTACGGTACGGTCCGATCTCTAGTAATAATGAATTATATATTTATCAAGTACACGCTTGTTAGGGCCCATTAACTTTTAAGAAAAAAATTTTTTCAAGGTGTTTTTGGTATCGTTTAATAGAGAATTGAATTACCTATAAATAGAGCTATTTTAAAAAATGTTGCGAGGGAAATAAAAATTTTCTGGCCGAGAAACACAAAAATAAAAAAAAATATTTCTACGAGTTTCACTCAGTTTTTTGCCCATAACTTTTTTGTTTCCAATTTAAACTTTATTTTATTTACATTTATTTCTGTTGCAAATTGTCTCCTCTATCCAACGATATAAGTTTTAGCTTGAAAGGTTCACGCTTTGTTGAGTTATAAGTAGAGATCGGACCGTACCGTACTACGGCCGTATTTTTCGGTATTTATCGGTATTCCGTATCGGTAATACGGTACGGAATACGGTACGGTAAAATTTTGAAGTTGATCGGTATTTTTCGGTATCGGTATTTTTCGGTATTCCGTACCGTTCTACGGAACGGAAAAATCTGAATACCGATAATACCGACCGATAAAAATTTTTGAGGTTTTATTTTATTTTAAGGAAAAAAGTCTTAGTGGACTTTGATAATTTTCAAAATTTTCGCCTGCGGCGCTAAAAAGGAAGAAATTTTGCTTCCTGGACTCACATCTTTTTCAAAATTTTCGTCTGAGGATTTGAAATTTTGAGTATAATTGAGGGTTATAGAGGGGTTTTGGAGTAATTAAATAGATTTAGAAGATCTTTAGAGGATGCTAATTCACTTGCCCTCTAAATCCACTTATATCCACATTAAACATCCGATATACGAATCCCACTTATCACTACAGAACTAGAGTAGCACGAGGTCGAGGTTTTTTGAAAAAACCGAGACCGAGGATCACCGAGGCAGGAAAAGCCGAGATCGAGGTCGAGGGGCTAATTTTGACCCGAGGCCGAGGTCGAGGACCGAGGATAACCGAGGTTTAAAAAAATTTTATAACATTTCAAAATCTAGTTAAATTTAGTAGAATTTTTCAAATATTTGCTTAATACCTATCAAATTAATATTTTAAATCTGATTCATACCCAGTAGGCTGCCCATATAGCGTCCAAGACTCTTGGGCTTTTTTGGTTTTGGTTTTGGGGTGTAGTCTTGGTCTTGACTTTTTTGAGCTTTTAAAAACTTACACTCCTAAGAAATGAACTTTTTTGATTTACACATTTTATTTTTAAAATTGTAAGAATCCTTAATACTGAAAATCCATGAAAAATCCTTAATACTGAAAATCCACTGAAAATCCATCATGAAAATCCATCCTCTTAATACTGAAAATCCATCATATCTCTCTAAATCCTTAGATATCCTTCCAAATCAATCTTAATCCATGCAACTCACTGATATACCTCTTTATCCCTCAAATTTATATATAAAAATAATTATTTTTAAATAAATTAATTTTTTTAAAATACGGTACGGAATACCGATAAATTTTTATCGGTATTTATCGGTATCGGTATTTTTCGGTATTCCGTACCGTTCTACGGAACGGTAAAATTTTAAATTTTATCGGTATTTATCGGTATCGGTATTATACGGTATTACGGTACGGAATACGGTACGGAACGAAATTCCGATCTCTAGTTATAAGGGCAGAAATCAACCTTGCTTCTCCATTCAAGTGTCTACTTTTATTTCAGCTTGAATAATTTAATAAACTTGAAACTATTATTATTTTTTTTTATTTTAATAGTTGCCTTGTTTTAAAAATACAAGTTTTATTATTTTACCTCTAACTCCGGCAACCTAAACCTAGGATTCTGAGTTTTTGCCAGAAAATAGGCAACTCTTTTAGGATCATAAAAAATATTACTCGTAGTCTGAAATCATTTAGTTGAATTTTAATAATTATTTAATCCTTTCACCACAAGGGGCCCCGATAGCTTGGAAGGTTATTTCGACAAAATCCAGGTTTTCGAGTTTTCGAATTATGGTGGCTTTAACTCGGAACTATTATTATTCTTGTAGTGTTAATTAGAATCCCTCCAAATCCCTTTATCTTCCATTCATCCCCCTGACATCTCTCAAATCCACCAATGTCTCTCTTAATCCATCCTAATTCAACGCGATCTCCCTCCAACCCACCGATGTCCCTTAATTTCCAAGTTTTGGTTTTAATCCGGATACAGTACCGGCAATTTGTATAAGTCAAACTCCAGTAGTATTCTATAAAATAATTAAATTACTATCACCTAAAGCCTATACACACCCTAGCAACCAAAAAATAAAATAATTTAATTTACTAGAATAAAATTGGGACCAATTGTCTACTCAAACAGAAAATATTTTTTATTAAATATTTATTATTTTTTAAATTTGCCAAATTGGTTTTTAACGTAAACAAAATAAAAAGGGCAAATTTTGACACAACACTGTTAACAACCAATTTTACTTAAATTGTCAAATTAAATTTTATTTAAAAAGGTTAAACTTTTAAACATAAAAAAAGTTATTTAACAAATTAAATTTCATTTTTTATTTCTTTAATCTTTGCTTACTTTCGTTAGCTTATTTTATTTTTTAAAAACCAGGGAGGGACAGCTTTATTTTTATTATTTTAATAGTGTTCCTTACCGACCACAGGTAGTCGATAGGGAACATGTTCTTTGTAGAATCTAGTGGTTGGCAGGGAACATGTTCCTTTCCGACTACTATGGGCTGTAGAGACATGTTCCTTTACGACTACTATGGGCTGTAGAGACATGTTCCTTTACGACTACTATGGGCTGTAGAGACATGTTCCTTTACGACTACTATGGGCTGTAAGGAACACGTTCCTTTCAGACCACTAGTGGTCTGTAGGGAACATGTTCCTTTCCGACTACCTGTGGTAGGCAGGGAACATATTCCTTAAAGACTACAAGCTTTGTAAAGACTACAAGAACATGCCTGTAGGGAACATGTTCTTTTCAGACTAGGTACAATGCTATGATAATTTATTGTTATAAAGTTATGTTCCTTACGCACCACAGGTAGTCTGTAAGGAACATAACTTTAAGTCGGAATATTTTTCGAAAATTTCATAGATGTGAGGATTATTATTTTAAAAATACAGTACCCCAAATCCTTCATTTTTTAATCATGTTTCTCTTTAAAAATAACACAGACCTCATTAATGTTCCTTACGCACCACAAGTAGTCTGTAAGGAACATGTGTTACAAAATTTGAAAAGATTTAATTTAAGAGCCAATTTAAAAAAAAATTACAATATTCTCTTAATCCTATAATTCCTCAATTTATTATTTATTCAAAAAAATCCCTTTAATATAGGCAACAAAAATTATTAATTAACGGCTTATTAAAGCATGCATTTATTAAACAAAAAAAATTTTTAAAAAGAAAAATTAAATACAAAAAATTTTTTTTCTGTTTCTCCATTTAGTTTTCTCATTTTATTCATTTTTTATTTTAAAAATGTGTTAAATTAGACCAAAAATTATTTTAAAAAAGCTGTTTTTATTTATGGGATATTTTGTCACTGAGAGAAAATAAGGAAGGAATTAGTTTTTTTGTTTGAATATTATTCTTTCTTTATTTTTCTGTTTCCCCGGAAACTAGAAAAAAAATAAAAAAATAACAAAAGCAAGATAATTATGATGTTATTATTTTTTATTTGGGTATTTAAGCTCTTTGGTTCAGCCAACTAGTTGACTGAGGTTCTAGCCTTATAACTTTTAAACTAGACGACCATTTAGGGTGTTCGTGGCACCATTCGATAGATAATTTAATTCTCTACAAAAGCTCAAAAAATCAGAATTTTTGGCCTTCTGTCAAGAAAGTTCTGGTCTACAAATGGATATTTGACTCCTTGCTTGAGTAGACTAGTCTGCTAAGGTTCTAGCCTTATAACTTTTGAAATAGATGACCAATTTGAATGTTCTTGGTCTCATTCGATAGAGAATTCAATCCTACATAAAACTTGAAAAAATCAGAATTTTTGGTTTTCTTTAAAAAAAGTTCTGGTCGAAAGACTAACTAAAAATAATAAAAAACGCCTATTTGTGCCAGTTTTTGGCTTATAACTTTCTAAATATTTTTCTAAATTTCTGATTTCTGAGTATTTAGTAGCTAATTCAATTCTCTATCGAATGATACCAAAAATAGCCAGAACGGTTTGTCCTTTGTTAAGATATAAAATATAATTCTGTCCATGTCTCTAACAACAACTGCCACTACTAATTTGTACCGGAAATGATTTAAACACAAAAAGGGAACGCAAAAAATTTTCTATAAAAGAAAGGAAACCCTAAAAGAACCCAACAAAGCTTAAAAATCTTTTTAAAGTCATTTTTGAAAAATATTTAGAAAAAAAGTCATTTTTCGTTTATTTCTGGGTGGCATTTTTGTTAAATACTTTACCAGTCTTTGGATATTTTTTTATTTTTCCATTAAAATTTTTTTATTTCCTTTAAGTTTTAAAATTTGTTTACTACCTACATTTATTCTTTTTCAATTTCTTTCCCTTCTCTTTAAAATTTAAATTTCACCAAACAATGATCCTTACCGACTACTCATGGTCTGTAAGGAACATCGATAGTTAGAAAATATGTAAATTATTATTTATTATTATTTTTTTCTTAAAAAATTAATTATTTATTCATTGTTTTTGTGTACCTTTTATTCTAAATCACAATTCTTCGAACATTTTTCTTTAAAAATTTTTCTTCCTTATTTTATCCACAATGTTTGCGTCATCAAAACCCATCGCGAGTTTTAAATAAAAAATATTCTGTGCGGAATTCTCGGGATGCAGGATTGATTTCAGCATGATCCCTTCTCGCAAAATTTAGAAAAAGAAAAAAAATTTCACAAAATTAGTGATATGTCTCTCCTGTTTTCCAATTAAATATCTGCCGCAAAACGCAAAACGATTTTAGTGTAAGCGTTATATTAACTCCGGCATACCTATCTAAAATTCATCATATTTCTTTCAGAGACATTTAAATCAGTGTCTACATTATTTAAATTAATCATTAAAAATTTTATTTATTTTTTTTTAAAATTAATTTTTTAATAAATTACGATTACAAATTAATAAAAATAATTAGAGTGTGGGTGTCATTGAAAAAAATTTTTTTAATAAAAATTCTAAAAAAAAATCCTGTTACAAAATTTTCCCACTTAAAATCCTTTTTCCTTTACCTATTTAATCCTTTAATTATTTTCTAATTTATTTTTGGCATTCTTTAATTTAAAACAAAAAATCTCCTTTGAATGGTTGCTTTACAGGAACTCTCCCTTTATTTATTAAAAATTATTTAATTTTTTTAATTTTATTGAAATCCCCTTAATTTCTTTCTTTTATTATTCCAAAAATAGATTTTTAAATAAATTAATTCTTAACTAAAAATATAAATTAAATATAATATATATTATGTAGAATAAAAAAAATTTTTTTCCATTCCCTCAAGGCTACAAGCAGAAATTTTTTTTGAGAAACTGTTGACAGCCCTGAGATTCTTTTCTTAACTTTTTATAACACCTTTATTTTGCTAATTATTCCAACAAGCGACAAAATTCATCCCAAAATTTACATAAAAAAATTTTCATTTCCTCATAAAAACAAAAATTAATTTAATGTTTGTGTACTTTAAACAAAAAAAAATAAATCCTTAAAAGATTTATTTCTTTATAATGCCAACACACCTTTCTTCCCCTTACGTAGAAGCACGTTATTCATAATATTTTTTATTCCTTTTAAGCCTAATGGCTTTTTTCAGACATTTTATTTAAATAAAATAAACATTTTCTAGACAGATTTAATTATTTTTTTTGATTTCCAAATACTTTTTGATTCTTTTTTTAATCCATGCCAAAGGGGTTGACTTAAATGCACGGAACTTGTCGTTCCGTGATTTGTCCGTTCCGTGATTTGTCCGTTCCGTGATTTGTCCGTTCCGTGATTTGTCCGTTCCGTGAGTTAGCCCGACACGGGGCGGAAGACGGAATAGAACAGACTAAAATAAAAACGTGAGACGAAAAGTGGGAACGGAAGGGGGGTCGAAAAAGTCGGAAAGACAACCCATCGTTGTTATACCCTCTATCAGATTTCGTCTCGCTTCGATATTTAGAGTATGAGTGCCTTTAGGATTGAGCTTTTTCAAAGCATGAGCATGCTTTAGATATTTTCATTGGACGGTAGCTGCTTCCAGTTCCCGAACTGAACTGTGGAATCAGTAAAGGTCTGGAAACGGTTGAACTGGAACTGTGGACCCCCAAAAACTAGAACTGGAACCGGCAAAATTTTGGAATTTTCGCAAACATAGAATCTTGAAAATAAAAAAATCCCAATAATCGAGACCTCATCTTAGCCCACTCTCTAATTTAAATTCAAAAAAATTTTTTTAGTTTAATTTTTTAGTTTAAATTCTCCATTCATTTTAAATTAACCTCTAAATATTTTCTAAAAATAAAAAAAAAATTCTTTTCAATTTTCAAAACACCAATTTCCTCTAAAAATGAATTTAAAAGAACAACAAATATATTTAAATATTCAATTATTATTTTTTATTTTGGCTGTCAGTAGTTTGACAACTAAGGGAAGTGAAGTAAAGCAACGAGAAAATAATAAATTGGAATATGATAAAAATGAAATTGAAAGGCAAAAAGGTGAAGAAAAAATACCGTATTTCCTCTAAAATAGCCCCTCCCTCTAAAATAGCCCCCCTTCTAAAATAGCCCCCCTCTGAGGACGATCGAAAAAGATAGCCCCCGGGGGCTATTTTAGAGGATAGAATATTTGAATATAAGGATGATTAATGAGAGTAGGACAAATTGTCACCTACCATAGGTCGGGGCTTTTCGGGTAGGGGCTTTTTAGGTGGGCAGCAGTTCTGGGTATGGAACCGTAAGTTGGCTCCGGAACCAGCACCGGCCGGAGCCAACGTAGGGAAAGACTTTTAGCCGGATTGGGGCTTTTGCGGGTGGACAACAGTTCTGGGTATGGAACCAGGAGTTAGTTTCGGAACCAGCTCCAGCCGGAGCCAACATTTGATTCATGTTGGAGTCGGAGCCATAAAATATATAGTAGATTGGAGCCAATATTGGTGGGCCGACAACTTTTATTGAATTTATTGAGCTATACCGTGTATAGGGTTAATGAGTATTACCGTAAGGGATGTTTGCATACCTAGATTGTGCACTATCATTTAATTTACGTTTTTTAATGTGTTTGGCCAATCTATGGGAAGACCCCACTTCCCCCCCATAGTTTTCCCTACTTATTCCTCTTATAATTTTAAATGATTAAATTTAATAAAGTCCTCTTTTTAAGAGCAATTAATCCGAGATTTGATTGCCTTAACGCGTGAAAGGCAATATTCACGAGATTGGCAACAATCACAACAACAACAAAATTTTCTTAACAGTTTTGGCCCTTCCCCACATTTATTCCCCTCTTCAGGCATTGAATGGCCTCAACAACAACAAAAAATATTTTTGGAAGAAGGGGAAGTAGAGGAACCCTTAGAGGACAATGAGAAAGCAAAAAGAGCACAAACTTTTGTTCGTTTCGGAAAGAGAGCACAAACATTTGTTCGGTTTGGGAAAAGGGGACAGACTTTTGTTCGATTTGGGAGAGGTGAAAATTTAAATTTGAATTTAAAAGTAAGGATTGGATACAGATGGCCAACCGAACCGAAAATTGAGGCTGAAAAGAGGGAGTTGAAAACAGGTGGACCAAGACCAAGACTACACCCCAAGACCAAGACCAAGACCAAGACCGAAAAAAACCCAAGAAAAGTCTTGAGTCAAGACTCAAGACCAAGAGTCTCGGACATCTCTAGTAACCGAACCCTTGGAAGTAAGCATGTCCCAATAAATTAATAATCTGGCTAAAAGACTCAATCTACCCCGATGATAACGGAAATAAGCTGTACTGGTCAATAACTGGTTGTGTTATTTCTTGAATAAGAAATTGATTTGAATCAAGATACGCTCTTGGACTTAAAAAAACTAATTTCTATCTTTCGCCCTCCGCAGAAATTTGCCTTTTTTAACCCCTTCACTACCCGATCATTAAGACGCTTTTTAAAATGTAGCAAGGCTAATCACTAATCACAATCCATCTTTGTATACGATTTTTTAATTCCAAGTTTGTACTAGAAAAGGGGATAGACTGGACTCTGGATTGGCCTGGACTGGACTCTGGATCCAGGAAAACTCCAGACTGGATCCGGATCCAGACCGATCTCTAGTGTGTACACTATAACAAGACTAAATAAAATAAATACCATTTATTCCAGATTCAAAACACCAACAAAATTTGTCAGATCAGAAGCAGTTAAAAAACGATAAACAATAAATAAATTGTCAAATTGATGGAAAATAAGAATTTTATTTTTAAATTTTTTAATGATCTTTTAATTAAAATTATTTTGATCTCTTGGGGAATATTATTAATTGATTTGTAAAATTTTACATAAATAAATTTTCTTTTTTTTTAGTGAAAATAGTACTTGAAAAAATTTTAAAAATAAATTTAAAAGTGATTTGTATAGCTCAGATTTATATTTAAATAATAATAATTTATCTGCCATACAGGGTGCGTAAAAAGTTCCCGGAATTTTTAAAATTTCAACTATTGGGTTTAAAGATTGATTATTAAAACAAAATTCGTTCACAATCATATTCAGCACTATTTTTGGTTCACAAAACATTTAGTCTATAAAAAATTTTCAGAGAATAGATGTCAAAAAGTCCTCTCAAAACTCCTCCAAAAATGTCGTTTTTTGAAGCGCTTGGTCGCAGCTGGTCGGCTAAACGGGTGTTGTTTACTTAAATGAAAATTTTTACCGTCCAACGCTGTCACAATATCAGAAACTGACACCAATAAGTCCGTGAGACTAATTGGTGTGTAAAAAAGACTTTTCCCGCAATCTGTGATGATTCGGGGAGGAATTTGTGCCATTGGAAGACACCGTTGGTTTTTATCGCCAAAAACGTCAAAATCAATGCTTATGTCTATCAAAATGAAATTTTGATGAATGTTTTACTTCCCTGGAAGCATCAACATTTTGGTGAAAATGATTTTATTTTACAACAGGACTTGGTACCAGCACATGGAGCTAAAACAACAATTAACCTCAATGCAAAGTTGTTTCATGGATTTTGGGGAAAGGATATTTGGCCCTGTAACTCACCGGTCCTCAATCCAATGGATTTTCGGTCTGGTCTATGTTGTAGCAGAGACTCCCCTGCACACGACACACGTCAACAGAGCCACTTAGGACGGCATTAAAATATTTCTGGGGATCAATAACAGAAGAGGGGTGCGCGACCAACGAAGGAATTTTTCGGTAGTGTTTGGGTGCTTGTATCTCGGCTGTCGGATCTCATTTTGAAAATTTGTTTTGATTATTTATTTACATGATCCTTATAAACGTTTTGTATGTGTAAACTTATTTTTATTATGATATACAAGAAAATAAATCCATTTTGATTAATTCCGGGAACTTTTTACGCACCCTGTATAGGCGTAAAATTCAACCAAAGCAATAAAAATAAATAAAGTCAGTAAGTAAATGAATAATGATAAATTTTGTTTAATAAATAAATTTGTTTTAACAAGGTTTTTCTTGGGATTTTAGAGTTAGCATGGTTAAATCAGCATGGTTAAATCATTTAAATAAATTACTTCAGCGATCCTGTCCACATACCTTCCATTTTTAATCACATCTAGGGCATTTCTGCTTTTAATCAACCTATTTGAACTCAATACACAGACATTTGCCCTCTAATCTTTCTGCCCTCTAATAATTAAAATTAAAGTAAAATTGTGATATTTTTGTAAAATTTCTTTAATAAATCTATTTTTAATTTCCAAAAATTAAACTTAAAAAACTCTTTTTTAAACACTAAGAACATCATTTTGAAATAATTATGAAAAAAGATATGTCTCCAATCCTTAGTTTTTAATTGCTTTAATCGTCATAATTTTGTTCAAACTTGTCAAAAGATTAATGGCCCAACAAAAACAAAATAAGCAAAATCAATACTTATATTTATCTACTTAGCCCATCAGCTCAATTTTCCTCCTTTTACTTTCTCAAGGCCAAACAAAAAAAACTCTTACTTTTGCTCAATGGTCTACACACTAAACTAATATTATAAATATTATAGATAAACCCTTTCCTAAATAAATATTAAAAAGAAAAACCTTGATAACCCTCTCACTCGATTTTTTATTTTTGAGGACTTCCCAAATTTAAATAAATTTCTTTTTTGTCCTCATGTTGTGCGCAAATTTGTGTTAATTTAACAAACCAAACACTCCATAAATATTTTTTGAAATTTTTTTTGCCTTAAGCAATATGGAAGGCTTTGAGCGACCCACATAGTTAAAATAAATTTTTGTTTTGCCTCCAAAATTATTGTTGTCGTACTCCCTAACTCAATAGCCGTTTTTCTAATTTAAATTTGAGTTTTGTCCTCATATTGTCCGAAATGTGAATTAATTTACTAAAAACAAATCCCTCTCCTTAAATATTAAGGCATGCCCTTGAATAATTTAAATTTTTAGAAAGAATGAGTCATCAAAAGCAAAACTAATATGTCACTTTATTTTTTGTAGTAAAAATAATTTTTTAAATAAATTTTTGGTGGGGGGAAATGACTGTTTAATAAAAGCTGAGGATGACTGTCTTAAATATTAAAAAATTTTTTTGTTTTTTTTTTATAAAAAATTAGTATTTTTAAAGTTTGAATGATAAAAACTAAACTAAACCTTGCAAAAGTTTCCTTCAAAAAAATTTTAAAATTAAATCAGAATTAATTTATTTTTTTCCCTCTCTCCTCCTTATTTGACCATTAATTAATTTAATTCATCTCTTCCTAATATAGTAACTAGTTTTTTTTATTTTGGCAAGAGATAAAGGCCTGATTAACTCAGAGCTGGAAATTTTGGTTAAACTCGTTTTAGACACAATAAAAATTAATTTTTGATTATTCTGTAAAATAAAGGGAATGAATTAATTAAATACAAGAAAATTTCTCCTATGAAATAATTGATTAAATAACTAATAATTTTTATTAAATTAGGGTAGCATCCCGTCTCCCGAAACCCCGACACGACCGAGTCAGATCGGGGCAAAGCCCCGATCTGACTCCCGACCCTGACTCGTTTTTGGCAAAAACCCCAACCCGAACCCCGGAGGCTCTACCCAGGCAAACCTCGATCAGCGACGATCCCGCTCCCAAAGGCTCGGGGTGCTACCCTAGTTTAAATTATTAGTCACTTCACTCAAATAGCTCAAAATAGTTCCTATATTGAATCTTTTTACAAAAGATTTGGCGATTGCAAAATTTCAACTCCTCCCAAATTTTTAATAAATATTTTAATATGTATTTAACCTAAATAAAAATTATTTTAATCAATTTAAAAATATTTTTCTTTTCCTCTTTCGAACATTTTTATTTTTAAATACAGATTTTTAAAAATATTATTCTTTAAATGCTTATTAAATATTTTGTTGTCTTTCTTCTACTAAGATTTGGCGATTGCAAAATTTCAACTCCTCCCAAATTTTTAATAAATATTTTAATATGTATTTAACCTAAATAAAAATTATTCTAATCCATTTAAAAATATTTTTTTCTCTCTCAGGCATTTTTAAATACAGATTTTTTAAAATAAATAGTTGTTATTAAATGCTTATTAAACATTTTGTTGTCTTTCTTCTCCTAAATTTGAATATTTTGGGTTCTAGGGCAGATTGGTGGGATGATGTAGTTGATGGGGTACATGGAAAATTGACTCAGGTATTCTTTGATCAGAATTGTGAATTCTGAAATGAGGAAATTAAACGGAAGGAAATTTAATAATGTCGGCCCTACCTATTAAAATTGGCGGATGGTTGGAAATTTTCGGATATCCGGCCTGTTTCGGCCTGTTTTTCCAGCCTGTTTCGGATCCGGATTTGCCAACATTGCTCCCTATTACTAAATAAAACTCAATTTAAGATTAATTGGCCATTAGTTGAGGGATCTGTCTTTCAGTTCTGTTTTGGGTCAATCATATTTGAGGGAGCTGTCTGATCCAATTTAAGATACCAAGGGCAAAAATAAATCTTTAATTTTTAATATTAAATTTTTAATATTTTTGGAGGCGGCAGATTGGATCAAAGACAAAGCTGGCCCAACAATCAGAGAAAAATTTGATGAAACAAAGAAAACACTTCAGGATCCCAAAACTCATGAGAAGGTGCAAGATTGGGTGGAGGATGAAGCAGTTCCTGTAGTCAAGGAAAAATTTGAGCAATTTAAGGTAGTGGAAAATAGATAAAAAAATAAGAGAGCAAGTGAAATTCTTCGTAATTTTTTGATATACATATATCACGGTTGTAGATGCTTTCTAGGTGTTATTCTAAGTTAAAATATCAATTTTAAAGTATGTATCATTACTGTTTTTTAGAAAGAGTTTAGCAAAAATTTAGCCACCGGGTAGGATTCGAACCTAGGTCATCCTGACAGTTATTGCTAAGGGCTTTGGTTCACCACCTATAGGAGCTCTACCACTGAGCTGCCGAGGCATTGACTAATACTTTCTCTTATATCTTTTTAGATCGTTTAACCCCCGCCTAAGCGTTTTAAATGCTCCAGGTGAATCATCCCTAGTTTCTAGCACAGAAGGTATTTCAGTCCCTAAAGGTGTGTTTTAGTCTACAGAATTAAATGTCTTCCTTGATTTTTCTCCTTGGAAATAGGTTACTCTAACTGGAATTAATTTACTTTTCAAAGATTTAAAAAATACAGCAAATGTTTTAATAGAAGCCCATACTCTATTAGAAGAAGTCCATTCAATTCGTCCCATTGAAAAATAGATACCTAGGGCTTCTATTAGAACATCTACGGTGGGACACGCCCAAGTAGGCGCGCGGCCAAGTAGGCGCAAGGCCATAACCAGCTTGAAAATTTCTTTACCTTGACAATTTTGGTATCAATCTGTTAAGCTCGATGAGAGGAATCGTTTAATATTAAATTTCGAAAAATTCGGAAATCTTGAAGCAGGCTATGACTTTGCGCCTACTTGGCCGCGCGCCTACTTGGGCCGTACCCATCTACGGTATATAAATTAATGTTAGTTATAATTATTCAGAATTTTGTTAATGAGGATGTTATGCCTGAAGTACAAAAAGTAGTAGAAGCTGGTGCAGAAGCTAATAAAAGAAGGAACTCTCGAGTGGAGGATGACGATTAAAAAATATTGAGTCAAAAATAAAATAATTTATTAAATATACATAATCCGTAAGAATTAATTTGCTCCATTTGCGTTAAATAATATGTACTATATCCTATTTGATCATCAGATTTTCTCAAAATTTATAAGTATTTTTAGAGCGAATGAAATAAAAGGCTTAACGATAAACATGTATAATGCACAATTTACCAGAAGAGTTTTCCAAGAAATGAAAAAAAATCCACATGATGAACTTGAATAAGAAACCTGTTTTTGGATGTATTGATTGATCCAAAATTAAATGATGAAGATTCATTATAAATGTCAAATTTTTTTAAATTTTAATTAAAAAAATAAGCTTTCAATATTATTTCAAAAATAATTAAGTCATATTACTATTATTTTAAGAAGTCAAATAAATAATCATTTATTAACGTAATCATTGAAATATAATGAATTTAAAGGTTTACACATCAAATTTAAAACGAATCTAATTTTCAGGAGGGAACAATGTCGAATAGGCATCAAAGAAATTGGAGACAAAAACCAAAAATGGGTTTTAACTATAAAATTAAAATTGACCGGAGATAGCCGGTTATTAACCAATAACCCCATTTTTTGGTTATCACCAGTTTCAACCCCTGTTTTCATTTTTAATCCATTTCAGTCCCCTGTAATTACTCCTAATACAACAGACCATCTTCTACAGGAGGACCTGATTTAAACTTAAAATTATTCTATAATAATTTTTTAAACTCTTTAAGTCTGATGCTAAAAAGACTGGATTCAGTAATGGCTGTGCAATTGCAGCATCAATTCTGTCAGCAATTAAAAACAGGGCCATTCCAGATGGTTTTTTTTAATTTTAAGATCCACTTTTATTAAATGAAATAAAAATTCATTTTATTTTTTTAAATAAATCATACTCCCTTAATATCACTAGTTTTTAAGTGACTACGATTTTATTTTAAGGGATTGCGTTTATGGGTGAAATCACTGAATACGGTGAGGTTGTCCCTGTTGGCGGGGAGGAAGAAAAGATTTCTGCTGCAGTTCGGCATGGTATAAGTACTATTATTGCGCCGAAATCAATGCAATCAAGTATTGAAAAGTTAAATAAATTATTATTATATACTAGTAATTATTATATACTAGTAATTATTATATACTAGTAATTATTATATACTAGTAATTTAATATCTCCGAATAAATTTTAAATTTAATATTTGCGGTAATAAATTTTATTTTAAGACATATGAATATTTCATAAGAAAGTGAAAATAGTATAAAAAATAATAACTTTCTTATGAAATATTCATATGTCTTAAAATAAAATTTATTACCGCAAATATTAAATTTAAAATTTATTCGGAGATATTAAATTACTAGTATATAATAATTACTAGTATATAATAATAATTTATTTAACTTTTCAATACTTGATTGCATTGATTTCGGCGCAATAATAGTACTTATACCATGCCGAACTGCAGCAGAAATCTTTTCTTCCTCCCCGCCAACAGGGACAACCTCACCGTATTCAGTGATTTCACCCATAAACGCAATCCCTTAAAATAAAATCGTAGTCACTTAAAAACTAGTGATATTAAGGGAGTATGATTTATTTAAAAAAATAAAATGAATTTTTATTTCATTTAATAAAAGTGGATCTTAAAATTAAAAAAAACCATCTGGAATGGCCCTGTTTTTAATTGCTGACAGAATTGATGCTGCAATTGCACAGCCATTACTGAATCCAGTCTTTTTAGCATCAGACTTAAAGAGTTTAAAAAATTATTATAGAATAATTTTAAGTTTAAATCAGGTTCTCCTGTAGAAGGGGGATGTTGTATAAGGAGTAATTATAGGGGACTGAAATGGATTAAAAATGAAAACAGGGGTTGAACCTGGTGATAACCAAAAAATGGGGTTATTGGTTAATAACCGGCTATCTCCGGTCAATTTTAATTTTATAGTTAAAACCCATTTTTGGTTTTTTATTTTCAAAATATCATAAAATATGAAAGAAAACTAACTGGATATATATGGACCATTATATGATGATTAGGAGTGAAGTTAATTTTGAATTTTTCGGTGTTGCGACGAATGTAAGCCTCTGCAGTTTGTACTGATCCCTTAACTTCCTTCGCATTTCCAATGACGTATTCACGAGGCTTGTAGTTATAGTAAACAGTTGTTAAAGCGATGTGTCTAACACCTTTGCCTTAATAAATTAATTGTAGTAAGAAAACTCGCCCCTATATTCCCTCAAAAAATACTTCCACTTCAAAAAAGGGCAAAAATTTGCATTATTATATTCTAAAACTTAAACTAAATTTCAAACTAGAAATTTTTTTAAAATGTAAACGAGAATAAATTTTTTTCAATTTATTTAAAATATTATAAAAATTTAAATCAAACCATCAGGAGTCCAGGCGAAAAGCGGAAACTGTCCGACACCAGTTCCTGGATTCTAGATAGAAAAAATAAATTCTTATAATTTTATTTTAAATAAAACTTGTAAACTGTTGTTGCCACTATAAAAATTATCCGGTCCTTCATATACCAAGCTTTTATTCTCAGATTCATCCTCATTTTGTTCTTTCTCAAAGTCTTTGTTCTAGATGTCATTAAAACTATTAAATTTAAATTATTTAAATTAACCTCATAAATATTTCCAATTGAATTTAAATTTCCATCAGCGTGCTCTTCTTCAAGCATTTTATCTCCATTTGATTTAACCTCATCCTCGTTACAATCTCCATTCTAGAACAAGAAAGGATGAATTTTTAGCTTAGGTATTATAAAATAACTTGAAAAACAGTTTCATTTTCTTCTGCCGTTTCTTCATTTTTCTGACAAAAAACATGGTAAATTTATGATAATTTTATTTAAATAAACCTCCAAATCATGACTTTTAATTAAATGGAAATTTTCATTCTCAATTTCCTCAGCTAATTCATCTTTGATTTCTGCAGGCTCATCAGGTTCTTGTTCATTCTACAAAAAAACTAATAAATTTAATTATAAAATAAACCTCTAAAACAATGTTAGCTTCCGTTTCAGCTTCATCTTTAAGCATCTTAGATTCTCCTTTAGTAGGAATTTCTATATCGATCTCATCACAGCAACACGAACAAGCAGCTCCCATGATCCTGCACCAAATTCTTTTTAAATTAATTTTAAAACTTGAAAATAAATTAAAAAATTTAAATGGGAACATTTGGGTAATTTGGCCCCTAACAATTTTGGTAATAATCTAATAAGCTCGATGAGAGAAATATTTAATACCAAATTAGGTATGATTCGGAAATCTAGAGGCAGGCTATAGCTTTGCGCAGTTATGGACGCGCGCCGGCTTGTCCCTATACTAGTTATTTGAATAAATTTTAAATATTTAAATAGATTTTGCCAAAACTCTGCCAAATTTTTAAATTATAAAATAACATTTTTAAAAGCATGAAAAAGTTTAAAATTGAAGTTTAAAATTGAATTTTCAATTGTTCGAGAAGTTAAACCTGATTACCGTATTTACTCTGGTAATTCCCCAGGGGAATTATTGTTTCAACTCATCTCTAGGGTGGGGAATTAATAGAGACTGGGGAATTAATAAAGACTGGGGGATTACTAGAGTAAATACGGTATTTTAGATTAATTTTAATTTATTTTAAATATGTTATCATAAAAATTTATTTAAAGGTCACAATAGATACCTGTAATTTTGTAACATTTCTACCTGTTATTATTAATAAATAAATTCTTTTTATATTTTATCTGATTAAACAAAATAAATAAAAAATATTTGTCCC
This sequence comes from Meloidogyne luci, assembly GCA_902706615.1. Classification (NCBI taxonomy): domain Eukaryota; kingdom Metazoa; phylum Nematoda; class Chromadorea; order Rhabditida; family Meloidogynidae; genus Meloidogyne; species Meloidogyne luci. Next base: position 512,295 of record CACSLI010000045.1, on the reverse strand, counting down.
TCTCTCGGTATTTTCTTCTCAGCCTTGAATATTTCTATAACATTTCATGCAACTTTGTGGGCGTTTGATTGGAGCTACATAGATTAATCGGGTACGGCCCAAGTAGGCGCGCGGCCAAGTAGGCGCAAAGCTATAGCCTGCCTTTAGATTTCCGAATCTTACCAAATTTGGTATTAAACGATTCCTCTCATCGAGCTAAAGAGATTGTTACCAAAATTGTTAAGGTCCATAAAATTTTCAGGTAGTTATGGCTTTGCTCCTACTTGGCCGCGCGCCTACTTGGGCGTGTCCCAGATTAATCATACTAATGTTAAATAATTTCCCTTTAAATTAAAAAAATTTTTTTTCTTCAAAAGCTATATATAAACAATTATTTTTTGCCTTAATTCTATCAACTTTGGCAAATTATTATATTAAATTCGAGATTTGGCTGTTAATAAATTCCTCGATAATGAATATTATCCTTCCGTATATTATGATACTAATATATTTCGTTGAGAATATTTATTCTAAAAATTTACTGGTTGAGAATGTGCATCTTCGGAAAATTGTAAATATTGTTTTCTAATATTTTTGGTCAAGATTTTTCGAAATTTTTTCTCAGCATTCTTTATAATTTTTAAAAATTTTCTTAAATCATCAGACTCGTATAATGACAAATAAATTACCTAAAATTTTCTTAACTTCAACACGATTTTTACGAGGTTGAGAGTAAAAAATCCCTAAAATATTCCTTCAGAAAATGGGCTTTTCGTTAACTGTAACGGTACCGAAATTCACCTAATACCGAAAATTTACCGAATTTTCCAAAATTTTATCGGAACGATAACGGTAATACCGAGTGGTGGTAGCGAGAATATCCACGGTATTATCGTATCGTGCTAAATTTTAAAATAGAGTAAAAATTTAATTTCTTTAATTTTTAGTGTAAGCGCGATGCTACAAATGATGAAAAAAACACAGAGAAAATTGAATTATGTGAGGATGGAATTGATATCGCTGTGGCGTCTATCTCAGTTTTGTGTAGACGCGGAGTTAGGAAATTTTCTGGACGAATTAACTGTGAACAACGTTTATTTAAAGAAGAAGAATTCAATAAAGACTGCATAAAGTCTTTAGAAATTGGATTGTACAATAACCAAGAATTTTTTTGCAAGCTTAAAATCGGAAATGAGAAGGAGTGTTGTTTGAAGGACCTGGAACTAGCAACCAATTCTCTAAAAGAAGGCTGCCGACCCCTTGGGAAAGTTGGTGTTGTCTTTACCAGAGGGCTTTGTAATGTCGGAAGGGCAGTAGCAATAGCTTCCGCTATTGTGGGCTGCCAAGAGGCAACTAACTTCACACAAGTAGAAGTAAAGAAGGGATGCTTTGATGCACTGGGCGTGAAAGATATTTCTATTGGAGCTTTGGCTGATACAAGTTTATAAGAATTGTTTAAGAAGTCTAATGATTAAGGATTTTTTGAAAAAATTAAAAATGATTTTAAATAGCTGTTATAATATTTAAAATTGAATAAATTCTGCTGTCTTTTTGAGTCCAAACATTATTTTTTAATAATTAATAGTAAATTTTACTGTGGTAGGAAATTATATAGGGTGTTAGGTATTCGGTTTAATTTCACCAAAATTATAATTTCACCAAAACTCTAGTTTGCGTCTTTCTTTGGGGCTGAAAGAATCGTTCACTAAAAATGCCGTTTTTTCACCCTCCAGAGGCCAGACACAATCGAAAAAATTTTTTTCAAATATTCACGCTGGAGTGTTCATATAGGTCATGTCAAACTGTAAGTATTAAACAACCATAAACAATAGAATTCTACATTTGTATAAAATTTATTATTTTGAGTTTCTATATTTATAGCTGCTGTCAGCAAAAAGTTTCAATTCAATCCATCATTTAAACACTTTTGCTTAAAAATTGAAAGCTTTAGACCATTGTAATAATTTTATTTATTAATTTACTTTTAATCTATAAATAATAATGGTTGTTTATTACCTCAAATATCCTTCAATCCTCATTAACTTTTCCAATTTTTCTTTAATTTTACAAGAAAAAATTTATTGGACAATGGCAGCATTTATTTTAAAAATTTAAAAATTGCTTGTTTATAGTCCCTAGAACTTGAGCCGTTTTAATTAACCTAAGATGGGGAACAATTAACCTAAGATTTTAGAACAGCTCTTCTAATGCATGGTAATTAAATGCATTAGAAGAGCTGTTCTATGATTTGAGAACAGCTCTTCTAATGCATGGTAATTAAATGCATTAGAAGAGCTGTTCTATGATTTGAGAATCGCTCTTCTAATGCATGGTGGTTTTTAAATGCTCAACAATCCCACACACTGATAATTCTTTTATTTTTTATTTGCTAGTCTGGGAGGAATCTTTACCTGGCTTTACAAGTTACTGTACCAGATCGTACTCTTTAAAAGCTCAGGGGAAAAATCTGGAAAATTTTTCTTCTCTATAGTTTACTTCTTTTGAATAATTTCTTTCATTAGTCATCATTTTTCATCCATTATTTTTCATTTTTCCCTAGCAAAATTACCTAATATTTCTTTTAAACATAAAGCTGTACGGATAATTATTCTATACAAATTAGAGACCGGCAAAATCGCATTTGCGGGATCCCGCATGCTGGAGTAACTTTTAAAAATGTCTGCGGGAGGGACTCCCGCGGGAATAATCCCGCAAAATCCCGCACTCCCGCAAAATCCCGCAAATCGAAAAAAGTGCGGGATTGCGGGAGCGGGATCCCGCAAAATCCCGCGCGGGAGTCCCTCCCGCGCCGGTCTCTAATACAAATTAAAGGGTTATTTGAAGTTATTTGACTGTTAACTATTAAACTATTTAATCCTTTAATCTATCTTAAATCAAGTTCCACCAATAAAAATAATGTAAAATTTATAATGTTAATTAAACTGTTATTTTTGTTTCTAATATTTTTTGACTTCAAAATTTCCAATTTAATATTGTCCAGAAACTTGGATTTAAACAACTATTATTTTTATAAGACAAATAATGAGCAGCAAATAAAAGGTAAAATTAGTAATTGAATTTTTTGATTAGTGATTTATGTAGATTAATAAAATCATAAAATATTCTAAAAATGCGGAAAAAATTAGTATCGTACGCGTTTTTAAAATTCGGGCCTTCGATGTTTTAGTCTTATTTCACAAAATCATGATAAAAGCTGAAGAGGTGGGGGGGCCTTCAACAGGAATGGGATCATTTCCGCCTCCCGTACTTTTTTTAAAAATTGGTAGAGCCTTCCATTTCCATCCCTCCTTCCATCTTCCACCTTCAACCCATCCATCTAATATATGTAGGCTAGACCTTAAAGTTCAACATCGGGTATTTTTCCAAATAAGGAAAATAATTGGGAAAATAACAATTAAATATTAATTAGTTCTAAGCTCATAAATACCCTCACTCATATCAATCAAACTTTTCAGGGTTCGGGAAGTAAAATATAGGTACCCAAGTAAATATTACCATTTAAAGCAGGTCAATTTAAGAAAATATACACACATTTTTCTAACATCTTTTTTTTACTTTTAATGTAATAAAAATATTTATTTATACACCCATATTCATACAAGCACACATTTTTGCTTCTCCTTTTGCGTACAATCATTCTTTCATTTTTTCTACAATAAAATAGGGAGGAGATTGGCCAAATGCCGTCTTCGTAACTTTTCCTTCTTTAAAACATTTTCTGCTTTCCTTTCTTTAATAAATCGGACAAACGAAAGATATGCTTCTTCAACTTGTATCAAACCCCTTTTCTTAACTTTTTATTTCTTCCATTTTCCGTCTTAATTTACTTCTTTAAATAAATTTATTCATATTATGTAAAATTGAATTTCCATATGTTAAAAAAAATTTTTTTCTTTTATTAATCATCATTTTTCGTTTTCATTCTTTTAATAGGCCATTTAGTTTAAAATGTCTGCCTGCCCCTTGATAATTAAGCAAAAATAATTTTTTTGATAATTTTATTATTCTTATATTTAAATATAGAGAAGGCTTTTTTAAATACCTTCTATCTTTTCCATAAACAATAGAGATTGTTTCAGGACCAAAAATTCTCAAGACTTAAGACCAATATTTGACCCGGAGACCAAAGTTACAAAATTTCGATTTTCAATTTACGATTTTCGAAGATTCCTTTGTTTAGAAGCATCTCTGCTCAAGACCGAAAAACCCCATTTTGTCCTGAGTCAGGATGAAGATCGAGAGTCTGACCTTTCCACTTTCTAGTAGGTTCAAGTTTTGTTCCTCAAGATGGGCAAAAATATAGGGTTTAATTTTATTAAATTTAGATAGGTTTTTCTTATTTTTTTTTCTTTTTCTCTCCAAAGTGTTCTCGACCTGCGCATTAAAATCTCTTTCCTCTCGCTCTACTTTGCTAACAAATCACATAAAAAATATTTTTAGCTTTTTACTTTTTTCTTCCTTCAATCAAATTGCCGACAATGTTTGTACATTTACTTATGTATGTGTCCATTATTTCTAAAACTTTTTGCCAAAATAACCCGTTTAAATATTAAAAAATGATTATTTTTTTTTGGTAATTTCTACCTGTTAATCATCCATTTTTTATTTAACATTTAAAAAGCGAAAGGAATATGAGTCAATTTTTTATTTCGATTTTTCGGTCTCCAAGAAACTCAAAGAACCAATAAAATTTAAAAAATTCCCCCTATTTTTCAAAATTTCCCCTATCCCTATATTTAATGTATTTTCTATAATTTTCCGGATTTATAAATTTTTGGACTTATTAGGGTTATATTATCATTTTAATACATATAAGGTGTCGATAGTTGAAACTCTTCAGATATCCGGATCCGGTATCCGAAACAAAAATTTCCGGATAAATGGCCTCTTTCGGATCCGGATCCGCCAACCATATTTTAATACTTTCCGGAATCACTATTTTAATTAAAGTTTTCAGGAACCTCTAAAATTCCAAAAAATTCCAAAAATCTCCCCTATTCACCATTTACTAAAATTATTTTTGTATTTTTAAAATATCCAAAACTTCTTAAATTTTTTAAATCAATTTACTATTATTAAACTAAGGGTAAATTCACAGTTAGGTCAAAACACAAAAAAATAAGTCTCTGCTAAAGCCAACTATTTCTCTCACCTATTAGACCACTTAATATATTTTTCTTCAAAGATTACATAATACTTATTGTTAACAGTTTTCGCTTTGACTTGAATAAACTGTCACAAAAAGAAAGGAAAAGCTGGAAAAAATTTTTTTGTGTGTTTACATCTGACGCTTTTCCTTTTGTATAGAGCACATGAATCTGGCAATTGCCCCATAGATATCAAAATATTTATCATCTATACATTATTTATACCGTATTTTCTCTAATAGAATGACAGTCATTCTATTTTTCACATACCCCTGTCATTCAATTAGAGATGTCATTCAATTGGAGACTTTCATTTTATTTTTCATAGTTCAGAAATAGAGATTGGATGAATCGAATATCCTATCTAATATTTCTGAATTCGAAATTTTACCGATTTTTTGGTTTTCTATAGTTTGGTTTTCGAAATTTTCGGTTTCAGGTTTTTAAAATTTTACCGACATTTGGGTTTCGATAGTTTGTGCCATTGAGGAATTTGGTCATGATATAGAGTGATCAGTCATTTAGAGTTATTTCCCTGATATCCTTCAAATCCTCTATATCATTCCAAATCCTTCACTAACCCTCTTAATCCAGCTTGATCTACTAATCACTAAAACCTCCTCTAATCATTTCAATCTCTCGATATTTTCCCCAAATCCTTAATCTCTTGATATATCTCTTTTTCCTCCCAAATCCCCTGATATCACTCTTAATCCGCTTAATATCCTTCTTAATCCCTTCAAAAATATCACATTTATCCATACGAAAAAGGAATATAAACTAGTTAATAAAGGGGATAGAGATATAAGAGTTAGATAGTTAATATTTAAAAAATGTCATTCAATTAGAGATGTCATTCAACTGGAGACTGTCATTCTATTTTTCATATACCCCTAAAAAGTGTCATTCAATTAGAGATGTCATTTAATTAGAGTAAATACGGTATTTACCCATAATTATACGGAAACAGAAATATTTGAAGCCCTTAGATATCATTAATATGTGTCTATCTACATTATTTATATATATATTTGAAGCCCTTAGATATCATTAATATGTGTCTATCTACATTATTTATATATATATTTTATTTATTTACCCACAATTTTACGGAAAAATGTATACTTATATACTTGTATTTCCGGAAATGTTTAATACCTATTTATAGTCCTCAGGAATATTTATAGTATGTTAAGATAGTTTTCCGGTTGTATATTATACTTAAAACTTTCCGGAAAAATATCTTATAATAGTTTCCGTGTAGTTATATTTCCGGAATATTCATATAAATCTATTTTATTCAAAACTTTCCGGAACTACTAATATTTCTTTCCGGTAAAACATCTATTCAAACTTTCCGGATAATTATATTTCTGTAATATTTGTATGTTTTCCGGAAATATATATTTATTTAAAACTTTCCGGAAAAATATATATTCAACATTTTCCGGATAATTATAGTTCCGGAATATTTTTATCAATAATATTTGAAACTTTCCGGAACCAATTATATTTCAAATTTCCGGACTTTATAACCTAATTATTATATTTATATGAAATATTTTCCGGATATATATTAGGATAACTATTACTATAAACTTTTGCATACATCTAAAACTTTCCGGAAAATATCTATTCATATTTTGAAGTATTTTCCGGATACTATAATACCTATTTACTAATAAACCGTTTATATACTAATTGAGAGTATTAGGATCGATTCTCGCAACAGATCAACCATTTTCCAAGTGTCTCTTTCCAATAACCCTTTTTTCGAGCAAAGTACTTGACTAATTATTAGCTAATTATTAGCTTGTTTATTTTAGTTGTTTTTAAATCCTTTTGTTTTTTTTTGTAAAAATTGTTGCGAATTTTACTTTTTATTGTTGGGTGCTTATGGGGTTTTTTCAAAATTCTCCTTCTTAAATATATTTAAATCAATTTTTGGATTTTTTGGATTTTAATTTTTGTAAATTATTACGGTTTAGTATTTTTCGATCTCTTAGCTAGGGTTTTTGCTTTTGCTTTTGACTGACATTAAAGACAAGGTTTTTGGCCTTATGTTATTGAATCTTTTAATCAACTATCTGAAAAATAAGCTATCACCAACTCGATTTTTGAATCTGTTTTTAACCGTTTCGAGGGAGCAGATATTCAGAAATTTCTCAGTATCAATAAATTATGTCACCCTTTCAGAACATAATTCTTAATTTTTGTAAATTCCAAGTTAATTTTCTCCAGTTTTTTCCTGAAAATTTTGTTTTTTATATTTTGTTTGTTAAGATCAGACCTGGTAATGGATACGGATATTGATACTGATAATATCAAAATGCCTACGGATAGCCGCCTGTATCCGCCGTAAATATCCGGATACGGATACTAAGATCAGTATCCGTGACCAAGTCTGGTTAAGATTATTATCTTTATTATCATATCTCCCTTAAAAATCATTTTTCTATCAATTTTAATTTATCTACCCTTAATCCCAAAAATCTAATAATACAATAAAATTAATTTTAGAAAATTATTTTTAAGCTAATCATGGATAAACATCATTTTTTAAATTTTATTTTTATCAAAATATTCCTTATTTTAATATTTTCAACTTCCATCATCTGTCCATTACCTCCATCACGTCCTCTAGTAAGGACCGTTATTCAAGTAAAGATAAACCTTCCAGAATTGCCTTTCAATTCTGAAATGAATTTAAAAACAAGTAAAAACTTCAAGGAGGCAGCAAGAGATATAAATGAAGCTGTTGAACAGTTCTGGCAAAATGAGCCCTCCTTCAGGGAATCAAACGTCTCCAGGCTTCAACACGACCAAGTCCTTGGGACTCTAGCAACGATTTATTTAAATTTTGATTTGCCGTTGGATACCTCGACTGCGGTTCTTCACCGTTTGAAATGGGAGTTGTTTAGGGCTCTGAAGGATGGAAGAATTGGGAGGCTCCACGCCTCCGGGGATGGATTTGAATTTAATCCTGTTGAAGGTGCAGAAAATGTGTTTAGCATTTTTTTTGGCATTTTTTTGTTTCTTCGGAAACCCCGATCCCTCAGGTTTCCACCCCGATCTATCAGGAAACCCCCGATCCTCTAGGTTTCTTGTATTCGTTTTCAGGCTTCTTAGAATACGGCCCCAGGTTTTTCGGACCCAATTTTTTCATTCAATTCCCTCATTTGTTAAAAATTCAAATAAATTTGAATATAAAATTAAAAAATAAATGAGCTTTAGTGATTAATTAATATTTTTAAATCGTTTCAAAGGACCCTTCTCGAGCCCCACACTTGCCTGTCTGGACGGTTCCTTGCCTGATTTCAGCATACATGGCTCTACTTATTGTTGGTCTCACTCTGTTTGTCCTTCTAGAACGTTTTGCGAACATGGACAATGCTGCAGAAATGCCGGTAAAATTTTAAAAAACCTTTATATCCTTTACTTTAAAAAATCTCCGTAAGGATTATGTTAAAGTGGAGATGCGCATTACATATATAAATCAAAATAATTTTAGGGTTACTGGGTCCAGATTAGAGGTCGGTGCGGGGGATTTTGCGGGATAGGTCGGTGCGAGGGCATACCGCTCCCGTAATCCCGCACTTTTTTCGATTTTTGGGATTTTGCGTGAGTTCGGGATTATTCCCGCGGAATCCCGTCCCGCAGAGATTCTTGGAATTACTCCCGCATCCGGATCCCGCAAACATGATTTTTCCTACACCTAGTCCAGATATAGCCTGATATTGTATTAATCTAATAGGTTACCTAATAGGGATCCAATTCTATCTAACAAGGAAACATTCTTTACTGTGACTGCGAATTTGATATATTTTTTGGTACCATTCGATAGAGGACCCTCGATTTACTATTGTGAACCCTCGATTTACTATTTTACAAAAATTTGATTTAATGAATGAATTTAATATCCAATTTAAAAAATTAATAAAAACCCCGTATATTTAATTTTACAACAATTTTTATTTAAAAATTAAAAGAATCATCTCCTCGTCGCAAATGCGACCCGATCAAAGAATGGGAATGTGCAGATGGTTTATGTATTCCAATATCTGCTAGATGTGATGGAAAAGAAGATTGTGTTTTGGATGTGGAGGAAAGAGCTTTTGCTTTAGGAATGTTGCTACATCGGCCAAGTGATGAACTTTACTGTCCAACAGGCAAGTTTTTTATGTCTTTAAACATGGACAAAAGTTGAGAAAATAAAAAATTATCAAGTCCATGGGTAGGGGAATTTATTCAGTTTAACTTTTTATAGTGTGGTATGATCAGAGCTATCTTGTTAGTTAAGATAACCCTCGCATCACTACCTTTTGATTGGTGTAATAATTAAATATTTAAATCGGTCGAGAATTAACAAATTTTGTGTATGAAATAGAGCCTCGAGGGACACGCCCACTTAGTCGCGCGGCCACTTAGTCGCCGAGCCATAACTTGCTAAAAAATTTCTGGCCCTTATCAATTTTGGTACCAATCTCTTTAGCTCGATGAGAGGAATCGTTTAATACCAAATTTGGAAAGATTCGGAAATCTTAAAGCAAGTTATGGCTCTGCGACTAAGTGGCCGCGCGACTAAGTGGGCCGTACCCGAGCCTCGAGACTGAAGATTGAAGTCTCTGTTACGACCGGAGGTGTCCGAGATTTAACTGATACTGATACTTTATCTAGTCCATTACAATTAAAATCAAAAGAAATTATCTTAATCTTTGATGACCAGAGGTGGGTCAGAACAGGCAGAGCTGTCGGAAATCGGAAGGACCGGAAATCGGAACTGGCTCAAAAGTCGGAAATCGGAAATTAAATTTTTTCGGAAATCTGAAGTCGGAATTCCGACCCACCTCTGTTGATGACCTTATTAGACTTTAGAGAGGTTTCATTTTATGTGAACTATTGAGATTTTCCGTGATAGAGATTTTTACGTTCCGCCTTCCAAAGCTGATTTAGAGCAGCAAGAAAGTATTTAGATATTAAAAGATTCAGAAATCAAAAAGTTTCTTTCAAATTTTAATTAAATGCGGTGAAAAACTTGAAAATTAAAAGCGATCAAAAACAAAGTATAAATTAATCTTTAATAAGTTTTTTGTTTCTCTCCCTCCAAAACATGCCCATTTTCTTCTTTCTTTACCCTTTGAAAAACACAAACTTTTCGTTTTTCCGGCCAACATCGTTCTATTTCCATTGCAACTTGTGTGTAAAAATAGCCGCATGTAATTAATAAAATAAATGGCCAACGAAAGGGGACCTAAATTAGGATAAGAAGGATTAATCGAACAGTAGAAGCTCTCTATAAACCCCCCCCCCTATCGGACCTCATTATAACATGCCCCAATACTTTTTTTATGGTTGGTGGATACGGATATACGGATCCGTAAAAGTCCAGATATTAGGAACTTTCTGGTTTAGAATCGGATCTAAATATCCTGTGATTTCTCAGGATCCACCAACCCTACTAGATACCTCTCAATTTAAGAACCATTTTCTAAACATCTAATTTCTTAAAATTTGGAGGCCATTGACCTGGGGCGCTAAAAAAGCGTAACCCTCTATTTAAAATACATCTCAGTGAAGATACAAAATTTTTCAGCTTCAGGGGGTAACTTATAGTGAGATCTATACTGATAATTGACTGTTAACAGTTTTCGTAATTTTTCGGATTTTTGGGATTTATTTTTTAATTTTAAGTTGTTACTGTATCTTTTGATTGTTATAAGGTTTTTTAATTTTACCAAATTTTGTTTTTTAAATTTATTTTTAAAATTAAAAACCCAACCGTCTCCTCCCAAAATATTCTCTGAACAAATAACCACCCAACAGCAGATCCCCCAAGAAAATAAAAATTAGAATATAATCCAAAAGCAAAGGGGACAATTTGTAGCAATCCCAGCAATCGACGAAAATTTAAATCTGACAATAATTGTTTTCGAAGGTTTTGAACTTTTGGTATTGAATATATGGCTTTTGAAGTAAATCTGATGGGAAAATGAAAATTAAGTAGATAGGTATAAGTAGGGTTGGCCCCTGAACCCCCCTGTATTTTTGGCTAAAACCCCGACCCCAAAATTTTGTAGCTCCGAAGGATCGGGGCCGAACTCTAGTCATAAGGGTAGGCGACAGGGGTGCATCTCGTCTCGTAAATCTCGTGTCTCGTAATTTGTGGCACGAGCTGCACCCCTTGTAGGCGACATCAAAGCCTATCAGATGATCATAAACTGTGTGTCTATTAGATGATCATAAACTAGTCCAACTAGAACCTGGAAACCTCAAATTTTGTATAGGAATAGTTGAAGGTGTTAACTAATATTACTCAAAATTTCAGAATTTTATGTTCAGAATTTATGGTTAGGAATTTAAGCATAGCCTGTTAACGTTGAGGACATGAAAAGATTAAATTAAAATGATTTATACTCTATACTAAGCTCCACGATATTTAAACCAATCCAGACAATATTGTGATGATAGAATCCATGCCATAGCAAAACAAAAGTAAAGGAAATGCATAGACCAACGAGTTTTCTGGATAATGAAAATGTGGGCCAACAAATAGGTACAAAAATGTATTCCTGTGTTAAGTAAAATGAATAAAACAGATTCTATATTTTATCCCACACCTTTGGTAAAGGCTGGGAAATGAACTGGAATATTTTAAAATAGTGAACGTCTGGATTGGGATCCCAACCTCAGGTTACAGTAAAATTCATTCAGTTGGTATTTGGATGAAGTTGGGACTACTGGGATTGAGAGATTCTCGACTGGATTGAGAAAATGGGACCAAGATTCTCTACTGGGGCTTTTTTGACTTGCGGATTACGGCTGCGGACAATTTTTTTCAATTGCGTCCAGTGCGTCAATTGCGTAGGACCGTCCGGACTCCGGAGGTTCCATGACTGGGACCCGATCCATGACTGGGACCTGATGCGAGGTTAGTTAAGAGTTATAAGTATAAGCTTGAGATTAGGAAACTGGATATTCTTGTGTTTGGAAAACCCTAAAATTTTTCGATTTACCTTAAAAAACGCATACAACCCTCTGTCAAAACCTCTCCAAATTTTTGAATAAAGTGAAACACGAGATATACAAATAGGACCGTCCGGAGGTTCCATTCCATCAATTAGGGCAAAAATAGCAGGAAGTCCAAATATAACAACATATTTTAGGTGGAAAAAGGCTCCTTTAAATTTTTTTTATGAGAGGTATTAGCAAATTTCGTTCTGTTTAGTGCCCTTGGGATGGGTGAACATGAATGTGAACATGACCTGGAAAAAACATGGAACAGAGCCATCACAGAAAGGAAACCCCATAGCAACCCCCATAGCAACCCCCATAGCAACTGACTTTTGATTGCCCAGCTCTGGATCGGTTCCTTCCTTTGATAGAAGGGGGCCCTTCCTATGCTAGTTCTAAATTCCCGCCTAATGAATTTTTATGAGGCGTAAATGAACTAAACATGCCCAACAATACGAAGCCTGCTAGTGCAGAAATGGCATGTTGGGGATATTTTTAACAAAAAATCTTTGCCCTCTTATTCCTCCACAAAAAATTAAATATCTAGTACCTATAGCCATTCCAATACTAACAAATTGGTCTTTGGGCAATTTCTGCATAAATTCGGTATCTAAAGCAATTGACCCAAAATAGACAAAGTGTAAACACAATTCACAGACTGCCCACCAAAAAGCAACACGAAAACATTTAAAAATTATTTTTGTCCAATTTCGATGTTTTGCGTTAATTTCGGCATATTGTCTCTCAAATTCAGGATAGAGAACAATTAGAGAGAAAAGGAAAGGTTGATAGAAAGTGTAAAACAACATTCTTTCCAACAAGTGAATAGGATGTTTTTGTTGGATGTTTTGATGTTTTTGATGTTTCTCTTGAATGTTTTGATGTCTTTGTTGGATGTTTTGATGTTTCTCTTGTTGTTTTTGTTCATGTTTTTCCCTATGTTTTTCGTCGTTTTGTTTGTTTTGTTGTTTGTTTTGTTGATATTCTTGTTGTGTTTGTTGTTGGTCACAATGTTTCTCGTGTTTTCCAACTTGTTTTCCTTCTTGTTTTCCATCCAAATGTTTTACCAGCTCCAAACAAAAAGAAATATAAGAGAGTAGTGTATATGAAATGAACAATAAAACGAGAAAAACATCGTTGTGAATCCAATCAGTATGGTTCATTACAACATACAATATAGGTAAAGCACTAAGCCAAACAACAAATGTTCGTCTGTAAATGTTGTTGAGTTAATTAATGTTTCTGAACAAGTTTATTTGTATTTTTGTGTTTGTTTTGTGTTTTATGTTTTTAAGTTGTAATTCAAGTTTTAATTCAAGTTTTAATTCAAGTTTTAATTCAAGTTCTAAGTTTATTTATGTTTGATCAATTATCAAAATCGTCACTGAGACTAAAATTAGCCATTTTGTCACAATTGGGTTATTTATTAATTAAATTCAATTTTTATTATTTCTAGTCTACTGTAAAAATTTCTACTGTATTTAATTAACCATACCTGAAATAAAGAGTAAAACCCAAAATAAGAAAGCCCTGCATAAGCGACGCAAGTAACAATCTCGGAGTAAAAACCCACGCAGACCCAGCCATCGACAGCACCAAATAAATTTTATTCCAAATTCTTTCCGGAAAGAAAACCGGAAGAAAATTGAACAAAATAGAATGTCCAACAAGTAGAGGCAAATATTGGCTAGTAGCAAAAGGACTCCATCTAAACCACTCCCAATTAGATTCGTCTTTTATTTTCATCCCGAAAAAGGGTAGATTGCTGATTGAAGCTTGTGATCTGCCTATTTTAAATTCCCATTTAGAACTGGCTAGCCAAACACAGAACCAGGCATAGGCGACAGTTCCGAAGCTTATTAGCCAACATATTCTCATTTCCCATTTTGGAAGGGGAGGGTTATTGAATAGAGGAGAGGTTGATTTGTGGGGAGGAATTGAAGGATTTAGGGGATTTGATGGGCTATTAGGTTGTTGTTTAGTTGAATTTTGTTGTTCTTGTTCAATTTTGTTGTTTAATCCGTTCTTATGGCGATGGGTCATTTTAGTTTATACAATGATCACGCGATACTTTCTGCCAAAAATTATTTTTAATAAAAATATTTAGTTTGATCTTAAAATTTGGTTTTTTAGTTATTTTGACCTTTGATATATTTATTTGACTCTAATTTTGACCTCCTATTCGATCTTAATTTTTAAATTGAGATACTTTATCTGATTTCACTTTAGACACACATTTTTCAACCCCCTCTAGGGATGAAAAATCGTGAAAATAGGGAGACCTCTCACCTTTCCAACTAAAACGAAGGAGTATGGATGTCAGTTCGCCGAGAAATTTGTATAAACCAGGCATAGGCGACCGTTCCGAAGGCTACTAGCTAGCAGTAACCTTCCGGATATCAGATAATTTTCCGGATATCATTCCGTATATCAGAAGATTTCCCAAGAACCGATAACCCTTAGAGGAGTATCTAATTCTTGGTCGGGAATTTAATCTGTATTTTATCTAAAATTAATTTTTGACTCTTTAATTAAATTAAGAAATGAGAGAAAAAATAAAATTTGATCAAAAACTTTAGTTATATTTTCCATTCTTTCCTTAAAAATATTTTATTAAAAAATTATTAAAGGCAAACATGCACATTTAATATTAAAATGATACAAATTTGATCAAATAAAATAACAAAAAAAAATTTTTTGAATAGAAAAGGGGTGAGAATTGGTGAAAATAGGTGGACAATGACCATTTTAAATGTCAACCGATTGGGGGAAGGAAAATTAGATTTTTGGTATGCGCGAAAAACTTTTTGATGTAATTTTGCGATATTTCCCCGGCAGTGCTCTCCACAAACAATTTTCTATTTTTCTGTTTGTAAAGAAAGCAAATACTTTTGGGGGATTGATTGGAGAGAAATAAAAATAAATTTTTGACGATCAATTCAACTAAAATGGAAGGGATGAATAAAAGAAAAAAAATTCTTTTTGAAAAATAATTTCTTTAGGAGGGGTGACCTTTGTTGAGTAATAAAAGTATGAATTTTTGTATTAATTTTTTGAGAGAAAAAAATTTTTCAAGAGAAAATCGAGGGAAAATGAAACAGGAAAAGCAGGGAGGTGTTGGAAATTGGAAATTTAAAAAATTCCGAAAATTAGATAATTGGAAAAAAATAAACATTCGGAACAAGCAGGCGGAGAGGAATTCCATACACCTCAGAAAAAAAAGAAAATCGTAAAAGATAAGGGTATCTAAAATCACGGGTCTTGCCAGTGTCTGGATTGACAAGATTTTCGAGATCAATCCAAGTAAAATCCCTTCTCGTTCAAAAATTATAAATCAGCTCCATTACGGATCCCAGAAAATATTTATAATAGACTAAATTTGGGTAATCAAAGAAAAATTTTCAGGAAATGAGAAACACTCTGTTCAATCCTTCTCAGCTTCAAAACCTTCAGAAATTAAGCTTCAGCAAAAAAGACAACTTTGCGATTCAAACTCGTTCATGTGCCGCAAAACCCAGGCTTGCATAGATAACAAACTTGTTTGTGATCATAAATATGATTGTACGGATGGGTCAGACGAGTTAACTTGTGGTATGTTTAAGAATATATGCATCACCAGAGCTGAAGGATCTTATCTTATAACGAGGGATATTAGTCAGGGATGGGCCCTGCCTGATTTTATTAAACACCAAACGCAAATTAGAACGGCTTAACAGACGAAATTTTGAGGAACATAGAAGGCGGAAGGGTCCCTAACAGGTTGTGAAGTTCGGGAGTTAAAAAAGCCAAGAGTCGAGACCGAGATCGAGAATCGATCCCGAGAATGAGACCGAGAGTCTCGAACATCACTACTAACAGGGATGGGTTGCCACCAAAAATTAATCATCCAAAACTTTTAAAATTTTATTTCAAGATTATTTTATAAACTCACAAATGCAAGAAAAAGCTAGGCTACTTAAAATAGAAGAAGAAGAAAAATTAAAAAAAGAAAAAGAAGGACAGTGTGGGCCGGAACAAGTCCGGTGCCCTGAAACTGCTCCAAATCGTTGTATCCATTATAACTCAATATGTGATAATAAGGATGACTGTGGGGATGGATTTGATGAAAGCAAATGTAGGAATGGTGTTGAAAGCAGGGATGAAGGGGAAGTAATTACAATACGTCCGGAAAATGTGATGAATGGCTATGTATGTTTATTTAAGGGAAATAGAAAAATAAACTTGGGATGAGAAACACTAAACACAGAATTTCTGTTTAATTTAGGGTTTGACCCCGAATCCCGAGGGCATGCTGACTGACAGAATAACACGCACAATTTATTGTCAGTCATACTCCAACGCACCCAGAAAAACGTGCCCTCATGATTCGGGGTCAAACCCTAGTTTAATTATTCTACATTTACTGTAGAAAAGGTGCAAAGGATACCCAAAGATTCTCAAAATTTGCCACAGAGCATATAAGTGTTATTGAAACAGGCCTCTGGGTTTCTAAAACATTTGAACCTTTAGTGCATTGGCAGGAGTTAATTTTATAAGACTCATTCTATTTGCCCCTTTCCAAGCCTTATTTTCTCCATTAAATATGGAAAAAATTAAAATTTTTATAAGACATTTTAATTTCTCTCTATTCAGTGTGCTCCAGGCGAATTCCAATGTCGTGAAGGTGGTTGTATTCCAGCTTCTAGGCATTGTGATCAAAAATATGACTGTGAAGATGGGTCGGATGAAACGGAATGTAGTAAGTTTATAATATTTCTAAACATGCTATAATTTATTAGGCAGATATATTAATGAAATAAAATAAACTTGAAATACTACAAAAATAACTATGCAATATGGAAATAACTATGAATTATAAAAGAAACCTTAAATAGTTACAAAAATAAACTTGAAATTACGGAGATAACTCTAGAATTAAAAATAAACTTGAAATATAAACTTGAAATGCTATAAAAATAACTATGAAATATAAAAATAAACTTGAAATTAAAATAAAATAAACTTGGAAAACATTAATATACTTGAAATATACCTAAACTTGCAACTTATTCTCATTTTATTTTCAAATTGGATTAAATTCTAATTAAAGGTTATTTTCGAGAAGCTGAGGAGAGACGAAGAAAAGAAGAAGAAGAGCAGAAAAGAAGGCAGGAACAAGAAAACGAACAGAAACGAAGGCAGGAACAAGAAGACGAGCGGAAACGATTAGAAGAACATCAAGCACAAATACAGCGTCAGAGAGCAGAGCAAGTAAATTAATTTGGAAATTTTTTAAATTAATTTTAAATAAAAATTAGGAGAAAAATCGAAGGATTGAAGATTGTAGGCGTAGAGGGGGATATTTATGTGCAGGCACGGATAGATGTATTGAAAGGGTATATTTTTGCAATGGACGTTCTGACTGTCCTAATGGTGATGATGAGAAAAACTGTCCAGTATCGGAAGAAGTACCGGGTTGGTTTTTATTTTTATTTACTAGGGTAAGGGGGAACGCTTAAGGTATTAAAATATAAAAATAAACTTGAATTTCTAAAAATAAACTTTAAATATAAAAATTAAACTTGAAAATAACTCTGAAATATAAAAATAAACTTGAATTTCGAAAACTAAACTTGAAATAAAATAAATTAAACTTGAATTACTAATTATAACTATAAGAAAAAAATAAACTTAAATATTATTCGAGCATATTTTCCGGATACCTTTCCGGATGCATATTCTTATATTCCCAAATAGAGATGTTTTTTCGTCTCTTATATTTAGTACTATTTCTTTTAATTTTTATAAAAACTTTATTTTTCTACTAGTGTAATTTTAGTTTAAAAAATTTTTTAGCCGGAAAAATAGCATTCCCAGACAATATTTATTACACCAATATTTAACCAACTATTTTTTTTTTTTTTTTATTTTTATATTTAATCTGAACATTTCTTGAAATATATAATTCACTTTTAAATTTTTAAAAATATTTTTTCTCTCCATTTGCAAGCTTATAGCAGGTGTTTAGCACAAATGCTGCTGCTAATAAACCTTTGCTGTTCCAAAGATAAAATTTTTTTATTATTATTTTATAAATCTTCCCCCTCAAACTGATTTAAAAAATATCTTTTATTTATTTCCCAAAATATTTATTTTTATTTTTAAATTCGTGCAGTTAGATCAAATTTAAGTTTATTAAAAATTTCCGGATTTTTATGCCCGGAAAATAACCAAATTAATAAAAAATTATTTTTATTTTTAATCTAACTTTATAAGATTTCGTTATGTACTTTTTTTATTATTTGATTTTTTCCGCCTTCACGCCTCTTTTAAATTTTCTTCTTAAGTTAATTATCCAAAAATCTGCTTTTCCTCGCTTGGATGGCCAAATATGTTTAATGTTTATATTCCGTTAGAAAATAGAAATGGATGTGGGTCTATTAAATTTAAGAAAATTACAAAAAATATTTTGGGCGTTTCTATATATTTATTTTTCATTATCTTCCAACTCCTTCTAAAAAATTTTCTGAAGGTAATATATAGGCCTAGATAATATAGTGTTTTCGGAACTACAAAAGTTTCCGGAAATTAAAAAAAAATTATTTCCGGAAATTTTATTAATTTTTACGGGTAAAATACTATAGTTTCCGGAAAGTTTATATATCTCCGGAATTTTTTATATTTACAGAATCTATTTATATTAATAATACGTATTATATTACGTATTATACGTATTATTAATATAAAAAGATTCTGTAAATATAAAAAATTCCGGAGATATATAAACTTTCCGGAAACTATAGTATTTTACCCGGAAAAATTAATAAAATCATTCCGGAAAGTATAACCATTTAAGAAAACTTTCCGGAAACCTATACCTACATATGTATAAGTAATATAAAGAGATTATGGAAGAATAAAATTATTCCGGAAATATATAAAACATTCAGTAAGTGTATTCATATTTTTCCGGATTCTCTTCCTGGAGAGACCTTCCTCCATGTTTAGCATTTCCCAAATATTTCACTGAAAACTGCCCCAATGCCCTCTGGCAAAATCAAATCAGCTGCTCTCGTACAATATTTAGCGCGCTCAGTGTGTTCAAAAATTTTTTAAAAACCTGAAATTCAGACACCCCCTCTCTTTTTATTTTAATTTCCGTTTTAAACCATTACGTTTCAATCATTTGTAATTAAAAAGTATTTATTTTAAATTCTCCAACCAATTTTTATTTTATTTTTATTTTCCCGCTAATTTTCCCTTCCTTTTTTCTTTTTCGATTCATTGAGTTTAAATAATGGAAAGAAATTTGTACGTGAAAAATATGTAGAGAGAATTGGAGGGAGACTAGAATATTTAGTTAAATAAAGTAAATAAAATCAACAATAAATTTTTAACAAACATTGATCGGACTGGAATCTGTCCAATTTACGGTCAGGTTAAACCGAGACAGAAGTACCATTGGAATAGAGCATATCCCAAAATTTTGGATAATGCAAGAACGTAGTCTAGAGATGCCTGGTTTTTATCATCTGAATTGGGGGGGGGGGGGGGATTGGGCTGTTAATAAAAGTTCCAGTCGGTTTTCAGGTCGAGCTGTTAATAAAAAATTTCTTCGGATTGTGTTTGGGGTAGAAAAACGTCTGGGTTTCGGGTATCAATTCATCTCATCCTTGATCTGATTCTTCACACTATGTTCGTAGGTCTGGTCCAAATTTTGACTTAATCTCCGTGTGGCACAAATCTTTTGTTTACTTCTTTTTTTTCTGCTGAGTCATTTGGGATTTTAAGGGTTTTCTAGGCTAATCTTCTTTTAAGAATCTTATAAATCTTGTCGTTAATTACAAAATCTATCCCTTTTTTGGTTGTTTCTTTATTGATAATCCTCCTCTCGTCGATCTCTTGGAAGGATCTCTTGTCTGTTGGATATATGGAGATGTGTGAGAATCATCGGCAAATAATGGCGAATTAGTCGATTGATAGAGAGAAAGATGAGAAAAGTTGTTACAAATTCTGTTTTGATTTTTTGTTTATAGCGAGCTACAAAAACAAGTTTCAGTGTTTTTGTGTCCATTTGCTGCAGCATTACTTCTTCCCCTCGTCCCGTTTTGGTAATTTTCCTTATTCTCCCCCTAATAAGTGATGGTGTCAAACCGCTATAATTGAATGAGAGAATGTCTTTCTTCGCTCTGTGTGGCGAGGAAATGAGAGAAAGCGTCAGTCTCTCTCCTAAGGGTGTAAGTAGGGGGTGGGTGGATGCGCAAGAGAGGTGGCAACAAAAACTGGAAGGTGGTCCCACAAACTTTTTAATTGTCGAGAAAGAAAAATATGTTGTCATCAATGATATTGGGTGTTTGTTTAAAATTAACAGTTTTTAGAAGTGAGAAAGTTGACCGCAGTCCCCAATTTTCTTTAAAAAATTGTTTCAGCTGTTAAATACTTTTATTTTTAATTTCTTCAAATTTTTTTTTGATAATTTAATTGACATTTTTTATTTATTGTTTTAATTTGCTTATTATATATTTTTTTATTAATTTTTGTTGCATCCGGAATTTACTATAATTTAAGTCTTAATTTCTTCCGGAACGTTTCTCTATTGATAAGCTTATAAGTATATTTATATTTCCGGAAAGCGTATTACCATTATTATATTACACGTTAAGTTTGTTATAGATTCCGGAAAGATTATATATTCAATATTTTTTATTTATATTTTCCGGATTATATTTATATTTTACGGAAAGTTATAAACTTTATTATTCTTTCCGGAATGTTAAAAATATTTTCCGGAAAGTTTTAAGTATTTTCCGGAATGTTATAATTATTTTTATATTATTTCCGGAAACTATATTTTCCGGAAGGTTATAAATTTTATTATTCTTTCCGGAAAG
Organism: Meloidogyne luci; assembly: GCA_902706615.1. NCBI lineage: Eukaryota > Metazoa > Nematoda > Chromadorea > Rhabditida > Meloidogynidae > Meloidogyne > Meloidogyne luci. The sequence goes on along the minus strand of CACSLI010000045.1, from coordinate 491,267 downwards.
TTTTAAGTATTTTCCGGAATATTATAAATATTTTTATATTATTTTCCGGATTCTTTTCCGGAAATATAAATTATAACTTCCGGAATGCTTTTTTCTATCAACCGGAAAAGTCTATCGCTAATTCCCTTTATAATTCAGTTCATTCTTGATAGCAATTAATTAAATACACACTTTCTAGAGTATTCCAAGTCGTATTTTTTCCCACCTATTATTTTTATTTGAAACAACTGACTTTGCGGTATTTATAAAACAAATCAAAAACAATTTTCCCGTTTTAACTACATTCTTGTTAACTTTTTAAGCATACTAATCAATTTGTTTTTTTACTCCAAAATAAAAATTAGATTAATTAAGTTGTGTGTTTAACTTGCAATTTATGCGCATTTATACAAATAAAATTAAAATATAATTAATTAAAGTTGCGAAAAAATATTTTTTTTACTTTCATGAAAAAAGGAATTTTTTTCTAGAGCACAAGTGCATGATTTTTATTTTTTCTAAATTTATTATTAAGTTTGTATTAAATACATATATTCATTAATTAATATTAAATTCATCGTATAATAAATTCTTAATATTTTCCGGAAATTATATATACCTAATTTTTCTGAAGTTATATGAAGATTATTTTTTATTTTCCAGAAAGTTTATATTTCCGGAAATATATAAAAATTATTATATTATTATATTTCCCGAATTATATTTCTGGAAATGTTTTATTGCTAAGTTCGTTATTAGAAGAGTTCTTATTGCAAAATTGAATTTTATTGTACGTTCAAAAGCTTTGAGATTTTAAATATATTTTCTTTAGAGTGTTTTCTTATAGTTCTCAAAATTTGAGAATTTTTGGTTATCTATTAGCAGAGTTCTGATCTTTTAAAGAGTTATTTCTCTCCCATATTGCTCCCATTATTATCATGATCCTAATAACTTTTTATTTATTATTGTCTTCTTTCTTTATTTTTTCTTAAATGCGGAAAGCTTCTGTTATTCAAATAGTTCATTACTATTTTATTTTCCCCTCATACGACAATTAAATATTTATTTTAAATATTTAGTACAAAATTTGACTTGTTTTTACTAAATACATTTAATTTCACTTGATTAAACAATTTTTTAAAAATATATTTGTAACCTATCTACAATTTTAAAGACTCTTTTTCTATTATTTTTCCTTCTCTTGCGGTTTTTACAATGATTAAACACACTATTAATTAGAGGAACTGAAATTGACACGATAGGGAGAGTGTGAGACTGATTGACCCTTTTTTGTTTAATTAAGCAATGAATGGCCTCGAATTAACGCAGAAAATTAATTTTTTATTATTGCATTATTTAATGTGTTTTTGATTTTCTACTGATAGTAGAGGTATGTTGAATTATAGTATAATACGCTATCTTTGAGGAATTATTTATCCGGAAACTTTAATAAGTTTATTATTATTTTCCGGAAAGTTTAATAAGTTTATTATTTACCCGGAAAGTTTAATAAGTTTATTATTTATCAGGAAAGTTTAATAAGTTTATTATTTTCCGGAAAGTTTAATAAGTTTATTATTTATCCGGAAAGTTTAATAAGTTTATTATTTTCCGGAAAGTTTAATAAGTTTATTATTTACCCGGAAAGTTTAATAAGTTTATTATTTATCAGGAAAGTTTAATAAGTTTATTATTTACCCGGAAAGTTTAATAAGTTTATTATTTATCAGGAAAGTTTAATAAGTTTATTATTTTCCGGAAAGTTTAATAAGTTTATTATTTATCCGGAAAGTTTAATAAGTTTATTATTTTCCGGAAAGTTTAATAAGTTTATTATTTATCCGGAAAGTTTATATTCTTATCTAATTTTTTTTCATTGTATAACTCTAATATAGTCCGGAAAGTTTTCGGAATTTTACCGTTAATAAATAATATTTTCCGGAGAATTTATATTTCCGGAATTTTTGTTTAACTGTTTATTTAAACTATAGATTCCGGAAAGTTTCTGAAACCTTTTCTATAGTATAAAATATTTTCCGGAATTTATATTACTTTTACTTATGTTTCAGGAACTTTTTATATTTCCGAAGTGTCTTTAATAGCTATTAGTTTCCGGAATGTTAGTATTTCATGAATTTTTATTAATATTAGGTTTATTAGTATTGTTCGGAAAGTTGCGAGTCATTTTATTTTATTTGTAGGAGAACAACCTCCTAATAATATATAATTGAATTATGGATAAGCTTGCTTCTATTGCATGATTTATATTTTATTAACAAATTTCTTTCAACTCTTTAAACAGTTATATGTAATATCCTATTTACTATTTATCCGATTAATTTGTCTAAATCGATTAAAGAAAATATATTGGAGTGTTCATCCCCCATATATATTTTATTTTTATTTAATTTGTTTTTTCTTGATTCTTTTCTTTTGAAGTTTCTGTCAATTAAATTTGCCATTTTTTATATTTAATTGAAAGAAAACATGTTCTCTCTAATTTTAGAAAATTTTTAGAGGCAATATTTTAGTAGAATAACAATTGGGCTTTTGCTTATAAAACAGCCAATTTAGCACCTAAATTCATAAAATTTTGCAGAGATATTCCCAAATATGTTATAAAACTCCTCTAAAAATTTGAGAATTTTTGGTTTATTATTTCCCACGTTATGGCCAAAAAACTAACAAAAATAGACATTTTTTTCAAAAATTCTGAAATTTTCGACCAGAACTTCTGAAATACGAAACCAAAAATTCTGAAATTTTTAGATCTTTTAGCTAACACTATTGAGGATATAATTGCAAAATTCTATGATTTTAGGAGCTCATATGTTCATTTTATGAATTAAAATGTTAGCGCAATCGTGTCCCCTAATCACTCTCTCAACCATTTTCCCTCCCAAATTTTTTAAATTTTTTTCAAAAAAAAAAATTTTTTTATATATTCCCTTCCCCCTACATATCGCAAATTCTTTTCTTTGTTTTCCTCCAAAATATTGTCCTTCTAAACAATTCTTCTATTCGATTTGTTTTACATTAAATGTTGAATGATGCGTGATTTTTAGTTTACTGCAACCACCTTCTTTAACCAAAAAATTTTTTTAGTGAAATAAAAGAGGGGGGATATTTTAAGCAATTGAATAGTAATTGGAAAATGTATATATATAATATCGCAACATTTTGTGATCATTCAATTAATTGGATCAGTGGGTAGAAACGTACTTTAGGGGATTTTTAATGATTTTGTAGAAGGGGGGGGGGGAGGGAGGCTAATAATTTTAGAAGTTATACTATGAAAAATTGATATTTATTAAATGACGCAAAGATTTTTGGCTCCTCTAAGATGAGGTTAAGTCTTATTTTGATTTTTTTGTTTATGTAGATTACCGTATTTCTCTGGTAATTCCCCAGGGGGATTATTGTTTCATCCCATCTCTAGGGTGGGGAATTAATAGAGACTGGGGGATTACTAGAGTAAATACTAGTAATCCGCAATCTGGGATTAGTCTGGGGGGATTAGTCTGGGTAGGTTTTGGGATTAGTCTGGGAAATCTCGGATTAGTCGAGGAAGGTTTTCCTTTCTTTGGATCGGAGGTACGGGTTCCGGGTCAAAAAAGGCCGGGTCTCGGACTTTTAGTAACCCGACTCATATTTATTTAGATCTCCAGGGGGTATATTCTAAAGTGATTTGGTGCTGTTCTAAAGTGACTTGCTTTTTATGACATTACAGAACTGACAGAGATAATCATTCAAGACTGGCACGAAATTATTAACCTTTTCATTATAAATACATATATATCCAAATTTATTCAATAATCATTAATTCCCTTCAGATATCTTCCTTAAAAGTTAATTCCAATAAATCCTTCCCCACTTTGTCTACCCTTCCATTTATTTTAACCAATCATTCATTTCTCAAAGTATAGGTCAGTCAATGCCTTAATTATATTTGTTTATTTATATCTTCCCATTCTCTCTCACTCCAAAATCGAAGATTTACTAGCTGACCTAAACAGAAAATTTATATAAATAAATGATAATTATTTGCGCGGGTGGTAAGAATATTTTTGTTGATAAAACAAATATTTATTATTTATTAAAATTAATTTAAATATCAATATTAACAAAAATATTAACCAAAAAATATTTTTAAAAAATCCAAAAAAATGACCGTATTTTCTCGATTAATTCCCCTCCCTCTAATAATTTCCCCTCTCGATTAATTCCCCTTGCCAAAGATAGGTTGAAACAATAATTCTCCCCACCCCCAAATACACTACTGCACGTTCAAATGTCAGAACTCGAATAATTCCCCTCCCCCCTCGATTACTTCCCCAAGGGAATTAATCTTAAAATACGGTATATAAATTTTAAAATCCCTCCAATTCTCTTAGAATCTCTCCTTAATCCTTCTTATCAACCTCATCGCGTACTTTAATTTATAAAATTGCCAATTTAGCTCCTAATGAAGCCAAATTTTGTACAGATATCTCCAATAGAGTTATCCAACTCTACTAAAATTTTCAGAATTTTGGCTTTAATATTTCTGAATTTATTAGGGAAAAATCAGAATATTTCTTTAAAAATGCCTCTTTTCGGAATTTTCGACCAAAAATCTTACAAATACTGATCCAAAAGAGCTAAAATTTTGGCACATTTAAATAACTCTATTAAGGATAATATTCCAAAATTTTAAGATTTTAGAGACTTTTTTGACTGTATTATGGACAGTTAACCAAGCACTCCTTCCCACAAAACCCTCATTTGTACGACACTCACTCGAATTTTTTGCAGATTTTACCAACCACTGGACCAAAAATTCTGAAAATTTTAATAAAGTTAATTGACACTATTACAGACCATATTCATAAATTTAATGGTTTTATGTATTCACAGGACTAGTTTATGAGCTTTCAAATGAGCGCTACCAGTCGCTACCTATACCTTTAGGTTTCTTCAAGTTTTTTAAAATTCTGAATATTAAAAAAAAATTTTTTTTAATTTTTAAAATTCTGAAAATTGAAATTGTCCAAAATTTCATGACTTTAGGTAGCCATAACTTAAGTTTACGAGCCTTCAAATAAGCGCTACCAGTCGCTACCTATACCTTTAGGTTTCTTCAAGTTTTTTAAAATTCTAAATATTAAAAAAAATATTTTTAGTTTTCGATTTTTTGAAATTCTGAAATTTGAAATTGAAATGTTTTGAAATTTCTGAAAAATTCTGAAATTCACGTCATTTTCTTATAAAATTTTATTTTTTTAAAATTTAAAAATTTTTAATTTTTTACTCATTTTTCTAATCCATTTACAAATATTTAATTCAATTCCCTCCAATCACCTACCTCATTTTAACATTAAAAAAAAACAAAAGGTGTAAAATAATGAGTGAGAAAAAAAAATTTGGTTCTGCTTGACTTTATGAGTCCAATCAAACTTTATGAGTCCAATCAAAAAATAATTGGATTTTTCTTGGTATTGCAAAGTAAGGGTATGGTTCCAAAACATTTCTTTATATTCAGAACCTACGCCCACTGGGTCTGGGACCGTTCCTTACCCTATCCCTCGAAATTACTGAAAGTTATAGGCAATTTTTAAAAATTTCAGAAAAACGATTTTAACTTTCAGAAATTTCGAGGGATAGGGTAAGGAACGGTCCCAGACCCAGTGGGCGTAGGTCCCAAACATGAAGAAATGTTTTGGAACCATACCCTTACTTTGCAATACCAAGAAAAATCCAATTATTTTTTGATTGGACTCATAAAGTTTGATTGGACTCATAAAGTCAAGCAGAACCAAAAATTTTTTTATGACTCATTTAAACTTTTCTTTTAATTCTTTTCAACAAACAAAAAAAAATTTTTTTCTTGACAAATCTCTCCAAGTAATCGTTTAAAACCTTAACTACCTCTCCACCTCTCCGTTTAATGGCCTTGAAATTCCCAATAATTATTTTTATTTTCTCAACATTATTATTATTTTCTTATTTTTACTGATCTGATTTTTAAAAATAAATTTAATTTTGAGGCATTTCTGCTAGATTTTGATTTTAAAAATAATTGAAAATTATGAGAGTTATAATGTTTGCGGACAGACATTTGCAGATAAAACTGAAGCACATTGACCCTGGGGTCCGGATTTAAGACTGAAGGTCCGGATTTAGAGACTATATCAATATGTTTTAGAATGTCGAATCACCCCTTTATTTTAAAATGTTTAAAATAAAAAATATGGTGTGCAGCAGTTACCTCCTTGTCACCCTTTATGTTCAGTCCTGCAATGCCTGTCTGCAATAATTAAAAAATTTCAAAAATTTGGAGAATTATTTATTTCAAGTATATATTTATTTATATTTTATTCCAACTTAAAACTTTAATTTAGGTATTTAAACTTTTAACTTTAAATAGAGAAAAGTCGGTAAAAGCCCGCCTAAATAATGCGCGAGCACCGCAAATTTCAGAATAGCGGGCACAGAAAAAAATTCAACAATATTATTAACCCATTATTAACCTCTTTACCCTTTAAAAACTACAAAAATAATATTTTTATTTTTATTCTGATTCTTTTAAATTTAATTAATTTAACCCCAACAAATGCATTAAGACGCAGATCAGAAAATGAAGGTTAATAAATAAAAATTCTGAGTGGAAAAGAATTTTTTTGGGCGGAAAAAAAATTTTTTTAGGCGGAAAAAATTTCTAAAAAATTTTTTTAATAAAAAATAAATTAATAGACCATCTGAAAATTAATTTAAAAAATTTATAAAAATAAATTTAATATTTTTATTTGATTATTTTACCCTTAGGAAAGCTATCGTTCCATTATTTATAGGGAAAAGGACGTTTGGGCGCTTGCTTGTAAAATAGTCAAACAAAAAGCTAAAGTTGTAAAATTTTGCAGAGATATAAAAAACATTCTTAGCTAGGTCTTCTAAAAATTTCAGAATTTTTGATTCAAAATTCTTTGAGTTATGGCCAAAAATGTTAAAATTTTCTCTAAAAATGTCAATTTTTCGGATTTTTCGACCAGAACCTGAGAAATTCTGAATAAAAAATTCTGAAATTTTGAGAGAAGGTAGATAATACTATTGGAGAGGTATTTCCAAAATTTTATGAATTTAGATTCATTTTTGACTGTTTTATAGTCGATCGCGCAGACGTTACTTAGGCTTGTTTCTTCTGTTGTTAGAAGAGAAAGGAGTAACATTCTCTTTAAAATTTTCAGAAATCCAAATCACCGTCTACCCAGCTGAATTGACCGTTCAAGAAGGTCGAGAGGCCAGTTTTGACTGTAGAGCTCGTGCCACAGACAATAGCATTTACCCAGAAGTAAGGTGGACTCGAGTAGGCGGGAGACTTCCAGATGGAGTCTATGAAAGTGGAGGAAGACTTGTATTTTCAAATTCAAAATTGGCTCATTCTGGACGTTATATTTGTTTGGCAATGCATAAAGGAAGGAGTGTCGAAGCTTTTGCACAATTACAAGTTCAATCATGTAAGAAGGATTTTTTAAATTTGGTAGATAGATCTGAAGCCTTGGCTCTTTTAAGACTTCTATAGCCTTCCATTTTCCTCCAAAACTCTAATTAATGAACTCTCGATAGTAGCGACCTCGATGTAGTCGTTATTCGCTTCCTTTACTGTATATTGGAGCGGGCTTATATTATAAAATGGGCTATTATTAGAGAGTGGACGTTTATTTATCGATGTGCCTCTTGTATATCGGGGCTTCTAATAGAGCCGGGCTTATTTAGAGGATTTACTTTCAAAAATGGGGAAGGGAGATTAGAATTGTCCAGATGAGACCCTTCCTCAATATATCTTATTCTCTAGACCATATCTAGTTTCTCGTTTTAGTAAGGAAGATTTCCCTATCATCGAAAAGTAGTTTAAATCCTAAAACTCCTAACTAAATAATTATTAAGTTGGACCTCAAGAATTCCAAACAGACAACAATCCAGGAACTCAACCAGTTACCTGTAGCGCTAATGAACGTGCTTGCGGAGGCAATGAATGTGTGAAGATGGAATATGTTTGTGATGGAGAAAGGGATTGTAGGGATGGATCTGATGAATTGGTACAAGTTAAATTTGTTAAAATTCCCCTCTAATAGAAAGTATCATAAACAAAACCTTCTAGCAGTTCGTTCCTCACACTTTACATTGCGGTCGGAAAGGAACATCAACACACTCTCTTGGATTGTGTTCCTTTCATTCTACTTGTAATGTGCATTTTTCCCCCTTCTTTTCCCCAATTTTTCCCCATTCTCTGTGATTATCCCTCTGTTTTGAACAAATCTAGAGTAAGGCGATAGACTTTACTTAAACTGACTAACTGCTACTTTTTTAATCATAATTCTCGTAAAGCTAGAAGAAGTCTAGTAAATCCTCTAACTCTCCTCTTATAATTACAAAAATCTCTTAAATTTAATATAGAATTGCCCTTCTAAACGGCACTGTGAGCCAAACGAGTTTAAATGTAACAATGAAAAATGTGTCCAGAAAATGTGGCTATGTGATGGAGATGGTAGAAATTTTTTAGGTTTCTAAAGATCAAAAAAAAATCTAGATGATTGTGGGGACGGCTCTGATGAAGTAAACTGTAAACAGCGCAAACCTGGCGATCTGTGCCAAGCAACAGAATTTAGTTGTAAAGATGGGAGACAATGTGTACCTTCAAGTTTTCATTGCGACGGGACTAATGATTGTCATGATGGGAGTGATGAAATTGGTATGGGGGAGCTCAACTTTATCCTTTCGGAACCTCTTTATAACGTACACTATTGGGGCTAAAATTACTGTAATTTATAATGAGGTGTTCCTTAAATAGATGATATCGGTTAGCAGTCCACCATACTCACTGATCAGCCACTTTTTTACAAAACTTCTGACATTTTTGACCAGAATTTCTGAAATGTCCAACCAAAAAATCTGAAATATTTAAAAGAGTTAACTAACCCTATCAGCGATATCTACACTAAATTTCACAATTTTATGACCAAATTTGGCAATTTTATGAGTGATAGACTAAGCCTAAACCTGCCTATTACTAGCCTAAATTTATCCCTTCCCTTAGACTTCCCTCTCAAATTTAATTTAAAAAATATTTTAATTTATTAGGCTGTGTCCAACCAACAGTTGTTGCACCCCCACAGTCAAATATGGTTGTACCACAGGGTGGTGAATTTAAATTGACATGTAGAGCTGTTGGAGTTCCCGATCCTTATATTAATTGGCGTTTGAATTGGCAAGATGTTTGTGAACCTCCTAGATGCCAGCAAGTTTCTGAGGGTGGTGTTGGCACTCTTACAGTTCAGAATGCTCAGTCAGTCAAATTTGTTTTCTTTTAAAGCTTAAGTTCCTTTCACACAACTTTTACTATTAAAAGCTCCTTTCGCAATACTTTTAGTCTCGGAGGGTCATGTCACATTTACACTAGTCCGAAAGGGCCATGCCCCATAACACTAATCTGAAAGGAAATGTTTCTTTAACACTACTAGTCCGAAAGGAACACAACTTGTTTTAAGGGGAAAAGTCTGTAAGGAATATGTATCTTCCTTTCACACTTCTTATAGTCTGGAAGGAACATGTTTCATTTACTCCGAAAGGAACATGTTCAGGTTCCTTTCACACAGGAATATTGTTCCTTACAACGGAACAATAGTCTGAAAGAAATACATATGTTCCTTCTACATTACTTAATATGTTTTTGAAGGAATATGTTCCTATCACATTTTGTGTAGAAGGAATCCCGGAGTGCAGGAATAACAAACCTCCCTAATCTCATTTTCAGGCCATTAGACCAAGGGGCCTACACATGCGAAGCTATAAACGTCAAAGGCCGTGTATTGGCAACCCCAGACTGTATCGTCCGTATAGTCTCTATACCAGCACCAGAACCCCCTCCAGAATCTCGCGCTCCAAAACCAGAACAGAGAACTTGTTCTAGTCCAACAACTTATCAAGCACCTCAAGGCTGTCTTCGCTGCTTTTGTTTTGGAGTTACTGATCGTTGTCGTTCTAGTATGCTTTTCAGAACAAAGGTAGGTGCTTCAAGTTTTTAAGGGCTTCCTTATAATTAATATTCTGATTGAACTTATCTTGTTCTGATTTAAATAAGAAAATTCTGATTCTATAGACTGGCTTGAAATGTGTGTTCATTTCATCTTACCTTATGGGTGGAAGGGACAGAAATCTTGTTCTGATTTAAAGCAGAAGGATTTTGATTTTTATGACATATGTCAAAAAAATTTTTTATGACATTTGTGAATTTTTCTGGCATATGTCAAAATTCTGATTTTTATAGACCTACCAGAACGGTCCCCCTTCCTTCTTTACTTCATCTCGATCGTTATATTTCTCGTTGCATTATATCTCTCTATGTGTTCCTTTCGGCCTACTTAATGGGCTGAAAGGAACACTATTTAAAAAATTATTTCAATTGAAAATATACGTGATTTTCTCTGTGATTGTATTTTTGCTTAAATTTTTTCTAAAAATTCTTTTTTATTTATTTTTTGTTTTTCTTTGTTTTCTGCTTTTTTAGGTTTTAAAAATATTAAAAAATTTTTTTTATAAATCTTTAAAAAAATTTTTCAGGAAATTCAATGTGTAAGTTGAAAAAAAAAACTTTGTTGGCTTTGGTATAAAATATTGAAAAAAAAATTTTTAAATTAACCCTTTACATGATCTTAACACTAATCTCAAGTCAGCAGTGTTCTTTAGGTACCAGGAACCGGAACCAAAAAATTTTTTAGTTCCTGAATGGAACCCTGATTTTTTGAACTATCAGAAGAACGCTGCATGTCAGACCTTGTTTTCTTTAACTTAAAGTTTTGCTGTGTCTTCTAATCGTTTTTTTTTTCTATGTTTTTTTCTAATCTCTTGAATTTGTTAGTAAAAATCAGCTTGAACCCAATAGGCTTAATCATTCTCGAGATTTCTTATTTATTCTATACTTAGGGCATGTGTACATTAAGGGGGTCAGGGCACCTTACTTATGTCAACAATACATAAGTAAGGTGCCGACGTTATTTCAATCGGACCCCGAAACACGAAGCAGAACGCGAAAAAACCTTAAAAATTTTTTCGACACGAAAGTGATCCCAAGAAAAGTCTAAAATACGACACAAATTCTTTGGCTAATCATGATATCCGTGATTCACACATAAGAAGGTGTGAGACTCTGTTTAGTCTATTTAATCCTTATTAACAAAACTCTTATCCCTTAACCCAACAATTTAATGAAATTACCTATTATTCTTACAAAAATAATTTTTTCAGGAAAAACTTTTCTTTGCTGCCCAGGGGCAAACCTTACAACTAGCTGATCAAGATGGACGTTCTGCCCCAGGAATTAAATTAGATTATGAACGTTACAATTTTGTTGGCCATAAAGAACCGCATCATGGACAGACACTTTATTGGAAAATGACCCAACTATTTCTTGGAAATAAAGTGGAAAATTTTTGAATTTTGGAAAATTTATTGAAAAAATTTTCAAAAATTTTTTGAAATTTTTGAAATTTTTGAAAATTTTTTAAAAATTATAAAAATTTTCTTGAGAATTTCTGAAAATTTTTTGAAAATTTTTTAAAAATTTTCTTGAGAATTTCTGAAAATTTTTTTGAAATTTTTTGAAATTTTCAAGAAAAATTTTTTTTCAGGTCACTGCATATGGTGGCGATTTATCAATCAAATTACTGTATGAAGGCCCTGGTCCAGGACGGACTGAACCTCTTATTATTCTTAGAGTGAATTTGAATTAAAACAATTAAATTTTAAAATTAAACTTTAGGGAAATGGAATTACTTTGGTTCATCGTGCCAGAGATCAAGAGTCCGTGTTTACTCCAGGGAGGGAATTTACAGTAACTGTGCCTACTTATGAGGTGATTTTTGAATTTTCTTTTTGAGAGGAATGTCAGTTATTCTCTCACAATACCAAACAACTCAGCCCATCATTTATATATAATACTCCATAAATATGGCCCCATGGGTATCCCAAATCTAACCTCACATTTTTACATTTAATGACTTCATTTCAAGACTTTCGGTAGTAAATAAAAAGAGAATATACTATGTAGTGATGGGGTATATGGAGTAGGATGTAGTGATGTTCGAGACTCTCGGTTGGTCTCGGTCTCGACTCTCGGCTTTTCTTAACTCTCGAACATCACTAGTAGGATGGGGGTGGAGGACTAGGACTGGACCAAGATAAGATCTTGAACAAACTATACAAGAGGTTGAGGCAAAGTTTGGAAATGAGTTCAATATTGTGAACAAAGTCTATCGGAACCCTAAACAAGGATTGAGATATCGCTCTCAACTCTCCTGCAATTCTCCTAATCCAATCTCCATTATGTCTCTAATAATTTTAGCAATTCTACGAACACCGTGATGGACGTGGACCTGCTAGCCGTGAGGATTTAATGATGGTTCTGGCCGATTTGGACCTGTTTTTGATTCGAGCAACACATACAGACAGTCAAACAAGTACAAGGTGGGGGAGAGAATTTTTTAATTACCGTATTTATTCTGATACAATGACCTCTCCATTAGAATGGCCTCTCCAATTGATGGCCTCTCCAATCCATCCTCCCCAATACTTCTTAGGTGGTATCTAAAAATAGAATGGCGGACATTCTATTAGAATAAATGCGGTGTTTTCGGGAAAAATTTTTTTTGGCGTTCTGCATACAAAATTTATTTTTGCATTTTTCCTTTTTTTAATTTTCCATTTTTGGCATTTTCATTCGCAAACTGCAACATATGCAAATTCACATTTTAATAATACTAAGGGTTCTATGAAAAAGAATATTAAAAAGGGAAACAATAGACGTCAATTTTAAAAATGGAAACAAATTTCAAAGTGTATTTGAGGTTTACTATGCTAATTAATTTTCAAAGTAGTGGGATTATGAAAGGTTTTAATGAGGGCTAAAGGGTACTGGATGTATTAGGAATTGTAATTTTTTGATTGTTATGTATGGTGGTAAATACTTGAATTTTCTGTTCTCCGTTTATCTCTCAAAATAGCTTTTTAAACCCCGGGTATTTACTGCTCATTTTAGCTTGCAGGGTTAATCTTTGATATATCCCTCAGACCCGAGCTCTCATTAATCTCATGATTGCCTTTTAATTCTCATTCCAAATTTTAATAATTTCGAAGGGAATGAAGTTTTATGTGAATGAAGGGGATTACGGGGGAGTGGAATTATGAAGGGAACTACTGAATTTAGACTTATACATATAAATTCGACATTACGCGAAGGCTAAAGGCCGGCGAATTATTTTAAGAAAAAGGTTTATCAATCTTTTTATTTCCATCTTTAATCCCTTTTATTCTTTATAAAATTCTCAATTTTAATCTTTTTATTCAAAGAAAAAAAAGTCAAAATACAAATTTAATATTTAAATTATGTTGCCATGGTGATACATATTATTATTTTGTCTATTAAAAATTTTTTAATTAATTAATATATATTATGTAAACATTTCCTTCTTAAATTAGCGATATCGTCGACTACTTTTTTGTTGATGATTGTCTTCTTCCTTTCCGTCATCTATTCTTTCACATAATAAAGAGACTAATAACTGACTAAATCTGTTCCATACCAACATTTTAAGCTCTCTTTCGTGGACATCAAATTGTTCTGGATGGGAAAATATTGTTGAATGAAATTCGGCGTTTAAGAGCTCGCCGAGTTGGAAGATGCGTGTTTGTTGGGCTTGGTGGACATAACGACGGGAAGAACGGCTGCGTGTCTAGAAATGGAAAAAATGTTTTGGTTTTGGGATCAAATGTTCAAAAGGGGAGGATCAAATGACCAAGGGTGTGGGAACAAATGTCTAATGGGTTCAAATGCCCAAAACTTTGAATAAACTATACAAGAGGTTGAGGCAAAGTTTGGAAATGAGTTCAATATTGTGAACAGTCTATCGGAACCCTAAACAAGGCGAGGGATGGCTCGAGGGATGGCATCCGGAGCCAATTAAAGTTTAGAATACTCGGAGCAGTAGCCAAGAATCAGAAAACCCCTGTGCCAGAGCCAATATGTCGGAGCCAGAGCTGGAGTCTCAAGGCGTCCAACACCCAGTACTCACCATTAATCCTCATCGTCTAATAAATAACTTGCCTTACCTATTCCAGTATGTTCCCTTCACCCTATAAGTAGTGTGAAGGGAACAAGAAGTGAATGGAAATACAATTTAAACTTGGGGCCTAGATTTGGGAACCAATTGTCTATCCCATTAATATCCTCAAATAGCTCACCGAATTAGCTCTTTGTCTCAGCCAACTGGTTGCCCTATGTCTCGCTGCTACAATACTTGCATGAGTAGTAGTTGTAGTAGTACTAGCAGCAACAAATTCTTCAGAAGAGTATCCACTACTACTTCCACTAGAAATACTTCCAGTCTTTCCATTATTATTCTCTTCATTTCCAATATTTTTTACATTTTCCAATTTTTCGTGGAAGGAGATAGCCCTTCCTTTAAGTGCAAATTCTCCTCGACGTTTTTCAATCCCTTTAGGAGACGCTTTCGGGGGTGGTGTGCATTCCTCGTCGTCTAACATTAATCTTCTTTTGTAGTCCACTAGAAGTTGGTCTGTGTCTGTGTCGATGTAACCCCCTTCTGAGCATAGGGTCTGGATTAGTTGACGAGTTACTTCACGTAGAGCACACCCATCGGCAAAAGAGTCGTCTTTTCCTAGAAAATTTTGAAATGAGAAATAGATTATGAGATGATGATTTTGGTAGCCGTGTCTTCCTAAGCTGAGGTATCTTCTTAGAGTGAAGGATGGTACCTCTCATATAGAGAATCGGGAAAAAGCGAATCTCTCCTACTTGTTTCTAGTATGTTCCCTTCACCCTACCATATGTAGAGTAAAGGGAACCATGACAAAAACTCAAGTTACGAGAGAAAATTGAATTTATGTTCCAAGTGAAAATAACCAAGAAAAGGCATAGTTCCCTTTAACTAACTTCCGGTATGTTCCCTTCACCCTACAGGTAGTAGGAAAGGAACAAAAAGCAAAGACCACAGAATTCCATAGCCCTTGCCTCTTTAAGATTAATTTATAGGCTTCGATAATAGGACACTCTTTCCCAATCCCCTTCGATAATTCATAGCCATTTTTCTGCAAATCTAGGCTCCTTATATCCCTATATCCTCGTAGATTTACTACCTTTATTAGCCAACATTCTTCTCCTTTCAGGAGGTGTAGCCATCAACGTCTCTCCTCTCTGCAATTTCTTAACATTCAATTGTTGTTGCTTTTCCTTCCCATTTTTCTTCTGTGCCAATCTCCAACAGACCATTTGCCAAAAATGGCGATTAGCCCTCTCTAGCTCCTTTAACATTAAAGGTAGTTGCTCCAATTCGTAAGGGGTTAGCATTGTTTCTGTTGTAAGCATATTACTTCCAAAAGATTTTCCTCGTCGTTTAGACCCCAAAATGTTGGAAAGAAGTGGTGGGGACATTATTTTGTTGAATTCAAGTTTATTTAAATTTTTTTAGAATTAATTGGGAGGTTTTGGAGAGATTTGGTTGGTTTTTAAATGCAAAAATAAGAAAATTTAAATTAGTTTAAAAAAATTTTATTTTTTGTGGGGATTTTTGTGCTTTGCTTGAAAATGAAGAAAATTAAATGTTATTGGAGAAAAAAAAACAAAGAAAAATTTTTGAATAGAAAAATTAAGGAAAACTAGAGGAAATGGGTACTGTAGGTAATTGAGAGAATGAAGTGGTTGGTCAACGCGTAGCTTTATAGAATAGCCTAATGAGCATCTAAAGACTTCAAATTCTCCGTGGATATTCTCAATAGTGTTATCCAACAATTCTGAAAATTTCAGAATTTTTCATTTTATATTTCAGAATTTATGAGCGAAAAATCAGAATTTACGGGATAAAGTATCGATTTTTCTGATTTTTTCGACCATAACTTGGGAAATACAAAACCAGAAATTCTGAAATTTTCAGAACTATTAGATAACACATTTCTGGATGAGTAAGCAAAATTTCACGCTTCTAGGAGCCTGTTTGTTTATTTTATAGGTGTTCGCGCATGCATTGTCGCGGACCTTGTAAACATGTTTATACCCATAAAAATTGTTAATAAATTTGCTAATAAATAACAAAAATAAATAAAATTCAAGAAAATATAAAATTGTATTCATAGAGAAAATAAAAGGTAAAATGAATAAAAATAAAAAATTAAAAAATAAAAATGCCACGAGAACACATGGGAAATGGTGTAAATATTTATATATTAAAAAATTCTTTTTGATCCCTCCAATGAATGCCAAAAAGCTAAAATAAATTAAAAAAGGGAGGTATTGCGTGAAACTAGAAAAAAAACTAAAAAAAGAGCATATTGAAAAAGCTTTTTTAGGAAATAATCCATTTAAAGCTTTATAACGTAATTGAGAGAGAGTAAGGGGAAGGAGAGGAAAGAGAGGGGAAATGCATGAAATACATGAAAAAAAATTAAAATAAATTTAATTTAAAGCAAAAAAAAAGATTTTTTGTTAAATAGGGTTAAAAATAGGTAATTTTTGAAGGGAATGGGAGTGGTTATTTTAAGAAAAATAGAAAAAATAAAGGGAATTTATAAGGGGTTTGACTCATTTGAAGAGAGGATGTTGATTGAGTCGGGGACTTGTAACTCGTTGAAGATGGAATCTTTGGGAAAATTTTTAGGGTGATTCGATAGAGAATTGAATTCTCTACAAGATAGCTATAAATCAGAATTTTTAATTTTTATTAAGAGAAAAGGGGGAAAGAAATACTTTAATGAATCTATAGTCTTGGGAGCATGTAGGTTCAAGTCCAAAGGGACTAACTCAGGAACTTTTCGACCATTTTTCAAGTTTTTGGTATCATTCGATAGAGAATTAAATTTGCTACAGAATAGCCAAAAAAATTTAATTTTTTTTATCTAAAAGTAAAGTTATGGAAACAGAAAGAGGACCTTGTTAAGAAAAAGAGAATTTTGTTTGTTTTTCGATCTCAACTATTTTTAAAAATTTTTCTTATTTTTAATTTATGTTTCATTTTGTAGGAAATTGAATTCTCTATCGAATGATAACAAATTTATTCAAAAATATTCAGAAACAGTTGAGTTATGGGGGTCTAAGTAGCCTCACTTAAAGCAGAGACGCCGAGCAATTTTTCTCCTCTATTAAGCATTTCCGGTTTTTTTCTTCAATTTTATTATTTTTTCCAAAAATAATATTTTTCCTTAAATGTCAAAAATAATTTTTTTACATTTTTGTTATTTTTGTAAAAAAAAAATTTTTTTTCACACAAATTATTCTCACAATTGTGTGAATAATAGCATTTAAAAATAAATTTTTCGATGTTTGATACTTTTAAAAAAATATTTTTTTCATCTCTTTTAAATAATTTATTTATTTTTATCTATTTACGTCACAAAATTAACATATTAAAAATTTAATTTTCCTATTAAAAAAAAATTTTTATCGAAAAAATTGGAAAATATTATTGGGGCTAAATGTACGTATAAGTAGACAAAATTGGATTTTAGCAGAAAATTTAATTTTTAATTTTCTAGACCTATTAGATAAATTGGATTTTAGGAGAAAATCTCTCCTACCTTTCCTACCCTTAGGGATGCTTTAAAGGGGAGATAACTGAGGGAGTGGGATAAATGGGAGATGTATGAATTGACTCTCCCAATTATCGCACCTTTCAGGATGCCAAAGGTCTCAGGAGGGGATAACTAGAGCTTGGGGTATGTAGGAGGTTACTTGTAAAGAAGTCTACTGTAAGGGGAGTCGCTACATTTTAATTTCAATTTTTCGAAATAATGTACAAATAAAATGCTAGCAAAATTTTAATTAATACCAAAATTGTAGCGAAAATCACGGAAAAAATTTTAAAACGAGATTTTTACACAATATAAATTATTTCAAGTTTATTTTAATACAAATAAAACTTGAAATATATAACGAAAATTTAAATTTATAAGGAACACGCAATATGTGGTGATAACCATATTTAAATAAAATATTATATATTAAGTAAAATACGAGAAAATAAATGATTAAAAGCGGCAAATAAAAAATAAAAGTGTTTGGTGACGTTAAAAATAGGTGTGAAAAGAGAGTTTTGCTTGCGCAAATTAATGAAGTGGCATAAAATAAAAGGACAAAAATAGGGGAAAAATAAGAGGAGAATGAGCTTGAAAAAAATAAATAAAAATGTCTGACAGATGAATAAGGTGTTAATTTAAATAAAAAAAATAAAAATAAAAGACGTAAAAGGGTAATAATGAATTAAATAGACTTGATGTTGGTGGACTTTAACTCAGAAAAAAAATTTTTTTTTGAAAAATAAAAAAAAATTTTTTTTGAAAAATAAAAAAAATTTTTTTTGAAAAATAAAAAAAAATTTTTTTTGAAAAATAAAAAAAATTTTTTTTTGAAAAATAAAAAAAAATTTTTTTTGAAAAATAAAAAAAATTTTTTTTTGAAAAATAAAAAAAAATTTTTTTTGAAAAATAAAAAAAATTTTTTCTAAGCAAAAATAACGTCATTTTATGGCGTGGAATATTTGTATGTAACCTTTTGTGTAACATTTTGTGGAATTTTTGATTAATTTTTGTTTATTTTATTTTTAGTTAAAATTGTGTTCCTGAATGGTTAATTGAAAAAAAAAATTGTTTTTTCTAAGCGATGCTGTTTAAAATATTAATCAAAGTCAACCCTCTATAATACGTCGGGTACACCCCGACTTACCGCGAGTCGCAGAGCTATAACTTCGTTCAGAATTGTCGAATCCGGGGCGCCCTGGTATGGTTCGATTCAGCTCGTCGAGGCGCATCGAAACATACCAAGTCGTACCGGATTCGACAATTCTGACCAAAGTTATAGCTCTGCGGTAAGTTGGGCTCGCGGTAAGTTGGCCTGCTCCCAATACGTCAATCTACGACAGAATAAGGACAGAATTACTTGAATAAGTTGACCCTGCCATTTATGCCATCCTTCGATAAATAATTTGGGGATTATTGAGAAGAGGTTAGATCCCCGTCCTCGACGATTTTTTTGGCCCCCGAAGTCTCTACCCCCGAAGTCTCTACCCCAGAAGTCTCTACCCCCGAAGTCTCTATTTTTTATTAATGAAAATTTTAAATTTCATTAATAAAATAAACTACAAAATTAATTAAATTTGGAAAATAATTTAATTTACAGACTAAATTTAGAAAAATAAATTTTCCGAAATTAAAATTTAAAAAATTGCTAAATTAAATAATGAGAAATTTACTGAAACAAAAGAAGAATTTTTTTGAAAAATTTTTCTTTTGTGTTTTTTTAAATTAATTGTTGTATTTTTTTAAGTGGGTTGAGAAATGTTTAAAAATGGTAAATACAATTTTATTTTTAATTTTTATTTTGGGAAATTATTTAATAATTCTATTAATGGAAAGGTACGGATTGTTGCAACATGTGAATATAAATATTAAAAAAAATAAGAAAAAAAAGATGCACGTTAATGATGAATACTAATAAGACTGAAATATAAACTAGAGACCGGCAAAATCGTGTTTGCGGGATCCCGCATGCGGGATTTTTTAAAAAAATCTTTGCGGGACGGGATCCCGCGGGAAAAATCCCGCATCCCGCAAAATCCCGCAAATCGAAAAAAGTGCGGGATTGCGGGAGCGGGACCCCGCAAAATCCCGCGCGGGATCCCGTCCCGCGCTGGTCTCTAATATGAACAAAAATAAGACGCGAAGGATAAAAATATGGAAAGTAAGGGCATATAACGACATATCGGGCATATAATGGGGCATAGCAGGGGCATAATGATAAGGACATAAAGACTACACATAAGGTCATATAAGGGATGATTTTATAAAATTCTTAGTTGAAGTTGCTAGCCACCGAAGGTTATTATAGCTAGGCTTATCGGCCCAACATTCATGTAGCAAAAGCGAGTCAAACTGATTAGTCAGAAAGATTTTTAAAAATTAGCCTATAATTTTTCAGTATTGGAGACACAAGTTTGGAAATTGCTGTAGCTAAAGACACTCAAGACAAGCGTGCTTTAGAAGTTGAACAATGTGAATGTCCACCTGGATATACCGGAACGTCTTGTGAGGATTGTGCTGAGGGTTATGAGAGAATTCCTGGAGGGCGCTATCTTGGCACTTGTGTTCCTAGAAGGCAACCTCCACAACCTGTCTGTTCGGCAGTTGGATCGCTTAGCACACAGCCCCAGTGGGACGGTCGTTGTCAGTGCAAGCAGAATGTTATAGGTAACTGTATAAAGATAAAAGAACCTAGAGAGCCCTAGAGACACTAAGGGCTGTATGGAACAGGAATGGGCCGGATTGTGAAGAAGTTTCGGGGTTCAGGTAGAAAAAGGCCAGGTTTCGGGGACCCACCCCGTCCCTGTTACGGAACTTATATGTAGGACATTCTAGGTATCACAGGGCTTATTCAGGCTATCAGTCTCGGTTAGGTGCTCTATAAGTGTGTAAGGACCATTAATGCATCAGTTGTGTTTAAGAGCTCTTTAAGCTGTCACAGGGCTTATTCTGGCTATGGGTCTCGGTGAGGTGCTCTTATAGTATGAAATGACTTTTAAAGTTCAGTTGTGTTTAAGAGCTTCTTTAAGGTGTTTAGGAAGACCTTAAGATGTCAGAAACCCTCTATAATGTGTACGAACCCACTGTAGTTTGAACGGACCTTTTCTGCTGTTTTTACCTTCCATACTGTTTATAAAAATAATTTTTAAAAAATCCAAAGGTTCAACATGTGACAGATGCGCCCCAGAATCCTACAGTATTTCAAAAGACCATCCAGGCGGTTGCCTTCGTTGTTGGTGTTCAGGAGTGACCGCAGTATGCGAAAGTAGCCATTGGCGTCGTTCAAGAGTAGAATTGGACTATTCCCGTGGAGATGAAGACAGATTGGAAGCTGTGAGTTCTGATCAGAGAAGTCCATTCAAATCAAGCAGTCAGGCGATGGTAAGGGATTGGATGTAGCTACGAAAATTCTGATAGTTTAAAAGTCAGAAAATCAGAATTCTGATTTTGTTTCTGATTAATTTCGTCAGAATTCTGGTCACTTATTTCAATTCTGGTTTCTGATCTGTATTATAACTTCTAGTATCTTCTCTGCCTTTTCAGAATTTCTGCCTTAAACCTGAACTTCTCTGTTTATGGTCAAAATTTCTGATTCTGATCAGAAATTCTGTTTGACGAAAAGTTCTGATCAAAAATTCTGAGTTCTGTCAAAATTCCTATATTGATCAGAATTTCTGATATTAACCAGAATTTCTGAGAAATTTTTTGCCTATCAGAATTCCTGATTTTAACCAGAATATTAGAAAATTCAACCTTTCAGAATTTCTGATATTAACCAGAATTTCTGAAATTTTTTGGCCTATCAGAATTTCTGATTCAAATCAGAATATCAGAAAATTCAACCTGTCAGAATTTCTGATATTAACCAGAATTTCTGAAATTTTTTAATCTATCAGAATTTTTGATTCAAATCAGAATATCTGAGAATTTAGCCTATCAGAATTGCAGACTAACTAGAAGTTCTGAAATTTTTTAGCCTATCAGAATTTCTGATTTTATTCTGATTTTCAACAAATTCAAAATTTTCAGATAACAGACAGCGCAATCGTACTAGAAGACTTTAGCGGCGTCCCGACAGGCACTCAGCTCTACTGGTCTCTCCCACAAAAGTTTCTTGGAGACAAAGTTACTTCATATGGAGGCAAATTTCGTTACACATTTCGTTTTACAAGTTCATCGAGTGGAATTTCTACTTTTGGGGGAGCTGATGCCGATGTTATTTTACGTGGAAATAATATTCAATTAGAATATACACATCAGCAACATGTTGAGCCAAATGTTGTGAACAGTATTGAGGTAGAAATTAAATCAGAAAGATTGAAAAAATAGAGAAAAATCAGAATAAGGACAGTTGGGTGTCAACTAGACGCTAGAACCACACTAAGGCGCAGCCTTATAAGTCTTTGAAATTTCTATCTAGAGAATTGAAATTTTGTATAGGCATCCTTAATAGTGATATCTAACTCCACTTAAAATTTCAGAATTTTAGGTTCAGAATTTTTCATATTCTGACCGAAAAGATCAGAAAAATAGGCGTTTTTTAAGCAAATTTTGACGTTTTCGGTCATAACTTCTGAAATAATGAACCAAAAATTCTGAAATTTTCAGAAGCGTTAGTTAACTCTATTGGGGAGGTTCTTGCAAGATTTCAGGGCTCTATGTTTGAAAATGGATTTTATACAATTTTTTATGTAACCATAATAACCTTAATGCTCACTCCCTTCCACGTCATTTAAAGCTCTCTAAAATTTATTTTCCAGGTTCCATTAACAGAAGCAGGTTGGCGCCGATCCCCCGATGGCCAAGCTATAACCCGAGAAATATTTCTGATGGCTCTAGCTGATTTAGAAGCTGTTTTGGTTAAAATAAGCTGTACAAGTGATTGTGCTTCCTCCTCTCTTTTGACTGTTAATATGGAAACTGCCGATGCTTATGGGACTGGGGAACTGGCTTTGGATGTTGAACACTGCCAATGCCCTCCTGGATATCAAGGAACATCATGCGAGGTAAATGACTCAAACTTTCTACCTTATCCCCTAACTAGTAATCATAGTTTAAAGTTCCGACTTGATATATATCAAAGGTGGGATAAGTTGGAGATTAGTGGGATAAACGGGGAGGGGGAGGAGTTGTTGTCCTCCTAACTATCTCGATACGTTTCTCTCTTTGAAGAGACACGCATATATCCCACTCACATATCTCCCTCTCACATATATCCCACACAACAGGGATTGTATAAGATAGAGATTGAGTGACTCAAACTTATAAGTAAGCTTGTCGGATAGTTGGAAATCTTCTCGGATTCCTGATCTGAACCGAGAATTTCCGGATATCCAGTCTTTTTTGGATCCGGATCCGAAAACCTTAATTATAATAAGTGATAAACTGGTGGTCTTAAGATTTTCTTGACACACTGTAATATGGAGTAAAAACCTAATGATATCCTAGTATTCTAACAAATAAAATTTGAAAGTAGAGTGTGTGATAAGATAGCGGTTTCAGTGAAGTTAAGGAAAATTTTCGCACTTGAGTGAAATTAAAATGAATATTTACAAGAAGCTTTCGGACAGCTTTTAGAGAAGCTTTGGAGTTTAGCTTTAAAAAAGTGTAAAGGAATAGGGCTTATAAAGTAAATAAAATATTATTTATTAAAAAAAAAAATAATAATCCGGAAATTATAAAAAAAAATATAAAGTAGAGAAAAGGGTAGTAGACGCAATTAAATTAAAATAATAATAAAATATACTTAATATTAATAATTAAATTTAATAATAAATATATTCTCTAAAAAATACAAATTTTTTAAAGAAAAGCTAGCGAGAAATTTGCAAGAAAAATATTTTAAAAATATGATGAAAAAGTTAAATAAATTAAATAAATCTATATCAAGAGATTTATTTTTCAATGAAGAATGGGAAATAGCCAGTCAGGATTAAAGTAAAATTGGCACAACTAGGAGTATAGACTTGTGGCAATTATAATTAATTGTCTCGTAATAAAATGTCAAATGTACAAAATGTCATAACAGAAATATTACGGGGTGAGACAAAAATCACAGTCGGGTTTGGAAAATTTCTCGGGTCTGTATTGGGTACACCCCACTTTACCGCGAGCCCATTATACCGCCGAGCTATAACTTCGTTCAAAATTTTCGAATCGGGAGGCCCTGGTATGGTTCGATTCAGCTCGTTGAGACGCATCGAACCATACCAGGACGTACCGGATTCGACAATTTTGAACGAAGTTATAGCTCTGCGGTATAATGGGCTCGCGGTAGAGCTCCGTCTGTATTCTGATATAGGTATGTAGTTGAGTTTTTAAATAAAAAAGATGGGGAAGATAAAGAGTGGCAGATTAGGGTAACTGGCGCCGGTACTTACTATTATAAACCGGAATTACAGTATAACCAAAAAAGTAAAAATTAAAGTCCATCAAGTTGAAGATGAAAACTCTGGTTAAAAAATAAGTTAATCGTATTAAATAATGAATTAAAAATTGGTTTTGAATTCTCATCAAGTAATTGGGGGATTTATTAAATAGGCACTCTTAGCTAGAGTTCAGCGGGATCGGGATCCCGGTCGGGATCGGGCGGGATTATCCCGGGTTTTTCGAATCCCGATCCCGGCCAATCTCAATCCCGAGCCGGGATCCGGGATCGGGATCGGGATCACCATTCCTAAATCCCGATCCCGGGTTTTTCTCTAAATCCCGATACCGCTGAACTCTACTCTACTCTTTTACGTCAACATGTAAGAGAGAAGGTATATTTAAAGTCCAAAAATTTATTAAATTTAATTAGAGGTTAAAATTAAATTGAGGGTTAGGAGAGTTTACGTGGGTTAAGCTTGAAAGATTAAAAAAAAAATTTTTTTTGAATAGGGAAAGGTATTAATTTAATTTGAGAGGCGTCTAGGTAATTTTGTAAAATATTAAATATTTTATTTTATAAAAATTAAAAGTATAAAAAAATTTTCTCGACCAATTTCAAAGAAAAATTGACAGTGTTTTAGTGAAATAAATGAAAATTAAATTTTAAAAAAAATAATCCTTTCTCGTTTTTAATAGCCGAGGAAATCTGTTTGCGCGTTTTAAGGTCTCTTACATGTTGACGTAAAATGGGAGAAATTGAATTGACACTTTAATAAGAGGATAATTGTTTTTATTTAATATTTATTGTATTGGAGGGAATTTAATTTGGCATTTTGTTGTTATTGACATTTTGTCCTTTTTTGGCATTTTATTAACGTGCAAACATGCGTCCGCAAAAAAAAAAGTCGACATAAAGTCTTGAAAAAAGAGTCTGCAAAAAAGGTCTGTAAACGTCTCCGAAAAATAAATAATCCGCAAAAATAGTCCGCGGAAAATGCCGCAAAATATTTTCAAGGAATAACCAGATGTGTCGGAAATCGATATGGCCAAAATTTGGAATTAAAATTGCGAAAATCGGAAATTAAAAAAAATTTTTTTGGATCCTCTAAATTCTCTTATAGTTCAAAAAACCTAGCTTTATAAGTAGTAAAGATCTGATACTTCTGGTTCTTTAAAGTTCCAAACTCGTCCTGAGTTGAGATTCCTCAAGGATGCTAAATCTTTTTTGGAAGTTGGGACCTTCTAGGAGCCCAGAAAAATTTCTTTGGTCCTCCAACTCCTCTTACGCATCTGGGAGAGTCCCTAATCCTTTACATATTTCCGCATTTTTCCTTTCACCCTTTATTTTTAAAAATTTGAAAAATGAGTGGGCGATTGAATTAATTTAATGAAATTTTTTTAAACTCAGTTTTAAACCCTTTATTTTAAGAAATTAAGCTCTGACGGTTTAGATATTTTTTTAAAAAGATTTTGGTTTTATAAGGAATTTAGTGACGCAAAAATTTGGAATTTGAATTTTTTACGTAGAAAATGGAGGGGATTTCTATTTATTAATTAAAAAAAAAATATTTTTAAAATAAATTTTACTTAATATAGAAAAATTGAATAATTAAAGATTAAATTTAAATAAAAAAAATTTTAAATAATTTAATAAATGTGAGTTATGAAGGAGGTAATTTGTCAGTAAGATTAGCTGCCAATTAATTATTCAATCATTTACTGGACAAAATTATAAAGATTAGTTATAGCCATAAACTGGGCTGTAAATTACCGTTTAGGTATATAAAAAATTTCAAAATATATGAAAACTTGAAGATAAAACATGGGAACCTTTGGTAGACGGGTGTTTGACTAGCCCTTTTGACGGAACGCCATAAAAATGGTATTAAGCGTAGAGCATCGTTCTGGTTCTGGGCAAGATCTAGTTATCCGCAAATGCCCAATTTCGATAGGCTTGTAGGGTTCGACTGTTAGTTGTGTTGTGAAATAGATAATCGAACCTCCTAAACCCCTAATTTTTTCTTCATCCAGTAAAGTTCCATTTGAATTATTCCAGATTTGTGCCCCAAATTACTTCCGCGCGCAAGGTGGTTCTTATATGGGAGTTTGTGAACGCTGTGAATGCCACAGCCATGCAAGCCAATGTGATAAGGAATATGGAGCTTGTATTGGGTGTCAACACAATACTGAAGTGGATAAATTAATTTTTAAAGGATTAAATAAAATTATTTTAAAGGGAGACCGTTGTGAACGCTGCAAGCCAGGTTGGAAAAAATTCAGAAATTAGAAAAATTCTTAAAAGAATCTGCCAAAAAAATTCGAAAAATTCTGAAACCTCAGAATTATATCTACCCTTAAAACGATCAAAACCCCCTCTTAAGGTTTCACTGGAGATGCCCGTCGAGGTACTCCACATGATTGCTTGCCTGTAGAACAACCTGCACGACCATCTTGTCAGTGCAACAATCACTCACCCAGGGGTTGTGATTCTTTTGGTCGTTGTATTGTATGTCCATTTTATACTATTTAATGGGTAAAATTCATTAGGGTCAGAGACCATTTAGGAACCATTTGAGTCAAGGGCAATTTTGGTCCATTTGGGTCAGCAGACATTTCGGTCAGACCTCACATGGGTCATATAGGAAAAGCTGATAAAAACTAAGTATCAAATTCATTGTGTAAAAAATACCTTGGGTCAGTGACCATTTGGGTCAGAGACCATTTGAGTCAAGGGCAATTTTGGTCAGAAATCATTATGGTCTCACATGGGTCAGACATGTCAAAATCTGATAATAGCTAACTATTTATTCAAAACCGGCTTAATATATTTTATAGCAATGTGAACACAATACAGAAAGCTTCCATTGCGAAGTCTGCAAAAAAGGTTATTACGGTGTAGCAACACGCGGAACGCCCTTTGATTGCACTCCTTGCCCTTGCCCGTAAATTTAAAAGAAAATTCTTAGAAAAATTTTTAACATTAAAGAGGAGATAGACAATGCTTCTTAGATGAACGTGGAGAAGTACAGTGCAAAAATTGTCCGCCCGGTTATGGGGGAGCTCGTTGCGATGAGTGGGTCTTCTTTAATCTTTTATTTAAGGATTAAAAAATATTTTTAATAAATACATATTAAGTATAAATTTAAAAATTGCCAAATAAGCATGGAATTCTAATTATGACTTGACATCATACATAAATTTTTAAAAATCTCAAATGTGAAATGCCAAGTTTAAAAAATGTCCAGATTTCGAAATGCCCACTCCCAAAATGCCCAAATCAAAATATCAAGCTTTAAAAAGTCCAAATTTCAAAGTTCCAAAGTTCCAAATTTCCAACCCCAAAAATGTCCAAATTTTAAAATCTCCAATTTCAAATGTCCAAAATTTCCAAAACGTCCAATTCCAAAATGCCCAAATTTCAAAATGTCCAAATTTCAAATCATTACAGATGTGCCCCAGGCTATACACGCAGTCAAACTGGAGGCGGACGTGAATGCGAACCTATTGGTCGACACCGCCCCTCAGAAGTTGATTTTGTTCCCGCTCCAGAAGGTCAGAAATTTTTGATGTCTACTACATCTTTCCGTGGAGGAATGAACCGTAGAGATTTTAATAGAGTTGGAGGAGGTGGTGGAGGGAGAGGAGGTGGAGGGGGTGGTGGGGGAGGGGGTAATCGTCCACATGGACGTCGTTATAGAGTTTTTAGCCGTGTGCATGGAGGGCAAAGACCTCCAACACGTCGTCGTCGCTTATATTAAAAAGGGGACATTTTGGCTTAAAATGTCCAAAAATAGGACAAAAATTGCTCTATTTGTTTAATCATGGTTTTTAATGGTTTTTGAGCTTTTTTGGGTGTCGAGATTATGTTTTTTTTAATTTTAATTCTGTTTAAATGGAAATGCTTTGTTTAAAAATCTAAGAAATCATTGGCAAAGTTCTATTTCAGTTTCACCCAGGTCAGATTTCATTTGGGTCAGTCTCAGTTAGGTAACATTTTACTCTGGTCAAAATTCATTTGGGTCAGATATCAACTAGGTAAATGTTAACCAAGAATTCAGTTGGGGTTCTTATAGCCTTTCCTTTTGTCCTCACATTTCTGTGCCTTGCTTTTTTTGCTTTAGCTTACTATGCTTTAATAAACTTTAATTTGCTGCCTTTTTTGATTTTTTTCTAATTTTTCAAAAAAAATTTTCTTAAAATTAAAATAATCTTACAAAAATTTTTTTACATTTTATATCAAAATTATATTATTATGTTATTGTAATGTTGGGTTGTTCTCTGAGAGGGAGAGAGAGAGGGGTAGAGGTAGAGAGAGAGAGAGAGAGGGGAGGGAGGGAGGGAGGGAGGGAGGGAGGGAGGGAGGGAGGGAGGGAGGGAGGGAGGGAGGGAGGGAGGGAGGGAGGGAGGGAGGGAGATGGATACCAAATCCATCGTACGGCTTATTAAAAAAGTTTTGAAGAGTTATTCAGAAAGATGAAAAGAGTTAACTGAACCCGAACTTATCTTACCCATAACCCGATTCTGAAATGTGCAATTCTCACTTCTTATCTCTATAGTAGTAAGCTCAGGTATCCCGATCCCGACTCAGAAATCGGGAAATTTTCCCGCGTTTTTGGCCTCCAAATTTCGACTCCCGGGGTCACCGACCAGACTGCCGTTTCTCGATTCCCGGGTTTTTTCTTCTCCCGAGCATCTCATCTCTATAGCGTCAAGAGAGCAACCCTTACACACTTTCTGCTTACATAATAAAATTTAAATTTAAAATCTCTCTCTTATTTTACATGATAAAAAAAATGCTTTCTTTATTTTGATAAATTTTGTTAAATTAAAATTACTTTAATAATTTTATCCATTATTGCTTTTCTTTAAATTTTAATTAAAATTTTTTTCTTGCTTCAATTGCTCGCTTGGTTACTTGGTGATGGTCGACTCTTTCTTTCGCCTTCGCTCTTTCACAAGTTATGTTTAAATAGAAATTTTTATTTAAATTTGAAATGAGCTCATTTCGGTCAGAATTAAGGAAGAAATTTGGAAAATTTTTATTTCAGTCAGAAACTCATTTCGGTCAAATTTCATTTCGGTCAAATTTCATTTCGGTCATAACTCATTTTAGTCGGACCTTATTTCGGTCAAAACTTATTTTGAAATTTTATTTCGGTCAAATTCCATTTGGTCAACCTCATTTTGATTCATTTCGGTCAATTTTTGTGTTAACTTTCATTTCGGCTAAATTCTATTTGGGTCAGAATTTATTTCGGTCACTTCCAGCTTATCAAGATTCATTTCCTTTTCATGGAAAAACGAATAATTAATGAGAAAATATATCTGATCATTTTCAGTACCTCTTCGTGTGGAAATCCTCCATCCAAAACATTTGAGTATCCACGAAGGAGGCCGGGCTAAATGGACATGTAAAGTTGTTAGTGCCTCAAAGGTGGACATGAAATCTATTTTAAAAAATCTACAAAAAAATTTTCCAGCCAGAATTAGTAGATATTCAATGGAGTAAAATAGGAATGTTGGAATTACCTTCAAAAGCCTCACAAATAGGGCACCAACTTGTAATAGATCAAGTACAGTATGGGGATGTTGGGCAATATAGATGTACTGGAAGGTTGAAGGGGGATATTTCTACTGATGAGGCTAGTCTGAATATTGGTGGGTTTTTGTGGAATTTTTTATAGAATTATTTAGGAGGATTTTAAAATATAACCCCTCTCTCCAATAGAAAGATAATGATAATTTTTGGGAAAATGTTCTCTTTATGTCTGACAAGCTTTTTTGATTAAACACTAAGATGAGAATTATTGAGAATATTTGTAGTGATCAACAGAGGTGAATCGAAAATGACGAAGGTGCCGGAAATCGGAACTGTCGGAAATTGGAAAGGCTCAAAAGGCTCAAAAGAAGTCGGAAATCAACCTAAATTTTCGGAAATCGGAAGTTTGTATTCCGATTCACCTCTGGTTATCAATTATTTAAATTGATATTCATTTCTCTAAGAATACCATTTGGGTCAAAAATGATTTTGGTCAAACCCCAATTCGGTCAAAATACCATTTCGGTCAAAATACCGTTTCGTCGGATTGATGGTTAGAGATTTTCTTGCCCTTTTAAAGTCATTATCCTTGTCAAATATTTAAAAATAAAATTTTTCAGCAGCAGCAGCCCACATCCCTCCACCCCCAATACACGTCCCACCTGCCCCAGCACAAATATCCCTACCCAAACCAATCGTCACCCCTCCATATCAACTTGTCGATGAAGGACAACAAGCAGTATTTACTTGCCTAACACCTGGCTATGCTGACTGTGAAGTTGAATGGCATTATCAACGTTTGGGTGGCCCTTTGCCTTATGGATGGCAACGAAGGGGAAATCAAATAATTGTCCAAAATGCTCAAGATATACATGCTGGGGATTATATATGTAGTGTGACACATCAATTGGGGACTACTGCTTCGGATCCTGGAAGATTGGAAATTAGAAAACGTAACTATAATTATTTTTAAAAATAGGACTATTAGAAAAGGGGTGCCTTCTATTCGAATAACGACCATTATTCGAATAACGTTCATTACCTCCTTTAAGATTAATTTCCCATTTTTTCTTTAACATGGATCCTTCTTTCCTGTATGGGTCTTTAAAAATTTCCTATGAACTTGATCACCATTGAGCATGTGCCTTTCGATGCTCAGCTCTACCGTTTTGGAGCGAGTTAGGCATTTCCGATCTCTTTAATTGAAGTAGTCTTAGTTGCTCTAAACGATTCTTTACAATATATATTAGGGAAATCCGTCCCGATTCCCCTAATTCTCGAAAATAGGATTTGGGTCAGAAATTCTAATTTACTTTAAAAATAATTTAAAGCAACTATGCGTGTTATGGTGGAACCTCCAGAACAAACAGTAGAATTGGGCAATCCAGCACGTTTTCGTTGTTGGGTACCGGAGGTGCCTGATGCTGTCCTTACTTGGCGGCCAGCTCATGGAGGGGGTTTGCCTCATGGTTCTGAACAGAGAGATGGGTAAGGATGGATTTTTTGAGGAAATTTGGTTAAATTTTTTCAAAAAAAAATTTTTCAAAAATTTCAAAAAATTTTCCAACCCCCTCATTTCAAGTTATCTCAACTTCCCTCGAACTGAGCACGATCACCAAGGACATTACATCTGTGCAGCTTATGATCCTTCCAGAGACCCGCAGGGAATAACTCCCATAGATTCTACACCTGTTGTGCTTAATATACGAACCAAGAAGCCTTTCCAACCCTTGGTAACTTTTTCATAATTTTTTTCATTTTGTAAACTCGACAGGTTGAACCTCCCTACCAAATTGTCGATGAAGGCCAGCCAATTCCACGACCCTATCGTTGTTGGGTCCCAGGCTTTCCAGATGCCGTTCTCAGCTGGAAATCTGCCCAACAACAAGGCCTGCCGAGTGGTGTTGAGCAAATACATAATGGAGCCCAATTGAACATTCCTAGGGCAGAGATGCGACATGCTGGCGATTATATTTGTGTTGCTTATGATCCAAATGATGATCCTCATGGAGAACGTCCTGTTGATTCGACACCTGTTCGGGTACGATAAACATTAGAATTACCTCATTAAATAGGAGGGTTTTTCCTCCTCAATGAGGCGGAGCTCATAAATTCTATCATTTTGCAGTTGGAAGTTCGTCAAAGAAGACCCGAAGAGCCACAACCTCCATTGGTCGATCCTCCAAGAATAACTGCAAACATTGGCCAACCAGCACGTTTCCGTTGTTGGGTGCCCGGCAATCCAAATGCGCAGCTTACTTGGTCGCCTCTGAGAGGTGGTCCACTCCCTAATGGAGCTGTAGATAGAGGAGGGCATTTAATATTCCAATCAGTTGCTGCTGAACATGAAGGCCAATATATCTGTTCTTATTACCATCCAGAAAGTGGAAGGACGCTTAAATCGCCGCCTGTTGAACTTGATGTTCAAGAACGTGAGTTTGAAAAACTATTACTATAGAGAGAACACTTGTACTGGAAGAGAACATTTGTAGGGTGAAAGGAACATTAAGGTTGACGGAAACATTACACTAGCGTGAAGGGAACACCAATGTAGGGTGAAAGGGACATCAAAGTAGGGTGAAGGAAGGTAAAAATAGCGTTAAAATAGAATGAAGAGTACATAGTAGGGTGAAGGGAACATCAAAGTAGGGTGAAGGGAACATCAAAGTAGGGTGAAGGGAACATGAGGCCTGTAAAAATGCTAATAAACTCAGGTGAATCCACGTGCTTTCTAATAATTTAATATCACTTTTCAGCCAAAAAACCATTAATTGATCCACCAGAACAACATGTTCCCGAAGGCAAACCTTCTCGCATTCGTTGCTGGGTTCCAGGCGATTCTCAAGCTCAGCTTCGATTTACCAGGCCTGGTGGACTTCCTTTACCTTCCGGCTCTAGAGATGATGGACGAGGAAATCTACACATTCCACAAACATATAAAGAACATGAAGGAGATTATGAATGTATTGCCCATTTCCCACACGTTCCTGGTGCTCCTCCACAGGTTTTTAGAAGGAGCTTCCTTCCTTACAAAATTTTCCCTTCTAAATCAGACTTCTGATCCAGCACGCATTTATGTCAATCCACCATCTGTTGTGGATGTTCAAAAACCTCCAGGCAAACCACCAGCTCCAGTAGCTACTCCACCTCAACAGACTGTACCCCGTGGAGAACCTGCCCGTTTCCATTGTGAACCAAACAGTGATACACCCGCACAGATATTTTGGGGCTTTGGTTCTGCCAACGGTGCTCTTCCAACTGACGTCAGTGTGGATGATCAGGATATTTTGATCCATGCGGCGGATGAGTCAACCATTGGCGATTATGTCTGTTCTGCTACTAATGAATTTGGAAGAGGGGTTGCTGCACCTGTGCATCTTTCTATTACTGACCGTAAGATTTAAAAAATAGACAAAGGACTTGGACCTGAACCCCCTCATTTTACAGAAGAAGAACCTCCAACAGCTAGAGTAGAACCTAAAGTCTGGAACGGCAAAACAGGGGATAATCATCAATTTAAATGTTATGTAACTGGAAATCCTTACCCAACAATTTCTTGGACTGGCCCTGGAGTCGAGGAAGGACAATTACCCGAAGGGGTTGTTGATTTGGGGGATGGAGTGCTGGAAATTACAAATGCAAGTAAAGAATTGCATGATGGAATGTATACTTGTACAGCTACTAATCCGTTGGGAGAGGCTTCTGATGATGGAAAGGTATTGAGAGATCAGAACAGAATTTAATTGCTATATTCTGATCAGAATAAAAAATATCAGATTCTGCTCAAATAAGAAATAAAAATCAGAATTCTGATCTGAAATATCAGAAATAAAAATCAGAAGTGAACCTGAATTCTGATCTAAAATATCAGAACAGAATCAGAACTCCAAAATTAAAAATAAGAATTCTGATATGGCAATCAAACTATTTAAAAAAATCAGAATTCTGTATGAAAAATCAGAATTATGATTGCAACCATAAAGGTGTCAGAACTAAAAATCAGAACTTTGCAATTTAAAAATCAGAATTCTGATCTTAACATCTACTTATTTAACCCTATCATTTTCCTCTCTTTAAGGCCAACATTTCACCACCTGATAGCACACCAAAAATTACTATTCCACCAGGCAAGCCGGCACCTGCCCGCCTAAAACTAATTGCTGGGGAGCCTCTGGAAGTTAAATGTGAGGCACGTGGAGAGCCTGAACCTGACGTTGAATGGCTACAGTAAAAATTTTTTTGATTTTCGACACTATGCCAAGAAATATTTTAAAAAAATTTTAGCGACCCCGGACCAGAACGAGGAGATCTTCCTGATGATTTTGTGCCTATAACAATTTCCGAACAATTCCTTCGACACCCAAGCATAGGCTTAGGGAATAGTGGATGTTACACATGCAGAGCCAGTCATCAAAATGCTTTTATAACTAAAGGAATTTGTATTGAAGGTGAATAGAAATTTAAGAAATTTTCTAAAAAATTTTCAAAAATTTTTCAAAAATTTTTCAAAAAATTTTAAAAAATTTCAAAAAAAAATTTTCGAAAAAATTTCAATTTTCAAGTCATCGAACCCTCTGGACTAGCAACTGTTGGAATTCTCGGCGGCCAACATCAATGGTTCCCCCTTGGACACCCCGTAGAATTAGTTTGTGCTGCTAGCGTATCTTCACTAGTCGAGAAAGTAGAGTGGAGCAAAGCTGGTGGAGGGGAATTGCCTCCACATGCTGAAGCGGATAAAGGAGGAGTTCTTCGATTTGATGCGTTTAAGGTGGAGTTAAATAATCTTTATAAGTTTGTAATTTGGCCCATTCTCTCCTGAAATATCTCTGAATTCTTGGGGATATCTCAAAGTCTTTGAAATATCTTAGAATTTAAGGGGATATTTCAGAGATAATAGATGGAATGAGGCATCACTTCCTTTGAGCTAAGTCTTCGTTGATTCGGCGCTCCTTTGGAATATCTCTGATATTTTTGGGATATGGTAAAGGAAAGATAATCATAGCTCAATCGTAGCCTAGGCATAAAGGGCAAATGGTCTTTGAGACATTTTGATGGATGGAATGATGCATCCTTTCCTTTGAATGAACCTACTGGAAGTTGTTGAACACACCGTTATTCCTTCTTAAGAAATAAATATTCTACAGTATCCTCACTTTAATTTTACACACTATTAACTTTAAGGCAGAAGATGAGGGCGAGTACGAATGCAGTGCTTATAGAAAAAACGAAGTGATAGCCAGCAGCAGAGTGGAACTCCACCCCGAGGGAGATACTAAACCCGAACTACTTCAAGTTGACATATCTCCACCAAACATAAGGGTGGTAAATCAAGGGGATTCTATTGTGCTGGATTGTATTGTGCACGGTTGGAAAAAAATATATTTTTGAGGGAGGATGAGGACATTATTATTAAATTTTGGGGAAATAATTTTTAAGTAAGGCTTGAAATATCTGGAAAGTTTCATTGTTTACGGAAATTAGATTTTCAGATATATTTTAGTAAGTCAAAAATATGTAGGAGAACATGCGACAATTTTTGCGGTTGAAAAAATTTTGCGGATTGGGGATATTTTAAAATTTATTAATTTCCTCTCCTTGATTTTTTGTTATTTTTGAATTTTATTTTTCGCGCTTGTTTTTAAATTCTCTTTTAATTTTTTTGAAAATATGGTGGAGGGATTTTTATGCTTTTTTCTAATTTTTATTAAGTTTATTCAATTTTTTAAAATTCTATTTCTTCCCTCTCTACTATGTCACAGGAAAACCTAAACCTGGCCAAATGCTTCTCTCCTTCGACTGGTTTTATGGAAGACGGCCTCTTTGCCTCTTCCATATCTTCTCTACCGATTCCAATATTATCCACCTGAAGCAGCTTAAACCTGAAAATTCTGGATTTTATGTGGCTATGGGCAGATTGTCGAATGGCAAATTGGTCAAAAGTCGAGCATTGTATTTGGTTATAAGGCCAAATGGTCAGATTGTAAAATGATCATAAGTAGCACTGCTTTTTTCTGTTTTTGCTTTAGCTTTGTTTTTCTTTTGCTTTTTAATATTGCTTTTTAATATTAAGCCTAGAAAAACTGACTTAAATCAGCATTTTTAGTTAATTATCATTATATGCCCTCAGGCAATATTTTTTTAATTTAAGCATAACTTTATCAATTTTCGTCCTATCAAGTTAATTTTGCTATCATTCGACGCAGCTCGAAAAACTGCACCGAATGATTTGTACAAAAAAGCCGAAACTCGAAAAAAAATTTTTTAATTATTGAAAAAAATCCCTTACCCTTCAATATTTTTATGCTTTAAAAATAATTTTCTTTTTACTAACTATGTAAATCTAACTAAGAAATTGGGCCATACCAACTAACAAATAACTAGTTTAATTAAAAAAAATATATATTAAGCAAATTAATTTCCCATTAACATTAACTTTACTTAATGTCCTTTCCTCCAAATATGGTCACTTCCCCCCAAAAATTAAAAAACGCCAAAAACGCCAATTTAGGGCATTCCGGCGAGGAGTTCAACTATGCCTGGTCCTTAGCTCGTGGTGGATCGCTTATTAGAGATTTGGGCAAACAAAGCCAATTACAAATAAAAAGTGCCGATCCAAGCAATGATTATGGCATTTACCGTTGTGAGGTGGAGAGTGAGGATGGAGAGGCGTTGGGACAGGCACAGACTGCTGTAGCTGTTGGTTTTGAATCTGATGAGAGTTAGTAGTGTTTAAAAACTTTAAATTGATAGAATAACCTTCAAGTCAACAAAATGCCAATTTTTAAATTCTGGCGTTTGAAAAAAATTTTTGGCGCACAGCCAGGGATTTTTTGAAATTTCAAAATTTATTTGAAATTTCTGAATAACCCTCTTTCCCTGTAACTTTTTTTGCTTCTTTAAATAAAACAATTTCCTAAATTTAACATTTTTCTGCAATTTTCTTATGCACATTTTCCTGTAATTTATTGCCTGTAATAACTCGTGACCAAGTGAACTTGAACAAATATAACCTTCTAGTGGGTGAATTTTTTGTGATATTCTAGGTATTTTTAAATAGAGAAGAAATTTGGCAATAAATAAAAATAGAAATCAAAATTTTAAATTATTTGGAAAAAAATGTTATGGCTGAAGAACCTTGAAAAATTCTCATTTTTTCGTTAAAGTAACGTCAGTTTTTTGGCCATAACTTTTTTTGACTAACGACCTAAAATCAAATTCTTTATTGTAACTTATGGCAAATTTTCTGCTCTATCTAATGGTATCATTTGCTTCACTAATAGTCTTTCCGCTCAAGAGTTATGGAAGTTTAAGTTCACGTGGTCACTGTCTATCCACACTCCCCAAAAATAATTATTTTTTCTAATTTCTAGACGCAGTTGAGTCCAAATTTGACGAGGATTCAGAAGCTATATTCACCTGTCCAGTGTTTGTAGTCCCCGGTGCAACGGTTCAATGGAGTCGGGAAAGTGGCGATTCTTTGCCTTCAGGTGCTCATCAAGAAGCTGATAAATTCGTGTAAGGAAGAATTTAAAAATTTTTATTTTTACCGTATTTACTCAAATAATTGCCCTCCTTCAAATAAGTAATCTCTCCCCCCCCCCCCACCCCCATTAATTACCCCTCCAGCAAGACCCCTTAAATATTTTTATAATTAGCCTTCCTAAAATACCCTGAAATTTTTACCCTGTAGTTCCTCCAGCAAGGGGTAACTACAGGGTAACTTACCAAAGAGTTACCCCTCAAGCGAGAGATTGAACAATAATTATCCAGCGTAATTATTCGAGAGATACAGTATATTAATTTTGAAAAGTCAGACCTACTTTAGTCTCCTCCAGAATCAGTCCACTCAAAAATCCAAATTTTTAAGCATCGACAAATTCGACGATTCCATGGCCGGAATTTACCGATGTACAGTTCAATATGGGCAGAATACAGTAAATGGATATTTGAATGCCAAAATATTTGGTAGAAACAGAATATAAAATTTAATACTTTACAAAAAAATTTTCAAGTTCCCGAAACAATACTTAAAGTGATCTTGAATGTATCAGACGAATCGGTTACTATAGGCTCTCGTGCATGGTTAGATTGTTCGGTTGCTGGTGATCCTAATGCCAAGATTGAATTTTTGAAGGATGATTCTGATGAATTGCCTGAAAATGCGCAGGCAAGTTTCAAAAAATAAAAATATGCCCTCAGGCAATATTTTTTATTTTGACTATAACTTTGTCAATTTTTGCCCGATCAGGAAGAGTTTGGTCTCATTCGACGAAGCTCGATAAGCCGCGTCGAATGATATAAAATATTTTATTTACAATGTATATATGACCTAAATAATTGCATATGCCCTCAGGCATTATTTATTATTCCGCGTATAACTCTGTCAATTTTTATCCAATCAGGACGATTTTAGTATCATTCGACGCAGATCGAAAAGCCGCGTAGAATGTTTAATACTTATACTTGAAAAAATTTTTTAGTAAATTTTTAGTAAATTTTTAAATTTATTTTTCTTTCTTAGGTTACTGGCAATCGCTTATTGTTCACTTCCATCTCATCCGAAAACACCGGAAAATATCGTTGTCGGGCACACACGTCAGAAGGAATATTAGAAACCTCTGCTCTCTTAAACGTTGAAAATGATGAGGAAACTGAAGCGGAAAAACGGAGGAGAAAGCATTTGCATAGACCCAAAATAACTAAAAGGCCTCCAGAACAACCTAAAGGCGTTGAATATACTTTGGCTGAAAATAATGAAGAGGAGAAACAGCATAATTTACAGACCGAAGTGGTCAGTTTCCTTTTAAAAAATCCTCGAAATATCCCATAAACTCTTTTATTTATGAACCCCTCCTAATTTTGACTTATCTAATTTTGCCTTTGATTGAATAAAGGCCGTCTTTGTAACATTCATTTCCTTACAGTATTTAATTAATTACTTTGAAATTATTTTTTTCAAATTCATTCTTGAATGGAGAATAAAGGTCGGTCTGAAACGAGGAAGTATCTAAAATCGGAACTGACAGAAAATTCGGAAAT
Organism: Meloidogyne luci; assembly: GCA_902706615.1. NCBI lineage: Eukaryota > Metazoa > Nematoda > Chromadorea > Rhabditida > Meloidogynidae > Meloidogyne > Meloidogyne luci. The sequence goes on along the minus strand of CACSLI010000045.1, from coordinate 452,728 downwards.
CGTAATTCCGACCCTGATAGAGAATTTATTCAAGGGCATAGCAGGGTTGCCGCCCGAAACCCGAAACCCGAAACCCGGCCTTTTTTTGTACCCGAAACCCGATACCCGAAAAGAAAATTTTCCAACCCGAAACCCGAAACCCGTACCCGATATTTTTGCCAACCCGAAACCCGTGACCCGAAATGAAAACGCTCCGACCCGATACCCGAAACCCGTACCCGAAGATTTTTTGTACCCGCGGCAACCCCCGAAAACTTATCCTTACCCGATTTTTTAAAATAAATTTATAGAAAGAGAAAGAAGGAAAGGGAAAGAAATATTTATAATTTCTTTCAGTTTTAAATATGTTGATCGGTGGTTGAGTGGCTAAGGCGACCGGCTCGATATTTTCATAGGGTTGGGTTCGAGTCTAGGGCTGTAAATTAGGCTTAAAATATTTTTCTTTTCAAAATTAAATGTTTTTAAATTTTGATTTTCATTTTAGATTTTTAAATTTATTTTTTAAAGATGCTTGAAAAAGCATTAAAAATTTAATTTAGTCAAGAAATATTGCAAAATTTTCGCCTGCGGCGCATAAAATTAAGAGTTCTGGCTTTATGACCAACTAAACTTCAATAAAAAATTTTGCCTGCTGTTCTGCCAATTGAATTTTTCTACTAAAACCTTACAAAATTCTCAAAATTTTCGCCTGCGGCGCCAAAAATGAGAGAAATTTGGCTCCTCGGTCTTACAAAATTCCCAAAATTTTCGCCTGTGACGCTGAAAACGAAAATTGGAGCCTTTAATGGAGATAAAGCGGAGGGATATTAGTATATAGTGGGATTCTATCAAGGTGAGATTTTACCAATATAGTGGGATTTTACCAAGATATCCCTCTTAATCCTCAAATCCCCCAATGTCTCTTTAATCTCTTCAAATTTTCCTCTCTCTATATAACCCAAAATCCTATTATGCAACATAGCTTGGCTTTTTACAATTTATTTCACTAATACCACCCGAACACCCGAAAATAACCCGAATTTTTCGCCAAACCCGAAACCCGTACCCGAAATGAAAATTTTATAACCCGAAACCCGAAACCCGTACCCGATATTTTTGCCAACCCGAAACCCGTGACCCGAAATGAAAACGCTCCAACCCGATACCCGAAACCCGTACCCGAAGATTTTTTGTACCCGCGGCAACCCTGGGGCATAGAATTAATCTAGTAAACTTTCAACATAATCATATCCATCATTATGCAGTAGCGACTGCTCCTGGGTCACCGGTAACACAGAAAACAAAAAATCCCTAATATACCCTCCTAATTTCCTAATTTTTTAATTATCTTCTCATAAAATTAAGGTTGAACTTGCACGGCCAGCCCCCACATATCCCTCCAGACGTCGCCGTCTACGTAGACTAAGGCATCAAAGAAGGCGTGCACTCGTTAAAAAAGGAGATGTTGGTGTGGTTATATTAAATGCCTCAAAAGATAAGAAAAATGTGCAGAAACAGAAGGTTAGAGGAGCTAATTTGAGGCGCAGGGCTGAGAGGTATCTTCACAAAATTTTCAAAAATTTCAAAAAAAAATTTTTAAAAATTTTTGAAATTTTTTCTGAAATTTTAAGAAAAATTTTTTTTAGAAAATTCTGAAAATTTTCAAAAAATTTCAAAAAATTTCGAAAATTTTTTGAAATTTTTAAAAATTTTCAGAATTTTCTAAAAAAATTTCCAAAAAAATGTTATTTCCAGATATCACAGAGCTGAACGTTCACACAATAACCATGCAAAGCATTACCATAATTATGAAATTAGACACGATCTACCGCCTGTTTCTGGGCGACATAGCACTTTTGGTTCTTGGTTTTGGTCTTGACTTGAATAATTAGAGATTTTTAAATTTTTTGCTTTCTGTTTCACTTCATATTGCCATTTTTAGCGCTCAATTAAAAAAAAATTCTGAATACTATATTTAATTTTTCTTGATAAATCAGAATTTTTAAATTGTATTCACACAGCAAATTCTGATTTTTATTACATTAATTAGGAATTCTGATTTTTAGAAAATACAGATTCTATTTAAAACAAAAATTCTGATTTTTAATATAACCAGAATTAATAATTCTGGTTAATTTTTAAAATGTAAATTCTGATATTTTTAATTCTGATTCTGAATTTGTATTACATTTAAAAAGCAATTCTGATTTTTTTCTGATAAAACTTCTGAATTTTTCGAAATAAAAATTCTGAAAAAATTCTGATTTTTAATTCTGATTTCTATAATTCTGCTTTTACTTGTGTATTATTTGATTCGAAAATACAATGTATGTAAATACCTTTCAATTAATTTAAGCTCCATTTTTTATTCAATATCAGAAATTTAGAGTTTAATTAAAAAGTTTTTTTATTCTGATCTTTATTTTTATTATTTTAAAATTTACATACTCGCCATTTTTAATTGTTTTAAAAAGGACTACTACTTCTTGCCTTTCTCTTCCTTACTTTTGCACTGCCACCCCAGTGAAAAAGAACAAAAAATATTCACTTCCTTTGTTTATTATTAAATAAAAATTAAAAAAAAAAATTTTTTTTTGCTTTGTTGTGTTGATTGAAAAACATTTTAATTGTTGTTTGATGTGAATTTTTGTTTTGTAATAGTCTGTATCTAAGAGCAATTCCAATTGTAAGGACGCTAAGTTCACTACCATTAAGAACTTTTTTCGACATTCAATTTTACCTCGATTTTTGAGTTTATTTGTTTCGAAAAAGCTCTGTTTCCAGTCTAGTTAAGGGTATTGTAGAGATACTTGGGAAGATAGCTTTGGAGAGCTCTTACTATCCAAGTTACCGTATTTTTTTTGGATTCGATTCATTTAGTTGATAAGGTCGGAAAACCCCCATTTGATTTAGGAATCTTTTAAAATTTTTTTTCAAAAATATATTTTAGAGAGCACTCTGAAACCTGAGGAGAGTATTGTTTCGATTGTAGAGCCAGATCCTTTATTGCCAGCGGAGAGTAGAGGAGTAAATGAACTCGAAGTGCAAGCAGCGGAAACTGAAGCGAAAGAGAACGAGCTTTTTGAACCTCCATCTACGACTTTAGAATTTTTGGGAACAGGGCCAATTGAATTGACTTCAGAAAGGAATCAGTCACTTGAATATTTTGATTTGGAATTGCAAGTAATTAAAAATATTTTAAATTTATATCTTGAAATAATTGGAATTGCATGCCCAAAACAATGGGGATTTGTTGGAAAACTTGAGGGTTTTTGGCAGAACTCTAAGGGCTCTTTCATATGTTTTAAACTTTGGAAATAAGTTCATGTTAATTTCCGTCCCTCTCCCTATCCATCCGAACACAAATTTCACTGGGTATCTAGCATTGACGATCCATCTTATGTTAATTAGTCTTGTTTACTTTTCTCCTAAATCTCTCCATTTCATAACTTGGTCCACAGAGATTGGTTTGAAAGGTTCAAAAAGGTTCCCTGAAATTCCCTCTAGATAGCTTCTATACTTTAGGACCTTATGTAACTATATCGTGTATCCTAAAATTTGATTTATAGCCCCTAACCCTATCAAACATCTCGTCTAGCATTTTCATTACCTTTTGATTGACCTAGGCCTCTTAAACATTCCCACAAGAGTGCATTAAAATTTTTATTTAAATTTTCATGTCCTACCACACTCTTCAAACGGTGTTCTTGTCCATGCCACAAGCTCTGCCCCATCTATTGGACCACCTGGAATTATTCACAGACTTGAATTGGTCAATGGATATCCACAATATTCTTTTAAAAATATTTATTTAAATAAAGAGAGTAAGAATACTTAATATATTTAATTTCAAAAACAAATTCTTTAAGAAGTCCTTAGAAGCAACTCGAAGTTACAGAAGAATAGATGGTCAATTTTGAGAGTAATTAATAATCCTCGTGGAAGAGGTGATTTTTAATTGAGAAATACGTATTGGAAGTATTAATGTTATTCGGACCTCACTGTAAGGTACACCCTTGCTGTCAGGGCACTACAGTGGGGTCCGAGTATATTCTGCATCCGTCCTTACGAGAGGAACTTTGATTTCGTGATTCGTTGAAAATTTTTCCACTCACTTCATGTTTCCCTAATGTAATTGGAGAGCACTTTTTGCTTCCTTAAAGAAATATTTTCATTTTGATTAGAGCATAATTTTATTCCAGTGCAGAATTTTTGAAATTAAACCGAATATTCAAAACACCCAAATTCAAAACGACCATTTTCTAAATACCAGAATCTTTAAATATCTCAATCTAATCTTATTTAAGCTTCTCTTCGAGTGAATTCTCAAGTCCCAAACGAACTTTTTTACAGTACTCCAGGAAGATTGGACAAGCCATCTACCAAAATTTGGAACTCTTCACGCATATTTCTAGGAGGAGTAGATCCTTATAGAAGACAAAATCTTCAGAAAACGTCTCTACCTTTCGTTGGGTCAATTGGAAGACTAAAACTGAATGATAAAGAAATTGATTTGAAAAATCTGAAGGAAAATCAAGGAAAGATTCCTTTAGAGGAAAATACACATCAGAAGAGCAGTCTTGAACAACGTGTTAATGAATGCTCTCGAGAGCCGTGTAAGAATGGAGGAAGATGTTTTCTTGATAGATTGGGAGTGTTTCAGGTGAAAATGAGAGTTAATAGCTAGGTGAATGTAAGGTAGTACTAAGGGAACATTGACCCTACTTTTAGATGTTCCTTTCACCTTACTTTGATGTTCCATTCACCCTACTTAGATTTCCCTTCAATATACCTTGATGTTCCTTTCACTCACTTTAATGTTCCCTTCACCCTACTTTAATGTTCCCTTCACACTACCTCATGTTCCCTTCACCCTACCCCTATAAATTTGCTTTATGAAATTTATTTACCCAATTTTCAGTGTCAATGCGAGTCCGGATTTTCCGGCAAATTTTGTACCCTTCCTTCAACGGATGGCGTTTGTCCAGTTGATAGACGTCGTTGGTGTTATAGAGGTGTTTGTCTATGGGAGGAAGGTCAGGCAAAATGTCTGTGCCCTCCCGGCTGGTTAGGACAACAATGTGAAGATAAAGATGATAAATTTGAAGAGGAGATGAAGAGTATTGAATTTAATGGAGAAAATTCACTTTTAGCATTTTCCTTAAATTCTACCAAAAATGAAGGGGAAATGGGTGAAAATGATGGATTTATGGTAGGTTTTATTGCTAGTTAAGCTAAGTTGGGAGACCATAAAATAGTCAAAAATGGACCCAAAATTATGAAATTTTGCTCAGATATACTTCTTGAACTAAACTATCCTTGGTATAAATTTCAGAATTTTTGGTCAAATTTTTCCCAAATTTTTTTAAAAAAATCAGAAAAAATATACATTTTTCGAATATTTTTACTTAATATATATTTTTAGATTGAATTTCGCTTGAATCCATCCATCAGTCCTTTTAATCAGGAACAATTACTAGCGGTATTAATGAGGGAACAAGATGCTCAGGTTCTAGCGGGTGTTACTATGCTTCCTCAAAATGGTAAATATTCGAAATGTCAAATATAGTTAACGTGTACAGTATGAATTTTTCCAAGCCCGTCTGATTCGCAATAACCATAAAAACCACATAGACCTTTAATGAGTAAATAAGGATTGAGTTTTTAGGATCGTATACTTTAGAGTCTTTAGAGAAAACTCTTCTCGCGTTTCTTTCGGTTAATATTTTTGCGGACATATTTTGCGGATTTGTTTTGTCCGCACATTTTTTGCGGATTTTTCTGTTTCGAGAACTATGCTTCCCTTCTGGGAACCTAGTTTCCTTTAGATATCTTTCTATAAAATTTTCTGATCAAGGTTAAAAAAGGAGAGAAATTTCCCAAATTAATTTTATTAAACAACACACAAACAAACATACAAACAACAAAAATATACAACAACATTTTATCTATATATCAAACATCAATTTAACAAGCTGACTATTCAAGTTCTTTTTAGGAGATTTAGGCAAACAAGGCGGAATGGTTGAGCATTTATCGTCGTCCCTTCACAAACACATTCTGAAAAAATCAGAAAAGCATTAGACTACGTTAGGAAAATTAATGGCACTTGTAAGATGAGTTGATAATTTTGCGGACAAAATTTTGCGGATTTTTTTTGTCCGCAAATTTTTTGCGGATTTTTCTTAAATCGTAAAAACTCCTTTAGTATTGAAAATTGTCCGCAAAAAATTTGTCCGCAAAAACACCAACTCCTCTTTACACCCACAAAATTATCTCTCAAAGATTTCTACCTGATCCAAGGCATTCCACGTTTGATAATCCGCACCCTGTCCAATACCCGCTCGTGGAGTTCCCTCATTTTTGGTCATTTGATTAGGTGGCGCTTTATTCTTGTTGACAAAAACGTTTTGGTCCAACGCATTCCACGTCTGATAGTCTTGTCCCTGTCCAACTCCTGCACGATGCACATCTTCTATCTCTTGTGGACCGGGTGTCTGTCTTGGCCTCCCTCCTCCTTGAAATGGTGGACCGGATGCTTGCATTGGCCTCCCCGTCTGTCGACCGGCTTGTGGCATCATCTGATTTGGCCTCCCTCCTTCTCGATGCATCTGGTTTGGCTTCCCTTCTTTCATGAATGTGAGTCCTTGTGGTGGCTGATTTGGCTTTCCTTCCAAGAATATGTCTTTGTTCAGGTTCAAGTCATCCAGCGTTTGGTAAGCCCCTCCCTCACCGAGTCCCTCTCGATGATCGTCCACCTTCCACTCTGGCTCGCCTGCTGGTTCCGGCTTAGCTTTTGCCTTCTTACGCTCCTTGGCTCGTTTCTTCTTTTCTGGACTCTAAAATTCAAAAACACATTAATCGCCAAAATGGGACCAAATGTCACCAAAAAATTTTACCTCTTCCTCAGCCTTAACTTCCTCCTTTTTCTTCTTGCAACAAGCCACGATCACCACAGAAAACATGAGCAACGCGATTGCTGGAAACGTGTAAGAAGCAATGTTGATTGAAAGGAAGAGTATAGCAGCCAAATGTTCTGTTGGAGAAGCCATTGAAGCGGAGAGTAGCGAGACTTTTAATTGAATGTTGTCGCCAGCCGTTGATGTCGCTGAAGATTTAATTAAAACATGGAGAGGCTTTTATAGTAAAACTTGATTTCATTTTAATTTATCTAGATGAGAGATAATTGTGAAATGAGAGAGCCTATAAGCTCGAATCTCTCGCCTAAACATCTCTCTTTTTAAAAAGCTCTGGATACTGTACAATTGTCGTGTCACATTTTATAATACTAGGATTTCAAATGTAAATGTCAGAACAGTAAAAGGTACCTTCCGGTGTGCCACCTCCTCCTAAATTCATGCTCAAAATGTCCTATATAGGGTAAAAAAGGGGCTGAGTCGAACAGGACCACTCTTTTCCCCCGGAGATGCCTGTGGACGTGAATATAGGGCTCGAAATGGTCAAAAACCATACTACTCAACTTTAACTACTTTTAAGGGGTAGCTGAATGATTGGGATATGTTAGAAAAGTGTTATGAGTTAGATGCTAACATTAATATTTTCAGACTTGCAACAATCTTCACCTTCAACAAGAGAAAAGCCTTCCTTAATCAAAAAATTGAAACCACAAAATTCCATGTTAATCCGCTTAGAAAAATTGGGAGCAGAGGAAGTTGGATTGCTAGTAGATGGAAGGCCTAAAGGAACATGGAAATTGCCTTCTCTAAAATACCCTGAACAGTCTTCCGGCATTTTTCTTCTACTTGGGGGATTGTTACCCCAACAGAGAAATAAAGAATACAGAAATAGTGTGCAATTGGATGAAGTTTTGCCCTTCTATGGGTGTTTGAGTGAATTAAGTGTGAATGGAAATTTGTTGGGATTGAAGGATTTGGTTGATAAAAAGGACTCGATTGCCGTTAATTTGAATAGATGTCAAGTGAAAACTGAGGAGGGAAAAGTTGAAGAGGAGGAAGAGAGGGAGGAGGAGAAGGGAGAAGAGGAAGACTATGCAACCTCAACAACCTCAACACCTTCAATCACCCCTCCTTATATTCCTGTAGTTACGGACGTTACAGAAGACCCATTGCTTGAAGTTAAAGATGTTGGCTATAGGGAACAGGAGGTTAAAAGTGAAGAAGATAAATATGAACCAGACGTTGTTGAAGCTTCTGCAGAACCGGTAAATTTGAATTATCAAACCTCACACTAAAACTCATTCAAATACAGACACAAAATACATTCAGACTCACTAAATAAGATACCTTCGGAATTAGGTACCTCAAACTAAGATACTTTGGTACTCACTGCCCTGGTTAAGAGAGCCTAAGCCATACCTTCTATTAAAGATTTACCTCAAGATAGTTCTATAGCCCCAGGGCTGTATCGTATAGTGAGGTTTGACTGTATATATTTTTGCTTTGGAACATCTTTCTTCAATTTAGCCACAGCCTGGGATTATGCTTGATACTCTCTCGCCAGATCCACTTCCAACAGTTATTAAAGAGACTCAAACGCCTGAGGCAATCTACAGTACTATTCAAATGGATGAGGAATCTACCTTATCACCTTTGACAGAAGGGAAGGAAGAGGATGAGGATGAGTTGACTACTTTAATGCCAGCTCCATCAGTGATATTGTTACCCTCGAATATCGAAATGTCAAAAGACAAAACGTCCACTGACAAAACGTCCACTGACAAAATCCCCAGTGACAAAATGTCTGAGGACAAAATGTCAGGTGACGAAAGGTCCATGTACACAATGCCGCACATAGAAACTTCAACAGACCAAATGCCTGCTACAATAATTTACTCTACAGAAGGGAAGCCCCTAGTAACAGTAGACCATCAAAAAGAAACATTAGAAGACTTAGAACAAAAAATATTCCGAGGTTTATGTGACCAAAAAACTTGTGGAATACACGGAAGTTGTGAAGAAATAAATTCGACACATGTAATGTGCCATTGCCGTGATTTTTGGGCTGGGCAAGAATGTGAAGAGTGTAAGTATGGGGTTTTTTTCTAGGTCGATTATAAAATTTATTCCAATTTAAGTTCAACCATTGGAATATGCAGCGGGTTTTGATGGCTCTGCTTTTGTTGTAAGTCGGTATTAACACTAGAGAGAATTTTTAATGAGCTGGGAAGCCTAGTGAGGAGCCTCCAATGAGGGGCCTGCGAGCTAGGAAGCCTCCAGTTCCGACAAGTCCCCGAAATGTGTAACCTCTAAAATTAAGGAGCCTCTAGAAATTTGATATAAAATAGTAATTCTGTATAAATTAAGAGGTCCACAGCTAGCCCTCCGAGCCATGATTTTATTTTTGAATAATTTCTATGACCTTAATGATTTTTAAACTTAATAAATACAAATAAATTTTGAAAAATTTTTTTACTTAATATGTATAATTTAAAATTATTTAAATTATATTGTTTACCAGTAATGTAACTGAAATACTAATGTTTCTTGAATAATTTTTGGAAAGGGGGGTTTACGTACGGAGCCCCCCGATAATTTTTTCAAAACCTTCATTCTAGTTTCATTCTAAGGTGCTTCCAATATAAATATTTGAGTGTGACAATCTATTGTTACCATTATTTTGGTAAACGTTCGGTTATTTTGTAGACCCGGACCGAATGGTCATCCGATATCCTTAGCCAAGATTTGAAAAATAAACACAAATTGCTTAATGCCCAGAATTAATAAATATATTTAAAAATCTGTACACACTCTCCAAAAAAATTTAAAATTAAGGTATTCTCCTCAGAAGAATTTCCACATATGATTAGCGATTTGGAAGAAGTTATCCAATTCAAATTGAGAACTAGAGCGAGGAATGGTTTAATCTTCTGGCAAGGTCAACATCCTTCTCTGGACAGAAGAGAAGGGACCGATCAGTTTGGGGAAGATTTTTTGGCTATTTCTCTGTTAGGAGGGCATTTATCGTTCACTTATGAATTGGGTGGAGGAGCAGCTCAACTAATAAGTAAAAGGCCTGTGAATGATGGAAAGACTCATTTGGTGAGTTTAAGAACCTTTGAAAATATAATTCAAAAATATCGAAAATGAAACTCGAAATTTCGAGACAACTTTGTCAATCTTAAGTTGATAGAAACCCCTACACTATCTTAAGATACTGGCCAAAATACCTTATGTAAACCAAAGTCTAAGTCGACGGCAATGCATTTCTGGTCATGAATAATAATTATTGGATAGGTTTACAGTACACCATGAATGACCAAGAGCCATAAGTCACCAAAAATTTTTTTATTCTTTTCCCCATACTCCCCTCCTCACACATATCCAGGGATGACGGGAAAATATTATGTAGTACTCCCCCTGTTCCCATAAATCATGCATATACTGTATCAATACAAGAATTTCGTTCAAAAAATTCGAGTATCAAGATCAGGATTATTCAAAAATATCGAACTCTAATCTTGATCGATCCTCAACCCTTGTCCTTAATTTCCTTAATTTCAACTCCTTTGTTCTACTTAATATATATTTTTCAAATATTCCAGATTCGCGCCACTCGTCGAGGTCGCAACGGCACATTACAAATAAACAGAGGAAAAATAGTAGAAGGCAGAAGCAGCGGAATCCTTGCAATGTTAAACGTAGAGGGAAATATATTTATTGGAGGAGTGCCAGATTTAAACATTATGACGGCTGGGATGTTTAATCAAAATTTCGTTGGTTGTCTTGGAGAAGTTGAATTGAATGGGCAAAGAATTGACTTGATGGCTAATGCTATTGATGGTAGAAATGTTAGGCCGTGTGGGGGGTGGAAGTCAAAAATAGGCTCTAAAGGGAGGAGAAAGAGGCTATTGAGGAGATTAAGAAGAAAGTATGGAGGATAGAGGGGATTATTTGATATTGATAATTTTGAAGATTCAATGGATTTAAATATGACTAATTTTTCGTTTGAAGATATACAAATAAACTTTGTTTGAGAATAGAAGAGAAACAGCTTAACTAGCAGAGGTGGGTCGGAGATTTAGATTTCCAAGTTCCGAAGTTCCAATCTCCGGCAGTTCCGATTTCAGACACCTCTGACTGTTTCGCCCAACCTCTGTTACTATGGAGCAGGGGTGTGCCGAAAGTGATTTTAAAAAGCGAAAGGCGAAAAGGCGAAAGTCGATTTAAAAAGCGAAAGACGAAAGGCGAAAATGCGAAAGTCAATTTAAAAAGCGAACGGCGAAAGACGAAAGTCCAAAAAAGGCGAAAATCGGCGAAAGGCGAAAGGCGAAATTTTTTAAAATTTTTCCGCTATGATAATTTGACTCTAAAGATCGGTCAAATCAAAGCTTTGGTTGCAAATCAAAGCATCATTTGAGTGTTACAATCCCTATTAGTATTGGACGGATATAGGGGATATTAAGGGATTTGAGGGGATATCTAAAGGCTAAGAAGTCAATATCCTCTTTTAGCCGTATTTTAGAATAATTTCAAAAGTGTTGGTGGATCCTGAAAAATCTCCTACAAGCCTAATCATGAGGGATATCGAGTTATGTAAAGGGAATAAGAAGGATATCGGACGATTTGATGATTATGCGGGATGTTGGGGAATTTGAAGATATCGAAGGATTAAGAGGATACGGGAAGATTTTGAAAATTTTGGAAGACCCTTAAGCCAAAAGTATTCCCTTTTCTGCGCCGCAGGCGCAATTTTTGAAAATTTTGGAGGATCCTTAAGCCAGATTTCTTCATTTTTCAGCGCCGCAGGCGAAAATTTTGAGAATTTTGGAGGATCCTTAAGCTAGATTTCTTCATTTTTCAGCGCCGCAGGCGAAAATTTTGAGAATTTTGGAGGATCCTTAAGCTAGATCTTTACATTTTTTGCGCCGCAGGCGAAAATTTTGAAAATTAGGTGAGAAAAAAATAATTTTTTCAAAAAAATCATAATTATTTTATTTATAATAAATTAAAATCTTGCCCCTAAATTTAGATTCAAACCTAGCAATAATAAACTGGTCGCTAGTTGAAGTCTAGCAACTTCACCACTCGGACATCTATTACTTAATTTAGAAATAAAGGAAAATTATATATATTTATCCCCACTCGTCTTAGTTTTTCCCTTTCTTTTCTTCTCCCAATTACTAACTTTTCCTCACATGCCGTCATTAGGGGTGTATAAAAATTTCGCCTTTCGCCTGAAAAAGCGAACGGCGAAAGGCGAAAATGCGAAAGTCAATTTGAAAAGCGAACGGCGAAAGGCGAAAGACGAAAGTCCAAAAAAGGCGAAAATCGGCGAAAGGCGAAAGACGAAAGGCGAAACTCGCACACCCCTGCTATGGAGGCATAATGATTCGAAAAGCCGAATCCCTTTGTCTTTTATCCAATTTAAAATCAGTGTTGACTACCATAATATTTTACTATTTTATGGATGATATGACTTCGATAACTATGCTAGGATTCGGATATCCAAAGATTTTCCTACATAAACAAACACTACAGCTATCTACTGGTAAATAACTAGTATTATTTATACCTATTCAGTTTAAAATTTACTTTTAAATTCGAACTCCGCCCTGGATTAGTCTTTGTTTTAATTATAGTTTCGTTCTAGTTAATATAATCTTAAAACTAATAATAATCCTAAAAAAAATATAGATATTATTTACATAAAAATATTATTTACTAAAGCATTTGATACTGTACCAATAAATATTCTTTTAGATAAAATAGAAAGTGCAGGCATAAGTGGAAAAGTATACACATTTCTTAAAAACTTCATATCAGCTAGAAATTTCAAGATTAAGATAGGTGACCAATTATCCCACAATATGAAACATTCTCAGGTGTACCTCAAGGAAGTGTCCTAGGACCACTTTTATTCCTTATTTTTATAAATGATCTTCCTAATGAAATCCCCGAAAATGTCGGAGTAAAACTATACGCAGACGATTTAAAACTATATATAGCTATTAAAACTGCATAGAAGGAGAACAACTAAATAAAGCTTTAAGAATACTCGAAAAATGGACGGGATTAAATGGTTTAGAAATATCACCTAGCAAATGATTGTAAAAATAACATGAAAAGAGAATATATCATACATGGATTAAAAGTACAAGAAACAGAATGTATTCGTGATCTTGGAATATTAATTGATTCAAAAATATCATTTAACAATCATATAAACATGATCATAAAAAACGCATATTTAAAAAGCTCCCAAATAATAAGAATCATTAAATCTAGAAATTTAAATCTCCTCGTTAATATATATGACATATATAAGACCGCAACTAGAATACGCAACTGAAGTATGGAATCCACAGATGAAATATCAAATAGAGAAATTAGATATTCTTCTAACAAATTCTTTTTCAAATTGTCTAAAAAATATTATTCCAGAAACTAACATTAGATATTCTTCTAACAAATTCTTTTTCAAATTGTCTAAAAAATATTATTCCAGAAACTAACATTAGATATTCTTCTAACAAATTCTTTTTCAAATTGTCTAAAAAATATTATTCCAGAAACTAACATTAGATATTCTTCTAACAAATTCTTTTTCAAATTGTCTAAAAAATATTATTCCAGAAACTAACATTAGATATTCTTCTAACAAATTCTTTTTCAAATTGTCTAAAAAATATTATTCCAGAAACTAACATTAGATATTCTTCTAACAAATTCTTTTTCAAATTGTCTAAAAAATATTATTCCAGAAACTAACATTAGATATTCTTCTAACAAATTCTTTTTCAAATTGTCTAAAAAATATTATTCCAGAAACTAACATTAGATATTCTTCTAACAAATTCTTTTTCAAATTGTCTAAAAAATATTATTCCAGAAACTAACATTAGATATTCTTCTAACAAATTCTTTTTCAAATTGTCTAAAAAATATTATTCCAGAAACTAACATTAGATATTCTTCTAACAAATTCTTTTTCAAATTGTCTAAAAAATATTATTCCAGAAACTAACATTAGATATTCTTCTAACAAATTCTTTTTCAAATTGTCTAAAAAATATTATTCCAGAAACTAACATTAGATATTCTTCTAACAAATTCTTTTTCAAATTGTCTAAAAAATATTATACCAGAAACTAACATTAGATATTCTTCTAACAAATTCTTTTTCAAATTGTCTAAAAAATATTATTCCAGAAACTAACATTAGATATTCTTCTAACAAATTCTTTTTCAAATTGTCTAAAAAATATTATTCCAGAAACTAACATTAGATATTCTTCTAACAAATTCTTTTTCAAATTGTCTAAAAAATATTATTCCAGAAACTAACATTAGATATTCTTCTAACAAATTCTTTTTCAAATTGTCTAAAAAATATTATACCAGAAACTAACATTAGATATTCTTCTAGCAAATTCTTTTTCAAATTGTCTAAAAAATATTATTCCAGAAACTAACATTAGATATTCTTCTAACAAATTCTTTTTCAAATTGTCTAAAAAATATTATTCCAGAAACTAACATTAGATATTCTTCTAACAAATTCTTTTTCAAATTGTCTAAAAAATATTATTCCAGAAACTAACATTAGATATTCTTCTAACAAATTCTTTTTCAAATTGTCTAAAAAATATTATTCCAGAAACTAACATTAGATATTCTTCTAACAAATTCTTTTTCAAATTGTCTAAAAAATATTATTCCAGAAACTAACATTAGATATTCTTCTAACAAATTCTTTTTCAAATTGTCTAAAAAATATTATTCCAGAAACTAACATTAGATATTCTTCTAACAAATTCTTTTTCAAATTGTCTAAAAAATATTATTCCAGAAACTAACATTAGATATTCTTCTAACAAATTCTTTTTCAAATTGTCTAAAAAATATTATTCCAGAAACTAACATTAGATATTCTTCTAACAAATTCTTTTTCAAATTGTCTAAAAAATATTATTCCAGAAACTAACATTAGATATTCTTCTAACAAATTCTTTTTCAAATTGTCTAAAAAATATTATTCCAGAAACTAACATTAGATATTCTTCTAACAAATTCTTTTTCAAATTGTCTAAAAAATATTATTCCAGAAACTAACATTAGATATTCTTCTAACAAATTCTTTTTCAAATTGTCTAAAAAATATTATTCCAGAAACTAACATTAGATATTCTTCTAACAAATTCTTTTTCAAATTGTCTAAAAAATATTATTCCAGAAACTAACATTAGATATTCTTCTAACAAATTCTTTTTCAAATTGTCTAAAAAATATTATTCCAGAAACTAACATTAGATATTCTTCTAACAAATTCTTTTTCAAATTGTCTAAAAAATATTATTCCAGAAACTAACATTAGATATTCTTCTAACAAATTCTTTTTCAAATTGTCTAAAAAATATTATTCCAGAAACTAACATTAGATATTCTTCTAACAAATTCTTTTTCAAATTGTCTAAAAAATATTATACCAGAAACTAACATTAGATATTCTTCTAGCAAATTCTTTTTCAAATTGTCTAAAAAATATTATTCCAGAAACTAACATTAGATATTCTTCTAACAAATTCTTTTTCAAATTGTCTAAAAAATATTATTCCAGAAACTAACATTAGATATTCTTCTAACAAATTCTTTTTCAAATTGTCTAAAAAATATTATTCCAGAAACTAACATTAGATATTCTTCTAACAAATTCTTTTTCAAATTGTCTAAAAAATATTATTCCAGAAACTAACATTAGATATTCTTCTAACAAATTCTTTTTCAAATTGTCTAAAAAATATTATTCCAGAAACTAACATTAGATATTCTTCTAACAAATTCTTTTTCAAATTGTCTAAAAAATATTATTCCAGAAACTAACATTAGATATTCTTCTAACAAATTCTTTTTCAAATTGTCTAAAAAATATTATTCCAGAAACTAACATTAGATATTCTTCTAACAAATTCTTTTTCAAATTGTCTAAAAAATATTATTCCAGAAACTAACATTAGATATTCTTCTAACAAATTCTTTTTCAAATTGTCTAAAAAATATTATTCCAGAAACTAACATTAGATATTCTTCTAACAAATTCTTTTTCAAATTGTCTAAAAAATATTATTCCAGAAACTAACATTAGATATTCTTCTAACAAATTCTTTTTCAAATTGTCTAAAAAATATTATTCCAGAAACTAACATTAGATATTCTTCTAACAAATTCTTTTTCAAATTGTCTAAAAAATATTATACCAGAAACTAACATTAGATATTCTTCTAACAAATTCTTTTTCAAATTGTCTAAAAAATATTATTCCAGAAACTAACATTAGATATTCTTCTAACAAATTCTTTTTCAAATTGTCTAAAAAATATTATTCCAGAAACTAACATTAGATATTCTTCTAACAAATTCTTTTTCAAATTGTCTAAAAAATATTATTCCAGAAACTAACATTAGATATTCTTCTAACAAATTCTTTTTCAAATTGTCTAAAAAATATTATTCCAGAAACTAACATTAGATATTCTTCTAACAAATTCTTTTTCAAATTGTCTAAAAAATATTATTCCAGAAACTAACATTAGATATTCTTCTAACAAATTCTTTTTCAAATTGTCTAAAAAATATTATTCCAGAAACTAACATTAGATATTCTTCTAACAAATTCTTTTTCAAATTGTCTAAAAAATATTATTCCAGAAACTAACATTAGATATTCTTCTAACAAATTCTTTTTCAAATTGTCTAAAAAATATTATTCCAGAAACTAACATTAGATATTCTTCTAACAAATTCTTTTTCAAATTGTCTAAAAAATATTATTCCAGAAACTAACATTAGATATTCTTCTAACAAATTCTTTTTCAAATTGTCTAAAAAATATTATTCCAGAAACTAACATTAGATATTCTTCTAACAAATTCTTTTTCAAATTGTCTAAAAAATATTATTCCAGAAACTAACATTAGATATTCTTCTAACAAATTCTTTTTCAAATTGTCTAAAAAATATTATTCCAGAAACTAACATTAGATATTCTTCTAACAAATTCTTTTTCAAATTGTCTAAAAAATATTATACCAGAAACTAACATTAGATATTCTTCTAGCAAATTCTTTTTCAAATTGTCTAAAAAATATTATTCCAGAAACTAACATTAGATATTCTTCTAACAAATTCTTTTTCAAATTGTCTAAAAAATATTATTCCAGAAACTAACATTAGATATTCTTCTAACAAATTCTTTTTCAAATTGTCTAAAAAATATTATTCCAGAAACTAACATTAGATATTCTTCTAACAAATTCTTTTTCAAATTGTCTAAAAAATATTATTCCAGAAACTAACATTAGATATTCTTCTAACAAATTCTTTTTCAAATTGTCTAAAAAATATTATTCCAGAAACTAACATTAGATATTCTTCTAACAAATTCTTTTTCAAATTGTGTTGAAAACTCACTTCCTTTGTGAATTTATTTAAAAAATTCTATTATTTCTTACCAACAAATTTATTCAATTTTTAAAGAAAAACAATTTTATTTTCCAATGAATAAAAAAAAATTTTTATATAAAATGAAGACAACGAACGAACACAAAGGCGGATGGATATTCAGTTTAAATATTAGTAGAAAGGGGCAGAGAGTTTACCTTTACAAGAGAAAAAGAATGGTTAAAAGTGGGGATAAAAAAGGAGAAAAAATGGACTTTACACTAAAAAATATAAAAAATAAGAATTAATAGCTTTTTATCTTTTTTGTCCATCTTTAACATTAAATGTTCCTTTTCTTCTTCTTTTTTCCGGAAACTGAATCACCGGATGAAACACTCCCGCCTCGAAAGGATTGTTTATCGACGAGCACCTCTTCGAGCATCTGCTGGGGTTCTACCTTAATTAGTAACTCATTTTTTCGGGTTTTTTGAACCACGTTATTCTTTGTTTTTCCCCAGTTTTTCCATTTTTCCAAAAGCTGACCCGAGTTGTAATCTAGCCAGATTATGTATATATAATAAGTCAATTTTAAGGTCCATATGAGGGTCCAGAGGAGGCAAACGGTTAGAATCATCTTTTGTTTAATCATCTCCCAAATATCTAATAAGGGCCAAAAGGAAAGATTAGAGGAGTTAGCTATTTGTGCACCAAATTCGTTCTCTCCTTTGATATGGACTTTTTCGCCTTCCCTGCTTAATTGGAACTCTTTGAAGGCTTCCATCATTAACCTTTTCGGGTCCTTAATTTTGGTAAGGATATGCCCCCGGAAGGTTTTTGCATCTAGTTGGGGTGGCTTTTCACTCCACATCAACCCTTTTGGGGCATTTGCTATTCTTTTTTCCTCAATTGTGGTTAGCTTCCCCGTTTTTTGATCAATTTCGTATATGGCCTCTCTTATTTTTATTTTCTGTTTCCTATATTTAACACACGATCCCTTGTCTGAAGTTTCTTGGATTATAAGCTTTAAGGGATCTAAAAACATGGCCACGCTTTTCCCCTCTTCTAGAGAGACATTTACTGGAATGTTTTTCGAACATTCCTTTCCTGTGGGCCTAATTGTAATGTTCATCCAATTTAGAGGATAACAAGACCAAACTTCTATCCATACCTGGTCTGTGCTGTAGGCAATCCAGGAGGCTTCAACATAGGGATCAGCTAACCGTTGACGAGCAATCATAGTGGCATCCAAGGAAGTAAGAAAGCTCAGTTCCGACTGTTGCTGACACATTACTTTGGCAAGGTGATTGTAGGCCCTCTTCAATAGAATTTCATTGGTCAGTCTCTGGGCTGTCTCACCCGCTGAAAATTGAGAAACATGAACGGAACCATCTAGATAATTTTCTAAATTTTCTTTATTACCATTAAGTGAACGCTTCGGTTGACTTTTGGCCCTTTCGAAGTATTTTTGATACTCTACCATCGTGAGAGCATATAACTGGTCCGTTTTGATCATTTCTTTTCCACAGTCCCTAAAATTTTGAGGGTTAGTGATGCTTAATGAAAATGTTTGGTCTTTTGACATAAACCAATTATCGTACATCGATCCTTCGACTTTTTGCATCTTCACGTAATTGCACAGCTGCTCATCGGTAGGGGAGTTCCATATGAGCATAGATTGATCATTCAAAAGACATGCCTTATCTTTTAAACGGCAGTGTCCCAAATCAAGTAAAGGTGATTCCATGGTTTCCTGATTTGGCGAAAAATAAATATGGATTTTGGTTAAAAAACAATTTATTACTGTGGCTTCTTTACCACCAGAGAAATAAGAGAATTCTGGGTTGAGCAAGTTGGATGTCCTTTTTGAGGAATCTGGTCCTTCCATTTTTTGCTCAATGCCAGTAAAACATTTTTCCAAATGAATCATTTTTAGACATTCCTCTCTTGTCACTCCAATTTCCATTCTCTGAATAGGAGAGATTATTTTGTAACCTAACCAATTCAAATAGTAAGTCATTTTTTCGATTACCTTTAGGCAATGAAATCCTAGAACTTCTTGGGTGACGTCATTTGGCCTATAAACAGAGATTCGGACATCTTTAATCATTTGTCGTTCTTTCACAAACAGTTCGTCACAATGTGCCGTGGGATGACCTATACGATAAATTTTACTGGTAATCCCATGCGGGCATATCATTGGCTCCTCACCTGTTTCGATCACAGGCAGAAGTGTTAGAATCGCCAGTCCCATTATCAACGCCAAATTCATAGAGACGAACGACAACCGATTGATTATATTCGATCTTCTATCACGAATAGGGCTCATGGCGCGAGGTTGCCTTTGTCCTCTAAAATTCGGGCGCCTTCCTCTTTGGGTATTTGGTGGCCGACGCACGTAAATGGTTCTTCTGTAATTATTTTTCTGAGAACCCTTTTCTTCATTTATGTCTGAATCCGATTCTTCTCTTATTATTGGATTTTCTTTTTGTTTGTCTAATTGTGGGTCTAATAACTTTAATTTGGTGGCAACTTCCGCGACACCTTTTGAAGTGACAATTCCTTCTTCATTAATTAATCCCAATTTTACTGCTTCACTGCTGCTCGTATTTATTGGGATATATTTCAGACCTCTTTTTTCTTTCCTTTCTTCTTTTAGATTATTGACTATTTTCTGCCAATAATCTTCTTCTTTCGGTTTGAAAGGCGGAGGCAAAATATATGTTGTCCCACAAAAACATTCCAATTTTTTCCAGAGAGTCTCCATGAAAGTTTTAAGAGCTGCTGGATGACCTCCTTCATCAATTATATCGCCACCTATCCACAAGATTGCTGTGAAATGGGGTGCGGGAGTTAGCGGAATATAGTCGTTAAACAAATATTTTAATTCATTTGCTGGAATCGGTGCTGCACAGTAGCTTCTTGGAAATTGTTCAGCCAATAATTTTGCATTGGTATCCCCTATTATTATGATATCTTCATAAATCGGTGTTGCCCGGGGATAAAATTCATTAAACCTCATAAAGGTGAGTGCCTTTTCAGAATTTTCCGCTATGTGTAAGAATACTTCTTGGGCTTCTTCTTTCGTAAGGTTTTCTTGTCCTCTTATACTAACGGGAAGCCAGGGCTTTGTTGAGAAAGCTTCTTCAGCCCACTCACAACCTGCTTTCCATAGAGACAATGCCTTCTTTAAATCTCTTGGTCGCCAACCAACATTGAAATTTCCGACAGGACATGAGCGACTTTCAATTATCGAAATTATTTGGGCGGGTTTTTGTGCTTCAAGAATTTTGTTCATAAATTGAAACCCCGCTTCGTATGACGTTGTTTTTTCATTTTTTAAGGTCCACCAATCCTTCTTCATTTTTATTAACGTCCAGAAGCAGAGCAGTAGCTGGATTAAAGATTGGACCGGTTTATTCCACACATACGGATAATCTTGTTTCAATTCCTCTGAATCTGTTCTAGCTACTTCTATTACATTCCCAAGAGTTAATTGAGAACATCTTTTGTGTTTATCCGAACCGGGTAAACATCCATTTATTATTGACCACCCATAGTGTAAGAGAATTCTTCCATTTTTAACTTCTCTTACTGGCTCTTCTTTTATTTTCGGTTCAACCTTTTTTCCTTTCTCTTTCGATTCCGAGCAATTTTGTTGCTGGAACTTATCCAAACGAGATGTACTCTGTCCTGAACAATTTTGTTGTTTGAACTTATTAAGATTCGGTGAATTATTACCTGGCTGTTTACGAACCAACTTTTCCGGTTCTTTCTGTGTTTGTATCTTCTTCATAAATGAACTGAGACGATCATCGAACGATTTAGCCTGCTTTGTTGGTGGCCCACTATTTTCCTTCGTCGGCTCCTTTGGTTTGTCTTCTTCATAATCCAAAGAGATTTCGTTTTCGTCCTCCATCTCCCTGAAAATTATTAAATTACATTGACAAATTTCTTTATTAGTAATTTTTCTATTTTTATTTTTCAATTTTAAAGAATTATTTTTATTTTCATTCTCATTTTCATCAGATTTCCCTGGAATGATTTTTTCATTTTCGTCTAATTCAAAGGGAAAAAGATCGTTAACTGCGCGGCGTGTCGTTCCTCTACCAGTTTTTACTACCGCAGTGCGCTCGCCAGGCAGCAATTTTTCAATTTTTCCTAGTTTCCAAACACCTCTATTTTTTGTTTCCTCATCTCGGATGATGACAATATCTCCGGCCTTCGGGGCATATTCTGCTGAGGGGCACTTTTTGATATTATTTTTTCTCTCTCTCAGTGCCAGCAAATATTCGGCTGTCCAAATTCCCCAGAATTTATTTATTCTGTCGGACGCTTTCCTTATTTCCTCGACTAATTCTTCTTTATTAGTCATTTTTTGAGGTCGATAATCTGGGTCTTCCAAATCTGCTTTTGGCAAATGAGGAAATTCAGAATTACCTTCTTCGTATGGAATTAGAAAATCCACTGGTCGGAGTGGAATTATGTGCTCCGAGTCCGGAATAAAATTGAGCGGCCTGGAATTTACCACATTTTGTACTTCGCTTATTAATGTGCGAAATTCTTCTTCTTCTAACAGTCTTTTTCCGACTGTTCTTTTTAGAGAATACTTTACCAGTCCTACCATCCTTTCTACAAGTCCATTTTTCCACGGAGCTCTCTCAGTCACAAAAATCCATTTAATTTCGTGATCAGAGGAGAATTTTTGAATTTTTACTTCCTTCCAAATTAATTGTAGAGTCTTTTCCGCGGCTTTAAAATTTGTGCCGTTATCGGAAATCATCAGAACTGGCTTTTTTCTTTGAGCTATAAATCTTCGGAAAGTTTGTAAAAAGGCTTGGGCGGACAAGTCTTCAGCCATTTCTAGGTGAATAGCTCTAGTGCTTGTACATGTATAGACGGCTATCCACCTTTTTATTTTTTCGCCACTTGTTTGCTTCACGATTAGAGGTCCAAAATAATCAACCGCAGTGTGCATAAAGGGTCGAAATTGGTTAACTCTGACCGCAGGCAGTGTCGGAAATGCTGGTTGTGCGTAGGGTTTTATCCAGAATTTCTTACATATTGGACACTTTTTGGTGACATCCTGGACTTTTTTCCGAGATATCCAATATTTCAATCTTAAGCAGGCCAATATCGTGTTGGTTCCTGCATGAGCCATTTTTTCATGGACTTCCATTATTATTAATTCAGTTAGAATGGCATTCTTAGGCAACCATATAGGAAATTTTGTTTCCTCGTCAAGATTGCCTAATTCAATTCTTCCTTTACTTCTCCATAAATTTTCCGAATCTTTAAATAATAATAAATTTTGTTTTGTATCTTCAGAGGGAGGGCATCTATTTTGAGCTTCTTTTAATAAAAATATTTCGGCAAATTTCCTCTCTTCTGGTTTAATTATTGCTGGTGAATTGGCCATAGTTTCTTTTAATTTTAACAAGAATTCATTTTTAATATTTATTTCTTTTTTCAGGCAAATTTGTTTTATCGCTCTGAAGACAAAAATTAATGTTGTTTTTAATTTATTTATTTTTGAAAATCGATTGTGCTCTATTAATTGTGCTCTTTCTATCGACGAAAGACACATTTCGTGAAAAGGCTGAGGATTAAATTTTTCTATCCTCTCCCCTGGCACATATTCGATCTCTGTTTTGGGCCAATTAGCTTCTTCTTCATGAAGAAATTCTGGGCCTTTAAACCATAAGACATTATTGGCCAATCCGCTGGGAGCAATTCCCCTACTTGTCATATCCGCCGGATTTTCTTCGGTTCGGATGTATTTGACAGTATTTTTTCGAATAGGCCTCAACCGTCTTTCAATAAATGGTTCTTGTTCCGTTGTGCTTTTTAGCCAATGGATGACTATTTGAGAATCTGTCCATAGCGTCTTTTTATTAATTTTTATTTCAAGCATATTTTCAACATATTCCAAAGCTTTAGTAGCTATTAAGGCTGCATGGAGTTCCATTCTGGGAATAGTTAATTTTGCTTCGCATTTGCCCATTTGCGCTTTAGGCTTTACTCGGCTTTTAGCAAAAATTAGAGTCGATTCTATTTCCGCATCTTTTTGAGAGCGGAGATAAATCGTAAATCCTAACGCCTTGTCTGAAGCATCGGAAAATGCGCATAATTGGAAATTTGTTACTTTCGTTAATTTCCACGAGATCACTCTTCTTGGTATTTTAATAATGCTACAGTTCAAATATTCTGTCGCAATTTCTTCCCATTCAATTTTTAAATCCTCGGGTAAATCATTGTCCCAAGGAAGTTTTGCTTCCCATAATTTTTGCAATAGCCATTTCCCTTTTAGGAGAGCAGGCGAAATAAGGCCGCAAGGGTCAAAACATTCAGCGATAGTTGCTAGGACTTTTCTTTTTGTCCATTGCTTTTCTTCAGTTATTTTTGGTATAGGGAGTTTTAATGACAAAGAATCATAAAATGTATCCCATATTATACCTAGTATTTTTTGTTTTGCGCTAGAATGCAAATTAGTCGTCCTTGCTTCTATTGGCAGTTTATCAACCGGTATGGCATTCAATTGTTTAGTCGCGTTCGTAAAAATTTCACGAAAGTTCCATCCGGCTTCCTGAAATATTTTTCGCGCTTCCAAAATATCTTTTTCAACTTCCGATTTTTCTTCTGCTCCGATTAGGAAGTTGTCGACGTAACCTGCCTTTTTTAATTTATTAGCAGTTGAACTATCATATTTTGCCAAATGATAGTCTACTGTCATTCCTAAAATGGAGGGAGAACAATTTACACCAAATGTTACTCTGGCGTAACGGAAGATTTTCAAATCATCGTCATTTTGTGACGAGGCTGGTTTTTTAACGTCCTTAACCCACAGAAATCTAACGCAATTTCGATCATCTGGACGCAAGCTTATTTGCAAAAAAGCTGCTTGTAAGTCTCCGGCAATTAAATACGTGGGTAGACGACATCGCATAAGTAATCCGCACAAGTCTTGAATTGTCACGGGGCCTTGGTGCAGACAATCATTAAGAGAGGGATTGTCCTTCCGGCTTTTTCCGCTTGCATTAAAAACAATCCGGAATTTGGTGAAAGTTTTATCTTCTCTTACAACCGGGAAATGCGTCAGATAGTGAATTTGTCCACCATCATCTTGATTCCTAGGTATTTCTTCAATAATGCCTTTTTCCACTTGGTCAGCAAAGGTTTGTTCATAGAGCGCTAAATGATGCGGATTTTTCTTTTGCTTTTCCTCTATTTGGTTTAAAAGCATTGCTTTGGCCATGCGGTAATTGCTAGGTAATTTTGGGCACGGGTCTTTCCACAACCAACCTGCTTCGTAACGTCCATTTTGGAACGTTAATTTAGATTCAAATTCATTCCTTATTTTTTCATCCAATTTTTGATTGGTTGCGTCGCCTATGCCAATTCCGTCAAGCGAATACATTTTATCTATTTTATCTTCTAATGTTTCATTTCCATAGTCATTTTCTTCAGTAATTACTACATTAGAACGATCAATAGGAGGAAAGGATTTACTATTGGTAATTTGTCCTTTTCCTCCTATTACCGGGCCAAGCGCACTGTCAGCAAGCCATAGTCCGCAATTCAATTTTTTCTTGCGAATTATATTTAATTCAAAAAAATATTCAACTCCCAGTAGGACATCCGGTTCGACTACTGAATGCGGGATTTTGTTAGATTTTAGGTCCACTTCGCGTTCGTCTTCTGGAGCTAAAACCACAGGCATTTGGGTGATCAAGCTATGTAAATTGTCAAGCTGACCCACTTCTACAACCATTTGCCCGTTTCTGTTTTTCTCAATCCCTAATCTGAATATTTCTGCCTGAAATTCAATTATTGGGGATCTGTTAGCTGGAAAAGGTTGGATTCTTTGTACCTCTTTTTGAGAAGTACGCAAGCCCAACTTTTGTGCTATTCCTTTTCGAATGTAAGATCTTTGGGATCCGCAATCGATAAAGACCATTGCTGTAGTCCTTTTTTCGGGACTAGACGGATTGAATATCATAGCTTCGCGGCACAGTAAAATTCTTTTTTGACGCGGCTTTTGCAAGAGTGCCAAGTTCTGTAAGACATTTCCCTCCACTTTTCTATTATTTTCCTTGTAAGTTTCTTCGCAAAGGGCCGTGTTGTGTCTTCCTTGACAGTGGAAACATCGGATAGGTCTTTTGCACTCCCCATTATGTTCCGGTTTAATGCAAAAGATGCATCTTTTTAATTCAATTAATTTTTTGCGCCTGTCTTTTGCGGTGCTTGTTTTGCGGCATTCGTCTCCCCAGTGCCCGTTTTTTCCACAAAATATACATGGGTATATTGGGGATCTCCTCCCGCCTTCCGTCTTATTTTGGTTTTGGCCATTATTTTTGTTAAATTTCGCTCTATTGTTAAAATTATTTTTAGTTTCAGTATTAGCAAATGTCCTGGTTATTTCTTTTTCATTAGAATTTTTTCCTCCATTTTGGAAGTTTCTTGAACCTTTTGGGTTATACCTACTTTCTGTGCCTTTTTCGGGTGATTTTCCGTGAATAGATAAGACAAGTTCCTCTTTTTCGATTACTTCCCTTAGGGCTTTTCTGAATGCGGTAGTATCCCATTCTGTTCTTAGCGTTTTGGCCAGCGCTTTTTTAGTTTGTATTTCGCGCAAAATTGGGATGGTAAGTTTCTTTTCTAAACTCATCCATATTCCTTGCCCAGATATATTTTGGCCATTATTTTCAAGGAGTCGGCATATCCTTTCAACTTCAATTGAAAATTTACGGCAATCTTGAAAGCTCTGACAAGGCTTTAAACTTTCAAGTTGCGAATGTAAATTTCTAGTATATTCTTCTTCACTACCATACCTCTGTTTTAAGAGGTCTATAGCAACTTGATAATCGCTTAATTTCAAACCAGCGATAAGTGATTTTGCCTCTCCTTCCACACACTGTTTTAGTACAGCGTGTTTTACTTCCTCGCTTCCTTCTGTTTCATGTACCGTGGCCTCAAAGATTTGCCACCATTCTGGCCAATCGATTTGTTTACCAGAAAATCTTCCAATTTCTTGCCTAGGAGGTTTAAAGCTAAAACCTAATGACTGTTGGCCTCTGGATATATTAGTCATAGATGCCGCTTCTCTACGTTCTTCTTTTCTCTTTTCTGATTTAAGACGTCTTTCCAACTCTTTAAGTTCTCTAAGATGTGTTTCTGCTTCGTTCAAGCACTCTTCTATTTTGTAGAAAGAGGCCGTTTCTTCATAAGCTGTTTCATTTGCAGCTTTTTCTGATTGGGAACACCTCTGGACTAAGGACATCCATTTAGAATTAATTTCTTTCAAATCCGAGTGTGCCTCGGTTAATTCTTCGATTTCTATATATAATTGGTCTAATGTATCGCACAGACCAAAAATATAATCTTCATCATGGCTATCAGGCTCTTTTGGAGCACTAATTTTTAATAGCTTTTGCACTTTTTCTGCCGCTCTTTTTGTTAGCGATTTTAACATACGGCTCATTTTTTCCAATTTTTATTAAAATTTTTGTTTTTTAAATTTTCAATTTGATTTAAAAACCTACAATTTATTCTTCAATCACTGATTTGAGCTTTGACCACAATTTTTTGATGAGCCAATAATTAATTTTTATTTTGCAGCAAATTAAATTTTTGTATTTGCTGAATTAATTTTTGATGACAATTATTTTGTAGTCAATTATTAAATTTCTAATATTGCAGAAATTTAATATTAAAAATTTTTTTTTTGTAGAATTATTTCCAAATTGACTGCTGGGTCGCCACTTGTTGAAAACTCACTTCCTTTGTGAATTTATTTAAAAAATTCTATTATTTCTTACCAACAAATTTATTCAATTTTTAAAGAAAAACAATTTTATTTTCCAATGAATAAAAAAAAATTTTTATATAAAATGAAGACAACGAACGAACACAAAGGCGGATGGATATTCAGTTTAAATATTAGTAGAAAGGGACAGAGAGTTTACCTTTACAAGAGAAAAAGAATGGTTAAAAGTGGGGATAAAAAAGGAGAAAAAATGGACTTTACACTAAAAAATATAAAAAATAAGAATTAATAGCTTTTTATCTTTTTTGTCCATCTTTAACATTAAATGTTCCTTTTCTTCTTCTTTTTTCCGGAAACTGAATCACCGGATGTCTATGATCTCAAATTGTCTAAAAAATATTATTCCAGAAACTAACATTAGATATTCTTCTAACAAATTCTTTTTCAAATTGTCTAAAAAATATTATTCCAGAAACTAACATTAGATATTCTTCTAACAAATTCTTTTTCAAATTGTCTAAAAAATATTATTCCAGAAACTAACATTAGATATTCTTCTAACAAATTCTTTTTCAAATTGTCTAAAAAATATTATTCCAGAAACTAACATTAGATATTCTTCTAACAAATTCTTTTTCAAATTGTCTAAAAAATATTATTCCAGAAACTAACATTAGATATTCTTCTAACAAATTCTTTTTCAAATTGTCTAAAAAATATTATACCAGAAACTAACATTAGATATTCTTCTAACAAATTCTTTTTCAAATTGTCTAAAAAATATTATTCCAGAAACTAACATTAGATATTCTTCTAACAAATTCTTTTTCAAATTGTCTAAAAAATATTATTCCAGAAACTAACATTAGATATTCTTCTAACAAATTCTTTTTCAAATTGTCTAAAAAATATTATTCCAGAAACTAACATTAGATATTCTTCTAACAAATTCTTTTTCAAATTGTCTAAAAAATATTATTCCAGAAACTAACATTAGATATTCTTCTAACAAATTCTTTTTCAAATTGTCTAAAAAATATTATTCCAGAAACTAACATTAGATATTCTTCTAACAAATTCTTTTTCAAATTGTCTAAAAAATATTATTCCAGAAACTAACATTAGATATTCTTCTAACAAATTCTTTTTCAAATTGTCTAAAAAATATTATTCCAGAAACTAACATTAGATATTCTTCTAACAAATTCTTTTTCAAATTGTCTAAAAAATATTATTCCAGAAACTAACATTAGATATTCTTCTAACAAATTCTTTTTCAAATTGTCTAAAAAATATTATTCCAGAAACTAACATTAGATATTCTTCTAACAAATTCTTTTTCAAATTGTCTAAAAAATATTATTCCAGAAACTAACATTAGATATTCTTCTAACAAATTCTTTTTCAAATTGTCTAAAAAATATTATTCCAGAAACTAACATTAGATATTCTTCTAACAAATTCTTTTTCAAATTGTCTAAAAAATATTATTCCAGAAACTAACATTAGATATTCTTCTAACAAATTCTTTTTCAAATTGTCTAAAAAATATTATTCCAGAAACTAACATTAGATATTCTTCTAACAAATTCTTTTTCAAATTGTCTAAAAAATATTATTCCAGAAACTAACATTAGATATTCTTCTAACAAATTCTTTTTCAAATTGTCTAAAAAATATTATTCCAGAAACTAACATTAGATATTCTTCTAACAAATTCTTTTTCAAATTGTCTAAAAAATATTATTCCAGAAACTAACATTAGATATTCTTCTAACAAATTCTTTTTCAAATTGTCTAAAAAATATTATTCCAGAAACTAACATTAGATATTCTTCTAACAAATTCTTTTTCAAATTGTCTAAAAAATATTATTCCAGAAACTAACATTAGATATTCTTCTAACAAATTCTTTTTCAAATTGTCTAAAAAATATTATTCCAGAAACTAACATTAGATATTCTTCTAACAAATTCTTTTTCAAATTGTCTAAAAAATATTATTCCAGAAACTAACATTAGATATTCTTCTAACAAATTCTTTTTCAAATTGTCTAAAAAATATTATTCCAGAAACTAACATTAGATATTCTTCTAACAAATTCTTTTTCAAATTGTCTAAAAAATATTATTCCAGAAACTAACATTAGATATTCTTCTAACAAATTCTTTTTCAAATTGTCTAAAAAATATTATTCCAGAAACTAACATTAGATATTCTTCTAACAAATTCTTTTTCAAATTGTCTAAAAAATATTATTCCAGAAACTAACATTAGATATTCTTCTAACAAATTCTTTTTCAAATTGTCTAAAAAATATTATTCCAGAAACTAACATTAGATATTCTTCTAACAAATTCTTTTTCAAATTGTCTAAAAAATATTATTCCAGAAACTAACATTAGATATTCTTCTAACAAATTCTTTTTCAAATTGTCTAAAAAATATTATTCCAGAAACTAACATTAGATATTCTTCTAACAAATTCTTTTTCAAATTGTCTAAAAAATATTATTCCAGAAACTAACATTAGATATTCTTCTAACAAATTCTTTTTCAAATTGTCTAAAAAATATTATTCCAGAAACTAACATTAGATATTCTTCTAACAAATTCTTTTTCAAATTGTCTAAAAAATATTATTCCAGAAACTAACATTAGATATTCTTCTAACAAATTCTTTTTCAAATTGTCTAAAAAATATTATTCCAGAAACTAACATTAGATATTCTTCTAACAAATTCTTTTTCAAATTGTCTAAAAAATATTATTCCAGAAACTAACATTAGATATTCTTCTAACAAATTCTTTTTCAAATTGTCTAAAAAATATTATTCCAGAAACTAACATTAGATATTCTTCTAACAAATTCTTTTTCAAATTGTCTAAAAAATATTATTCCAGAAACTAACATTAGATATTCTTCTAACAAATTCTTTTTCAAATTGTCTAAAAAATATTATTCCAGAAACTAACATTAGATATTCTTCTAACAAATTCTTTTTCAAATTGTCTAAAAAATATTATTCCAGAAACTAACATTAGATATTCTTCTAACAAATTCTTTTTCAAATTGTCTAAAAAATATTATTCCAGAAACTAACATTAGATATTCTTCTAACAAATTCTTTTTCAAATTGTCTAAAAAATATTATTCCAGAAACTAACATTAGATATTCTTCTAACAAATTCTTTTTCAAATTGTCTAAAAATATTATTCCAGAAACTAACATTAGATATTCTTCTAACAAATTCTTTTTCAAATTGTCTAAAAAATATTATTCCAGAAACTAACATTAGATATTCTTCTAACAAATTCTTTTTCAAATTGTCTAAAAAATATTATTCCAGAAACTAACATTAGATATTCTTCTAACAAATTCTTTTTCAAATTGTCTAAAAAATATTATTCCAGAAACTAACATTAGATATTCTTCTAACAAATTCTTTTTCAAATTGTCTAAAAAATATTATTCCAGAAACTAACATTAGATATTCTTCCACCATTTTCTCATTATTTTCTTTTTAAAAGTGGAGGAAAAACACACTTCCATTTCCAGTAATGATTTTAATGAACAAATGTTAGGACTGAATTAAAACAGACTGGAACAATTATAGTAGTTCCTTGTAGTTTACTAATGCCTATAGATAAGGCCGGATTTTTGCCGAAAGATTCTTTTATAAAAATGATCGAAGTTTGGATGGTTTATACATAAGGCAAATAATGCTTTTAAATATCAATTCACCTTTTTAAAGCCTGATAATGAAGGCAATGATTTACCTGAAGAATTGGAAAATGAGGAACAAGTTTTTGCTGAACAAATTGAAGAGAATGACAAGCAAGAACCGGAACGTGATGAAACTAATGAAGAGGCAAATACGTATGCTGCTGGCTCAGGACAACGTTATGCTGATGAGAAAGAGATCAGCGAAGAGGATAGCTCTCTCCGAAGAGCTTTGGATGACTGTTCCTATGCGACACAGGTTTTCATGTTATTGCATAAGGAATTTTTTTATCCCACGGAATTTCATTTCAAAGTTTGTAGATTTTTTTGTCTATTTCTCTTTCGTATCGACAATGGTTAAAAAAATCTGCAGGATTTTGAAGTAGGATTAGGATTCTTCCTGCATTTTCTTCCATTTCTTTTGCTTGATTTATTCCAGTTTATTAAATCCTTTTTAAATTGGTTGAATGGCAAAGACACCTAACAGAAAAAAAACTCCGTAAAAGAAAGTGCGGATAAATCCCTCCAAATTTTTCAGTAATAATTCCGTGGGGATAGCTAAAACAGCTAATTATTTTACCTTTTTAACAATATTAGAGAATCTATGCTGGTTCGAAGAATAGCGCCTTTTTGCCTATTGGAAATTTCCCTATCTTGGCAATGGTTTCCGAAGGTATTTTATAGTTATTATTAACTAATATTAGAAACATTGAAATCCATCTTCCCAAGTAAATAGAAATCTTTATCAAAACTAGTGTTTTTTCGATGATTTTTATGAGGTGGGGAAGAGGGTTGGGGGAGGGTCACTCATAAAGAAAATTGAAATATAACCAAAATAAAAATTTTATTTTAAAGGTAATGGAAGGTCAGACTGGGCTGTTGGTGTACAGACCAGTTTTCCGTTTAAATATCCTGTTAGAGGAGCATCTTCTGGCACTCTTGCACAATCTTATGAAGATGCTGCAGTCGTGATATGGAACCATCAGGCTCGTTTGGGTGTGAAGTTTATCAATGATGTTACTGTCTCAATTTTCCCCGTAAATTTTTTTAACTACACTTATTTAGAGTAGAGAAAATTACAAAAATTAACGAGGATGTGTTTATTAAAATATTAACTTTTTTGATCAAGGGAAGGGTATTAGGGGAAAAAGTCCGCAATATAAGTACATAATTTAACTAAAAATAATTTTTATTTTTTCAGTACCACGTCGAAAAAGGCGGATTTTCCGCCGGCTGCAGTTTTGCAGCGATCATCTTGTCCGTCCTAAAGAAAAAAGGATTGCCAAATCGTAATATTTACATTATATTGGGGCTAGGATTTGCGGACAATATTTGCGGATAAATTAACTTTTGTAAATTGTCGATTTCTGAGCAAATTGTAGATTTGTCCGCAAAGACCTCCGGGCTTTTAAAATATTAAATCCACAAAAATCAATTCCTTAATTTCAGACACTGCCTTCTTAGGCCAAATCACACCCGACGGAAAAATCGTCCCTGTTGCTGGTTTAACTGAAAAATTTATGGCCGCCAAAAAAACCGGTATAAAAACCATCATTGCGGGGAATAACAACAGAGAATCCATCGAAAAAGTTGACCCAGAATTGAGGGAAGGCATCAAAATTCTCTATGTCAAGGATTTCTTTGATTCTGTCAAGTATCTGTTTCCCTAAAAATTAAATTTGTTTATATTGTTCATTAATCTCTTAATAAAATATATACATCGACGGAAATTATCGGATTCCCCTCCCCCAATAATTCCAAATACGAAAAAATGTTATGGTACCAAACCCCGATTAAAACATTGATTTTAGCATATTTGGGCAAAGAAATTTATCGCGTAATAAATTTCTAAAAATTCACCGATAAAATCCTAAATATTAAAAAAACGGTTCTTTTCAAAATTAATTTATTTTTCACTTTCAAAAGGAAAAAGACCAAATGAAGGAATTTTAAAAAATCAGAATTTTCAAAAAATGCCATATTTTTATAACAAAAAAACAATTTTCAAAATTTTTCATTTGAAGGAAAAAAGGGGAAAATATTTCTTGTAATAAAAATTTGAAAAAAATTACAAAAAAAATTCATTTTGGGGTAAAATAAACAGTTTAAACTATTTAAAAAATCAGAATTTTGTTTTTTTGTCCAAAAAAAGACGTCAAAAATTTATGTTGACTGATATTTCTCAGGGTGAAGGCGTCTCAGTATAGCTCCTGGAGCAGGATAAGGGCGTTGCTGGAACAACTGTAATGTTAAAAATATTAAGAATTGTTTAACAGATAAATAAAGATCGGGACCTATCGGAGTTGGGTTCGCCAGTTTTTTATTTTGAGTAATTGTCAGTGTTCAAAGTGGTAAAATCAGTAATCAAACCATTTTGGACCCTGACCATTTGTTTGAAAATAAATTTTAAAAAATGCCGAACCCGATAAACACCTAAAGATTAACATACCGAGAAATGCCATCAGAATCTGGGATTGCATAAGTAAACAATACCAGACTCCAATGGACTTATAAAAATTTGGGTTATTAAACCAATTGTTAGTTTAAAAAAAAGTACCGGTCCAGAAGCAGTCACATCAACACCAGTCTTCACTTCTTGATCTTCAACAAGTCCAGATGTCCAAGCACCTTCAGGAGCCTCTCCATAGGCGGATGGGTCCATTGGGTCAATTCCTTTACGTTTTGCACGTTCTGAAATGAAAAAAGAATTTTTAAAGAAATTTTTAGGGAAAATCTAACTTAATTTGTCACGTTCAGTTAATTCGGCAATGGGTCTCGAGTCTTCATCACTTTCATCCTCTGCTCCCTAAAAATATATTTTAGATTGGAAAAGACTGATAATTTTCTTATAAATTTATTTATTTTACAATAACACCAAAAAATATATTCTATTCCAGAATAACTAGAATCGAGTACATTTACATATAGGGTAGTATTTAGAACCCAGATAGGGTTGTCAGCTCGAAGCCGGACCAATCGAGGATTCTCCTATTCAGTTTCGGATACCCGGAAATTTTCGCTAGGACAATGTCTAAACATTCCCTTATATTTATTCTGCCATCTAAAACCCTTTCCTATCAAAAAGACCAAATTCTAATTTCTGATTTTCTACAAACTAATTTTTTCAGGTAACTGAAACGATTTTTATAAAAATTTAAAACAAACTCTTCCACGCTTGGCAATAGCCATTCCATTCCTCCTGTCACGTCTAGTTTCATGTTGACTTCTGCCATCCTTTCCTCTTCCACTCCTATTCCTTCCTTTGTTGTTCACCTCCTCATCAGCAACATCTTCAGCTTTGTGGCTATTTAAGTTCCACATTTCTTAAATTTCTTGATATTAAAAAAAAATAAAAATTCAAAAAAACCTCTAGCTATTTTAGGAGCAGATTCAGAAATGACGGCCTTTGGATGTCTTGGAGATAACCAGCAAACCTTAAAAAAAATTTTTTTAACAGACAAAAATTAAAAAAACCTCATCTGTGCTCTGATTCCAGTAATAATGCCGGCGCATTCCGGGATCATAAATTTCCGTCCAACCTTCAGGCAGTGGATAATTGCGCAGCATCTTCTTTCGCTGTTCCAAATAACGCTCGGGAAGACTAAAAAAAATTTCATAGAAAGATATTTTAAGTAGGAAAAGTGGGAAGGTGACATTTTGTCAATAATGGAAATTTAGAGTGTGATTCTATAAGCAACGCTCCCTCAAATGTCACACACCAGCATCGGTTACAAGGAAAGGGAGATCTTCAACCTCAGTGTTGCACAGTTGTGGGTGAATTAATTGTAAGCTTACACCCTTCACTTAGAGGGGAGAAAACTTTTGGAAGAGGGAGTCAAATTTACCTTGAGGCGACTATCAAACGCAATTACCCTCAAACAACTACAGCCAAAACTATTTTTTCAAAAAAATACCGAGACTCAGGATATCCTTCTTGCCATTGATCAAAGCAAAATTCAGTGCAGACGTGGAAAAGAATGTGTTTGTTTGGACATCCTGGAGCACCACCACGATATTTTTCCTTGCCGGTGCAAGCTTTCTAAAGTTAAATTAATGCGTGAACAAATTTTAATAAAAAAAACCGTTTCATCCTCTTGATCATAACTTTCAGCGAACACTTCCTCTGTAAAATGAAAAAATATTCACGTTATTGAAAAATAAGAAAAAACCTTCTTTCTTCTCATCCGACACGATTCCACGACGTTGAAGTTTCTAAAATTAAAAAGATTGAGCTTCAAGATATAATTAAAATTTTATGAAAG
This sequence comes from Meloidogyne luci, assembly GCA_902706615.1. NCBI lineage: Eukaryota > Metazoa > Nematoda > Chromadorea > Rhabditida > Meloidogynidae > Meloidogyne > Meloidogyne luci. The sequence goes on along the minus strand of CACSLI010000045.1, from coordinate 417,642 downwards.
GGAGGAGAAAAAAGAAACAAATCATTAAACCATAAATACTGACATGAGGGCGAGGGGGGACATACACAAGAAAAAGGGGCTCTCGAAAAGTCACCCACAAACCACACTAAATCAATTAGTAATTGTAATCTCAATTAGTAATATCATGCAGCCTTTATTTTAAAAAATAAATCTTTAACCTGCAGAAGTAAAGGAGGTAATGAAGTTGCCATTTGTACAATTGTCACTAATTAAAGTAATTTAAAAAAATTGTCCAAGTCTAAATCAAAAATAAAAGATAATGCTTAAAGTATGCCTACTTTACAAATTAAAAAAAAAACAAACAAATCGAAAAAAACAATTTATCCAATTAAATAATTCAATTTTAGAGACAAGACTAAAAATTGTTTTTAATTTTGAATAAAAGATATTTAAATAGATGCAAAGATTTAAAAGAGATGCTTGCGTTCAATATTGGTGTACTAATTCTTAAATGCAACTTTTATGTGGGTTTGGTTTTTAACTTGAAGGCTGGGTTCTATAACATTTGTTTGTGTTTGGATGAAAAAGTTATTTTAAAGTTATATTATTAACAAATCATCTGAAAACATTGACATTAAACTTTTCAAAATATAACGTAAATTACATCCCTTACTTTTCTTATCGATAAGGAATTAGCCCATGAGATATTTTTAAAATGATTTCTGTCAGAAAATGAAAAAATCAAAGGAATTAAAACATGAATTTTAAGGTCACGGTCGCTGTGATTGGATAATCGCGACCAAACAAGCTTCCCATTCAAATATCCTATTCGTGGTGGAGCTAAACAAACTCTCAAAGATTCCTATGAGGAAGCAGAAATATTCATTTACAATTATCAAGAAAGACTATTAATTAAATAAACTGGGTAGATTGAGAGGCTAACATCATCGGTGTATTTAATTTTAAGTTGAGTTTCATATTTTTTGAAAAACATCATAACTTCGTCAACACTGTGTTGAAGGGAAACTGCATTTCCACCTCGAACAATGAAACGAGGTTTATATCCAGGGACTCGATAGGCAACGGCCCGATCTATTCTTCCAAACTCTTAAAAATATTTATTTTATGGGAAACTTTATCTTTTAATCATTATTTCCTCAAATTAACCTATAAAAACCAAGATAAAGCTAAAATAAATATTTTTAAGAGTTTGGAAGAATAGATCGGGCCGTTGCCTATCGAGTCCCTGGATATAAACCTCGTTTCATTGTTCGAGGTGGAAATGCAGTTTCCCTTCAACACAGTGTTGACGAAGTTATGATGTTTTTCAAAAAATATGAAACTCAACTTAAAATTAAATACACCGATGATGTTAGCCTCTCAATCTACCCAGTTTATTTAATTAATAGTCTTTCTTGATAATTGTAAATGAATATTTCTGCTTCCTCATAGGAATCTTTGAGAGTTTGTTTAGCTCCACCACGAATAGGATATTTGAATGGGAAGCTTGTTTGGTCGCGATTATCCAATCACAGCGACCGTGACCTTAAAATTCATGTTTTAATTCCTTTGATTTTTTCATTTTCTGACAGAAATCATTTTAAAAATATCTCATGGGCTAATTCCTTATCGATAAGAAAAGTAAGGGATGTAATTTACGTTATATTCTGAAAAGTTTAATGTCAATGTTTTCAGATGATTTGTTAATAATATAACTTTAAAATAACTTTTTCATCCAAACACAAACAAATGTTATAGAACCCAGCCTTCAAGTTAAAAACCAAACCCATGTTTAAAACCCTATAAACATAATGACAAGGCATGCTTCCCATGACTATGAGCTTATAAAGACAAAATAATAAATTTACAAAAACTAGAATTACTCAAGAACCATTACAGTTAAATTTTAAAATAATAGGAACCCCGTTAATAGAAAACTAAACAAATACCCTAAATAGATTTGATCCATACTTAAATTATTGCATCTATTAAAATTTTCAAGGTTAAAAAATAATTGTTGGATATTAATGAGAATTTAGGTACCTCAAAAAATCAAGAAAAATAAAAAACGGAAATCCTGCAGAACATCAATCCCTAGAAAAAAGTAAGAATTTTATTTTTTCAGCGCCGCAGGCGTAAAATCTTTTGAACTTAAGCGGTCAAAAGGCCATTTCTTCCATTTTAGCGCCGCAAGCGAAAATTTTTTGAAACTTCATGTACTTCGAGATAAACAAATTCAAAGCTCAATTCGGATTCAGCACACTCGATTAGCTATTGCCAGACCTAACATCGAAAGAGAACTTTTCCCTTTTTTCTAGGGAAAAATGTTCTGCAGGATTACCAAAAAAGCGGTTACAGATATTTTGGATGTGGTACAATAGTGTAGAACAAAATAGAAAATGATGGAGAAATGTATTCAATTCTATCTAAGAAAAATGAACTTTCCTTTCACTTTTTAACCGTGATAATCATAGTATGTCTTTGATATTGACCCAGTCAATTACCTATAAACATAAGAACAAGGCACGCCTCCACCCACCCCTCCCGCATCCCCACCCCAGTACGTGCCTGATAAAGATAGAATTAACAAATTCTCACTTAAAAATAGAAAACAACTAGAATACCTTCAAGATTTTAAACAAAAATAATCTCAACATTATTTCTTAGATAGAATGAAGACAACTCAAAGGATGAAGAACCAAATATAATTACGGGCCCAATTTGAAAAAATGGAAAATAAACCTCACAAATTTTAAACTTTCAAAAGTCTTCTCTCATCAATATTTTTAAATTTAGCATTGCTCACGAAGATAACGACGTCCAGCTTCCGAGGTGCGAACACTGAAAAATAAAAATTTGGAAAAATAATTTTTCTGTGAAGATCTTATGCTAGAATTTTTTTAGCTTGACACAGGAAAGAATCATAAACATAAATCATCGAAACCACAGTCAAAACCAGACAAACTTTTAACATAATAACCAAAAAGTCTTCCCAAACCTTTGTTGAAGCAAATACTGCGCAGATTGGATTTGATGTGGAGTTCCAGTTATCGTAATTATACGCTCATCATTGCCATAAGTATTTCCAACTTCAATACGCGATCCAGACTCCGAACGAATACTAAAAAATTTTTTTAGGTTTGAAAAAAAATAAAAATAACCGATTAATGCGATCGCCTCCTTTTCCAATAATTGTTCCAGCCAATTCGTTTGGAATAGTAACCTTAAAAACAAAAATAAAGTCTTTCAAATTGCAACAAAAAACTAACCTGAGTTGTAGTCACTTGCTCTTGCATATAACCACCACCCATACCCATTGGAGGAGGTCCGCGAGGAGGGCCACCTGGACCTGGACCAAAACCTGCATAACCTACTGAAATAGTGATAACTTCTAAATAAGGATAAAATAACCTCCGCCCATTCCTCCATCGTTATATCCTCCACCTCCTCCTCTTCCGCCACCACCACCTCTTCCACCGCGCATTCCACCTCCACGTCCCATTGGGCCAGCAAAGCCTCCATAAGCTTGAGTGAGGTGAGGATCAAAATTGGCTGGATCATAGGATTTGATTGGGCCTTTGATTGGTATCTGAAAAAATAAGTAAGGACTATACTGGAGATCGAAGACAGGTTACAAGCCATGCTTTTGTTATTAGTGACAAAACCCCAGACGAGCAAAAGTGAGCATATCACCGTATTGCTCGCCTCTTATTTAAAGGACGCACGTCAACAAAGAATATAGACCTTAAGGGCAAGGGAAACATAAAGACGTCCCCAAAGTTATGACTCGTTTAGAGTAAACAAACATAGTTTAAAAAATTAACCTCTTTAAGAAATTCATTAAAGACACGAATTGCATTGGGCATTTTAGCTCTAAAATTGAATTTCAAAACTAATTAGATATTAGGTTTACCTGTCCAGTGTAATCAACATTGTTCGATCAGAAGAAAGAGGGCAGGTTTCTTGAAACACTTTAAGCTGTGCAACAGTCTGCTCACGCAACTCCTTGATCTTTGAGCCTCCTTTACCAATAATAGCTCCAGCATGAGACTGATGGACAAGCATACGAATTTCAATATCATCACGTCCTTGGTCCTAAAATCTGAGTAATTTCCAGAAAAAAGTCAAAAAAACAAAACCTCCGACAATTTTTCAAGAATTTCAGCAAAACATTCCTCCACTTTCTCTTGAGCGACAACAATTGTCAAAACACTAAAAAATAAAGAAAGAAATCGAGTCTGTTCATTTATTATTTAATTTTAAATAAATTGGTTTGAAATTTGGTTAGTTGAAGTTTTGAATGAAATTTAGGCTCCGAAAATGTTAGAAAAGTAAAAGGTAATTTTTGGTTCGGAAATTTTTTTTCGAGTTCAAAAAAATTTTTTAATTTTTAAAATTTTAAATTGGTGGAATCAACCGGGAGATCGCTTGGAATTTAAAAGACTTCGGGCTTCACATTCGGTGTTCGGATGTTGGATTGGAGGAGCAGAGGTGGGACAAGCAATCCCCACACTTGAACCAATTTAGAACTTGCAGACAAATTGTGGGAAAATTACCGCTCGGGTGTGCTTCGGTCAGGGACAAGAACGTGGGCCTCGTACTGTAAAGGTCGTTATGAGATTAAGTTAAAATTAATTTAAAAAAGACACAAATCACGCAAAGGTTGAAGAAAATAAAAGGATATATGTATGAGAGCTAATTATAGAAGAAATGAGAAATAGGGACAATTCACCGCCTCAGATCAAGGAGAATGGCTGGGGAAGACATTTGCGGAAAGGCAGCTGCGGACAGAATGACTCATGTCCATCGCCATTACCTATGATTTTGTTTAAAAGAGCCTAGTAGGCACTGACAAATGTCAGTCCGCAAATGCCCCTTTAGTGGAGAAGCTTAACAGGTGAGTAGTCAAATTCAGATATCAGTAATGCAAATTTATGGGATTAACCCAGGAGGTCAACACACTCGGCAGAGTTGGCATCCTGGGTTGGGCCCGTCCTAAATCAGTATATGCCTTCAATAAGTCATGAATGTCAGAGAAGAAAGGTGAAAGATCCCAATATCGAAAATAAGCTTGTACGAGAAAGATCCATAAAGAAACATAACACAGACAGAAACTTAAAAAAAACAATCAAAAGGCAAACAAACCTTAGCACGGAGCGCCTTGATAGATTCACCACCTTTGCCAATAATTGCACCAGCAGACTTTGTCGGAATCAAAAAACGCAATTCATACTTCCCCTCAGCTAAAGCTTCGTTATATCCGTCAGAACGATGTCTTTTGTTGTTTCCATACATTCTGTCTTGATCGTCAAATTGTCTTTTCATATCCTGCTTGTAAAAATTCGGTCGAAAAACAATAGTCAAAGCTCTCTTCTAAAGCGTAAAAATGAGTAGAGTCCAGTTCTGTGTTTAATTTAAAATTAGATACGTAAAATGGATATGAGGGCAATTACACGTATAACAAAAGAAAATCAGATAAAATCAAAGTGGGACACGCCGGCGCGCGGTCATAAAGGCGTAAGTCCATAACTTGCTTCAAGAGTTCCGAATCTTACCAAATTTAGTATTAAACGATTCCTCTCATCCAGCCAAAGAGATTGGTACCAAGATTGATAAGGGCCAGAAATTCTCCAGGAAGTTATGGCTTTGCGCCGTTATGGCCCCGCGCCGGCGTGTCCCCAATAAAAGACAACCCTAATCGGAGGATTTCGAAAAATGAAGGTCAAACTTAAGAAAAGAGGGAGACACGTAGAACACGTATTGTCTTAAGAAAATAGAGAGAGACAGAAAAATCAATAAAAAGAGACGCCAACTGTCGAGTATTGACGAGAGTATTTGGCTTCTTTTGGCGTCTTTCTCAGACTCTACTTGTTTATTTAATTACTGTAGAATGTCGAGAAAAGATTACTGTATCGATCAATATTGTTGTCTGGTAAAATACGAAACACCAAATTTTAAAACGCCACAATTGTTTCTATTGTTAAGTTTCCCTCTAATTTTCTTTTCTTTTTTTCTCTAACCACTCTCATTTATTCATATACTCTCTCAAATCCGAGGATTTTTCTTGCTTTTTGCATTCTTCGAGAATAAGCTTGAGCTTATCTTTTTTAATTTTATTTCCAAACATTTTTTGGATTCAGTGACAGTCTTTTTTATTAAAAACAATCACTTTGAGGCATATTTTACTAAATTTCACAAAATCTTTTAATCTTTTGAATGTTGTGACTTATAGGGGGTTTTTTTTGGCTGGACCGATTTCGACAAATGAGGTGTCATTCGAAAGAGCTCGCCGAGCTGAGTCAATCGCGGGGGCAGAGAAGTCGATCCGACAATCAGGGACCGAGATACAGACCCCTGAAGTTTGAAAAAGAGAAGGGGGGAGTAAGCTCATTTTGGGGTGAAAAATTTTAAAATGCAAATAATAGCTCATTCGACTCAGCTCGTCGAGCTGAGTCGAATAACACCAAAATCAGCTCGATATCTTGATTCTGAGCCAAGATAAATAGGTTCAGAATGGTCAACATAAACCTATGGAGCGTCGGCGAGGCGCTTGTGCGAAACCCCGCGCTTCGCGCGGGGTTTCGCGGCACGCGCCTCGCGGGGAGTCAACGGTCGCCGGGTCTGGGTCAGTAACATAAACCTATTCCTATCTCACTTGCTCTGGACGTACTTGGGGCCTCCGTAGCAGCAAAAACCTCAACAATGACCATAGGTAAGGAGCTAAAACAAACGATCATAACTTTGTCAAATGAAGTTGGATTTCGGTAATTTTGGTGTCATTCGACTCAGCTCGACGAGCTGAGTCGAATGAGCTATTATTTGCATTTTCGAATTTTGCACCCCAAAATGAGCTTACTCCCCCCTTCTCTTTTTCAAACTTCAATCATCCTTCCTACCATTTTTTAACTTTATAAAATTTTTTTCAGAATTTTTGATGGAAAAAACTGGTCAAAGTGGATCCTCATTATTAGCTATAAGCGAAACTGCCACAAATTCAACAGCAAACGGCAATACAATGGCCCCTGGAAATGATCAAAAGGATACCGAGTGTAAACGAAGTCAAAATACCTCAGGTTATTCAATGGCTGGTGTTTTACACTTTCTTCAAAACGAATGCAGTCAGTATGAACTTGAACGGTCTCAATGGGAGATTGAAAGGGCGGAGCTTAAAGTTTGTTTGTTTTATTAGAGTAGGAGGAAACATGATTTTTTCGAGAGAAATTTCTCGGCCTTGATCGGAAATCTAAGGAGGGAATCTAAGGTGGGAAAATCTAGTAGCTTTATACAGTGCTCCACATAACTATAGTTCCACCCAATATTTTTATGTTTTCAAGACTTTTAGGTAAAAAATTTATCAAACAACATTTTTACCATAATATTTGACAAAAAAAAAAGATATATAAAAATAATTTGAGACAAATAAAAATATTTTCACTGAAATACAATCATTTTAAATAATTTGCTCATAAAGTACCTCCACATAACTATAGATCCACTTGTATTTTCAACAATAGGAGTGATCCGAAAAATCTACAAAAATTCCTGTAAACATATCTATTGATATCAATAGAAAATACAAAAGAAACGAAGTCCTAATATAATTCCTTCATCAAGATCTAAAAACCCGAAAATCAACGAAAAACCGGGGTAAATGTCTTTAAAAAATATTTTCGACCCCTTAAAGTAAGTATTAAATTTTTATTTTATACTTTTCTGAAAGCCCGTTAAATTTGCTATAAAACCACCAATTTTCATTTTGCAGAAAAATTTTTTCGCTGAGTTGTAGTACATTGAACGTTTAAGTTGTTAAAAAAGGACATTTTATGGGGTAAATTTAATGCTTACACATCCATGGAATTTAACCCTTAATATCTCCTAAGTAAAATTTTCTGATTTAATAACAATAAGGGTTTCCTGTAGCAAATTTAACGGGCTTTCAGAAAAGTATAAAATAAAAATTTAATACTTTAAGGGGTCGAAAATATTTTTTAAAGACATTTACCCCGGTTTTTCGTTGATTTTCGGGTTTTTAGATCTTGATGAAGGAATTATATTAGGACTTCGTTTCTTTTGTATTTTCTATTGATATCAATAGATATGTTTACAGGAATTTTTGTAGATTTTTCGGATCACTCCTATTGTTGAAAATACAAGTGGATCTATAGTTATGTGGAGGTACTTTATGAGCAAATTATTTAAAATGATTGTATTTCAGTGAAAATATTTTTATTTGTCTCAAATTATTTTTATATATCTTTTTTTTTTGTCAAATATTATGGTAAAAATGTTGTTTGATAAATTTTTTACCTAAAAGTCTTGAAAACATAAAAATATTGGGTGGAACTATAGTTATGTGGAGCACTGTATTGAGTTTTGAAAAAAATTTTTTATTCCCTCTTTTCTAACTTGAAGGGCTAGAGAATGGCTCGCCGTTTCCTTTCCTCTTTTCCTGGAGGCAATCACGAAACAAAAATTTTGTCCTTGGGTAGCATAAGTTTGAGTTTTATCCGGTTCATCTTCTCTGTTCCTTGCCTCTGGATTCAGGAAAAATTGCGATCTGGATCCAGCTCTAGATCCGATCGTTAATTTTAAATTTCAAAAAATTTAAAAATTCCCTTCTCATATTTTTTAGGCACGAATTACATTTTTGATTGGAGAACGCAAATCCCAAGAAAATTTAAAGTTTGATTTGGTTCGTCGAATAAAAATGTTGGAATTGGCATTGAGACAGGAAAGGTTCTTTTTGTCTTTTTTAAAGTTTATTTTTGATTTTTAGAGCTAAACACTTGGAAATTATCAAAAAGTATGAACAACCGCAGCAAAATGGAGAAGTTGATCAAATAGATGGCGAAGAACAAAATCACTTGGGTAATTTCTTTAAATTTCTTATAAATTTCATTTTTGAGGAAACACTTGGATTTTATTTAGAGGTTTCCTTGGCAAAACTAAAATTTTTCGGGTCCGAAAAATTGATAAATGAATAGGATTGTCCGAAATGGAGCATTTTTGACTTTATTTTTCCCCATTTTGATTTCTGTTTTTTCATGTTTTATATCCGTTTGATCTTTTAAAAAGTAAGAACGGAGAAATAAAGAAACCATGAGCTTCAAAATTGCCTGTCAAATTTCATTCCAAACTTTTCCTCAAAAATTTTTTTTAGTTTTTCTATTATTCCTTTGGAGTCTTTAACACTTTTTGTTAGATTTTGAGAGAACTTGTCTTAAGAAAATTTTCGTTTACTTATCACACTTTTTTTCAAAATAGTTTTTTAAATTTTAGTTGTCAACACAAAATCAACTGTACCATTGGATATCGATTCAATTTTGCCTTCTAAAACCAATACCAGCAATCAATCGTCAAATGGAGGGATTTTGAGTAACAAAGAACTCGTGAGAGCTCGAGAGACTTTACAGCAATATTTACATGTTTTTAAAGCTTTTTTTTGAGTTTTTAAAAATTTTTCAATTTATATAGGAAATTGGCTACACCGACAAAATTCTCAGTTTGCGATCTTTTCGAGTTAATCAACTGCTGGGTTTGTTGCCTGAAATGGATGAAGAGGAAAAAACTAATAGTGATGATGAACGACGTCCAAATGCTGCTGAATGGGCACTTTTGCGAAGTGAACATGTAAATAATTTTTAATTTTTAAAGGCCTTGATCTCTTAAATGTGACCTTGTAGAAAATTAGGAATTTTATTTTTTGTTCAGCTTTTGTTTAAGAAAGTCAGGTTTGGTATATGACTTAAACCTATACTCTTTATAGACAGACACAACCCTTGCTCCAAACCACTGATCTGCCAGTTCTTTATTTCGACTTTAGCCAGTTTTTCTTTCACCGTTTACTTTTTTAAATTTTCGACCCAGTCCAACTCTGATTTGATAGAGATTTGTTGCCCAAAATTTATTAAGTATATAAATTTTTTCTGAAAATCAGGAAATTTCTTTTTTCTTACCTAAAATAGAATTCAAATTCTTTCATTTAATAGTTTCAATAATCTTTTTTTCAAGGCAATTTTGGAAGCTGCCGATGCTATTAAACAATCACGTCAACATCAAGAAAAACTTCAAGAATCGTCCAATTCAAAGAAAAATGTTGAAAATGCAGATAACAGGTTTATTGAATTTAAAAAAATTTTTTTTAATTAAAAAAATTTTTTCAAAGTGATTCGTCTTCTGACGACAATGCTGAAGCAGATTTGGATGCAGACGCTGTAGAAGCTTTTAATGAATTTAGTTTTTTGAAAAATGAAGAGGGTGGAAATGAAAGAGTGTGGAATCCTAAAGGAAATTTGGAAGGCATGGATATATCGAAGCAGAGGAAATTGGATATAATGAAAAAAGAGCTCAAGTAAATTTAATTTTTTTTTAAATTTAATTTATTAGAGTTGTGACTTGGGTGGGGGGGGGCAATTTGTCAAATTGTAGGCTTATTAAATGTCCCTTCATCCGGGTAGCGCTTGTGACTTTCTTTTTCTATTTAATTTTTTTTTGAAAGCGAACCAACTCTAAACGGCCATAACTCGTCCCAAAAATTGTTTTGCAAGAAAACGGATACCACTACATATCCAATAGAAAGTCGAGAGTCCTTTATCGAATGATACAAAAAAAGTTATCAAATTAGTGGTGACACTAGCATATGGTTTCCTAGTTAGAACTTTTTTGAATAATAATTTTTATTAGAAACTTCTGACCATAATTTAAAAACGAGAGATGTGAGATACCCCCATTTCCTGTGCTTGGCCAGTAGTCGAACTCTAATAGAGAGTATCCAATTTTATTAAAATTTTGACGTACTTATTAATTAATTTAGACATGATCAGGAACGTAGACGTCAGCAAAGTCTTGCAAAAGGTTTATTATTTTTGGATTTACAGTCCTCAAAATTTTTATTTTTTAGCTCGTAGCATTTTTGACGATTCAGAACAGAAAAACAAATTCAACCATACTATTCAACAAAATCAGCAGTCTCAAAGTCAATCTGCCGCTGATATTCCATTTGAAGAAGAAAAATATGAAGGAATAAAAACTGTTTTTGATGTTTGAAAAATTTATTTTTTTTTAATTTAAAAATTTTTTTGTAATTTTAGAAAGAAGAAGAAAATGTGAAACAATTGCATTGGAATGTTCACTTTACGTTAAGATCTCATTATGATTCAATTAGAGCAATGCAATTTCATCCTATCGAGGTTTTTTAGTTCTGAAACAAATTTTGGGGATAGATGTTGTCCTTTTTTTCCTTTATTTTTTTTTCAATTTTTCGAGGGCAAATGAAAAAAACGATTGGATTTTTGTAATGATATGAACAAAAATGTCCATCGATCCTTCTCTCACTTGTATACAAGAATCTAGATAGCTCGTCCCCTCATTTAACGTCCTCTCATCTTGTTGACATGTCTCTCAGTGAACCTGTTGGAAGATGATTGTTGCAGTTCACTTTTCCTTTTGTGCTTCTGCTGGTGGGTACCATGTTGACTTTTTACCGAGATTCGAGTTTGGTTGTTTCATAATAGTTCTCCCTTCACTTGCCTCACATGCCTTTTTCCCTTATAGTATATGTTCAAGCTCCTCGAGTTAATCATTAAAACGATCGCAAAATTGAAACAATTAAGTTTCCTTTACTTTTTTTCAATTTAAGTATTTAAGTCCAAAGGATTTAAGTCCAAAGGACTTAAATATTAAAAAAAATTTTATGAGAATTAAAAAAAAATTTTTTTAAAGCCTGTTTTAATTACCGCATCAGAGGATGGCACAGCTAAACTTTGGGATTTAAATAGTTCTTCAGTTGGATCAAAAACTGGTGGAGGAGGAGGAAATTATGATGATGGCAGTGGAAAAGGATTTCCATCTACTGGAATTGCTGATATTGAACCTTTGTATACTTTTAGAGGACATCGGTAAATAAAAATATTTTTCTTAATTAGAAACCCTTTGAGTTTTTTGAGTGAGTTTTTGAGTGTTCTTTTTAATTCCTATCGGGGTTCCCAATCTTTTTTGAACTTTCAAATTTTTTTGAGTTAAAAACACAACCTTTTTTTCATTCAAATATGATTTGAAACTTTTCATGTATTTATCAGTTCCAATGTATTCTAACCAAGGAGTGAGCACTTTTTTGCTCAATCCCCTACCCAACATTTTTCCTTTTCCCCTTTTCGGGAAGGTGAATCCCCCCTAGTCACAGGCATGATTCCAACTAATAGACTTCCAACTTTGTGTTATAATTATTGAAATGCCGATTCAAAAAGAATATTTAAACTTTTACCATTAACTAACTGTTGGTTTAAACCGATAAGTTTTTCGTCCTATTTTAGTTTCGTTTTGAATATTCTGAAAATTTTTTTAAACTAAATATATGTCCCCCGATCTTTCTTTTATAGGTACTCAAAAAATATTTTTTCACAAAATTATTCAATTCAAATAATTTTTTAAACTACTATTTTTTCAGTGGTTCAATTCTAGCTATGGATATGTCTCCAATGGGTGAAACTTGTTACACAGCTGGATTAGATGGAGTTATTTGTTGTTGGACAATACCATCAACTGTTGGTTTAGATGTTTATCAAGCATTTGGTTATTTTTAAATCGAATTTTTTTAAATTAAAAAATTCTTTTTTAGACCCAAATTTATTGCAAGAACGTTTAAATGGACATACAGACGCTATTTGGTCATTAACTTATCATTCTTCGTCAAATAGGTTAATTTCTGCATCGGCTGATGGAACAATAAGAATTTGGTTTGTTTTGCTGATTTTTTTTTGGAAAAAAATTTTTTTTTTTAATTTCTTGGAATTTTTCTTAAAATTTTTCTGGATTATTTTTCAAAAAAAAATTTTTTTTTGGAAATTTTTTAGGGTTTGGAGGTTTTGAAAATTTTAAAAATTTTTTTTGTCAATTTTTGGGAATTAAAAAAGATTTTTTTATTTCCCAAAAAAATTTCCTCAAAAAAATTTTTTTTAGGGTTGTTGGTTTAGCTGATGGGGCAATGCCTACACCTTTACTTAAAACAATTACTGAATTAGACAAGCCAAGATCTATTGATGTTGTCTCTACTGAATCTCAACAACTTTTATGTGCTTGTGTTCATTCTCAATGTCATATTAGAGATTTTGAAACTGGACAAATTGTTTTGAATTTTCAAAAAGTTGAGGACGGAGGTTATATTTTAATTTTTGATTAATAAATGAAATCTCGATTCTGTGCTTCTAAAACTTGTTTGAATGGCGAGGGATTTAAAGGATTAACCACTATGTTTTTATGATCCCTCAATTTATAAATTTGGTTAAATTGTGTTTTTGGAAACCATCTCGTAAATTGTCTGCAGGATCCCATTCTCATTCTTACCACCAACTTTGTTTCTATTGAAAAATTGGAATGTTCCACATAAATTTTTAGGATTCTATAGTTTTTGAGTATAATTTTCATTTTTTTTACTCTTCTCTTCAGTGTCTAAAGTTTCCGAAGCCTCATGTCAGTTTTTTTTTCATATCTTTCTTATGTTATGTAGCAATCAAATTTCAATAAAATCCTTTTTTGTTCAAAAATCATTTGAGGTCCTCTTGATTTTAAAATTGTCGCGCATGTTATTTCGATTAAATTATCTTTTTTTTCAAATTTTATAACAAAAAAAAAGCCCGCCAATTTTTTTTTTAATTTTATTTTTACAGATGAAGTAAATAAAATTTTATCACATCCAACTATGCCTGTTACAATAACTGCTGGTGAAAATAGAAAAATTCGTTTCTTTGATAATAATACAGGTTTATTTTTTAATTAAATTTTTTTTAAAAATTTATTTTTTAAAGGCAAAATTATTTGTTCTACAATGGCGCATGTTGAAGGTGTATCAACTTTAGCAATAGATCCAAACGGATTATATATGTTAAGTGCTTCACATGATGGTTCTGTTCGTTTTTGGAATGCTGAAAAGAAAATTTGCTTGCAGGTAGAATAGAAAAAATAATTTTTTTGAAAAATTTTTGAAAATTTTCTTCGATAAAAAATTTTTTGAAAATTATTTTTAAAGGAAATTGCTGCACATAGAAAGAAATTTGGTTCAGGTGTTATGGCTGTAGCTTTTCATCCTTCAAGGCAAATGATCGGTTCTGCTGGAGCTGATGGTTTAGCTAAGGTGAGGGCTGGGGATTAGTTTTGAAAGTTGAGTGGAATTCCATTTTGAATTTCATTTAGTCCCGAAAATTTAAAAGAAAACCCAATAAAAAATAAAAATAACTTGTCATAGTGTTAGGCAGTAATACAATCTGTTGTTCTTTGGTTAGCCCTCGTTCATGGGGGGGGGTGTGTTTGATCATCCATCGAATAAATTTTTCTGCAACATGACTACTGGTAATGCACGTTCTAGCTCCCATGCAGGGTCTAGCCCATTTACAATCAATAATTTTAAAAAAAACGAATTCGTCTCGATTCTAAATAAAAAATATCTACAAAAATCCATCTCTCGCGGACGCTTCTTCCTACACTTATATTTTTCACAAAAATAAAAAAAATATTTTTTAAAAAAAGGTTTATGGAACTGGCCAAAATAATAATAATCTTCCTTCGTCATCATTTCCTATGCCAACAACAACCTCCTCCCCAACATCTTCATCATCATCTGGTTCATCTGCAGGGTCTAGCCCATTACAAAAATATCAGCAACAACAAAATATTGCATCATCTCAACTTTGAAAAATTAAAAAAAATTTTTTTCTTTTGGTTAAAAAAGTATAAAACAACAACAACACTTGATTTTTGGAATTTTTTTTTCTTCAATTAAAAAAAATTTTTTTTCTCTTATATTAATTCATTAAAATTATGTCTTTTTTTATTTGTAAATGTCGTATGACTAAAATTTAAAGGATTTGAATTAAAAAAAATTTTTTTCTGATAAAAAACTATGTATTAAGTTGGAACTACAAAAATTTTTTTTCAGCAATATAAGATACTCCACTATAAGTTACAAATACTCCCACTTAAGTGATGCTTTTTTAAATTTTATTGTTCACCGAGGGTCTGATGAAAATGTCGAAGAAATTGGAAAAGAAAAAGCGTTGAAACTCGAAATTTCGAGACCACTTCTATTGTTCACTGAACGATATTTCCAAAAGTGAGGCTCTAAATTCAAGATATAACCTCATTTTAAAATAGCATCCTTTCTGCCTTAGGAGGAGGGAGGTATCTCATAGTGAGACTAATTGTATTAGCATAACAATGAGATTCTTCCACGTATTCTTAGGGTTTTTCTACCGTCCTTTTTCTAGCGTATCCCTTTTAAGACCACGCCTCGACCTCTTACCCTTTTTCCAAAAATAATTTTTCTTCAAAAAATTTTTTTTTGAGTAAAACCAACCTAGTAAAAAAATGATAAATGGACTTTAATCTTAATTTAAATTTTAAAAAAACACAAAAAAACATCAATAAATTTGGTAATTATGTACCACTAAAATCGATTTGTACGTGTTTAAAAATTTCTGTTATTTCCCCCCTTGCCTCCTTTATTTCCCCCATTAAAGAGAGAAATTCGTCTAATTCATGCGCGGGCCCCCACAACTCCTGTTTTTGTTTCTTCTTCTGCCCACCCATTTTAAGGTTGCTGCTCATCTCCTCATAGAGAGAAAATGCTCTTTTTTTTCATTCCAATCCGCGCAGATCAATCATTTGATTGCGTATTAGTAGAAAAAAGGGGGTAAGTCCAATAATCGGGTAGATGGCCTTCCCTTCCTCAGTGTCCACCCATCTTCATCATTTTTATTTTTGAAGGCCAAAAATTTGTGTTTGATACACAAACTATTTTTAATATTAATTTTCTGATTTTGTTAATGAACAGCCTAAAATTAATTTTTCTTTTTGTAAAAAAATATTTTAAACATTTCAAATAATTTTATAAGGGGTTAAAATCAATTTTTGCTTACGTAGTGAAAAAAATTTTTTTTTTCAATTAATTAAATATTTTCTCCTTCATTCAGCTTTATCCATGACACTATTTTTTAATTCCCCAGGTTAAATACCGGATTTGAGGATCTAGACAAATTCGAGTCCCGAAAAATATTGATCTCGATAACTTTAAATAATTGTTCACTGTCCTTTTTGTATACCTCATGGTACATTCAAACCTCTCTATCACACCTTTTCCATGTTACATTCCCTCATACGTAGTTCAGCTCAAAAACCGCCGATAACACAACCCTCTCCCATGTCACGTCCGTTCATTCTTAAGCTCAACTCAGTCCCAGGGTTTGGCTGTACCTCTTTAATGCTAATTTACTGGGGAAGGTCCGTTTTTTACATATCTTTCGCCTTTTCCATTACTTCCCTCATTATTATTTATTCCCCTCTCCCTTTTTAATCCCTTATAAAACTATTACTATTTGGTACGATTAAAAAAATTTTTTTTATTGGCAAGTTTATTTTAACCTACGCAAAAGGAACATCATAAAAATATTCATAAAATTTATTTAAATCAATATATTTGAGGAATTTTAAATTTTTATTATAGCCTTTTTTGTGTTTGTAATACATAAAAAATATTTTTAAAAATATTTTTTGACATCACTAGACCACAAAAAAATTAAAAAAAATTTATTTTGATAGGGGCTTTCCTCCCTTTTATGGCTTTAATACCCTCAAGTTACTGTACCCTGTTCCTACTGGATAAAGAAAGATTTTCAGTTTATCAGAGGTTAGAGTTAAGGATTGGGTGCGTGTTCTTTTGGGTCCGCAAATGAAAAAAAAATTTTCCGCAACCTCAATCCACAGTCAGCTATTCAAAAAATCGTGTAATCTATACAATCCGAAATTACGGCCGGCCTTCTACATAATTACCAAATTTTTTATTAACCTGCGGACGGCCCCCTGGATCTCGATAACATGAATTTCTGAATGAGATCCCATGTACCGTCATATCCTTTGAACTGACTGAATATACCCCAAGGTTCGAAGCCCAACAATGGGAAATGTTCCAACAAAGATGAAAGTTGTTCCAACAACTGGGAAGGTTGGTCAAAAGAATAAAAATTTTGACCTACGATACCTTAAATCTGCTTCCATTTTTACCTCCTGTTTTATGACCATATTGAGGTATACTGTAGAAATACTTAGCGCTTTTTCATGTTGTATTTGAAATATTTTGAACAATACGTGATCTTTTGGGTCAATCTCATGAGAATGACCCGCAAATATCAAAAACATTCAATTTATGTAAATATTTATATTGAACTGCCACGTTTGCTCTTTAATAAAACAAGTTTTTCTTTCGTACAAAAAATTTACTAATCATTATTAGTAAGATAAATTTTAATCCCTGCCAAAAAATATTTTTTAGTACAATTTAAAAAAGGCAATTTTTTTGTCTACTTAATTATACATAAAAAACATTTTTTCAAGTTGGGCCTCGATTTAAGATTCATTTTTCAAAAAATTTTACTGGACAACGGGTTTTTGGAATAAAAGAAAATTTCAAAAATATTTTGTTCTGCACTACGACCGAATGATGGGGACACCCTAACTTTACATAAAATATTTTTCTTAGTCTTGGTCTTGGGTCTTGGTCTTGGGGTGTAGTCTTGGTCTTGGGTCTTGGTCTTGAGTCTTGGAAAATTTTCGGTCTCGGACGTCTCTACAAATTATTCAACGTATAATCCTCGATACTATAGTATCGACAATGACCAACAATTTAGTTTAAAAACTTAAGTTTGCGATCTAACATTTTTTCTATCCTTTTAATACATTTATAATTTATTTTCTGGTCTTGAAATTTTCTATGTTTGCCTTGAAAAATTCTGATTTTTGTATTTTTATTAAATTCTGATTTTAATATAATCATTAATTTAAAGGCCTATTTATTAGCCCTATTTACAATGCCTTTATAGAAATATTTTTTTTTAAATATTCTCAATCAAAATATGGGCAATATTCAAGACTTTATTGTTTTTTTCAACATTTTCCTTCAATTAATTTATCATTTTGTTATTTGTCATGGACCCCCACAACCAGAAATCCCTTCCCCAGTGCAATGCTATGGACGTTGTTTAGCTAAATGTACAGAAGAAAATTCAGAAATTAGCTTAAATCAGTGTAGAAAAAATTGTAGAAAATATGGACAGCAAGGGCTATGTGTGAGGAAATTTAATTTTAAATTTTTGAAAATATTTTTGAAATTTTGGAAATTAAAGAAATTTTTTTGGGAATTTTGGATTTTTGGATTTTTCAAAATTTTTTCTAAATTAAAAAATTTTTTTTTTTGAAATTTCAAAATTTTCAGAATTTTCAAAAAAAATTTTTTCGAAATATCAAAGATTTTTTGAAAAAATTTTTGGAAGCATTAAAAAAATTTTTTTTGGAAATTTTTTGAATTCTTAAAAGAGTTAAAAAATTATCAAGTTTTAGCAAAAAGAAGATTCTGAATGTTGGGGGAAATGCAAAGATTTGAGTTCAAAAAAGGCAGAAGGCCCTCCACTCTCTCCACCGACAGAAGTTCAAGCAAACATAAATGATAACTACACAATTGGTTAAAAAATTATTTTTAAATGACCTAAATTCAAGAAATCAATTTTAATATATGATCCCCTATTGGTATTGAAAGAGATGATATCTTATATTGAAATGTACCCTAAATAGAGGGTACGCTTGGAGAGCTCTCCTTTCCCAGCCCCTTTCCTTGGGAGAGCCCTCCTCTTGGGCTCTCCTCTTAGGCTTGGATAGCCTTTCCCAACCTAATTAAAAGAACGTATCTTAAATCGAGGGCTTCTATTATTTGGGGTATTTTTAGAGAGGTATTAGAGGTAATTACAGTGAGGTATTGGGAGTGTCCTTTGAGAGATTAGAGGGGGCTTATATTAAAAATTAATCATTTTGTCTGTAAATTCTGCTTTAAAAAATACAAATTCTGATTTCATAATTTAAAAATTCTGATTTCATTTTTCTTTACATTTTCTGTTTTCTAAATTACAAATTCTGATTTTTAATTTTACAAATTCTGATTTCTAAAATTATTTAAATTTACCAAATTACTTTATAGACGTCAGTTGGAAGCCTGGAATTGGCCCAGAAAGCGAACATGTCCCAATCTACATGATCAGACTACAAGCTGAATTTCCTGAAAGAAAAAGTGCCCAAATTGTTTGTGTTGATGCCCCCTTTTTTAAAGATTTCTCCCAAATTTTCTAGTTCTCCCGAGGACTTGGCCATTCTGGAATGGCTTTCCCTTCTGCAGAAAATGTTTGTGGTCCAATAAATATACGCTTGGCTGCTGTTAGCCAATCTAAAGGAATTGGGGTTTTTACAAATCCTTTAAACTTGGAAGAGAAAAAGCCCCTTATTCCAGCTAAAATGGAACTTTTTGCTGCTACGTATAATGTAAGAGAATATTGTGATAATTCTGATTTTTAATATCTACAAATTCTGATTTTCAAAAATTACAAATTCTGGTTTTTGCAATTACAAATTCTGGTTTTTAAAATTACAAATTCTGGTTTTTGCAATTAATTATTCTGATCTTTAAATATTACAAATTCTGATCTTTGAAAAACACAATTTCTGATTTTTGTAATTATAAATTCTGGTTTTTAAAATTATAAATTCTGATAATATAAATTACACTTTTAAATCTTTTTATTTACAATTTCTGATTTCTGAAAAATAAAATTCTGACGTAAAATAAAATTCTGTAGATATAAGTATGTATAATATTTCAGAATTTATTTTATATACATATTAAAATTCACAGGATACCCCCTTCATGTCTGACGGTTTCCAAGTAAACGGCACTTTAGACGTTGAACTTTTATTTAAATTTGATGGTTAATTAATTAAAATATTTTTAAATTTAATTAAATTTAAAGGTTGGCCTTTTGGAATTGAAGATCTCGAAGTTGTTCCAATTTTTCATTTATTAAGTTGTGCAGAGCCTGATTTGAATCAAGCAATGCCTGTGCCTGAATTTGTAAGGGAAAAAAAGATTTTTTAAAAGTAAATTAAAAAATTTAAAAACATTTCTGATCAAATCCAATTACAAATTAAGCATATTTTTTTGCAAATTTTGATTTTTACAATTACAAATTCTGAATTTTTTTATTTTACAAATTCTGGTCTTTATAATTTCTAATTTCTGAAAAATACAAATTCAATGTTTTAAAATTTACAAATTCTGATCTCTAAAATTGAAAATTCTGATTTTTTGATAACTCAATATAAAATACAATTTCTGATTATTTATTTTACAAATTCTGATTTTGTAAATTATTAAATCCTTGATTAATTGATTTAAATAAAAAATATTAAAAAAAGATCAGAATTTTTAACTTAAAAAATCATAATTTTTATCAATCATTAATTTATTTCAGAGTCCAGGTTCCAGACCAGATACAATAACGACTCATTTAGGTGCAAAATAATTTTTAAAATTAATTCTAATTAATTTAAAGGAGCCGATATCCTTACTCGTCGCTGTCGATTTGTTTATGCAGTAGAGGAGATTCATTCTAGTAGATGTTCAAGGCAATTTACTGTCTCAGCGGAGCAAAAGGACTATGAATCTATTGAATTTAGTTAATACAATTTCTGAAAATAATTTTGAAAATAATTCTGAAATTATTCAGAAAATATTCTGAAAATTTTTGGAATTATTCTGATATTTTTCTAAAAATATTCTGAAATTATTCTGATAATTTTCTGATGATATTCTGAAAATAATTCTGATTTATTCTAAAAATAATTCTGAAATATTTCTGATTTATTCTGGAATTATTCTTAAAAATAATTATTTCTAAATTTCTCTCACTCAGATTGTAATACAGTAACCGGCTCAGAAAATGTACCTAATGGAGTTTGTAAAAAAGATGACAGGGCATCTGCCCCTATTTGTGGCCAATTCGAAAATTTCAATTATACAGTTATTGGACAGGTGAAGCAAATAAAATTATCAGAATTCTGATTTTCAAACCAGAATTAAAATCAGAATTAATAAAAATTCTGATTTTAAAATTTTCTATCAGAATTCTGATTTGCTGAAATTCTGATTTTTCCTATTACGACAAAAATTCTGATTTTTCTGATTTAAATCAGAATTCAATTCAGACCAGAGCAGAATTTTTTAATTTCTGATTTTTTAAGACACCTGACCCTAAGTCAAATGAGAAGAGTATTTCTGTCAATATTACTTTCGAACCACTTAGAAGAATTTTAAATTTGAAACCAAAATATTATGTAGCATTGTATGGAAATGCTGTTGATTATAAAGGCAATGATGAGGTAAACAGAAGTGAATGTTTTATTCTAATTGACGCCCATCAAGACATCTCTCTAATTAAACACCTCTCTAATTGATGACCCCCTTTCTAATTAACGCCCTCTCTAATAAACGCAACGCCGATGAGTCAAGCCCAGAGAAGGACTCTTAAAAGTCCATCTCTCCAATAAACGCCCAATCTTCGGGGATTTTCATCCTTAAAAGGTTCTCTAATTTGTCTTGAGCGACTATCCTAAAATAAATAAAGATTTTTAAAGATTTTTATTTAGCGTTTTCTAAGTGGTGTAAATATGACAAATGTGATTGGCCAAGAAACTAATTGTGATAAATTTGGAGAGGATAAAAATTGCAAAGTTACCTAATTTAATGAGATTAATAATAAATTAATAATAATTATTTTTTAGCATCTTATATCAAACAATTCAATTATTTTGAATGGTTTAAAGAAAGGAAATAAATATGGGGTAATTATTAAATTTTTTTGTGGTTGGGAGGGTAGTAAATTCTCTACTATGAGATTTTCTAGTCCACCTATTCCAAGCCTGTATTCATCTCGGTTTGATGGGGGATAAGGCGCGACTATTAGAATATAAATAGGGTATGATAAGTGTGAGCTTTATGTGAGGGTTTTTATGAGTGTGTCAAGTGGGAGTTTTCGCTATAAGTAGGGTTGGGAGCCCGATCCGGTCCGGTTCGAAAGATCGAGTCGGGCAGTAAATTTTGGCCCGAAAAGACTCGGTCGGGCAGGCCCGATAAAAATGAGGCCCGAAAAAATGACTCGAACGTCGGCCCGACACGAAAACCCCAATCCTAGCTATAAGTTCTTAAATTAATCCTCCGATACGGAGTAATACCGATAGGTGTGATAAGGCAGAGTGCTTACTATTAACCTTTGCATCAATCCACCGATCTCCCATTTATTACACCTAAAATTAGCTGGAGAGTAAAGACTCATCCATGGCCTCAGATTAAGATAAGAGGCATTCTAACCGAGTCCTCTTAGTCGCTATTATCGAGAGTTTATAGTTCTTTTAAAAGGTAGTGTTATGTGCAGTACTTGACCCTCGCAATTTAACATTTCCTGAAGTGAATACAACAGATAAATCTATAAAACCAAAAGCTTTTGGAATTTATCTGCAAAAAGAGAAACATTTAGAAGGAGATGAGGAAGATAATTCTGAAGAGGAAAAAGAAAGGAGAAGAATTGAGGGATATAAGGTAATTCTTATATATTTGTGAGGAAATAAAGTCTAAAAATCCCACCACCCTCCCACCTTACTAATTCTCCTCCTCTCCCTTCCCCTAAAAATAGGGTTGCCTAAATGGACCGAGTCGGACCGAAGGATCCGGTCGGGCCTAAGATATCTGCCCGAAGAAGACTCCTACAGGGGGTACACCCCAACCTACCGCGAGCCCAACCTACCGCCGAGCTATAACTTCGTTCAGAATTGTCGAATCCGGGACACCCTGGTATGGTTCGATGCGCCTTGACAAGCTGAATCGAACCATACCAGGGCGTCCCGGATTCAACAATTCTGAACGAAGTTATAGCTCGGCGGTAGGTTGGGCTCGCGGTAGGTTGGCCTGCTCCCCCTACAGGTCCGGCTCGATAAAAACGCTAGAAAAAAACGCCTCGAAAACGGCAACCCTACTTAAAAATAAGACCCCCCCCCCCCCCCCCCCCCCCCCACTAAGAAAAATCCCCTCCACCAAAAATCCCTCCTCATCCAGGGAATAAATTCTCTTATAGATCCTGGCTAGACACTAATTCCGGCCCTAATTCCTTCAAATCCTCCCAATACCACTTTGGTGCAGTGGGATATGTTTCGATTTTTACCCTTAAAATGGCGTAGGTTCGAATCCTCTTGGTAGTATTTACAGAGAAATATTGAAAATAAAATATTTCCTCTCTTTCCTAACATTTCTTGTCGTTTTTCAAATTATAAAAAATTTTTTCAAATATTTTTTAGGCACAACGATTTATTCGTTTTATGATTGGCGGTGCCGTTTTATTAATATTTCTGTTGGTTGTCTCAGTCATTGCCATATTCTTTTGGATTCGACGTTCAAAGAATCAACTAAAAAAGAAACGTGAAACTTTTGAGGCTATGCGGAGGGATCGAGAACAGAGATATATGGACTTCCCTGCTAGAAAGTGACTTGGAATTTTCAAAAAATTACTGTTGGCCCACACTTAAGGATACACTCTTGAAGTTAAAAATCGTACCTTATATTGAGGTGTATACTAAATAGAGGGCATCGCTTAGGTATTGAGAAGCGAAACTGGCACACCACTTAACTATATTATCTTATCACTAATCACATCTCAATCTCTCTCAATTATCCCGTCTCCTATTATGAGGCGTATCTTAACCAGAGAGTATTGCTTAGGCAGAAGAAAGGTGAAGCTGACACATCCCTGAACCACATTATATTTATCACTGATCACATCCCTCTTTCCAAACTCTCTCAGTTATGTCTTTAGAAGGCCCTTTCCTACATTTTCTGACTCATTTTCACTTTTTTTTTACAAAAATAAAATCCAAAAATAAATTTTAAAAATAGAGAAGATCCATGGGAACTGGAAAGGCGAAACTTGATTATTTATGAAGAGAAAAAGCTTGGGGCAGGAGCATTTGGAGCTGTTTATCTGGGTAAATTGGTTGGTATTAGTCGTCTAAAGGCTGCAGGGAATAATTTAAGTATAGGTATGGAATTTTTAGATTTTTTAAAATTTAATTTTGGAATTTTTTAAGGCCTTTTGAGAGCTGAAAATGCACTTGTGGCAGTTAAAATGTTGCCAGGTGTTTATTTAAAATTTAGGGTTACTGTATCTTGAGCATTGACCTTGTTGAATTCTATCTAATATAACTAGCTAACAAAATAACAGACCCGAGCAAGTTTGGTATCATTCGATAGAGAATTAAATTAGCTACAAAATACTTTAAAATCAGAATTTTTTTGAAAATCAGAACAAAAAATTCTGAAGAAGAAACATTTGGGATCACGAAATTTAGAAGGATGCCAGTTCGTTTTTTGACCATAACTTTTTAGACAATTAACCTATCTGAGTGTACTTGTATCGTTCAGCACAGAATTAAATTAGCTACAAAAATACCTTAAAATTAGAATTTTTGAAAATCAGAACAAAAAAAGTTCTGATAAAAAACTTGCGGCAAATGAGCATTTCTCGTGAATGAAGGCTGTTTTTTGGCTATAACTTGCAAAATACTTCCCAGAAATGCTTGTTTTTTGTCATTTTGAAGCAACTTCTATGCTTCATCCAATAAATCATAAAGGACACAAAAGTTCATCCACATTGGACAAACACACCCTATTAAAATACATGGGACCTGACACCAATTAAATTCATTAACCTAATTTTTTTAAAAATTAGAATATGCCGATGATATATCCAAAAGTGAATTTCTACGTGAAATAGCTTTAATGAAAACTTTGGGCTATCACGAGAGATTAGTGAATATGTTAGCCTGTGTAATGCAATCAGAACCCTATTGTCTAGTTGTTGAATATTGCAGTGATGGGTGAGGGGAAATTTCTTAAAATTTTTTTAAAAATTTTTTAAAATTTTTTTGGAAGTTTAAAATTGATCAAAAATTATTTTTAAATAAATTTCAACCCAGACTTATCTTTTAAAATTCAAAAAAATTTTTTTCCTAGCGATTTACTCCATTTTCTCCGTATTCGTTGTAAATACATGCTTGAATTGGATGATGCCGGAATTAATTATTCCGACCCTGCTTGTGGGGCGGAATTTGATCATTCTATGATTATGACTGTAAAACAATTGTTAATGTTCTCTGTACAAATTAGTTATGGATTGGTAGAGATTTTTAAAAATTTAATGTTTAAATTAAATTAAATACGCGTAAAAATGCTTAAAATGAGGGCCTGACGAAGCCTGCGCAGACACTTATAAAAATTTCAAATTTGAACCTATAGTCACGAAATTCTGTAAAAACATTCAAAATACTGTTAACTAACATTAGTAAAAATTTCAAAATTTTTGTTTGAGTATTTTTAAAGTTATGGTCAAAGTTCTGGTTAGGTGGAATCATTCCTTGGGCTTAACAACGCCTGCGCGTTTGCCTGTAGAAATTAAAATTTTAAGCCTAGAAATATGAAATTTTGTACGGTTCTTCTCAATACCCTTATCTAATATTCCTAAAAATTTCAGATTTTTGGATTGTCTATTTAATAAGTTATGACAAATAAATGCTTAAAATTTAAGGAAAATGTCGATTTTTTGTTCATAACTTTTTAATTTTTGAACCAAAAATTCTAAATATTTAAGAGAATTAAGCTAGCATTGTCTACTATATCTTTGCAAAATTCGACGATTTTATGTTGATCTTAGTCCAGTTTATATGCGCCTAACTGATCGTTACTACGCTTAAATTTACCAAACTACCTATGTTTTTTGGTTAAGTGGATTAATTTTCTATTAAGCGCTTATTTTAGATAGGGGTAGGTTCGAATCCTTTTGCCCAAAATTAATTTTATTTTTACTCAAATTTAATTATTATAATTTGTTTTAAGGAATATTTAACGCAAAAAGGTTTTGTACACAGAGACGTAGCTGCTAGAAATATTCTTGTACACGACAAAACACATGCAAAAATAGGGGATTTTGGGCTTTGCCGGTTTATTTATGCGGATAGTTCGAATTATAAGGGGAGAGGTGGAAGACTGCCTATTAAATGGTAAATAGGAAAATTTTTGAAAAATTTTTGAAATTCAAAAAAAATTTTTCAAAGGATGTCCCCCGAGGCTATTCGACATTATGAATTTACTACTAGTTCTGATGTGTACGTTTTTTACCAAAAAATCTGTCCCAAAAATTTAAAATTTTTTTCTTCATCAGTTGGTCTTTTGGCATTCTCATGTTCGAAATAATCACTTTGGGAGGCACTCCATATCCTGGAATTCAGCCTGATGATATGCTCGCATTTTTGGAGTCGGGCCGTCGTATCGCTCAACCAGACAATTGTCCAGATGAATAGTTAGAAATTTTTAATTTAAAAAAATTTTTCCATCAACAAAGCATAGTGGAACCATACCCAGAACATAGAGGGAGGGATATTAGAGGGGAGTATTATTCCAATAACTAGGAATAGCTTCAGGGTTGTCAGGACGATTGACAATTCTTGGGGGTTTCCTTAACTTGATTCAGGGAGGTAATTAGTTGAGTGAATACGGTAGTTTCCAATGGATTATAATTCAGTCAACAAGTGTGGTGGAAAGGCAACCGATTTTGTTTTACTCTTCTCTCTTTAGGATCTATTCAAGAAAGATACCTAACAATGGAAGATAACTCCAAGATAGTTCCAAGGGTGAGCAGAATTTTGATTTTGTCATAATCTCCCTTTATTATAAGAGAATCCTTCCCGAAAACCCTCAGAATCTGTTTACTCAAAAGAAAATTCCCAAAATTTAAAGCTATAAAGTAATGTGTGCCTGTTGGACAGCAGATCCAAGAATGCGTTTAGACTTTGCTGCTATAAGGCAACAATTAGCCCTTCAATTAGAAACCGTTAGCGATGAATATTCTTATTTAAAATTGGATGCTTCTAAAGATTATTATAATGTTTCTTATGGGGAATTGAAAGAGCAACAAGGAGGGGAAGAGGTTGAGGGAGAGGAAGGGGAAGATGTGGAGGAGGTTGTAGAGGAGGAAGAAGGAGTGGTAGAGGAGATTAATAATATAGAGGAGATTGGTAAAATTAAGGAGGGAGAAGATAAGGAGGAGAATGAAGAGGATGATAATAGGAGAAGGAAGAAAAATGAGGAAAAAGATGAGGAAGAACGAAGAAATGGAAGAATACCAAACTAGAATAAAAATTAAAACGATAAAAACTTTTTTTTTGACAGTAGAATCTCTATCTATCCTACCTCTTTAGACCTTTCAAAGTAGAATAACAAAGGAATTGTGATATTTGTGAATGTGTGAAAAAATCAGAATATATGTCTTATCCCACCTCTAGGAACTATCTAGATAGTTTGGGATATCAGAAATTGGGTACCTCTTTTTTAGCTTTTCTTAAGTGAAAGCCTTCTTTAGGTACCTCCTCTTCCATTCTTCGGCTAAATTGCGGACTGGGTAACTAAATCGAGGACTGGGGGGGGGGGAGACCCCACTCTTCTTCCATGTAGATAATAAGGTCGACATTTCCTGTCGGAGACAGATTTTACGAAGAACGGGGGTTTAAAGGTACTATTAACTAGAGTAAGTCGAGTACCGAGTAATTGGGAAAAAACCGAGCTCGAGTAATCCGAGTTTGAAAACCCCGAGTTCGAGCTCGAGCTCAACTTTTTAGGCCGAGTTCGAGTTCGAGTAGTCGAGTAATCGAGTAATTTTTATAAAATTACTCTACTCATTATCAGTACTGGGTATTGGGCATTTGTTGGCAGTAATGCGGTAGATCATCATCCAAATCTCAGTTATTTTCGTTAATCCGTCTATATCCCTCTTAATCCGCCGAAATTCCATGATATGCACCAGAGATGGGTCGGAATTCCGATTTCCGACTTCGGATTTCCGACGTTTTTTTCCTTCCGATTTACGATTTCCGAAATTTTGGAAAAATTTTCGAGGATTTGTGCAGATTAAGGGGATATCGAGTGATAAGAGGAATGAGATGGATATCAAGGGATTAAGCGGGATTTGGGCCGATTATAGTGATAGGGAGTATTAGGAGCAAAATCTGGGAAATTCTGAAGATTAATGGGGATATCGTCGGATTAGGTATATTGTCGAAAGGTTGGCTTAAATTTTGAGGATTTCTGAAGGCCAAGTGAGGTGGGAACACCCAACAGAAGGCCAGATCCCTCGCTATTCCCTTAGATCCCTTGAAATATCCGGATATCACTAAAATCCAACTAACTTGATTCAATCCTCCGATATAAACAAATCTTCCTTTTTTAGCGCCGCAGGCGAAAATTTCAAGAATTTTGCTTGGCCAGAGACAGAATTTCTTCTTTTTTTAGCGCCGCAGGCGAAAATTTTAAGAAATCTGGATGACCAACTCACTAGTTTTTTCCGTTTTCAGCGCCGCAGGCGAAAATTTTGAGAATTTTGGAAGATCCTTAAGCTAAAAATCTTCCTTTTTGCGCCGCAGATAGGGGCATAAAAATACTCGGTTTTAACCGAGTACGTCGAGTAGGAAATTTCCGAGCTCGAGTAATCCGAGTATCATGATCCCGAGTTCCGAGTCGAGTAATTACGCAAAAAACCCGAGCGGTCGAGTCGAGTAACTCGAACTCGCTCGAACTCGACTTACTCTACTATTAACTGTGCGGGGACTGACGGGGCTCCTGCGGAGAGTCAAAGAGACCTCCTCCGTTCCCCCTCAGGAATTTCCTTCGTTGGGGACTTGGGTCAAATCCAAGTTAGAATTTGAGATATATATATAGGTGCGATAAATAGAGATTCTTCCATTGTTTTAACCAAATATTACCTCAAACGGGTTTTCTTCATTTAATCACCAAAAATTGAAATTAACAAACTATAAAAATCAAAAAATACAGTAAAAATCAACTACCAATCCCCTACAAAAATTTATTATACTAAAAAATTAGAATTTTTTAAAGCTTATTAAACATTCTAATTTTTCATTATTTTACCCCTATTTTTTTAAAAATAATTTTTTTAGACTCCTTTTTGTCACAAACTGATAAGACGCAAAATTGATTTAAATAATTTCAAAAAATATTAATTTTTTGATAAAAAAGGCAAACAAAAGGATTATAATTTCGTTTTTTGAGTGAATTAAAAATTTAAAAAAAACGTGGACATCATGAGGCAAAAAATAAATTTAGGTAGATTGCCCCTTTCTATACCTAATTATTGTCATTCATGTTCTAGGTCCTCCGAAACTCGCGAGCCTAAACCCGGTCTTTTTTTTTTGACCCGAACCCCGATCCGAAGAGAATTTTTAAATCCCGATCCGAAATCAGATGAATGTACAGTAAAGCAGCTGGGCTATATGTAGCTATTTCTCTCCTTTAGCTAGTGCAAAAGGTTATTCGGCGGCTGGGAGCGAACCAGCATCTTCAGTAGACCGGACTGATATGTTAGCCATTACACCACGCCGCCTACTGCTCAGCCTTAGGAAATTAATAGCTATATGCTTTACAGTACCCTGGAACTGGAACTGGAACACATCAGATGGATGTACCCGGGTTAAGAAATGAATTTTTCATTTTTGCTTGTTTATAAATCAAAATTTTATTGCCAATTCTTTTTGACAAATATTTTTGTTATCAAATTATTGACTAATAATATCATTTTTATTGTTCTTTAAATAAATTGCTTTTTGTAGGTATTTTTGAAATTTTGAGTTTTATTATTTTTTAAAGATATATTACCGTAAATGCTCCAAATTAAGCTTATCTCGATTTGAAGCAAATAAAAATATAAGCCCTCACAAGGGGACCTTCGAAAAATAGATGCCCACTCTCTAATAGAAGCCCCTATCTAATATAAGGGTAAATGTACAGCTTGCGGTCCATGAGCCGAAAATTTTGCAAAATGAAACATTTTTTGAAGCTTGCTGCAATCAACTCCTTACTTTCTCTCCTTTAGGTTTTCTTAGATTATCAATGATTCTTCTCTCCTAGATGGCCTCTCTCTAGGGTTGCCAGCTTGCTTGAATCGAAAACGGCAATCCTACTTCAAAGCGATCCATTGAAAAATAAAAGTCCAGGCTTTAATTAGAACATTTACAGTAGTTTAAGATTAAAAATGTTTGCCCTAGTTGACTTTGGGGTTTTTGGCATTTTTCTACTTCTTTCACTCTTTGTTGGTCTCTACCACGGAATTGGACGTTCCCTGTCTTCAAAATCAGAACAACAACACCAACAAAACTCGAAAACTGGGGATTTTCTAGATGGAGGCCGTCGCCTTCCAGTCTTCCCCGTTTGCCTCTCTTTATTAACTACTTTTGTTTCTGGCATTGGTTTGCTGGGAGTACCTGCCGAAATTTATACTAAAGGCTCTGGATTGTTTATTTATACAATGGCTGGAACTCTAGCCTTCCCAATTATTGGAATCTTCTTTATTCCGATTTTTTATAAAATTAAGGTAAATTAAAAAAAAATTTTTTTTTGATTAATTTAAAAGGAAATTTGCGGACAAAATTTGGAAACAATTGCAATAGAGCACATGTCTAAGGGTTTATGACCAGCTGGAATGGACTGGGCTACCCTAACTCTGAATCTGGCCCATCCACGAGGCCCAGTATTCCTCTATTTCGAGTGATATTTAGAGAGGGGGATTTTAGGGTTCTGGATCAGGGAAGTGATCTCATTCATCTCCCTGGCTTTCTTCAACCTACAATTAGCCTTTCCCCAAGGGATTCTTTTTGTAAACAAAATTTTGGAAACGTAAGGAATCGGAGACGGAACCGTCAATTTTTTGAATGTCCGCAAATGTCGATCAAATAAAATTTAAAAAAATTTAAATTTAGTGCCTCAATGCTTACGAATATTTTGAAATGAGGTTTAACAGCAGAACACTCAGAAGGATTGCAACACTCATTTTTACATTAAACACGCTCATATACATGGCTGTAATATTTTTAAAAATTGTATTTAGTGAGGTCCCTCTACTATTAAAAGATTTCAAGACTAGAGATGGACTCTGATTCTGTCTAACCTCTGCCTCGGTTTCGAATCCCTATTAAAATTTTAACATCGCCCCGAAAGATTCTGTAGAACTTCAACTCCGATATTCCCAACCCAAACATAGACTCAGAACTTTCTGAGACGGAAGGGTCGGATGTCCAACCCCAGCCTAAACGCTCAATTTTATAGACATCCAATATTGGATACACCCCAGTTTAAGATAGGCTATAGAAATTAGGGTTTAACCACTGGATGGGAGCTTTTATTCATCTCCAATAATTTTTCAAGGAAATTTCGAACAAATTTCAAGAGAACAAAATAAATTTTCTAGCCAAAGGGGGCATCTTATAGGGAGAGGTTTGACTCTCTATTAACTCCCATCTAACTCTTATAATCCAAAAAATAAAGGTAGTAATCTACGCCCCATCAATAGCCCTGTCTGGAGTAACCTCACTTCCATTATGGCCGTTTATACTCCTTGTAGGGACAGTTTCAACATTTTACACGGCTGCTGGTGGGATTAGAGCGGTTATTTGGTGAATAAAAATTTTAAAAAAATTTTTAAATCAAAAATAAATTAAGGACAGACACCCTCCAGGCATCTTTTATTTATCTGGGGCTTGGCATAATTATTGTTAAGGGAACAATTGAAGCAGGTCAGAGCTTACAGGCATAGTATAGTAATTAGAGAGCGAGATTTTCAAAAGACCTTGACCTTGATTTTAAATAAGGACCTTGACCAGATTCTTGACCTTGAGTCAAGGAAAATCAAGGAACGCTGAAAAATGCCTTGATCTGGACTCTGGATCCAGATCCAAATCGCTCTCTAATAGTAATTATCGAATAAATTTTTTTGAAGGATTATTTGAAAATTCTTTTGATTTTTTGAAATTTTTAAAAAAATTAAAAAAAAATTTTTCAGGAGGGTTTAGTCATGTTCTACAGATTAATAGGTTAACTGGCAGATTTGCGCAAGGATTTATTTTAAGTCCTTCAATTTTACAAGTAATCATATTTTTTCTTTGTTAACCTCTTATTTATCCAGTATGGCAACCTTTGGTTAGAAATTTTTGGAGGAATTACAAACTGGATTTGCATTTATGGCCTAAACCAAATGGCTATGCAAAGGGTGAGAGATTAAACAAAATATTTAAAATCTCTATGAAACCCCACCCTTGATAAATCGAAAATTATTGGGATAAACTAGGGACTCATTTCCATATACTGATCACCCTCCATTAGGGTCGGTCTGTTCTCCTACTCATCACAATCGCTCTATATCTAAATACTTTTACTCTCATGATATCACTCTTAATCCCCCAAATCCCCTGATGTTCCTCATAATCCCATAAACTGACACGACTAGAAACCCGATCCGTCTTTTTTCTCATCTCGAGGTCTAGGTCTCTCAATTTATCTCAATCTCTCACTTTTTCTAATAAAATCTTATAGCTGTTCCTAGAGGATAGAAAACTTTTATCTAGATATTTTTTTAGTATTGTTCAATGCCTTCATTAGGACATGCTCATCGAGTATTAAATTTAACAATTCCAGCTAATATAATTATACGTTAGTTTTGAATTTATCTCTCAAATAGAAAAATTATCAACAGAATTAATGATCACCTATATCGGATTTCTTATGGTCGCCTTCTTCCAAGGCTGTGACCCTGTGGCACTTAAGGAAGTTAAAACAATGGATCAATTGACTATTTTAATGGCCAATAGAATTTTTGGTAATTTAATTTGAAATAGATAAGAATTGGGACAAAATAAGTATAAATGCCCTCAGGCAATGTTTGTTATTATGGGCATAACTTTGCCTAATCTGATCCAATCACGACGATTCTAGTGTCATCGATGCAGCTCGATGAGACGCATCGAATGATATATAATATGTTGGTAATCTTTTTCAAATAGATAAGAAATGAGACAAAATAAAGATAAATGCCCTCAGGCAATATTTGTTATTATGTGTATAACATTGTCGAAAATTATCCAATCACAGCGATTCTAGTGTCATTCGATGCAGACCGATAAGACGCGTCGAATGATGAAAGTATGCAAATCTAAGATTAATTTTGGAGAGTTTAAATGCCCTCAGGCAATTTTCATCATTATGACCATAACTTTGTCCAATTTTTACCCAATCAAGGCGATTTTAGGTTCATTCGACGCATCTCGAAAAATCGGCGTCGAATGATATATAATTTGCTAAAAAAATTTTTAGCAAAATTTTTTTGAAAATTTTTAATGAGCAATACATTAAATTTATTCCATTATTTCCTCTCACACAAATAATTAAAAAAATATTTCAAAACCAAATTTCAATAAAATTTTATTTTTTCGAAAGAAGGCATTCCTGGACTTCCAGGACTCTTCTTGGCTACAATATTTTCTGCTACATTAAGTACAGCAAGTAGTGGGATTAATTCATTAACTGCCGTATTATGGGAAGATTTTTTAAAAGATTCAAAGTTTGGACAGAAATTAACAAATAATCAGACGTCTATACTGATGAAATTTATCTCGGTAGGTTAATACAGACTATTAAATTATCAATTAGAGAATTCTTTCTCTCAGCGCCTATTATTAGAGAGCAATTTTTAATAGAATATGGCTTCCTATAAGAGTGCCTTCCTATTAGAGAGCCCCCTACTATTAGAGAGTAGTACCCTTTTTGTTAGAAAATGCCTTCCTATTAGAGAGTGCCTTTTTATTAGAGAGCACTTTGATGATAAAAATTGACCTAGAATGCCCTCTCTATTGAGGGGACCTTTAATTAGAGAGAGACTCTCCATCAGGAGTACTTTTTAAAATAATTTTCTTCAGGTATTCTTCGGCATTCTAGCAACCTCAATGGCTTTTGCCTGTTCCAACTTTGGGGGAATCTTCCAAATAATACTAACAACACTGGGAGCAATCTCCGGCCCCCTAGTAGGGCTCTTCTTCCTCGGAATATTCTTCCCAAAAGCTAACAAATTTGGCGCCTTTATTGGCTTAACTATTGGAATATCTGTAATGATAATTCTCTGCATACTTTCTAACATAAATCAGCCTTATAAAAATTTTGTTATTACAACTGGGAATTTAAAAAATAATTTTACATCTGTTGGGTGTTTAAATTATGATGACGAAATGGAGAATTTAAAGAGGAATTTAAGGTGATTAGTTAAATAAATTAAATGTAATATACCTCCCGTTTTATAACCTATGGGGCATCTTCAGTTTACCGTTTCTCCCCTCTTCCAAATAATTAATTGAAGCAGTAATTATCATGTTGATTATTTGAGCATATACAGTATGGGTGCCTTCGGCATACCCATCACTGATATTGTTCGGCATATCAGTGATGGTTTCTTCGGATTTCGTTTCGAGGTTTTGTGTCGAAGTTTTTATTCTCGAGTTTCGGGTAACCTGACCCATCCCTGATACCACTACAGGCTATTTCTGACTAAATTTCTTTACAAAAATCTAAACGGATGTAAGTAATCCCTCATCGCTATAACCACACAACTATCGTCATTTAATTAAAAAATTATTTTAAATGAATTGGAATTTAAGGTATGAAGAATATTCAAAGCAAAACAATATCAATTTTCGCTATGGCAATCCAGAAAGTTTGTTGCTAAGTCGGCTATCTCCTTTTGCATATTCACTTTTAGTTTAGTATTTTTTAAATTAATTCTATTTTATCAACTCTCTCTATAAGCGACTTTTTTGTCAATCGTTTTCTCCCCTTTACTGATGTCCTTTTTAGCAGACTTAATAAAACTGGCCTTATGCTCCTCCTCCTCATGCTCCTCCTCGTCATGCTCCTCTTCCTCTCACCTCCTCATCCACCTCGACCTCCAAATCCCCCTCAAAAGTCATAAGCAGGGAACCCTTCGGATATCCGGGCTTTTTTGATCTAAATATCCAAATACGCCAGACCTGCTTCACGGTCCCATTTCCCTTTAGAAGTCCTTATACCTGGATATAATGCCACACCGGTTATTCCTTTGAGGGCCCTCAATCTGCTTCTAATCTATTTTTTATCTAAAATTTTAGCCCTACTTCTAGTCCTAATTATTGGTGTTACTTTCAGCCTACTTTTTAAAGAGAAAACAAGTCCAGAACAGAAATGGCTAGTTTAAAAAATTTAAAAATAAAATAATTTTTTCTTAAAGGCTCTCATTAGCCTGTACTTGGAAAGGTGTTAACCTCCCTTTACAAAATCAAAAATCGTTGGAATTCGAACAAAGCCAAAAATCGCTACTTTCGCATTCGAGAATAGAAGAATATGCTAATAAGGAAGAGAATGAAATACCGATTAATTTAAATAAAGTTTTGTAAAAAAAAAATTATTTTTTGGCTTAAGTTAATTTTTATATAAATCTGTGTTAAAATTCAACTTTAGGCAAAATTCAATTTGCCCGGCAAAATTTAATTAATTTTTAAAATCGAATTTTTTTTCTTTGGCTTCCGTAATCCTTCCGCAATCCTTGGGTTTCGTGTTCAGAATCTATGGCTATTGGCCAGATACTGTTTTAAATAGCACAGAATATGAGGAAGTAACCCAGCTCCCCATAAACCCAGCTCCACAATGGATGGTCCTAGACCCCACATTAAACCAAGTTTGGAAGGCCCCAGACAAAATGATTATAGGTCCTGATAAAAAACCTCTTGTGGAATCATAGCCAAATTAAAATCATATTTTTAAACTATGAATTGAATTTAGCCGGCCATACTTAAGTAGACAGGCCAAATTGAATAGGAACTTCAATTTTTCATTTTTTATCGGATTACAAATTTAAATTCTATTAAAAATACAAATTGTATAATATATGGCAATTTTATCGTATTTGGGCCTTTTAAAATCTGGACATTTTTTTCTTTCAATTAACGCAACTTCGTTCTTCATCTGGGAATTTAAATTCCTTGAAATAAAAATATTTTGGAAAACCAAAAAATTATTTACCATATTCATGGTACCCGCCTCAAACCATTTCTGAACTCTATCAGAACGTGTAATATATTCATCGGGGACACCTAAAGAAATTTTTAAAAATATTTTATCTAATGTTAAAAACGGTATAGCATCATCACTCACTTTTTCCAGGAATACCGATACAGTCCCGGTCATATTTGAAATATCCTGGGAACGGAGTAGAGAGGAGGCTTAACATCTATTATAGCCCCCTTTTAATTCTATTTAATTAACTCTTTCTATTAGAGACTCACTGACTCTCTCTTATCTTGAGAGAGGAGGGTTTTAATTCTATTTAGTCAACTCTCTACACAAGCGACTTTTCTATAAGAGACTCTCCCCGACTCTCTCTTATCTTGAGAGAGGAGGGTTTTAATTCTATTTAAGCAACTCTCTACACAAGCGACTTTTTAGGTTAATATTGCACCCACAATCCCCTATGGATGTCGGACTTCCGCTCGATTTTTAACGTTGTCCAGCTTATAGACAAAATTAGGGACAAGCTAGGAAGGTTTTTAAACTCGAATTCAAGTCCAATTCCTAGGCCAAATTTTATTTTAGGTCAAATTCGTTTAACCCACCTAAGTCGATTTTTCGTTGACATGGCTAAAATTTTGGAAAATATTTTTTAAATTAGAGAATCCCCTCAAAAATTACTTTAATTCCATCATTACAATCATGATATATTTTAAAATGAACATCCATTTTAGTAATTTGCCCAACCCCTCCCTGCATTTCAAAATTGCCGTTTTTGTCTGTTTTGACTGCAGCAAGTTGGTTATCACTTCCTTAAATTGTAAACAGGTGATTATGATGAAAAATCAGAAACAAAAATCAGAACAAGAGTTTTGTTGGGGAACCATAGGGAGGAGATAGGAAGCCTTAGGGGATGGTAAATGCTGAGAACCTTAGTCTTACTATTAATTAAGAGAAAGGCAAAGATTTAACCCTAGCAGACATCGATCCTTCGACCTTCTTGCAGTTAGCTAGGCAGCTTTCGATCGCTACGTACGGGTGCTCTACCGACAGAGCTACACCAGGGTCTGACTTTACCTTCATCATTTATTAGATCCTTAAACCCGAGCCCAACATGTTCTCCCTCTTCCTTACAATATCATAGTCATTATCAGGTTATTTTAGATAGAAAGATATTATATCAATAGTTAATTTAGGGCAATTATCCAGTCATTATAACAGAGAGAATGTCACAATATCCATTAATTAACCTACCAATATGTTTATTCCACAGCTTAATCTGTGTGTCCTTCAACGGTTGATTACCACACATTAAACGACCTCTAACTCCCACAGTTTGTTGACGAAATGCGTTGACGGAAATTATGGCGATTATTAAAAATAATAGAGGGATTAATGCAGAAGATTTTCCAAACATTTTTTAAATTGAATTTAATCTTAAATTGGGTGGATAGTTGAATTATTCTTCAGACGGGAAATCTTGGAAGTTGGGATTTTGAGAAAGTAGATTGGATGGGCATTGGATATATTGGATAAGAGGGATATATGGGAGAGATTCTGGTGTTTTTGGGATATCTCTGGGATATTTGGGAGATATTTAGGAGATCCCTGAGATATCTGAGGAATTTTAGGATAAAAGAAAGGTTTTGGATTTTTGGTCTAAGTGGGATAACTGAGAGATTTTTTTTTATTTTTGTGATCTGAAATTTTGCAGATACTTTTGTGATATCCGAGATAATAGAGAAATACTGTATTTTTTGTGATGTCTGGGACATGTGAGAATATTTTGAATTTAGGGTAAGTAGAATTTCAGAGATTGCGGATTTCTACAATAAGTGGGATATGAGAGAGATATTGTATTTTATGTCTGGGATACCAAAAAGATTTCTGATTCTTTAAAAAAAATTTTTTTTTTAAATCAGAATAAAATTAGAACACTTCAAACTATCAATTAAATTCAATAAAACACTCCGATTGAAAAATATATATTTTTAAAATGAAAGGATTAAAAATAAATTTTTATTGTTCAATTTATAAGAGGGAATTGAATGAAATGAATGAAATTGTTATTCCATTAAATATTTTTATTTATTTTTCTGATTCACACTAAAAGGGAAGGAATTTTCAGAAGCATTCAGAGAAGTTTACCAAGAAAAATAAAAGACAGCTGTCAAAAAATATATTAAGAAAATGTAAGGTCAACAAAAACAAATTTTCATTGATGAATCATTTTTATTTAAAAAATAAAAGTGCTTAAATTAAAATTATTTTTAGAACAGAAATAATTTAATTTATTGACCAGACAAGGGAATTATTTTATTTAATTATTCTGATTTTTTAATTCTATGTAGACAAATAAAATGTGAATTAAAAAATCAGAATTAATATCAGAATTAAAACAACGAGAAGAAAAAATTGAATCAGAATCGAATAAAAAATCAGAATATCAGAAAAAAATCAGAATAAAATTAAAATTAATAAAATCAGAATTAAGAAATGAGAATAAATCAGAATTAAAAAATCAGAAAAATAAAAGCAGAATAAATAAAATCAGAATTAATCAGAATTAAAAAATCAGAAAAAATAAAAACAAAAAACCAGAATTAAAAATCAAATATACAGAATAAAATCAGAATTGAGATTTATATACAGAATAAAATCAGAATTTTAATTTATTTGACAAAGTCCACAAGTTCTCGAACATTTCCAACGCATTTTTTTGTAAAATGGGTGTTTACAAAATCCTCTATTTTCCCAATGTAAACAGCTAAAAAATTAATAAAATAAATTTATTTATTAAATTATATACAGATCTCCTCTTTGATCTAAACAGTCATCCCTTCCACAGGTTGTTTGGCAATGCCTGAACTGAAAATTGTTTTTAAATTAAATATTTTTTGAGGGTATTTAAAAAAAAAATCAGAAGATCAGAATTAAACTAGAAAATCAGAATGAAAATCAGAAATAAATCAAAAATAATTTCAGAATTAGAATCAGAATTAAATCAGAATTAGAATCAGAATTACACCGCAAAGATCTGAAATAAATCAGAAATAAAATCAGAAATAATTTAAGAATTAGAATCAGAATTAAACCAAAAAATCAGAATCAAAATCAGAATTTAAATCAGAATTAATGTCAAAATTAAATCAGAATTAAATAATAAAAGTCAAAATTGACATATGTATAAAAATCAGAATAATTAAATCTGAATTATCAGAATCAAATCAGAAAAATCAGAATTTTATCAGAGTTCAAAAACAAAAATCAGAATTATACATTATTTTTCCAAACCTTTGCAATATTTTTCTATATGCGCGGTGATTGCAATACTGAGCTAACGACCGGCAATTTCTTGCTCTGTCGGGAGCAGGGGTGTCTTAAAATATTTTTATTAGGAACTTATTAACTAAGCCTACATTTAGAGAGGTGTAAGTCATCTTTTCTTTCCCCATTTTCTGGCAAGTGAATTTCAATTGAATCTTTTGGCAAAATTATTGGGCCGATTCTTGGAGCTTTATTTTCGTCCCTTAGATAAAATAAAAAATTTTTGGGAATTAATTTAGGTAATATGCTATTCTACGATATCATAATTATAGACAGAAAATCAGTTAAATCTCATTATTAGATATTCATAATATTATCAAAATATGAGTGGTTTTTAAAATTTTGTTTGTTCCGTGGAATATCATGGTATCACGTATAAGCCTCTGAATTTCGGGTATCGTGTTCAGTGAACCAGGTCCGTCCCTGTTTGCTTTGCCAATGGTGTCCCAGATAGATTATTAATGGAATCATTCTCAGAAAATTTTTTTCATCAATTCCACCCAATTTACCGAGAATTTTTATCACTCGTTCCAGGTAGAGGAGTTGTTTGCTTACTCCTCCAAGTTGATGTAGTCACTTTTGCTCTAACTGCAGTAATTAGTCTATTAGCCCCTCTCCGGGGTTCTTCTGCTTGTGATAGAGATAAAGGGTCTTGACTTTTGGTTAAAATGATCAAATGAAGGATTGAAAGAGTTAGGGGAAGGAAGAGCATTGGAAAAATTTCCAAAAAAATTTTTTTAAAGGAATTATTGAACAAGAATTGGAATATTATTTTTCGATTGTTTATTGAATTGAGAATGAGAAGATAAATAAAATAATAAATTTCTTCCAATATTTGCGCAGGCACGTATTTATTATTTACTTGTTTTATTTAATAATTACATATTTTTACAATTTATTATCATCATTGTAAATTAGAGCTGTTGGACCTAACTAACCAACTCCCTTATTTAAGCACTCTTCGTTATAAGGTTTACAATTTTATGAACTAGTGTACACCAGGGATAGGTTGGGTTACCGATACAGGAAACCCGGACCTTTTTCCACATGAAACCCCTAATGTGCCGCAGAGCTTTAATTTTGTTCAAAGTTACGAATCCGCTATGCCCTGGTATGATTTGATTCAACTGGTCGAGGAGCATCGAACAATACATCGAACCTAATACCAGTGCTAGGCTTTTGGCTCTGTTATCAATGTGATTTATGTAATTATGTTATTTATCCATGTTATTATGCCTTTTATGTTATTTATATTATCTATGTTATCAACGATTGTATAGATTATCTGATTTACGTTTGTATAGACACTCTCTTCCGATCTTCATTTTCTCTTAAAGTATTTGTGAGATTTCTTCTAACATCACTAGCCATAGACTTCTGAATTGATATTCTATTTTGTCCATTAACATTTTGTAGTTGACTGGAATCGAAGATTGTGACCATTGAGTGTTGCTTAACTCCGATCATTTGAAGAATTTTATTTTTAGTTTTGTATACAAGCTTGGAAAGTTCACACTTCAATCGCTCATTAGCCCAAAGCATTAGCCAGGCAGGCAAGGCAATTGTAGAAATGTCGTTTACCCAGGGGCCTGTAAAAATCAGAATTATTTTGGTTCTAAAGTGAAAGAATGAAATAAACCCACTCTGATTTAATACAGCATAATTGGTCATATTATAAGTTTCAGTGTCCAAATAAGGCTTTAACGGAGAAGATACGATATACCAGGTTATCTAAAAATTATTTGTATTTTTGATTATAATGTACCTTCGGGTACGTATAGAGCTATATTGACCATCTTGAGCCCTTACATGTTTATAAGGTTCGAACCTACATATAGGTATATTTTTGGTTTCTTAATGGGTTATATATCATTAGAAGAGTTACACCCCACCCCATTAAACTTTTGACCGTTTCGAGCCCCATCCCAAAATTTTTTGAAGGAACTAAGCCCTAATTTTTGTATTCTTGTAATTTTACCATAAAAATAGAGACAATTAGCTGTCCAATAAATGTCACTAACACAAATACAGTAATTCTACGTTCCACCAACAATTTATTAGCAGAAAGTTGAGGGCTATTTTGGGGAATATAATGCTTCCGTTTATAACATATTAAAGTATAAATATTCAAAATAATTGAAATCCCCATAAAAAGGAAGGATGCGAGTGTGGCAACTCCATTGTTGCTTGAATAGAAGGGTCCGAAAAGTTGCTGGCCTTTAATGAAGCCCTGAAACTAATGAATAATTATTGGGGATATCAGTGAATTTAAAATATGTTGGAATGTCGGTACGGAACCGATCCGAATCGACCAACTGAGGATTTCTCGCTTCGGTTCTTGTGTTCAATATTTCAGAAAACGAAATGAATTTCTCTTTAGGCCAAAAATTTTTCAAAAATAAAAAAAAATGTCAAAAATATTAACGTCTATAACTGTAAGTAAATCTGACTGTGCAACAGAGGTGGGGCGGAACAGTCAGAGTTGTCGGAAATCGGAGCTCAAAAGTTGGAACTCGGAAATCGGAATTCCGACCCACCTCTGGTGTGGAATCATTCCCATTTAATCGATACAAAATTTCAAGCATGCTCTTCCCTGAAAATTTTTGTTCCGGATATCAGAAGGATTTTTAATATATCCAAAGGATTTTTATAAAAAATCTAAATAATATACAATTAAATTAGTTCCAGTCAATGCTGCATAAGATAACATAAATCCATTAGACTTTACTTCTTTTAGATAAACTTTATATTGAAATATGTGAATTGTAACTATTAGAGGTGCCAAACAGGATAAAAGGATGGCTGCTATCATTCGAGGCTTTTTCCATATCTGAGAAATTTATATAAAGAATTTAATGAGATTATAAGAAAATTATAAAAACACTCATTATAGGGGTATTATACTGGCATTAAAAGAGCCTTCTTGCATTATAAGAACATAGTATATTTTAGATTCTAAGGACATTTTAATTATAAGGACATCCAATGAGGTCGTTGAAGGGATAATTCAATGGGGAAGGGGGGGGGGGAGGTTAATCCCAGAAACTGAAAAATTCGCAGTAGGTTCATTCTCTTCATGAAAAAATTCTAAAATTTTCACTCAAGTTCGTGAGAGCCTTGTTCGAGAGAGCGTTAGAGCCTTTCCGAGCCTTCGAGAGCGTGAGAGCCTTGATAATAATCCGTGAGAGTTGTTCGAGAGAGCTTGAGAGTCTCTTCGGTTCGGCTCATAACCGAAGCCCTAGGACAATTTAAAATTTGATAAATCGATGCCTTTTCATATTCCAATGGAAATAAAATCGAAGTAAGCCTGTTAATTATCAACAAAACGCCAATTAAATTTTCAACGTGAAATGGGTAGTAAATAAAAAAGTAAAAAGTTGCCAGTAGTAAATTAGGCATTTGCTGGTAGGTAGAAACAAACCAGCTGAATTTAAGAAATCTTTGGTTCAGATAAGAAAGGAAGAGGTTGATGAGACTCTGTAGGAGGTGAAAAAAATTTTTGAAAATTTTTTGGAAAATTTTGAAAATTTTTTTTGGAATTTTAAAAAATTTTTTAAAAATTTTTTAGAAATTTAGAAAATTTTTTTAAAAAATTTTTTTGAAATTTTTTATAAAATTTTTCAAAAAAAATTAATTTTTACAATAATAGCTCTAGAAGAGAATAGAACAAAAAAAGAAGATTTAAATTCCTTCCATTTTTTATATAAAATAATTAATTCAAAAATATAAAGTAAAGCAGAAGGTATTCCTATTATTCCAGCAATAATGTGTGGAATAGCTACATTTGTTGATAATATATTTAATAATGAATAAATAAATGGAGATAGAATAATTAATTCTGTTTGGTTAGTTGTTGGGGTTGAAGTATTCATTTTCTTATTTAAAAATCAGAATTTTAACTTAAAAAATAAAAACCATAATTTATAATTTTAAAATAAAAATAAGAATTTAAGAACAGAATTTACAATTATAATGTGTAAATCATAATTAGAAATAATAAAAATTCTGATTTTTAGAATCAGAATTTTCGTTTAAAAATTACAAATATACATATTTTACAAACCAGAACGTACAATTACAATTTAAAAATCAGAATTTAAAAATCAGATTTTACAAACAGAATTTAATTAAATTTGAAAACCAGAATTTTCATTCAAAAAATAAAAACCAGAATTTAAGATCAGAATTTACAATTACAATATGTATGTATGTGTATCAGAATTTTTAATAATAAAAATTCTGATTTTTAAATAAGAATTTAAAAATCAGAATTTTCGTTAAAAATTACAAATATATATTTTACAAACCAGAATTTACAATTCCAAAATAATAAAAATCAGAATTTAACATCAGAAAACCCAATAAAAATTAAAATCAGAATTTTCAATTTTCCCCCGGAAATAGACAAAAATACAGGTAGATATTAAAAGATAGATTAAATAAATTCACAAAAAAAAATAAAAATCAGAACTCACAAAAAAATCAGAATTTAAGCATTTAACTAATTATTTCCCTATATTTAAACAATTAAATTTTGTATTTTTTAAATTAAAATTAAACAAAGAATTAAACAAAAATAAACACATGCGTGTCATTCTTAATTCTATAACAAAACAATTTCTAAAAAATGTAAACAATAAATTTAGAATTAAAATTTTTTTGTGACTTAAAATATGTTTAAAAAGAAAACAATTGTTAGTCTATTGGAAATAATTTTTTGAACACAAAAAATTCTTTAAAAATAAAGCTAGGAGGTAGAGGGTTGTCAATCCGTTCTATATCTATTACTGTTGAAAGACCAGTCTGGAAAGAAGGGTCTGGTT
Organism: Meloidogyne luci; assembly: GCA_902706615.1. Taxonomy (NCBI): domain Eukaryota; kingdom Metazoa; phylum Nematoda; class Chromadorea; order Rhabditida; family Meloidogynidae; genus Meloidogyne; species Meloidogyne luci. The sequence goes on along the minus strand of CACSLI010000045.1, from coordinate 373,701 downwards.
AATTTCTAATTGGCTCGAAACACGATCAGAGGGAAATTTTAGAACTAAACCTAAACCCATCACGATTTTTTTCTTCAACCAAGCCATCCCTAACCCGAAGCTTAAAAAAATTTTTACAGCCCCGAAAGTGGTAAATTGAGACTGAAATTTTGGGGGAGGGGGGCTGAGACGAAAAAGCAAAACTTTAAATAAAAAAAATTTGTGCCTGAAGTTAACCCATTTCTTTAGAAAATATAATTTTTGTTTCTAATTAAGAATAATATTCCGAAAGTATAAATTTATTAAAAAAAAATTTTTTTAATATTTCTAATAAAAAGGCAAAGGTTTCCATTAAAACAAAAAACTGTCCCTGAAAAGACATTCGTCTTTTCTTGTTCATAATTTGATAAAATTTATTTAATAGTGACACGAGAAAGTTCAATTTTTTACCTAACGAAATTCTTATTCCTTTCCATTCTTTTTAAACATTTTTAAATAAAAAAAACTTCCTCGCGACAATTTGGTCACTACAAAAAAAAATATTGTTGTAAAAAAATTTTTAATGTTAAATTGCGTGATTTTTTTAATAAGCTTAAAATGAGCTAAAGAAATGTTTAATTATTATAATAGAGAAAATTTTAAAATTTTTTCATGTTCTTAAATTCAAAAAAAAAAATTTTTTTAATAGCGATAAAGCCTGATTAAATGATACGATCAAACATTTAATTTATTTAATATTTATTTCGAAAAAATATCAAATTGAAATAAAATAATCAAAAAAAATTTTATTATTTAAAAAAAAAATAAATTTTTTTTTAAAATTAAATAATTTCTCATTTTCGAAATGTTGTAAAGGCAGAACTATAAAAATCAAAAAATTAATTTAAAAAAAAATTTTTTTTTAACTCACGATTTTTGACCAAACACAGGCTTAACTCCTGTACTTGACGTTGGAGAACCACCAAATCTAAAATTTCAGAAAAAATTTTTTTCAAGCTTCTCAGAGTCAAACGTTACTAAAAAGATACAACAGAAAAATCAGAACCTTATAAGATAGGTGTATATTAAATAAAGAGGGCAATTGGAGGTATAATTTAGACTCCCTCCTTCAGTAACCAATCAAATTTTAACCAAACATATCTTAGAATGAGCGGTGTATCCAGTATAGAGAGTCTTTAAAAATGAGTTCTGACTGACTCTTATGAAGCTCTCTATGAAGGGCATGAATTACTTAAATAAAAAATTCCTAGCAATTTACCCTCCAAAAACTGATCCTCCTCCACCACCGCCTGAGTTATTTAACGAAGTACCTCCCCCAAATAGAGAAGGTTTTTGTTGTTCATTTTGTTGTTGTGCTTGACTTGCTAACTGGCCAAAAGCTGATGATTTTGAGGCAAAACTAGACAAAAAATAATTTAAAAAATATTTATTTAAAAGTTAACTCTCCAATTTTATCTCCAAAGGTCTCCTTTCTATAAAAAAGAAAAAATCTTCATTTTCAAAAAATGATAAATGGGCACGGGTACATAATGGTAAAAAATCAAATTAATTTAAAAAGGACGGTATTATTTTTGGTTTCTCAATATTTGACTGATCTCTTTGATCATTTATAATTTTATTAAGGAGAGAAAATTGGAGAGAGAAAAAAATTAAGTTTACGCAGAAAATCCAGTTGTTCCAATCCCTGTTGTTGAAGAACCACCACTTTTATTAATTCCACCACCAAACATAGAACATCCTCCTCCTCCACTTCCAGCACCGGAAGAGCCACCACTACTAGCAATACCACCACCAAAAGGACTATTCCAAACTGGGGCTGCTCCAAATACTGAAGGTTTTACGGGTGCAGAAGCAAAAGGAGAAGTACCAAAACCTGCAAAATGAAAACAAAATGTCTTATAATTGCTTCATGCTGTGGAAAATTCATTGGATATGAGATGGAATAGGACCATCATGGAAAGGGCCCAAACAGAAGCACAACCGAATGTGCCACCATCCAAACCGATGTCGGGTTATTTATTTTCCTTTATATTCCTTCTGCAAATGCGGACACAACAAATACAAAGTGGACACAAACAATTAACCGAATTGGGAACCAAAGCCGAGGAAACAGGCTAATAACCGACCCCAAATCCCCATATATTTGTGCCAATTTCAATAAAAAATAAATAAACACAAAACCTGAAGATCCAGAACTACCACCACCACCACCTCCTCCACTACTAATTGCTCCAAAAGATCCAAAAGCTCCACTATTATTTTGATTTGTATTGACAGAAGGACTGAAAGGAGACCTCCATGATTCACTTTGTGGAGACCCACTAAAAAGGCCGCCAGGTTTTGCTTGAATTGAACCAAAAGGATTTCGACTCGCATTGACTGGAGTTGATGTTGCACCCAAACCTCTTTGAAAAATAAAATTTTTTAAATTAATTTTTTAAAAATTTGCGGACATTTTTTGCGACTCATAAGTCAGGGTAGGAGAATTCTAAAAAAATCCCCGGATTCGACATCCTAAGCAAAGATTTTTGGATATCCAGACCATTTTTGGATATCCGGATCCTCCAACCCTATCAATAGTTGAAGGTTCTGAATGATAGTTTTTTAAATTGAAAATGTCCGCAAAAATGAGAAAATGTCCGCAAAATTAAGGAAATGTCCGCAAAAATGAGAAAATGTCCGCAAAAAATTTTTTTTGCAAAAATTACAAAAACACTTCAAACTTACCCCATATTAAAATTGAAATTAACACTAGATATACTAGACTGTTCTTGTGAAGTATTACTATTACTAATAACTGGTTGTGGTGCAACAATTATTTCATCTTCCATTCCTTCATCTCCTCCTCCAACACTAATTAATGGTTGTTGTTGTTCTTCTTTCAGTTTTTCTGTTTCCACAACTTTTTCCTTCTCCAAAAATAAATTTTCTTTTTGTTTTTCTTCTTCTTTTTCAGGCGGCGTTTTTTCTTTTACTTCATTTTCTTTTATTAATGCTGGTGGTGTTCTAGGTAAAAGAGTATCAACCTGTTTTGAAGGAATATTTTGGGTTGTGGTTGTTGCTGGAGTTAAAACTGTTGATGTAGGAATTGAAGTAGTTGAAGGTGTAGTTAATAATGTTGGTAAAAGATTTGGAGAAGTAGCTGTTGTAGTATCGGTAGAGGCTGAAATTGAAGAAAAAAGTTGCTTGGTAACTTGAAAATTTTTTTTTGGAGTTTGCGGAATTGCGGGGATATAAACGGATAGTACCAAAATAACCCATTGTGTAGAGCAGGGTCATATAGCCTATTGCCAAATTTTTGGCTTCTTTGGCTCAGTTTCTTCAACGTTTCACCCTCCACAAACCGAAAAGTTATAGGCCTACAAAGTTTTCGATGGTTGGAGCGATCCCCTCATTTTTCCTAATAAAGCGGATCTCGAGAAATTCTCAACACTTTCCAATTATATTTATCCAAAACTATCCCAGAAGAAAAAAATTTTTAAATAAAAAAAACCTTCTGTAACAACTTGTTTCTGTTGATTAAAAGTAAAATTTTCAGGTAAAGTAAATGAAGGTTCATCAACACTTTTTGTTGGTGTAGTAAAATCTTTAGAATATCCAACCAAATTTTTAGGCAAAGTTTCAATTGTCATTTTTGTTTGAGCATATGTAGATTTGGGTGTTTCTGGTGTTTTAATGATTGTTTGAGGCTTTTTTGGCGTCTTTGTTGGTGTCTTTTTAGCTTTAAAAAATAAAAAGAAATTAAAAAATTTGGCTGAACCGCGACTCGTCAAGGTCGGAAAAATTAAAAAATAACAACTTCAGGCTTAAACACACCCAGTTAATCCACAAAATTCAATTTTACACATGTTGGCCATTTAAAAAAATTTTTTAAGGACCTGAATTTTCGCTAATCGTTCGAGACAAAACAACATGAAAACTTTCTCAAACGACTTAATTTTTGTATAATCGACTTTTATAAGTCATGATAGGAAAAAGAGCATGAACCAGGAAACTTTCGGTGCATAAAGATTTTCTGGTTATCCTGAGCGTCCGTTCCTTTTTGACAATACATACTAAATCAAAAACTCCCCAAAATTTTATTGATATCGAGCTTTTTTTTGATTCTTTAACAAAAATAAACCTTTTTGAGGAGTTAAAGCCATAAAATCGGGTGATTGTACACCAATAGAAACTAATTGTTTTTTGAGTTTTAAACCTTCAAAAAGTGCATTTTTCAACTTTTGTTCATCAGTTTCCTCATTTTTTGACACTTTTTGATTATTTGCAACAGAAGATAGGGAAGGACGAATTGGTTGAATTTGACGAATGCCATTACCTTCCAAAGGTATTTTGTATAGATTGTGATTCTAAAATGGGCGAGAATTAAAAAAAAATTTTCTGATATTTTTGAAATATCGAACTTGCGGACAATTTTTGCGGACTTAATTGAAAATTTACAGAGTATTTATCAAGGACGTATACAGAGGGTGGATTTCAGGGAGCATAGTGAGAAATTTTAGAGTTTGCTTATCCGAAAACTGAAAGTTTTCAGATATACAATTTCAGTCTAATATCTAAAAACAAAAAACCCGAATTAGAAAAGTAAGAGAACTTTCAGAAAATAACACAAGGAACGTCCACAAAATTTTCTTTTAATATCTGCGGACGTATTATTATGTTAAAAAGCAAGATACAAAAAAAACAACATCAGAAAATAGAAATTTCAAGCCGTTAAAGATCCTTAAACACTTAAAAATACAATATAAAATAAACAAACCTCCATATAATTGAACAAATTTTGTCTAAAATTAGACGAATTATCAGTATTGGCCATCTTCACCTTCCCCTCTTTCCCATCTTCAAAAATGTTTAATTGCTCCAATTTAAGCACACAAAAAGAGGCAACATCTTCAGAATTTTTAAAAGGAAAAAGTTTGCTTGTCCCAGCCTTTACAGATTTTTTATTTAATTTTTTCGATTCTTGGAGTTCGTGTTGTGTTCGAATTTGTCGAATTCTTGTCTCCAATTTTGTGCACATTTTAGAAATATTATCGTTGGTACGGATTAGTTGGTGTTGTTCAAGTGGTGTTAGAACGTCGGTTTGAAGTGAAGATGATGAACTAAAGCTTTATAAATTTTAAAAATGAGAAAATATAATTTGTGGGAAAGTCCACAAAAAAATTTTTGCGGACGTCCGCAAAAAAATTTTTTTATTTCCGGACAAAAAATTTTGCGGACACATTTTTAAAAATTCTAAAAACTCCAAGAGCTTATTAGAGGATTTAAACTTTGGTTCCGTTTGGGAATTGCGTCCAGCGGCTTTTTGGGAGTCGAGACCCTCGTCCAAACTTTATATCAAATTTAAACAAACCTTTGTAACAAATTCCCATTAAATTCCAAATGTTTATCCAAAATGTCCAAATCATTTTTTGCACGTTGAAAATCGTTTAAAGACTTTTCGTAATGGTCTTCAAGGAGTTCAAGACGTTTATGCTAAAAATTAAAAATAAAATAACTAACGAAAATATTTGCGGACAAAATTTGCGGATTTTATCCAAATGCCCAAAAAATGCCAAAAAAACTAAAAATGCCTCACCATATCAAAAGAAGAACAAATCGGCCTTATTCCTTTCGTTTCCATTCCAGATCCGACACTCCATTCGGATAAACAAAGTTTTAATTGATTCAAGTTTTCAGAGCTCATTTTGATTGCATCACATAGATCACACAATTGACGACCTTTTTGACGAAGTCCATTAAGTAAATCATTGCAAACTGTGCCCAGTTTTTGTTTGTCAAAATTGTCTAAAATTATGGAGAAAATAGGAAAGTAAAAGAATAATTTTTAAAAGAATTTGTTGGAAAAAGATTGGATTTTTGAAATTGTGGATTTCAAAAAAAAAGCCTGGAGTAATTCTTGAAACCATTGAAAACCCAAGCCGGATCTGCCAAAAATTGCCTGTAGTCAAGTAATGACAAAGAAACTATCAAGAATTATTTAAACGGGAGGGGTGGATTAATTCGCCTTCCTGGGAACGGCGGCTAGGAGAAACGGAAGTCATAGATACTAGGTAGGGTTGGGGGTCCGGTCTAAAAGATCGAGTCCGGAATCAAATTTTGCCAAGAAAAAGACTAGCCGGGCCGGCACGATCAAATTTAAGCCCGAAAAATGACTCGAACGTCGGCCCGACTCGAAAACCCCAAATCTAATACTAGATAAAAACCTCAAAAAACAAAATAAAAACCTAAATCAGCTGAACGAATGCGTCTTTCAATATCACATCTAATAGGACACAATTGTGATTCTATCAATTTTGCATGTTCATTTCGAATTCTCGTATATTCAGCTATTGTAGCAAATAAAGAACGATCTAAAGCTTCAAGTTGTTGTTTCTCATCCTCATTAATAACATTCTGGTTTTGTTTGAATTGTTCGACTTCAGCCATATTTAATTGAAAATTTCTTCTAGAATTAAAAAAAATTAAAAAAAAATTCCGAAAAAACGAAATTTAAAAGCAAAAACAAAAATTCAAGCAGAAATATAAGGGAGCCTAACGTTAAAAATGAGAGAGTAAATTAGAGAAGCAGAGAAAAAATTAAAAGTTAATTTAAAACGTTTTGTTGCCATAATTTTATCGTCTCTTTTTATTTTGGACGTTTCATCACCGTCTCAATTAAATGTACTGTTTTTCTCTCATTTGGAGAGCCGTTCGAATTAACTGAAACAGTTAGTTTTTTGATCATAACTTTTATGCCAATAGATATTTTAATTTGATTTTTGGCAATCTTGTAGCAAATTTGCTGCCCCTTCTAATGTTATAAACATTATCGAGATTGGATAGATTATTTTAGAGTAAAAAATTTTGGAAGTAAGTTGCTTCTAGTTCTGTCATCTAAGCTGCTTGCTTTTGAAGCCTTATAACTTTTTAGCCAAAATTGCGATGATTGTTGTTCATATACCTTTCGAAAGCTAACAAATTCAAGATTTATTTAAAATTAGAATTGTATGATTTTAAAAGGAAGAAAAAAATTTATGACAGAAAAACTGTCTAAATATAAAATCTCAATTGCTAATCGTTTTTTAAAGACTATAAACGAGATAGAGGTTAGGAGTATCTAGTAAATTTAGAAAGTTTACATATATTAGCGAGTCTATTACCTGAGTAAATAAACCGAAACTAGGTGTTTATATCATATCACTACCAGCATATTGTAATAAATCGCTTGGTTAACCCTACATTTGCACCGTAAAAGTTAACCCCTACCTAGCTTTTAAAATACCGCACCCAACTAAGATTAAAATTTAATTAAAAAACAACAAATTTAACGGTAAATCGAGTACTATTTTCAATTTCAATGTATTTTACTTTTGCACTTTTCTAATAAATTTCCTGTAAATTCACATGATTGTCTTATTTTTAGCTTTTCCTGTTAAATTCACATGATTTCCCCTTTCCCTCTTCTTGCATCAGAATTGTATTTTTGCTGCACTTTTTAACTCCACAGTCGGCACAAGTCAAAAGACTAGGCAGGCATTAGCACTTTTGTTTTTTGCCGGCGATTTAGCCGATTAAAGGGATTGAGCGACTACAATTCAAGATCCATTAGATCACCATATATGGGTTGAAATTGAAAACAATGGAAGGAATAAGGATTAAAAGATAAGGAAATTTGAATAATTATTTGAATGTGCATCGTATGATGAATATTTTAAGAGAATCGAACAGAAACAGAGAAGCAAAAGTTCAGGGGAAAGAATCGAACCTTTGAGAGCTTGCTAGGCTTCGATTACACAATGCAAATGCATTATAATATAGAGAATGTGAATCCAGGTATGGCCACCGTTTTTTAACGAAAAAATTTATGACTGGAGTCGATGCCAAGATTTGGAAAAGGCTGGAGCCAAAGCAAAAAAGCCAATACCCAGCACTGGCACCTGGTAAACAACATTGTTTCCGTTTAAAATACTAACAAATGAAAAAAGATATGATCCGGAAAATAAAAAATTTTCCAGGTACCTAATGGATCTTCATTTAAAATTAAGACTAGATACTGCAATAAGACCTATCGAGCCCGGAAATTGAAAAACATTTCTTCCAGATACCTTATTTAAGTTATCGGACTAGAGACTGGCCATAGGGTTCACCTGTCAAGTACGTAAACTAGAAAATATCCTCCATAATTAAACCGGCCAGGAAGATCATTCGATTTCTTTGTTAAAAACACAATCGAGTACTCGATCTGCCGTTGTTTACTCTAAAAGGATATTTATCTATTTAATGCCCTTTCCACAAAAATTTTCGATGTAATGGGTCTACTCAATGGATTCTCGCCAAAAAATTATTTTCCCCCTCTCCCCTTTAATTTTTTCACGAGTTTGCCCTTTTATTTATTATTTAGACATATTCCCCACCTCTCACGAGTTTTTTTGCTAGACTTGTTTAAATTTTTATTTAAAAATAAATTTTAATAGACACAATGTCTTATAAAAAGACTGCCCAAAACATCCTTTAATAGCACTTTGTTTATTGCCCTTTTTAAATAATTAAATCCGATTAGGGCTAAAACGGTTAAAATCAATTTATTTTTTAAATTTAATTCTCGTTGGGTGGGCATAATTAATAGGATTACAATTAAAAATAAAAAAGAATTTAGAAAGAAATTTAGAAAAATTTTAGAAAAAATTTTCTGAAAATTTTTTAATATTCTTATAGCCTAGCCTTTTTTTTCAAATATTCCAATATTTTTTTTAAATTTAAGTAGCTCCTTATAATCTCTAAAATACACCCATTAAACCCCCTATTTATTAAAATTATTTACACGCTCTAAAAATTAATGGAGGGATAATTGAGAGATTGAGTGATATCTAGTGATATCCGGCAATTTGGAATACCTGAGAGATATTTTGTGACAATACATTATTATGGGATATCTTAGAGATTGGAATAACTAAGGACGATTGAAATACCGTATTTTCTCTAAAATAACCCCCCCCCCCTAAAATAACCCCCCTCTAGAGGTCGATCGAAAAAAATAACCCCGGGGGTTATTTTAGAGAAAATACGGTATTAAAAAAAATTTTTTTTCAGGTAACGAAGCCTTCGAATAATTTAATAAAATAAAAAAAAATTCTGAGGAAAAGTGGGAATGCAAAAATGCATGTAAAATTTTTGATTGTTGTAGCATTTGTTGCATTGTTCTGTTTTAATGAGATTAATGCTAAAACGAAAAAGGCAAAGAAGAAAGGTTCGTAATGCACCATATACAATCGGACCTTATTATAAGTACCCCATTAGGGCAGAAAAAATCGTCCTTTATAATGAGGTGTAATTTATATAGAGAGTATAATGTAGAGGCAACAGTTATCCATTCAAATTTCAAATAACGTATCTTAAATAGAGATGATCTAGCACTGAGGGATACCTTATAGTGAGGTATTGAGAGTATCTGAAAGTGAGGTCTTGGGGGTATCTTATAGCGAGGTCTACCTCTACTGATATTTATCAAATAAAATTAGTCAATTTTATTAATTAAAGATGCGCACCCAAAAAAGAAGGAACAAGATAAAATTAAAACAGCTGAGACCTTAAAATCTCCGGAAAAGGTAGAGGAAGCTACTAATGATAAATCCAACAAAAAACAACTTAAAAAACAAAAGAAAAACAAAAATAAAGAGAAAAAGATTGACTCAAGTAAAGGTAGGGTATTAATGTTTGTTAGGAAAAACAATTGTTTGCGAGCTCATACAAAAGTCAAACAAGCTACTAGAGCCATGAAATTTTGCTCAAATATGCCCAATAAGGTTAACTAGGCTCTCTAAAAATTTCAGAATTTCTGGTTTTGTAAATCAGAATTTTTGATCGGAAATCACAGAATTTTCGATGAAAGTTCCCATTTTTCTGATTTTTCACCCATAACTTATCAAATTCTGGTCCTAAAATTCTGAAATTTTCAGAAGATGTAGATGTACGTATTAAGGATATGCATGTGAAATTTTATGATTTTAGGTGCTTATTTGACTATCTTATAAGGTATCCTGTAAGCGTTATCTCGCTTATATAATCATTCCCTCTTAACAAAATTCTACTTAATATTAAATTTTTCAAATATTTTTTAGTTAAAAGTTCAATAGAAATCATGAAGGACCTGAAAGAGGTGGATAACAATAAAGAAATTGGATTAATGGAAAAAATAAAAACTGAAAGTGTAAAACCACCCTCTCCTAAAAAGAGTAATCTGACTCAGGAAGATATGGATCTATTAGGGAGACTTGATGTTAGCAAGCCGGCAATTGGAAAGCAACTCGAGAGAGCAGGTGATTTGAATACAAAATAGGTTCTGGTATTCCTACGCTAGAACTCCTATAATTAAATCAAGGCCGGACCGAACGAGCTCGAGTAATTGGCTCTGCAGCCGATCTTATTTTGTTAGGTTTAGACGCCTTTTGTAGGAACATAGCCGGATACATCACCCCCACACCGGATTAATTTTTCCTTATTATAGGAAGCATGTCACTGCCTCGTTCATTATCCCCAATCCAACAACAACCAAAACGTGCCTTTTCTTTGGACCACAAGGAGGATAATGAAACTCAGGATGATAGTGAGGGATCAACGGAAGATGATAGCAATAATTCGGCTATAGGAAATGAGGTAGTAGAGGAACAAAAACAAGACGAGGCAGTAGAGGAGCAGAATACTGTAGTTGAACAAAAACAAAGTAAAAATAACTGCCCCAGGGTTTCCGCACCAAAAATCGTCTGCAGTCTAGCTTCAACTGGGGTTCGTCCAGAAATGATGCAAGAAGCTACAAAGGAGTGTTCAGATAGTATTGTTGATAGTGGACATTTGAATGAAAAGGATGGAAAAGTTTATGTTGAAAATTATGAAGTTGAGATAATGAAGGGATTGAAAAATGTATGTCATTAATTTTTAATTCTAATTGTAAGGCACTCTCTAATAGAAAGGGACTTTCTATTAGCAAGGCACTCTCTAATTGAGAGGCACATTCTATTAGCAAGGCACTCTCTAATTGAGAGTCACTCTCTAATAACAAGGCGATCTCTATTAGCAAGTTACTCTCTAATAGCAAGACTCTCTCCAATAAAAAGGATTTGTTTAAAAACAAATTTACAGATTTATTCGTCTGTAAAATTCTCCAACGAAAAATCAGAAAAACTCCAAGGTTTGATCAACGCACAGATAAAAAATGCAGGTTTAACAAATAAAATACGAGGCAAAAAACAGAGTAAAGGGGTTCAAACGAGAATTGATCTAATTGAGGCAATCACTAAAAAACAGGTAGAATATATATACCGTATTTATTCTAATAGAATGGCTCCTCCAATAGACACTCTCTATTATCAAGACTCTCTAATTGTAAGGCAACCTTTTAACTGCAAGGCACCTATTATAACTGCCATAGACAAAACGCCATAATATGCCCAGTATTCAAAATACCCAATTTATAAAATTCCCGGGTACAAAATGTCCAATTCTAATAAGCTGAATTTTTAAAAAGCCAGTAGAAAAAATCATAAATAAAATTTCCAGAAATACGCTCAACAATATGATGGATTCATCTTGGACTTAACCGGCGGTTTCCAAAACTTTAGCGCCACATTTGCCGAATTTTTACAAGATTTTCTGTTAGCCTTGCATTCAGAGAAAGCTTCTGGAAAACCCCCAAAAAAGCAAAGACGAATTTTTGGTAATTTTAAAATAAATTGGGATCAAATGTCTCAAAAATAAAATTTTAAGCAATTCAATTGGATTCAGCTTCTAAAAATTTCCTTTCAACTAAAGAATCAGAAAAATTCTTGGCTAGTCTAAAATATGTTGATATTGTTTTTGTTTTGAACGATATTTCATTGGCAGACTGGTTAAAATCGAAAAATGGTACATGATTTACAAGCAGTCGAGCCTCGCTTTTAGATACCTCAAATACACCTCTATATAAGAGACTTCCCATAAAATTCGGTTGACCATTGGATGGGGGAGTTGCCTAAGCGCTACCTTCTATTTAATATACCCCTCATTATAAGGTAAGCGATACCCTCTATTTAGTATACCCCTCATTATAAGGCCTAAGCGATACCTTCTATTTAATATACCCCTCATTATAAGGTAAGCGATACCCTCTATTTAGTATACCCCTCATTATAAGGCCTAAGCGATACCTTCTATTTAATATACCCCTCATTATAAGGTAAGCGATACCCTCTATTTAGTATACCCCTCATTATAAGGCCTAAGCGATACCTTCTATTTAATATACCTCTCATTATAAGGTAAGATTTTTTCAGCTCCAAAAGGGGTCTCTAAAAGTGAGGTTTCTGGCCCCAAAACTTGAACTAAAAAATATAAATTTATAGTCGATTGTCAGAAGATAATCCTCAGATCTGTAGATGATGGAAAAGGATCTTGTAACAGACAAAGTGACAACGTTAACAATAATTTGCGAAGGAAGAGAGGTGCGCAAGAGAGTAGAAGAGTCAAGAGTGCTCCAGCAATTTTGGAACACATAAGGGAGAAAAAGCCCCCAAAATCTCACACAACATGGTTTGTTGAGAGTGGAGAAGACGAGGATGAGGAATATGGATATAATGTTGAGACAACTGCGCATTTTGATAATTATCCACCCAAGAAAAATCATCGTTATCCTATGAGAGGATCGAAGGGACCTCACTTCAATGCAGCCTTCAAAGGACAATATCCCTATAAACATCATCAATCACCACAATTTTATCACAAACAAAAAGTTGGCTATGGAGCCCCTTCTAAATGGCAACATAGTGTACATTTTGGATATGACGAGTATGGGTCAAACGGTTATGACTCAAATGAATTTGATTCAGAGGAGTATGAGCCCCCAATGGAGGGCAGAAACAAGAATAATTATCAGCACACCCAGAGAATAACGACAAAAATGACAATGAATATCAATAATCATCGAAAGGAAACTAACAAAAATGAAGCTAAACGTTCTCGAGGAACTGTCCGTTTTAATTTGGAAAATAATATAAATGTTGGGGAGGAAAAGGAAAATCAGAATGAAATAAAAGAAAAATCAGAAAAGGAAAAAATGAAGGATACAAAAGCAAAAGAAGTATCAGAACTAAAGGAAGTAAAACAAGAAAAGGAAGAGGTAAAGAAACAAGAAAAATCAGAAAAGCCAGAAAAAATTCTGGTTTGACAAGAAATATTAGAATAGGAATTGAAATTCTGATAAAAAAAATCAGAATTATGTAGGAGAAAATCAGAATTACTTAAAAAATTCAGAATTTTTTTAAATCAGAATTATGATTAATCAGAATATGGATAAGAAATTCTGATTTTAAAGAATCAGAACATGTTAGGAAAAATCAGAATTTTTTTTAAAATCAGAATTTTTTAATTCAGAATTTTTTAAAATCAAAATTCTGATTATTTTATTTCAGGTAAAACCAGTTGAAGTAAAAACAGAAAATAAAGATTCTGATAAAATTTCTGAAGTTAAAAAGGAGGTTGAAGAAGTGATAAAGCCTGTAGAAAAAATTAAAAAAGAGAATGAAAAGGATGAAGAAATTAAAAAAAATACTGGAGAAGAAAATAATAAAAATAAAATTAAAATAAATGTTCCAATGACGCAGGAAAAATTTGAAAAAAGTTTTGAATTTGATCCTGATGAAGGAATAGACTTGGTAGGGGTATTTGAAATTTCTTGGAGAAGAAAAATTTTCTTGGAAAATTTCAAGAATTTTTTTGAATTTTTTTGAAAAAAAATTTTGAAAATTTTTTTGAAAATTTCTTGAAATTTTTTTTGAAATTTTTTAAACATTTTTGAAATTTTCTCGAAATTTCTCAATTTTTTTTTTAATTTTCAAAAAGTTTTGGAAATCTTACTGGAAATTTTTTTATTAATCCTATCTTATAGGAAATCAACTATGCCTTAGAAAACTATGGGGGCGTCGCATTCCCCTTGATGAAATGGAAGTTTGAGGGTTATGGCTGTAAAATCACAACGAATACATCAATTACTATAGCAAATAAGGCAATTTCAAACCTCAATTGAAGGAATTACTTTAATAAAAATAAAAATTTTTTTCATTCTTTTTCCTTTTAGGGCTGCCTTGATTAATCCAAAACACCTCCTATATTTGGGGAGAAAATTGGGACAAATTGTCCCCTTTTAAGGATTAATAATTTTGTCATTTTTTGACTTATTTTTGGGGGTTTTCTATTTTTTCTATTAACTAACTAGTCATCATTTTCAAAAAACTCTTTTCCTTTTCAATTCTAAATCAGAATATTTGTACCAGAAAAATTAGAAAAAAACATGCAAAATATTTTTGAAGTAAAATTTTTTAAATTTTATTATTCAATTTAAAATTAAAATCTACATGTGGTTCGATGCGCTTCGTCGAGCTGCGTCGATTGATACTAAAATCGACTTGATTGGGCTTTATAGAAGAAAGTTATAAGTGATAAAGTTAAATATAGCCTGAGGGCATTTTTAAATAACTTAATTCAAAAACTCAATTTAAATCTAATTTTTGGTACAAATATTCTAAATGAAATATGCCTTAATTTAAAGGCAAATTCTTTAAATATGCTAATCTCTATCTTATCACACCCGCGATTTCTCGATTTAATAAGTTATTTTTCTATTATGATACATATCTAAACCTTTTCTCTTATTTTTTCGTTTTTGCATTCTGCAATTTCTTTCCAGAAGGCCTTTACCGTATATGATCAAATAATTACCCTGGGCATTATTGTTTCGATATCTTGCTGGAATTTAGGAAGAATAGGAGGTAATAAACATATTTGAGAGAGATGGTAATTACTCGAGCATATACGGTATCCATAACGGCGCAAGCCATAACTTTCTAGAAAATTTCTGGCCCTCATCAATTTTGGTACCAATTTCTTTAGCTCTATGAGAGGAATTGTTTAATACTAAATTTGGTAAGATTGGGAAATCTTGAAGCAGGTTATGGCTTTGCGCCGTTATGGCCGCGCGCCTACTCGGGCTGTACCCATGGTATCTTTCCTTCAAGTTCTTTTTTTTTCCCGATCGAGATTAAATCCTAACAGTTATCAGCTTTCATTTGACTGACTTTACTCTTTTCTGTCTTAAATAAAAATAAAATATTATTTCCAGTATAACACAAAATGTGCTGTAAATATTTAATTATACATAGTTTTAGGAATATTTTAAATATTAATTTATCATTTAAATTTGAATAAATTTGTTAAAATTATGTCTAGATTCTTTTGAGTTTATTGGGTTTTCTGATTGGATATTTTTTTCTTGGGTGTCGTAGATCAAGATTTTTTGGGATTTCTCGTATGATTTGCTTATGACTCTTCCAACTCTCTACATACTAATTGTAATTTTTACTGTCGTGCATTTTCTTTTGGGTCTAAAAATTCTGATTTTCTAAAATTTTCCTCGCATATTAAATTTCAAGGATTATTTACAAAAATTAAATTTTTTAATTTAATTTAAAAAAATTTTTTTAATTTAATTTAAAAAAATTTTTAAATTTATTTTTTAATTGTAAATATGTATTATTTTAATTTAACCACATAGGTATATTCTAAAAATAATTTTTAAAAAGAAAACGTGTGTAAATATCAACATTCTCAATATTAAAATTAAATAATTATTCAAATGTACATGTATGTACATACTACAATCAAACACACACACACAACATTGGAATGCGGCAGAATAAATTAACAAAAATTGTCAACAACTCGAGGAAAATTTAAGAAAAAAAAATTTTTTTTGTGTTTATTAAAAACCCGTTTTAATTAAATAAATTTTAAGTAAGTAAGAGAGAAAAGGACCTTAAGATCCCTAAAAAAATTAATTTGAAGGGTAAAAAGGGGCATTTTGAAAGTTGAAAGATTTATTGAATAAAAATAAATAATTTAAAAATTTTAAATTGAGAATATTTTTGGAAACAAAAAAATGTTTTTAAAAATAATTAATAAATTATTTCGGAAATAATTTTTTTAATTTCTCTGATTTTTAATTTTTTTAATTAAAATTTTGATTGAAAATTCTGATTAATATCTGATTAATTTGGTAAGAAATTCTGATTTGTATTTTTGTTTTTACTTTTAAAATTCTGGTTGTATTTTACAAAATTCTGATTTATATTTTATTTTTAACAAAGTCTGATTTGTGTTTCTCCTATATTTTTAATGAAATTCTGGTTTGTAATTGTACTTGTTTTATTAAAATTCTGATTTTAAATTCTGATTTTTGTGTTTTATTTTTACAAAATTCTGATTTGTATTTTTGTGTACTTTTGAGTTGTTTTAATAAAAATTCTGATTGAAAATTTTAATTCTGAAAAAAATTAAACTAGCTAACTAAACTTATTGAAACTTGAATTTTATTTTACAAACTTGGAGTTAAGTGCAAGCTTTTTTCCCCTCTAATGAGGCTACTAACAAATTCCATTCTAAATCTTTCTTATCTTTTTCTGGATTAAAAATGCAAACTCTATCTTTCTCAAATAATTTTTACAAATCTCCTTCATCATTTCTTATTGCACCGATCACGTCATACACAAATTCCAACAAAAACTATTCCCCCCTTTGGTTCGCCCAATATAGCTCTTGCGCAAATTCCTAGGTAAATATTAAAGATAGCCTTGTAAACGCCCAAAAAAAGGGAACGGGGAAAAGATGTTTAGTAAGTTTTAACTTTATGTGATTCAACGTTAACTCTGTTTTGCGCAATTCATTTTTAAATTTATTGTTGAATATGCGTAAATGAAGGGAGAGGGGATGATTAAGAAAAAGACTAAAAGAGTGGAACACATCAAGAAAAAAATTTTTTCCCCTAAACTTATGGCCGTAGACATAAATAAATAAATAAAATTAATAAAAATAGAAAAAGGGGGCGATAATTAAAAAATGTGAAAAAAAGTATGTAGAAGGAACTAAATTTATGTGAAGGAATGTAATTTTAACCACACGCCCCTTTATTAGAATTTAACTATAAAAGGAGGGAGAATGTAAGGAGAACATAATTTCCATAAATAAACTTTAAATAAATAAAGCTTTTAATTAAAAGTAATTTACAAACTTAAAAATAACAACAGAAAATAAATTTACAATTGTAATAAAAATAAACTTGAAAATACAACTTTACAAATTATATTTAAGTTTGTAATTAAAATAAACTTTAACAGCTTATTTTCCAATTTAACTACAAATTGTAAAATAAATCAACTTGTTTCAAGTTTGCGAAATAAATAAATAAAACTTAACAACAAGTTTGTAAAGAAAATAAACTTGTTTCAAGTTTGCAACTTAATTTCAAGTTTGCGAAAATAAATAAATAAACTTAACAACAAGCTTGCAACTTAACTTCAAGTCTGCAAGAAAAAATAAACTTGTTTCAAGTTTGCAACTTAACAACAAGCTTGTAAAATAAATAAACTTGCTTCAAGTCTGCAAGAATAAACTTCAAGTTTTAACAAAAACGACAACAAAAATGCTCAAAATCCAATTACAAAAAGCTTTACATTTTGCAAAATCAAAATTTACAATTACAACAAAAGGAGCAGATAAAAATTGTGCGGACAGGAAAAGCAGCAGAATGGCTATAATTTACCCAGTAGATGAACAATTAATTTCAAAAACAACAAAAAATTCAAAAAATCAAAGGTGTCAGAAGAAAAATAAAAAAGAAGAAAATGAGGAAGAAAATAAAAATATTTTTTACAGCAATTTTTTAATTTATCATTTAAATTGAATTGGAAATTTTTTAAAATTCTTTTCATCAAAAGTACAAAAAATAATTTTTTTTAAAGAAGGAACAGAGCATGTAGAAGATTTTTAAAAATTTTTATTATATTATTCCACCTCATTTTATTTTTTTTTAATTAATTTCGCAATTGTAAATATTTTTTAATTTATAAATTTAATTTAATATTTATTTTATTATTTGGGCTGTCAAGTTGGTTTTATAAAAGCACAAAATTATTAAAATTATTTTCAATCTATCTCCCAATTTTTGCAACTTTTTGAACAACACAATAGAATACTAATTATTACTGACTATTTTTGGGAATTTTAAAAATAAGGAAAAGCCAAACCCCACAATTTTTACTTAATAAGATTGGGTGGAATGAATAACAGGATAATTTATTTTTATGCTTTTTGGAAGGAATAGAAAGGCAGTAAAATTGTGCTTTTTACATTACATCATTAAAACCCCCCAAAAATTCTTTCTTCCCCCAAAAAATAATATTTTTAAATTTATTTTAAATTTTTATTCATTTTTTTATTAATTCACCCATTTTTTCTATTCTCTTTTTTAGTCACTTTTTTGGCCTTGCACTTTTACTCGCAACCTTCTCCCCTAAAAATCTTTTTTGGCACAAAAATGCTAGAATTTTTTGCCAAGGTTTGGTAAAATGGATGAATGCGCCTCTTTTCCCCAGGGATCCTGGAAAGGATAAAAGACGAAAAAAGTGAAATTGGACAGTTTTTTAGTTGCCCTAAAGGGGTGGTTGGGCGCGTTAAGCAGTAGGGTTGGCGCGCTTCTATAAAATGGGTAAAAGAGTGCCTAAAGTTGTGAAAATTTGCATAGAAATCCACAATACTGTTAGCTATCGTCACTACAAATTTCAGAATTTTTGGTTCACAATTTCAGAAGTTATGGCCAAAAAAGTCAGAAATTCCAGGAAAAACGTCGATTCTTAAGGAGTTTTTGCCTATAACATTTGAAATATTTAACCAAAAATTCTGAAATTTTTAGTGCTGTTAATTATCACTAGTAGAAACGTCTATACAAAATTTCAGAATATTTGATGGATTATTTCAGAAGTTATAGCTAAAATGTCAGAATTTCCAGGAAAAACGTTGATTCTTTAGGAGTTTTCGCCCATAAATTCTGAAATATTTATCCAAAAAATTTAAAACTTTTAGAGATGTTAGATAGCTCTATTAGTCATGTCCACAAGAAATTTCAGAATTTTAGACACCCCCTAGTTCAAGATATACTGTCGCCCGTCCTAGCAATCTTGCGCTTACCGACTATTAAACCCAACTTGAACGGGAATTTTGCCTTTTTTTTTTTATTTTTAATTTTTCCATTTTAATTTTCTGGCTTTTTTCCTGCCTTTGTTTTCCTAACCAAATGATAAATAAGAGGCATAGTAATAAGATGGTGCCTCAAAGATGGATTAAACCTTAGGGAATTAACTAGATAAACAATAACAATACTCCCAATAAAAAATTCTCTGCTCTTAAAAATTATAAAAAAATAAACAGAATGCCAAAAATGGTAAAAAACAACAGGAAATTTTCAATCCATCAAAGCCTTAGTGAATTTTTACAAAAAAATGTAAAAATTTGGGTTTATAAATATTTACCAGCTGCCTATTTCAAGTGTTCATTTCCCAAAATTATTTGAAAATTGACCTCTATTTTATAGACAGTCAGCTCTCTTTAGTAGCGACTTATAGGTTAAATTAGGTGGATCCGTCCCGTATTACCTTGACTCCGAACGCCGAACTTCTTTCTGGCTAAAACCCGACCACGAAGTCTCAACCCTTAAACTCCTGAGCTAATCCTTCCTAGAACAAGACAAAACAATGTAGATAGAATGAGAGCCTTCCTAAGCGAGACTCTCAAACAATAAACAACTTTTATATAAAAAAATTAATCCCAATTTAAACCTTAATCCTTTACAATTATTTTTTAGTTAATTTAAAATATAATATTAAATAATCTTATTATTAATAAAAATTCTTGATAATCTGAAACTTAAAAATGGCAAGTTTCCTTGAGCCATTCCTCTTAAATATTTTTTCCCTTAATTTTTAAGTGGTTCTATTTTTCCGGAAGTGGATTAGAACAACAGACAGGCAGTGGCCCCCGAAGGGAAAGCAGGAGTGGAAGTGGTGCTGGCCTTGAGAAGGGGGGAGAGGCTTCTGGGGCAGAACAACGAAAATCTACAGGGCATGCACAAATGGCACCGAGAAGGGAGAGTCGAAGTAAAGAAAGTATTTCTGGAACGGCTGCTCCAAAGCCAAGAAAGTAGGGGAATAAATTATGGAAATAAGTAGAGGTTGTTCGGAGGATCTCTGAGAGAATTTGGGAAAGACAGAACCACAGGAGGGAGAGACAGAACCACAGGAGGGAGGGAATTAAGGAAGAACATAGAGGAAGGACGGGAACTGAATTTTTATCAGGGAAAGGAGGGGCTTGGGGAGGGTCGGAGATTAAAGGGATTTTCATTCAAAAGTTCAAAAATTTTCTCTTTCAAGGATACACACGGTGTACCATTTCTGACCCATCCCTGATCTGGATCTTAAGGAGACAAGGGACTGGACTATAATGAGAAGCACCTAAAAATTAAATTTATCCCACTCAACAGGAGCGTAGCCTCAACCTCAGCAGCAGTAAACTCCTCAACTGTTCGGCACTCTACGACGGGGGGTCATAGATCTTCAAACTTTAGTAGTGATCTAATGTTCCAATCTTCTTCAACTTCTCTACTATCTAATGTACTTAGAGCATTAACTGTTAGGATATTACTTATGGTTAGTTCGGAAAATAAAAACCAAAAATCAGAATTTAAAAATCAGAACTTAAAAATCAAACTTAAAAATAGGAATTTAAAAATCAGAATTGAAAAGCAGAATTAAACATCAGAATTCTGATTTACCCTGTTTACAGCTTTTTAAACAATCGAGAATTAAGTGTGTTTAAAGAGCTGTAGTTGATTAATTTCAAATAAATCTTAAATTAAATAAAATTATTTTAAGTCTCATTCAATACTTTGTATATGGGCAGCAGCCGAATTAAGGGCAGATAACTCAATTTGGGCTTTTTCATTGATAGCTTTTTGTTTAATTGGTGAAGGCTTTTATGCAGTGATTGTTAGGGCTGGAGATGAGCCTAGATTGTACGTTTTTTTCGCTAGAATGTTTTTGAAACTTACTCTGATTAAAGTAATTACTAGCCTCTTTTTAAAATCGGTAAAAACGGCCAGAATTAAAGACAATCAGAATTAAAAATTGTCAAGAATTCTCGGAAATTGTTACTTAAAAATCGAAATTTAAATTCAGAATTCTGATTTACTCTGTTTACAGCCTTTCTAAACAATCGAGAATTACATGTGTTTAAAAAGCTGTCGTCAAAGACGGTCAGAATTAACGACAGTCAGAGTTCAAAATTGTTAAGGATTATCAGAAATTGTTACTAATCGTGTCTCCTATATTGAGTTTCATTATAAAGAGAGTCGCTTGAAAAATAAATTTTTTTTCAGATTTTCCTTCGCTGTTTCAATTTACCTGTCAGCTACGGTAGCAAAAATTAATAAATATTTTCCTAAAAAATATTTTTTAAATCAGATCCCTCCAATTTGGATAATGCTAAGCTCTCTATGTGATTACACACTCAATTCCCCCTCAATAAATTTGCCAAATAATTATTCTTCTCCACTTGTTTCCTTGGGATTACAACCAAATTTTCTTCCAAACGAAGGAATTATTCTACCCCAAATCTTGACTTACACGTTATTTTTGGTTTTAATTATTGCGAGATGGATGTTACCTAGATTTGAGTTAAATAGAGAAGAATTATCACAGATATTGCTTGCTTATATGGTGATTTTTTGATTAAATAAAGTGAGGAGGGTGAGGATAGGCAACGGGAAGTAGGATATAAGGCAAGGGAGGTATAGGGCAAGGTAGGGGAAGTATAGAATTCCGACCCCTTGGATAGGGAATACTTGGGGCAAGAATAATATACCTAAAGCTCTTGGCCACTTAAATTTAGAGGGAGGTGTTGAGCAAAATAAACCTGATTGCCTGTAAGAACCTATCATCCATTGTACGTACCTCTTTCCTTTGACCTGATCTTGGGTCAGTCCCCGACGTCGGAAGAACTTTTTCGAAGAACAGGGATATCGGTGAAGGAACTGTCGGGGATCAGGCTGGGGAGTCTCAGAGGCTTGAGAAGAGCCTACTTCCCTGACCTCAATAATTTTTAAAGCAAAAATTTTTTAAAGGCCATAACAACTGATATTCTCGAATTTGCCGGTCTATTAAATAGGTCTACAGCTTGTTCAGATTCTTCACTCAAAATGTCAATACTCAGTGCTTTTGCGCTTTCATTAATCCAATTTGCTTTCATATTGACAGCCAGCCGTTCTCGTAAAATGAGAATTGCTGTGGCTACTAAAATTTTGTTAAGTACAAATAGGCATGATTTTAGACAGGTGGGATTTTACGAAAATTTTTTGGTAAATTTTTAGGTGAAAATTTCAGGAAATTTTCATATAAAATTTTAAAAATTTAAAAAATTTTCAAAAAATTTTCAAAAAATTTCAAAATTTTTGAAAATTTTCAAAATTTTTGAAAAATTTCAAAATTTTTGAAAATTTTCAAGAAATTTTTACCGAAAAAATTTCTTGAAAATTTTTGTAAAAATTAATAAGTCTAATTTTCGTCCCCTAAAGGCATTTTTCGACTTGGACATTTGGTCGCTTCTAATATCCTTGGCATGCCAGGATTTACCCTTTTTAATTGTTCGCCTAATTGTTTTGGGCTGGCTTTGGGAGGCTGATTTTGCTTTAATTTTGTTTATTTCAAAAAATATTTTGATTATTCTTTTGGAGATTTACAGGTGTTTTTTTTAAAGTTAAAGTTTTTAGGGAAGGAGGGCTAGCTCATTCATTTGAAGTAAAAAGGGGTATAGTATGTATAATTCAACAGTGGGTGGGGAGGGATGCTAGATGAGTACCGTACACCTTCTCTTCTGAAGGGAAATAGGGATTTTACATATAGGGATGGAGGGCAAACATAGATTACTCCCACCTATTTTCAAGGTTCATTGGGGTTCAGTCATTTGAACCATTTCCGTTTTAAGACTCTTCCGATTTCCTACATACCAGTCAGTGATGGACTGTCCTCTCCGATGAATTTCGAATTCTTTGGCCCTTCCGTCTCCGTTTTCCGCTTTTTATTTTGTTCTGCTTTCTTCCGTATTAAGCATTTTAAAATGCGTCAGGGTCATCCCCAATAAAGCCGTACCGACATATCTCTGACGTGTCGGTTTATGTGTTATTTATTTTTATAAAGTCAAACAATCGTAAGGCCATTCATCCGAAAAATTTGAAGGTGTCGAGGTTTTTAGGAATGGACTTATATACTTCCCTCCATCTTCCCCCATTATTTTCAAAATTTTCAATTTAGAATTTATGTTCTAATAAATGATCGTTATCGTAACCCTGAGGTTAGTGCCAGATCATTGCTAGATGAAAAACGACAATCTATGGCTATACCACAACAAACTGGTAATACTAGAACGATTAGAACGGCAAAAGAGTCACAATAAAATTTAAAAAAATTTTTAAAAAATAATATTTTTTAATTTATTTTAGATTATGTGTGTACATAAATTTTTAAATAACAGTAAATAGAAAACATTCAATAAAGATAGATAAAGTCGGACTTACACTGAGAAACCTTTAGAATCTGTTTCGGCACACCCTTGGTGTATGCCACTTAGGCAGCTCTCCTAGCCATTATTTCCCATAAATTAATGCCCACCCCCAATTTTGTAACAGTCGAACTTCAACATAAGATACACCCAATACTAAATTACAAGGGGGCTAAGAGGTCTTCATTAACCCCAATTCAGTATTAGACTTTATTATAAGATACACCCAATATTAAAATTTATAGAGGGGCTGAGGAGAAGTCCTTATTAAATTTGGAAATGTATGGGCTATCTTTGAATTTGAGACCTCAATTTAGTAATAAACTTCATTATAAGGTAACTCAATATTAAAATTTACAAGGGGACTAAGGAGAAGTCTTCATTAAAACTTGGACAAGTATATTCCAAATAAATTCTAATTTAGGCGCCTATTCTGTACAGTAGATTCAGGAAACGAAACGCTTTTGATAAATCTTCTACATCCATCCGGCTTCTGAACAAATAATTTGTTTTGTTGACTCGAATCCCCCACAGCAATTGACTTTTTCTTTAGTCTAAAAAAGTGGTGAATATTCTCTTTAGCTTTGTTGAGGCTATAAGATATAGATTGATGCAATCGCTCATTAGCCCATAGCATAAGCCATGCAGGCAATGCAATTGTTGAAATGTCGTTTACCCATGGGCCTATAATTTTGGGAATATTAAATCTTGAAAAGTATGAAAAAATCAGAATTATTTCTGTTATGGTCCGCAATTCGCAAGTTCACGAACGGACAACTTATCCAGAGTACGTAGGCGAAGGTGGAATTGAGGCTGGATCAGATTCCCTGATACACGGATATACTAGAGTTTCCGCCTGACATTCTCTTTAAGTTTCCGCCTGACATCTTCTTTAATCTCCTGATATCCTTCTTAATCCCCTGACATCCTCTCTTTAATCCCCCGATATCCTCCTCAATCCTCTGACATCCTCCTTAAATATCCTGATATCCTCCTTAATTGACCATTTTCTGTTATAATGACACATATCCCAAGAAAGTAAGTAGGCGAAGACGGAATTGGAGCTGGCTTAGGCACTAAGAATAATAAAATCCCCAGAAATCCTCTTTAATCCCTAATCCTTCCGCCAAAGCTGTGAAAGCAGGCGAAGACGGTATTGTAGCTGGATTAGGTACCTAATAATAAAATCCCCTGGAATCCTCCTTACTCCCGAATCCCTCTGTCAAAGCTGTGATCTGACTGATCTCGCTTACTCACATAACCAAAATAAACACAATAGACCCACTCTGATTTTGCACGGCAAAGTTTATCAGGTTGTAAGTGTCTGTATTTACAAAGGGTTTCATGGCTGCTGAAGCACTAAACCAAGTGACCATAAATAGGGAGGCCATTAATTGCCCTAAAAATGTGACCAGCACATATACGGTAAGACGTCGCTCCATTTTTATTTTATTTTCGGAGTGTTTTTTGTTGTTTTTTTGAATTACAATATTATTTTTTCGTTTGAATAGAATTAAGGTGTAAATATTCAAAATTAATGAAATCCCCATGAAAAAGAAGGAAGTTAGTGCAGCGATTCCGTTGTTGTTTGAAAACACTCCGATCACTTTTGTGTAAGTGATTATCCCCTTAAAATTATTTTCTTTGAACTTTTGAAATTTTGGTTTTTTGGAAACTATAGATACTTTGTTATCCTGATTTTATGAATTTCGGGATTTCCATTTATTAAGTATCTATTAGTTCCTGGTGATGGATAGGATCCGAATGGATTATCCCAATTCATCCGGACCCCGTGTCCCAAATCTATTTTTCCTCAATCTCTGATATTCCGGCATCAGATCCGGCAAATCCGGCATCAGATCCGGAATTAATACGAAATCCAAATTGAGATTTCCTGCTCAGTAAAATATTTTTCTGGGCATTATTAATTATTGCACTTCAACTATACTACAAGATATCCATCGTATAAAATTGTATCTTATAATGAGAGGTATTTTAAACGAAATATCCAATTCTGGATATCTTATAGTGAGGTCCAACAGTATTCTTTAACCCCTCTAAACTCACACACGAATATCCAGAGGTCCTTGAAGAATAGGCTAGTGCCCAATTGTACTCATTCATCAAACTCAGATATGTAGTGTACTGTAAAATGTGATATGTAACTGTAAGTGGGGCCACACAACAAAATATTACAGCTGCCACAATTCGCTTTTTAGTCCAAATCTGTTGGGATTTTTAAATATTTTTTAATTAAAAATCCTCTCTTGCCTCCTCATATTCTATAGGAAAAGCTATAGCACTAAGTCTGTTGATTATCATAAAAATGCTGGCGAGGTCCTCGACGTGGAAAGGGTAATAGATGAAAAAGTAGAAGATTGAGAGAACTACAGTAGGCAATAGTTGGTAGATGGGTATGAACCAGCCAAATTTGAGAAATCGTTGATTTACATAGGAAAAGCAGAAATTTATGAGGCACTTAAATTAAAATTAATAATAATCATCTTCGGATAAATAAGAATGTGGAGAGTTAAGGGTCACCCCCCTAACTGCTTCAAATCACTAAGAGTGTATTCGAGATAGTCGTGTGAGTCTCTAACTGGAAACCAATCTCCTTATGTTAGTTAAGCGACCGAATCGCCCAGGAAATAGGAAAGGATTAAGTGGGACTCGATCTGAGGATTAAAAGGACTTGATCTTGATCTCTCCCCGATTAAAAGTAAATTTGTAGTGATAATCACTTTTCGGTCAATGTCAATTAAAAATGTGAAAATTTGAAGGTCACAGCCTGTCACAGCCAGTCATAGGTCACAGCTACCAATCACTAGGAGGGGTCCTTCTATGTTAGTAAAGCGGCCGAATCGCCCCAGAAAATAGCAAAGGATCGAATGAGACTTGATCTGGGAGCTCTCTCCGATGCAAGGTTGTTAACAATGCTAACCTTCTCACTACGATTGGGTGTTTTTAATTTGTCATGTCTCATACTTAGAGAAAACATGGCCGGCCTTCCATATATTTTGTGGAATAAATAGTAGTTTAATAGACTCAATAAATTTTCCTGGACCCCCTCTAAAAATTTTTTTGAAAAATTTAAATCTTTTACAATAATAGCTCTAAGAGAGAATAGAACAAAAAAAGAAGATTTAAATTCCTTCCATTTTTTATACAAAATAATTAATTCAAAAATATAAAGTAAAGCAGAAGGTATTCCTATTATTCCAGCAATAATGTGTGGAATAGCTACATTTGTTGATAATATATTTAATAATGAATAAATAAATGGAGATAGAATAATTAATTCTGTTTGGTTAGTTGTTGGGGTTGAAGTATTCATTTTCCTATTTAAAAATCAGAAATTTTTTTAAGCTTCATTTTGGTGGGCTTACCGTATTTACTCTAGTAAACCCCCAGTCTTTATTAATTCCCCAGTCTCTATTAATTCCCCACCCTGTGGATGGGTGAAACAATAATCCCCCTCTTTCTACCCCACTCTACTAATTCCCCACACTAGAAATGGGTTGAAACAATAATCCCCCTGGGGAATTACCAGAGTAGAAAAACCAGAGAGAAAAAATAATTCCCCCTGGGGAATTACCACTTCTATTATAGAAGGCTGTAAATATCGGCCTATATCTAAATCCAGACCTTGCCTGCAATATCAGGGCATTTTACAGGGTTCCTTGACTTTTGTAGACCTTTATTTTCCTTGACTTAAGGCCAATAACCTGGTTAAGGTCTTCAACAAAAAATTTAAGGTCAAGGTTTTTAAATTCCCTATCTTTAGGAAATTCGGGTGGGTTATACCTTCGGATTGGTTTATATATTAAAAGTGGGCTTCTAATAGAGCCGAGCTTATAAGAGCATATACGGTAAATTAATAATAATTAATATAGCCCCAAATATACACCTTTACCAACAAAATTTTTAAATATTTATTAAAATAATAGCTTTATATCTGATGTAACCTAGGCAAAAAATTAAAGGTTTATTAAAGCTTGGCTATCACGTAAATGTTAAAAACCTAAAATGCTTTCACCCTATAAAATATCAGCTTTTATTGTTGCCTCTCTCACTCAATAGGTTGGCACTCACTAAGTTGGCTCGCAACCTTAATAATTTGTATTATTCTAGTAATAATTGCGTGTATAAATTGCGTGTTCATTCAATTATTTTATTTTACAAATTTACATTTCTTAGAAACTTTTTCCTTTACAAACTTAAGTTTGCGAACCATAAAGTTTCAAGGTTCTAGTATTAACTTGTATTACTACTTTACATTTAAAGACAATAAAACTTGAGTTTTGTTTAATAAAGGTTAATAACCTTTTTTGATCTTATGGTACAGCCATTGTAGGCAATTTCCAAAAGTGTTTAGATGCTTGTATTTCCGTAAATGGGTAAAACTTTGAAAATCTTTTGTAATTTTCTAGTAACACACATTCTTTTGATTGTATGAGTGAATTTTTTTGGCAAAATTCCGCCTGATTAAATTTTTATGCCAAAAAGAGTGTGGGCAAGGATTTATTACGCACCCTGTATAGAGATAAAAAATAGTAGGATTAAAAGAATTTTAATAATTTTTAAGTCTGTATATTTTTTTTCCAATCGTAAAAATAAATCCTTCTTTAAAGCGAACACCAAATGAATATCTAAATAAAATTACTATTTGATTACGCCAAGGAAGCATGAAAGGAAGCATTGTACTACTAGCCTAAAAAATCGTCTGACGCTTTGCTTTTTAAATTAAATTTAAATATATTTTTGCACTGAAAAGATGGAGAAAACATTTCTTTTTTTACTTTTTCATTTTAATATTAAGAAAAAATATTTAAAAAAATTTTTTTTACAATAAAAATATTGATAAATACAGTTCAGACCAGAAACCTTTGGTTGCGCCAACATATAAATCTATTAAATAATGAAAAGCTACCTCCTTAAAATTTTTCACAGACAATTATTATAGTCTTATCAATCCATTTTAAAAATTTCATAATTTTATATCAACTTAGCCAAAAGTTATGGCCTAAAAACCTTGAAAAATTGACATTTATAAGCAAAATTCTGATTTTTTCCTTCAGAAATTCTGAAATTTGAAACCAAAAATTCTGAAATTTATAAGACTGATAAACAAAAGTATTGAAGACATTCCTGCAAAATTTCACAGTTCTAGGTACCCATCTTTCTATTTTATAGGCTCCCAAGCAACCCTTACTGCGCCCTAAACTCTACTAAGTATTTTTCATTGCTTTTTCCCCCATAAATAAAAAGCAAAATATCAAAAAATCTTCTTTTAAAAATATAAAATCCCCCTTGAGAGTATTTTCAGCTCCTTTCTATAATATTTCCATTTTTCTTGTCCGAAAAAAATAAAAAAAATTCAAGTCAAATATATCAATTCCTATTTTATCCATAAAAAAGTCAAAATTTGCCCTATTTTAATAAAAATGGACATAACGCCAAAAATTCAAAAAATAAAAAATTTTCAAAATTTGAACCTCTAAGAAATGAGAAATTTTCTAGAATGTCTATTTAACTCATTTGTGTAAGCTATAACCAAAATTTTTGAAAAAATTTCTAATAACAGTAATTGTCTCCGTAACCGTTTACTTTCACACCACGTTCTCCTCGCTGTGGCCTGTTTGCTTTATACGGTATTTGGAGCCTGGGTTTTTCGTTTGTTGGAAGGAGAGCATCTTAAAGGTGATTTTCTTTAAAGTTTGATTTATTTTCGAACACTATATCCATCCTTGGATTAATCCCTCTCCTTCGTCGATTAATTTAATTAGTCTCTATCGGCTCCAAAGAGAGACTTAAATCCGTTCCAAACACTCAAAGAAGGAAGGTAGACCCCTCTTTTGGTCCTTTTCCGTTATGACGTAACCCCCTAAATTAACGTTCAAAAGGTCATATATAGGGTAGAAAAAGGTGCTGAGTCGAACGGTACCACTCTTTTTTCCCGGATATATCTTGGACCCCCCTATATCTGTGGACCGAGATATAGGGCTTGAAATGGTCAGAAACCATAGGGAATAGTAAGCTCATTTTTGGGGTGAAAAATTCCATTTTTTGAATGATAGCGCTCTTTTTTCTTTCAAGTTCTGAATATTTAAATTCCTGATTTCTACAGTTCTGATGTCTAAATAAGACCTCCAACAATCCTAACACTTACATATCTGGGGCTGAACGATATTTGTCTGGGGGGGGGGGGATATTTGTCTGGGCTTTCACTACTATTCCTGCTTAGTATTATCCTAGGGATAGCATCAATATAAGGATTTTAAATTGAAAATGCTTCCAAATAAAAATTCCTTTCTAAATTTATTTTTACTCCCATTACAGAAACAAAATCAAAACATTTAAACTTGATAGACAAAAATTCAATTTTATATGCCGATGCTTTATGGAATTTAATAAATAATCCTCCTCAACGTTTAAATGGGGGAGAATTATCCGAAGAGGAATTAATTAAAGATATTTTAGAGGGTACTAGAGAACATTTTGAAAATTATGTGGATACTGTGTATAGTGCACACAAATCTGTTAGGCATGGATTTGAGGAGGTGAATATAATTAATAATTTTAAAAGTCGGAACCAGAGCTGCGTCGAAATAAAAAAATCTTCAAAATTCGGTAATCGAAAATCGAAATTTTTTAAAATGACTAAAAGAGTAGTTAAAAGAGATCAATGGCTTAATGGTAGTCTTAAGAAATATCAGTGATCGTAGGGATATAAGGATTAGGGGTTGACTAGAGACCAATTAAATCCGCACCCTAGATCACTTTAAATCCTTTATTCCTCCGATATTCTACTTACCCCTTGATACCCTTGATATCCCATCCTCCTATATCCCTCTTATTATTGTAAGGCAAATGGATTAATTGGAGGCTCGGGTGGAAAGTCAATGATAATATTATTTAGGTGGATTTGGGTAGATTAAGGGGGATATTATATGATATCAGGCGAAGAAGAGGGATATCAATGGTTACGCGGGATTTGGGCGGATTATAGTGGGATTTGGGTGGATTAAAGGGAATCTCGCGATCTTCTTATCCCTTATTTTTATCCCTCCATCTGTCTTAACCTTTTTTTGCGCCGGAGGCGAAAATTTTCAGAATTTTGAAGATCATTAAGCCATAAAGTTCCATTTTCAGCGCCGCAGGCGAAAATTTATAGAATTTTGAAAGATCCCTAAGCAAATTTCTTCCTTTTTCTGCGCCGCAGGCGAAAATTTTGAAAATTTTGAAAGACTAGAAGACAGATTTCTTCATTTTTCAGCGCCGCAGGAATAAAATCTTAAGAGAAAAGATAATGCAATTTTGCAAAAAAATCGAAAATCGAACGAAAATAGAAAAAACTAAAATTATCGAAATCGAAAATCGAAATTTTATGAAAAAATTCGAAATTCGGAAATCGAAAATCGAAATTTTATGAAAAAATTCGAAATTCGGAAATCGAAATTTTATGAAAAAATTCGAAATTCGGAAATCGAAAATCGAAATTTTATGAAAAAATTCGAAATTCGGAAATCGAAAGTCGAAAATGTGGTTCTTCTATCCATTAGCCAACCATATATAAAATTGAGGTGTATTTATTTACTCCTATCTAATAGTGAGGCTCGATAGTATAAAATAAAAAATTTCCTAATTAAGAACCCACCAACTTGGGACTTTAAAAACTCCCTCTTCTTCACAGCTACAATGCTAACTTCAATAGGTTATGGATATGTTTGTCCAACTACCTTTTATGGGAGGCTTTTTGGGGTGTTGTATTGTTTAATTGGTTAATAATTTGTAATTAATTTTTAAAATTTTATTTTAGGTATTCCTCTTACTTTGGTCAACGTTGCAAAGTAATTACGCTAACAGTCCGACCTCCCTATAAGATACCCCCAACACAGGATACACCTCTATTTAGGAGTCATTTTTTCAATCACGGTTGTTCACCTGTCCACAGAGTGGGGGAAGCCGTTCTGTGTAGTTCCCCCCCCCCCCCCCCCCCCCATAAGCCCCGCCCTAAATCACTCTCTCCCTTCCTTTTCTTAGAGTGAAAAAAGCTTTTCTTTTAGGAAGAGAAAGGAAAAGAACTTCATAAGAAAAGAAGAGTGTAGCGAAAGGGGCGGGGCTTAATGGGGGAAACTACACAAGTACTTGAAAAGCTGCCTAAGGGATACCTCCAATTTAACATAGGTATACCACATTATCCGATAGGATTTTTTCAAGCCCTAAAGGTAACTTATAGTGAGGTTTGACTACTTTTAATTACCATAATCCAATTTAAATTTTTCTTTAGCTTAGCCAAATTTTTTACTGAATTTGTTTTCTTCCTCCACTACAAATTTTGGGCTATTTGGGGAAATTTAAGAGACTTTTTTCGAAGTCGAGGCAATATACCTGGCCAAAATTCTAATGAAAATAGTGGTGAATTGATAGGAGAGAATGATGACGAACAGGTATGAGAAGAAAGCTATGATATCTTGCCGTTTATGGGCATTTTGTCGTTTTTGGGGTATTTTGTCGTTTTCGGGGAATTTTGTCGTTTAGGGGCATTTTGTCGTTTTTGGGAATATTTTGTCGTTTCTGAGTCATTTTGTCGTTTCTGGAATAATTTTTGGACAATATATTTTCCCTTTAACATTTTCAGAGTTTCTTGGAACGTGTCCGTCTTGTTCGCTTTCCACCATTTATTGCTTTTACCCTAGTTATAGCCTATGGCTTCTTAGCTGCTTTAATAATTCAAAAACAATACGAAATTAAATGGACATATTTAGAATCATTATATTTTACTTTTATTAGTATATTGACTGTTGGTAGGTTGAAAATTTAAAAAAAATTCCAAAAAAAATATTCTTTCCCTCAAGGTTTTGGCGATTACCGTCCCCATCCAGAAAATATGTTTCCCGTTCTGATTCTGGTTATTTGTGGTGTTATATTCACTACTATGTGTTAGTAATTTAATATTAGGTCAAAATTTCAAAACGTCAAAATAGGGGGTGTATTTTAGAAGGGGGGGGGGGCTTATTTTAGGGGGGGGGGGTATTTTAGAATGGGGAGGGGCTTATTTTAGAATGGGGAGGGGCTTATTTTAGAATGGGGAGGGGCTTATTTTAGAAGGGGGAGGGGCTTATTTTAGAATGGGGAGGGGCTTATTTTAGAATGGGGAGGGGCTTATTTTAGAAGGGGGAGGGGCTTATTTTAGAGGGGGGGGGGTATTTTAGAATGGGGAGGGGCTTATTTTAGAATGGGGAGGGGCTTATTTTAGAAGGGGGAGGGGCTTATTTTAGAAGGGGGAGGGGCTTATTTTAGAGGGGGGGGGGGGGGTATTTTAGAATGGGGAGGGGCTTATTTTAGAATGGGGAGGGGCTTATTTTAGAAGGGGGAGGGGCTTATTTTAGAGCGGAGGTGGTATTTTAGAAAGGGGGGGGGGGGGTATTTTAGAAGAGGGGGTGTAATTTAGGAGAAAATACTGCAATTGAAGTCTAATCGTTGTATACCAATTTTAGGTATGGATATTGTAGGACGAATGTATCTAAAAGAAATTCACTATTTGGGAAGAAAATTGCAATCAAATAACCCTTTCTATATGATAAGGGAGGCAAAAGCAAAGTAAATAATAAATTCAAAATTCAATTTAAAAAATTAAAATAGAAAACGACGTGTTGCAATGGCAAATTTATTGGCACAATTAGCTAAAGGAATGATCTTTGCCCATCGAAATTTTACAGAAATGCAAAGAAAAATTTCATTGAGAAAATTTTCTCGCCACAGAAGAACCTCTCATATTTGTGAGTTTGATCAGAATTTGATCTCTAGGGGCACTTTGGAACTCTAAAAAATTTCAAGTGCCTGATGGAACCTTTATGTTTGCCCGCCTGCCACCAGATCCACCTCATGAATGTCAAATTGTGTCAACATCAGCTTACAGTGTTAGATTAGCTTGGGCGCCAGCTTTCTCCTCTTCTGATGTCAAAGTTACTTACAATATACGTTATAGACAAAAGTAGGTATACTCAAATGACCTCAGTATAAGAGAGAAGATCGTCTAAAAAAGGAGCTCTTCAAACGCATGTAGATTTCTAGGTGTTAAAAAAGCTGCTTACAGAAGTTAAGTAAGCAGCTTTTCTAACACCTAGAAATCGACATGCGTTTACTGAGCTTCTTTTCACTTCTACACAGTTTGCGTAGATTACTGTAAATTCTCTCATTTCCAGATACGAAGAATTTGAAGAGGGAGAGGACAAAAATTCAAAAATTCGAGAATTGAAAGGAATACAAGTTTTTTTGAAAAAAAATTTTTAGAAAATTTTTTCGTAGAATTTTGCTGTAGAAATTATGAGCCTTCAATCATGCTCTTTATATGAATTTAGAATTACAGCAGTTTCAAAATATGGGGAGAGCAAGCCTGTTATTTTAGTTCAATATACTGGTGACTAATCTTACTGTATAATTGTCAAACCCCTTAAACTTTTACAGAACCCCAACTTAGTCCCCAACACATTTTGGCTACAAAATTGAGCCCAAATTCAATCGAATTGAGTTGGGAGCCGCCCTATAAAAGGGCTAATGATTTAAAGGTTTTAAAAATTTTTTTAAATAAAGAGAATTTTTTAAAGAATTATGTTGTCTACTGGACAGATAATTCAGAAGCACGTTTAAGTGAATGGCAGAAAATGAATGTTTATGGAAGGAGAGTTGTCTTTACCGAATTAAAATATGACTGGTTTTATCTGTTTTGCGCTGTAAATTTTTTCAGAAAATTTTTTGAAAAATCTTTTTAATTAATAGACGGCTTGTTTTAACAATGGAGAACGCTCGCCTCTGTCTAGGGCACTTTTTGCTAAAACTGATAAAATTGAATTTAATACTAAATGTAAGGAGATTTTAAATTTAAATTCTGATTTTTAATATTAATTCTGATTTGTAAAATTCTGATTTTTGAAATTCTGATTTTTAACTTCTGATTTTTTAATTCTGATTTGTGAATTCGAATTTTACTTCTGATTTTTAATATTAATTCTGATTTGTAAAATTCTGATTTTGAAATTCTGATTTTCAAGTTTCAAATTTAAATTCTGAAGAGGCACGATTTTCTGGTTTTATTTCTGATTCCTTACTCCTTTCTTTAATTCTGATTTTAAAATTCTGATTTCCTGTTTTGATTTTCGTGTAAATGTTCTGTTTTGAAATGTTCTGATTTCATTGTTTTAATTAATTTAATATAAAATTCTGATTCTGTTCTGGTTTAATTCTGATTTCTGAACTAATTTTTATTCTGATATTAAAACAATAATTATATATCCACAGGTGTTGGTCACTCCCGTACAATAGAAATTATGGAAGAAATAGCCAGAAAAGAGGAAGAAAGGGAAGCTAGTGAGACCACGCCATTATTAAAAAGGCGTGGTTGTACATCCTTTGCGATTTAATTTTAAAAAAATTTTGGCAAAAATTTTAAATTTTATAAGCTTTAAATAATCAAAAAAAGGTTGTTTTACTCATTGTCCACCAAAAATATTTTCATATCCAATTTTAAAAATATTATTTTAATTAATTATCAAAGGCGGGACAATGAGAAAACCCTTCAATTTATTTTTTTAAATCGAAATTTTTTTTTAAAAATATTTTTAAAATCCTCCACTTATTGGGTTTAACCATACACCCATGCTTTCATCTTTTTTATTCTCCTTCACATCTCTCTTGACTTTTTCAATCCTAACCCAGCTGATTAAACTTGCATTTTCTGAGTATTGTACTGTTTGTTTTGTGAATAGTTCTGATGGGAAATATTCCTGAAATTAGGTTGGAATTTACAAATTGTAAAAATTAAAATTGCAAACTTGAAATACGACTATCAAGTTTATTTTCTGATACTCTGATACTTGTACTTAAACTTGAAATTAAGTTGTAAATAAATTCTATTTTTACAATTGTAAAAATAAAAAAATAAGCTTAGTTTTAAGTAAACCTAAAGCTGAGGCTATAAACAAAGTTTTAATATTAAAATTGTAAAAATAAATAAATAAACTTACTACAATGTCCTCATTATTTTCTTCCTTTCGTATATCATTTCCTTCGCCTGTTTCAATGCTTAACAAATAACGGCCAAGGATTTTCTGCAGGAAAAATATTTTTTTTTAATCCAAAAAATTGTAAGAACACACCTCAACTTTCTCGCTAGGATTCTTCATTTCTTTAATTTTTTCTAACAAACCAATACCAATAATTACATCAAATAATGTGCTGATATTTTTCTCTTTGCCGGATATTTGTTCACCCAAAAATTGGAAAGCGCTTTCAATATCCTCATGCCAAGAGTGTCTAATCCGTCGATCTTGGTTATTATTAGCAAGGGTTAATGAATGACGGAAGCAGAAAGGATTGAGGGAAACCGACCAAATATTAGAATTTAGTCTCTAAAAATTTAATTTTGGGCGAAAAATTTTTAAGGTTTATTACGTTAGCCAATGTGTGAACATTAATACTGGGCTGATTTTCACTATTTCTCAAGTTGAAAACAAGTATAACCCAATTTGATCCAATCCCGTTTGATAAAAGATAACTGGCTAGAGTTGAAGTGAGCTTAAATGAAGAGAATTATTATAATTAAGTATTTTCCGGAATTTATTTTATTTTCCGGAAAGTAAAAAAATAACGACGTTAAAATAAACTTGTATGGCTTCCGGAATGATGGAGTATATTTTTCCGGAATTTATTCTATTATCCGGAAAGTGTAATAGAAAATACAAATTTACAATTTAATGTGTATAGCTTCCGGAATGAGGGGATATATTTTTCTGGAAATAATTTTTTATAAATATAATTTTAAGTATTTTCCGGATTGTATTATATTTAGTTAATACATCTGAATATTATTCTGTATTTCATTGGTACAGAATATTTTCCTGAAATAATAACTATATTTATTTTCTGGATTGCGATATATTGTATTTATCATCTCCCGGACAGTATGGATTTTAAGTATTTTCCGGTTTGCATTATATTTAGTTAATACATTATTTTCCGGAAACTTGTGTATTTTATTGGTATTGAATGTTTTCCGGAAATAGTAATATATTTATTTTCCGGATTGCAATATTATGTGATCATGCCCCGGACTGTATTATATTTAATAATTAGGTAATAGATATTATTTTTAGAAAATTATATTATATTGATGTATTACATTTTCCGGAAACTATATTTTTCCTTAATCTATTTTAGTATCTTCCGGATAGTTTCATTTACATACATTCTGGTTCTCATTCAAAGCCAAATCAAGCTTATTGTCCCATTCCTTCTGCTCTTCAGGCCACTTCTCTCCCAGCATTGTACCCAAATTTGGCATAAATTTTTCCTTTTTAGGAACCTTGCTTACTAACCAATGCACCTGCCTCCAATTTGCATTTTTCTTTAATTTTATTTTTAAATTTTAAAATTTATTCAATTCAATTTACTTGAATATAAACATTAACAGAGCTAGCCCAATGGATTTTAAATCCCCAAACGGTTCCATCTTTGCTTTTAAAATTAATTGATTTGAGCAATTGAATATATGCGGATGAAAAGCGATATTTAGTTGGATTGATACTATCAGAATTGGAATGTAGCGAATTATTTGATTTTTTGCCTAAAATATTTTTGAAAATATTATTTTGGATTCTAGTGATAATTTACTCAAATAATTGCCCCCCCCCCCCTCGAATAACCCGGGAAGGTATTTTCCTCAATTATTTAGCAACACTTACTGCTAGGTTCAGAGCAGGATTCTCTCAAATGTAAATAGCCGCCGGGCCTGAGCCATTTAATGGCATTAATCAAAAATTGAACAACTTCTTCATCCACTAAATACATCAAAAGCCAGTTGGTAAAAACTATATCAATACTTTAAAAATAATTTTAAAGGAAAAACCCAAATTAAAATAACCTCCCCTCTTCAAAATCTAATTTTACAGCATCACCAACTCTCCATTCAATGTTATTAAAGGCTACATTTCTTTCCCGATTTTTCTCGATAAAGCTAGCCTAGGAAATAATATTTTTATTTAAGTATAATAAAGTTTCCGGAAAGAATATAACATCCGGAAAATAAATATAGATTCCGGAAAATGTTTTCGGGAATATAAAAATACGGAAGGATTTTTATAAAAATCCTTCCGTATTTAAATCCGGAATAGAGAACAATTTTCCTGAATTATATATTTATGATACCTTCCGGAAAATGTACTTCCGGAAACTATAGTAAAATTCTAATAATACCCACTACAAAATCTGTCGAGACCACTTTTCTTGCCTTTTTAGCAAATTCTGTTGTAAATCTCCTAGAATATTAAATATTCACAAAAATTTTTTTACAGGATAACCAACCCAATACCCGCACCAATATCCACAACAAATTTATTTTTAAAAGAGGGCAACATTCCGATAATTTCTGCTCTAAAAATATTTAAAAATTTCAAAAATTTATTTTTGAAATTTATTTGCCTGTCAAGAGCTTCAAATTTATCAGCATCTGCATTTAAAAGCATGGATGTATTGTCAGCCCTATCGGAAAATTTGTCCCAAAAGGAGTGATAAATTTGCCTTTCTTTAAAGTTTGAAGTGAGTGAGGCCATAATAAAGCAAGAATATTAATTTAAAAAATATTTTTAAAATTATTCTAAAATAATTAATTAATTTAATTAAATTGGTAGGTATGTATAACCTGAGTAATTATTAAATATTATTAAGACAAAATTAGAGCTATAATTAAAGAAATTCCGGAAATTACAGCAATAAAAATAATCTCTCCGGAAACTATGAAATAACCGAAGAATCACACATTTACAGTTTTTGGAAATAATTTCCGGAATTTATTTAAATCAAGCACTTGTCAAAGACAAAAATTTAAAAAATAAATAAGAATCACGTTTAATAAATATAAACCATGTGAGAGTTTAGCACGCGAGAACTTCAAAATGTGATAGAAATGTCATTATTTTTATAATTTTCCTACTAATATTTTATTTTAAAATCATGCAAGTAAGGTTCTTGTGATATTAAATAATTTTTGTTTTTGGAGGAGAAATAAATTTAATTATTATTTTTATTAAAAAATACTAAATGGCCCCATTTAACTTTACAGTGACTAGAATTAATAAAAAGTGCTTAATTTTCTTATTACAGAAAAATAAATTTTATGATAAACTAATATAATAATTCAAGGAAATTTCTTTTTGGGAATTTTAAGGGGTAATTTATATTAAAATTTCCTTTTATTTTTTAAATTTTTTAGACTACACTAGAAAATATTTAATAAAAATAAAATTAGAGGCTGTCAACGATTTTAGTAGTCTATCCCAAATTTTTAATTTAATATCGTTGAAAACACAAATTATTATATTTAATGAAATAGCACAAGCTACATAATAATTTTATTAAATAAAATAATGAATTAAAATTCCGGAAAATATACAGACATACCTACATATAATGGTTATAAATCATGGAGGAATAAGTTTTCCTGAATATAATATCAGGAAATAGTATAGGTAGTATGTTTATTTTAATTCCGGAAAGTCATCAAATCCGGAAAATAAAATGAATATACAAAAAATTTTCCGGAAAGGTTTATATTTATTTTGGTTTCCGGAAAATTATATTTTCCGGAAATAATTAAAGATTATCCGGAAAATGAAAATATACAAACATCCGGAAAATATACAAACATCCGGAAAATATTATATAATTAATGACGATTATTTTAATTTTTAATGAAAATATTTAAAATTTAGAAACAAAAAAATTTAAAATTATTTCAATAAATTTAAAATACAATCAGGTAAATTTTTATTTACTATTTATCATTAAATTATTGTCTGTGAAATTAACAAATCAATTTCATCATTTCCCCCACGTCTTTCCAAATAATATTTAGTTGATGATGCAATTTAAGCGCTTTTTTCACTATAAGCTAATGTAATCAAATAAAAATATTGCATCATCCACTATCCTTTTAAAATAAAAATTATTTTTGTTATTCTACTTCATTTTTCTTTATTATTTTTATCAAGAAAAAATCCTTGATAATTTTTTCCAGGAAGTATTCTCTGGGGTGAGTAATTAGAATGAACTATAAAACTTTCCGGAAAAAGTTTAGAGTTCTAAATTTTCCGGAAACTAAAAAATAATTAAATTTAAGTTATCGAATTATTCAACCGGAAAATTGTTTAACCGGAAAATATAATAAATATAAATTATTTATACCTATATCATTTCCGGAAATATTAAAACCATCCGGAAAATATTCTATTTTATTTTACAACTTTCCGGAAACTTTAAGGTCTATTTATATTGTAGTATTACATACTAGAAATAAGCTTTTACTCGTATTTTCCGTAAAAAACTTTCCTGAGCGCTACAAGTTTTGTATTTTAAATACAAGCCTGCACTCTTTTTTATGTGCTATTTCTAGTGTTATTTAGCGTGTTTCTGGTATTTTTAAAATCTTCGAAAAATTAAAATATAGTCTGTGCCCAATTTATTTTTTCTTTTTTTTATTTCCAAACTACAATTTTATTTATATAAATATGTAGTATTATATCTCTCTTAATACTGACAGTTGTTTTAAACAGCAGAACGTGGCTTTATATTCCACTAGGTGAAAATTTAAAAATTTATTGCCACGTGAAATTCAATTTCAATTAATTTTAAAAAATTTTTTTACTAAATTTAAAATTCAAAACAGGTTTATTAATTTTTTATCTTTTCGCTGTACTCCCTAAATACATATTAAAGGAAAAAATTAAAAGGAAAAATTTCAAGGAGAAAATCACGAGATCGTTAATAAAGAATACTTGTCCCTAAATAAATTATTAAATTTATTAATTATTTCTTCTGCAAAAAATTTTT
The DNA here is from genome assembly GCA_902706615.1 of Meloidogyne luci. Classification (NCBI taxonomy): domain Eukaryota; kingdom Metazoa; phylum Nematoda; class Chromadorea; order Rhabditida; family Meloidogynidae; genus Meloidogyne; species Meloidogyne luci. The sequence goes on along the minus strand of CACSLI010000045.1, from coordinate 333,393 downwards.
TAAATTATTCCTCCTATATTTATGTCCTATTTTCTTAAAGAAAATTAATTTTTATATTTATTTTATTTTAATATTTTTAGCATCCTCCCCATTTTATTTTTTAGTAGATACTTAAAATAGCAGATTTATTTACACACTAGAAAAAGAGTATTAAATTGAGATTAATAGAAAATAAAAGAGAATAGTTGGAGCTGTCAGTTCCTTTTTATTTTATTTCCTCATAATTTTTATTTTATTTTACTGCTCTCTAGATTGGTTCTTTTGGGCGCGTTACCTTTCGACTGTGTTTGGACGCATGCCTATAAAATTTTCATTTTAGAACTTTGAGCTCTGAAATTTTCTACAAATATCTTTCATAACCTTATCTTGTTACTCTAAAAATTCCAGACTTTTCGGTTTTGTATCTCTCAAGTTATGATCAAAAATGTCACTTTTTCGAGGAAAAATGGCAATTTTGGGCATTCTTTTGATTATATCACGAGAAATAGTTAACCAAAAATTCTAAAATTTTTAGAGAAATTAGTTGACACTCTGAAATATATCTAAGCAAAATTTCAAGGCCAAAAATTCTGATCTTTAGTTCATTCATTAGCGAGCGCCCAAGCATTACCGACCACTACTTAAATATTCCTCTTTATTTCCCTCTTAAACAAATATAAAAATAAAATAAAAAGAAAAACAAACAGAAAAATAAAGAGAACAAAGACTAACTAAAATAAAATAGCTGAAACTAACGAAAATCCCTAAAGCCTTTAAAATAAAAAAACCGGACGTTAATCAAGTTGAAAAATAAAATTTTTTTCTTATTTTTTCCTTCGCTGTTAAAAAGCAAAAAATAGAAAAAATAAATTGGAATTAAATTTAAAATTAAAAAATTATTTCGTTGAAATAAGTGTCTTAATTAATTATTGTACCTTCATTTTTTATTTCACTCTTTTAAAGTATTTTTATCAATTTTATTAAATTTTAAGAATAAAAATTAAAAATCATGGGTTCACTGCAAATACAATTTTTATATTACCTTTTGTATATTTTATGTATAATATACATAAATATAATCCGGTAAATACAGAATAAGCCTAGTATTTTATTTTAAACCTTCCGGAAATTTTTTATTTATAGTTTATATTGATATAAATATACATTTTTCAGGAAAACCTTTCCGGAACTACAAGTCTATTTTAACTATAAAAATATTTTTATATATTTCCGGAAAACCTTTCCGGAAAGTTTGTGTTTTAGTATTACTTTTGTATTTTTATTGTTTTATTTTAATATTGTATTTTAATATTTCTATTTTTCCGGAAAACTTTTCCGTAATGCTACAAGCTTAACTTGCTTCTTTTTAAGGGCATTACTTTCAATAAAATTTAAAAATAGATTATATTTATTTATTAAAAAATGCTAATTGAAACCAACACCAAAATAGTCGACCCATCTTCCTCTTCCCCAACTTTAGAATTAAAACAGCTTCATATTACATCCGAAAATTCCAAAGTTAAATCTAACGGAGCATCAGACTTGCTTCAAACAAAATTGGAAGAAATTGTGGAAAATAATAAAATTGAAAATAAAATTGAAAATGCTTTTACTAATGGAAATCATATAGAAAATGCTAAAAAACGTAGAAATTTTTCTACAACCGCAATTCATGCCGGTATTGTTCCACAACGTTGGGACATGCATCAAGTACATTTTTTGAATTTTTATAAATTATTTAGTGGGTTATCTGGGTTGTATTCAGCCGCAAAAATTAATTTTCTCATCAAGAATTTCAAATTATTTTCAGGTTGTCCCCCCAATTTCTCTTTCGACGACTTACAGACAGCCTAATCCTGGAGAGCCGATTGGGCATGATTACTCTCGAGCTGGCAATCCTACCAGAGATGTTCTTGAAGAGACTATAGCAGCTTTGGAAGAGGGGAAATTCGGTAAGCGACAATTATTCTAGGGCTGTTTTTTACTCTCTTACAGTAAGAAATGAGAGAGTGAGGCAATGAAAACATCTCATAAATAATTTTAAAAAATTTCCAGCTCGTGTATTTGCTAGCGGATTGAGTGCCACATCTGCTATGGCAAATTGGATTAATACAGGAGAACACATAATTCTCTCAGACGATGGTTACGGAGGAACGCAACGACTCTTTCGCACTGTTAGTCAGGCAAAACATGGGGTGGAATTGAGCTTTGTTGATTTAACGAAACCGGAAGAGTTGAGAAAGGCTTTGAAATCGAATACTAGAGTGAGAAAAAAAAAATTTTTTTTTAATTTTTTTTTGAAATTTTGAAATTTTTTTTTGAATTTAAAAAAAATTTTTTAAATTTTTTAAAAATTTTTTTCTGAATTTTTAGAAATTTTTCTTTAACTTTTTAGATGGTTTGGTTTGAATCTCCTTCCAATCCTCTATTAAAAGTTGTTGATATTCGCTTAGTTGTTCAAATTGTAAAAGAATATGATCCGAACATTCTTGTTGTTGTTGATAATACGGTAACCTACCTATGTTTTTTACCCAAGTTTTTGATGACCACCCTTATTGGAAATTTTTTAAAAATTTTTTGAGGACCTAATCCTCATTTTCTTCCATTTTTAATTAAAATATCCAAATTTCTAGTTCATGTCCCCCTTCTTCCAAAAACCTCTCCTACTCGGAGCAGATGCTGTATTGCACTCCATAACTAAATATATTAATGGACATTCTGATGTTGTGATGGGTGTTCTTGTTACAAATAACAAAGAGCTTGATAAACATTTAAACTTTCAACAACTTGGTAGGTAATTAGGGTCATAATTAACTGTCAAGGGGAGTAGAATGTTAGGCCATACAGTTTGTAGAGCTGAAATAGACTCTTGGTGCTAGTTTCTTGGCCTTTGGGGTCAAGTTATTGTCTCTAGCCTATGAAAATAATGATTATTAAATTATCGCGCCAACTGAACTTTTTGAATTATGTGACTAAGATATGAGTGACTAATTATCTCTATCTCAGACACAGACAAAGAGAGACTACCTAAGCTATGTAGGTATCCTTAAATGCTTAGGATTAAGGTCTTTTAAAGCTTGCTCTAGGGTCCTTTGAAGTCTGAACTAGGGTCCTTTCAAGCTTGCACTAGGTCCTTTGAAACTTGCTCTAGGGTCCTCTAAAGCTTTCACTAGGGTCCTTTGAAACTTGCTCTGGGGCCCTCTAAGTCTTTCAAAACGACAAAAAATATGCCTGCCCCAGTAACTCTTTCAACATAATTTCAGCTGTCGGAGCAATACCTTCAGCCTTCGACACCTATTTGGTCATTAGAGGAATCAAAACTTTACATCTCAGAATGAAACAACACATGGAGAATGCTCTAACTATCGCTAGATGGTTAGAAGAAGATGCTCGAATCGAAAAAGTTTTGTATCCCGAATTGGAATCACATCCCCAGCATTTAATACACAAAAAACAGTCTAGTGGAATGTCCGGAATGATCTCCTTTTATTTACGTGGAGGTATTGAAGAATCGAGAATTTTTCTTTCTAACTTGAAGGTGTGCTTTTGCGTTTTATTAAGGTTTTTGTGGGTGCCTGCCTGTAGATTAGAGTCCTTAAATTGCCCCTCAGATAAACTAAAGGCTTGGTGTTAGACGCCGGGTCGGATCCGGCGCTTTTTCAGACAGCCTCTCGGGATTCCAAGTAAAATTTAATTTGACTCTCGTTATAACCAGGGTGTCCCTTTTGCCTTATTTACAGGGCATTTGCCGTATTTCACCTATCCTGGTTAGGGATAGGGGTTAGGGATATGCCTTTTCCCCCTATCCCGGTTATAGCATGACCCCAAGGGAATAGCCTATATTTGAAGTTGTAGCAGTTTAGATTTTGGTTCTCTTTGGTTAAGACTGCCAGAGGGTTACGAGAGTGAAGTATCACTTATCCCACTCTTCCCCCCCCCCTCCTATACTCCTCAAAGTATTGGGATCAAAACTGACTGATTACTTAATTATTTAAATAAATTATTCTCTCTCAGCTATTCCTGCTAGCTGAATCTTTGGGTGGCTATGAGTCGTTAGCAGAATTGCCCTCAGTAATGACACATGCTTCTGTCCCAGCTGATATAAGAAAAGAGCTTGGTATTGGAGACAATTTAATTCGTCTATCTGTTGGCTGTGAGGACAGTCAAGATTTAATTGATGACTTGGATCAGGCTTTGAGTGCTGCTATTGTTAGTAATTTTTATTTAGAATTGGGGAAATAATGAGCGCTTTTTGACTCTGGGATACGGACTAACATTAGGTGATACTAAGGATATGTTGCCCCAAAACAAGTGGAACGTTAGAAGGGCGTGCCTTTCAGCCCATAAGTAGGGTGAATGGAACATGGCAGTTAAACTAAGGTATTACCTCTATTAGAATACCCCTTCAAATCCAATGCCCCTCCTCTAATGTAATGAAGAGGGGTTCCTTTTGGAGGACGATTGAAGAATATTTCTTACCATGATCAAAAATAAAATTTTTTGAGCAAAATAAATATACATATGTATAAAATTAATTTTAGGGAAGAGGACACTGATGAAGACAAAACTCTGATCTTACCTTTCTACTATGTACTATTTAAATGGTATTTCCGGTGAATTCAATATGTTGATGTTTTTTGTTCTATTTTCAAGTACAATATTAGTATAATAGATGCTTTAATTATACATATATCTATCTATAATTTCCCATTTTTACTTGTACTTCTTTTTAAATTAAATAAATGAGTAAATGTACATATTTAAAAACTAAATAATTATTTTATTAATAAAGAAAGTGCCAGGAGTTCCCTTTTCTTAATTCCCTTTCCTCTCTTTCCTGTTGATTCTCGTTCTCCTTCCCCTCTCCGATTTTCGCCTTGTTCGACCTTCCATCTTTCATTTTTAAAGCGTTGATTTTACTCCTTAAGCTCCAGTTAATTCCTATCAACATTTTAGCTCAATCATTGAGAATCCTTAAGAGAGACTAAGCATCTTTCATTAATGCTTATCCTCTATAGAGGTTTTCTTCTTTACTCCCGGTTTTTACTGTCTACCGTTTCCCTTCTTTTAAAAAAATTTATTCAGTCTTGATAGTCTAGATTTTCAGAACAAGTTCCCTATTTAAGCATTTTAATCCTCTAAGGTAAGAAAAAAATTTTCTTCTCTTTAGCAATTAATCCTCCCCATTAATTGCTTATACTCTTTAAAAAATAAAAAAGAAAACTAGTGGCAGTCCATTTTCTTTTTGGACTTTTTGGGGGTTTCTTTAGACAAAAATCGATTTTGCTAACAAATGAATGAAAATTCCTTCCGTTTCTTTAATACATAAATTTTAAAATAAAAACAACAAAAAATAATTAAAATGGGTGGAATTGAGCTTGGCGGGTGTTTGCCTACACAAATACAGGTAAATGAAAAATTTTTGCATTTTAAATTTACAACGTATTAAATAAATGAATTTTCTATTTATTTAAATATAAAAGGAAAGAAAAGGTAGGAAATTGGGAGTTTGAATAAAGTTTAATTTTCTTAATTTTCTCATTTTATTTTTGGTTGTGTCGTGGCTGTAAGGTCACGCCAAAATTTTTTTGGAAATAATATAGTAACTTTATTCAGCATACCAGTAAAAGCTTACACCTAAAGATGAGCGCGGTTCTTGTTTCTATCGTGCCAACAAATGTCACTCAAACCTAGTTTTCCCCAATTTCCGTTCTAACAGTTGGAAGAAGCTTCCTCCTTTCCTTATTCTAAATTAACTGTTGAGAGAATAAGCCTGAGAGAGTACTTCGCAGAATTAATTAAGTTTTTTTGGCCTGTCAATCGATACACTAATTTTTAAATGCTTTTGACGGGTTTGCGGAAAGAGTCTGAGTGGGTTTTATATTATTTTCTTGTCATTATTTTTTCTTGGCTGTTTTCTTGTCATTTTTACAAAAAACATATCCCTATATTTAACTAAAATGGAGTTTTTTACGCGAGTTAGGAACAGAAATGTAAGTTGGGATATTTTGTCTCTTGAGAAATTATTTGGGAAAATATTAATAAAAAAATACACCTTTAATAGATGCCTTCAATAGCTCTGAATTTGGTGTTAGCAGAAACACGAATATTTAGCGGGGACTCGTTGAATGCAACTGTGAGTAATTTGAGGGAGATTAATTGGGTTACTGTAGAGGGAGAGATTAAATTTTAGCTTAAAGGTGTTGTTGGATTCGGCAGATCCTGACAATACATTAATTGAATTCTTTGCAGAAATTTTGGGTATTGGAAAAACTGGTTGGGTGAATATTAGAACTGATAAAATTTATGAAACTGAACATGTAAATTTATCAAAAATAATTTTTCTGTCCATGAGGATTTTTAAAAATCTTCAGGAATTTGTTCACATTGTGGTCCCTCTTTGTCAACGCAAAATTGTTTTAAACCCAGGGAGGCACAGATTTAATCTGAGGGTGAATATACCGGAAACGGCACCTAGCAGTTTAGAAAGTCAGTTTGGTTCTATTAGGTATAAATAAGGTTACAAATGGTTGGGAATGCTGAACATGTAAGTCAAGTTTTGCGAAACAAGTTGGGCCACTTAAGCCTAAATATTTTTTAAACATGTTAAATTCTACTTTCCTAGTGTTCCGCCCTAGAAATTTTCCCTTTCCTCGTTCTTGCCAAGTCCTATCTGGATCAAGTTCCTCAAGCTATTCTAAGGCATATTGACTATGAGGATGAAATCAACTTTACAGTATGCACTCTACCTTTTGGTGTTGTACGGTTAAGAATAGGGTTGCCGAGAACTGGATTTTGTGTTGGAGAAGTAAAATAATTATAGCGAAAAAATAGGAGGAAAAATTAATTTTAAAGGTAATCCGTGTGAGTATATCCGTTAGAAATGGCAGCAGAAAACAATTGAGGGAATGCTGCCTCCAGTTAGTCTTGAAAAGCCATTTTCTTGCTCAAAGCAGATATGAACAAGCTAATGATACTAAATTGGTTGAAACTTTGTTAGACTCCCATCAGATTGATAATATTAAAGGAAGAAGTGAGATTGTAAGTTTGCGCTTGTTTTTGTTTCAAGTTTAGAAATAAAAAAATAAACTTATTCAAGTTTATTTAAATAAAATTACAAACATTTTTATAAAGAAAAAAACTTGTTTTACAAATCAAGTTTTAATACACAAACCTGTTTAAGCGTTTATTTATCTTAAGTTTACAAATCAAGTTTATAAAACTTGTTCAAGTTTATTTAAAATTACAAACTTTTTTAACAGAAAATAAACTTGTTTTACAAGTTATCGCTTAAGTTTATTAATAAACTTGTTTTATAAACTTGAGTAAGTTTACAAAACAAGCGTTTATTCCAAGTTTACAAAATCAAGTTTATTAATAGAAAATAAACTTGGCAAGTTTATTAATCATAAAAATTGATTTGTAAACTAAGTTTATTTTTTACAAGTTTATTTTTAAGATTGTAAAACAAGTTTATATTTTGAAAAGAAAACTCTAATTGTAAACTTATTTAATTTAAAAAACTAGGATTGTAAAAACAAGTTTATTTTTACGATAAATTAATCAGTTTAATTCAGAACGCTGAGGAATGCCTTCTGCGAGTACCAGAACAAACAATTCCATCTATGCATTCTCCCATTATTTCGCTTTCTTATGTTCTTCGCTTTATAGGACTGCCTGGTATTGAAACAGAAATTCCTCTTGTTATAACCTCTCTTGGATATAAACATGCCATTGGGAAATAAATTTTTAAGAGGGAACTTATGCTTCTGCTTCTACTAGAATACGGCTATCAAATAAAATCAAAGCTTTTAACGGGTGCTTTTTAAAAAGAAAAATAAATTTTTTTGTGAAGGACTTAAAATTCCAAAATATTTCCCAGACATGTGCATGGATACGCATTTTGCTATCCGTATCCGGATATATCCGTGAGGTCAATATCCGTATTCGTTTGTATCCGTCTACCTTTTGAGTCATATCCATCCGCGGATTTGGAGCATCATATCCGTATACATCCGTATCCGTCCAATTTTCTGTTGTAAATTTAAATATAATTTGAGAGAAAAAAATTTAATTTAAATTTGCCTTGAATTTTTTTTTATTTTTTCCTATTTTTAATGACACCTTTTGTGGGAAATTTTATTTTAAAATCTGAATCACGCCTTTAAAAAAAAATTTTTTTTCTTAGTTTAAAATAAATAAAACAGTCACACTTTCATCTTAAACCAACAATGATTATTTATTGTTTTATTTTTCAATATTTGCACTTAAATATAGGAATAAATCATTAAATAAATTATTTAAAATAATCACCTTATAGCTATAAGTAGATTGGACTGGGAGCGTCGTATGAGAATCGAGATTGAGATCTCGAAAAAAATTTCGATAATGATAACCGAGATTTTTTATCGAACTCTCGTCTCTGCCCGGTCTCTAGTTATAAATCTAAGCTTTTGCAAACTTAAGTTTCCTTTTAAACTTGTTTGATTTCAAGTTTGCAAACTTCTTAAGTCTTCAGGGTATGGGTCTATGGGTCTTCAGAGAGATTTTTATTTTCATTCATCTTCAATCCTCATTCATCTTCTCCATTTTTTCCAATACTAATACCGGGAGTGTCAAAAAGTGCCTACTTTCGGGAGTACCGCTTAATACAAACCTTGCCTAACACTAGCTTAAACCTTGCCTACTAAAATAAGAAAAATTTAGCCCTATTCCTATAAGAAAACTAACTAAAATTCACTAGGATTCATCTTTATTTTCCCCAACCTTTTATTTTTTATCGAACCACAAAAATAGTCCCTCATCGGAAAAATAAATAACCTTCCTTGTTCCTTCCCATGATTTTCCGCCGTCATCTCAACCTATCAGTTGGGAAAACAGTTTTTTTGCTTGCTTAATTACCCCATTAATAGTACTAAATAAATATTTATTTATTTATAATGCTTGCCAATTAATTTTTCTTCTCTTCCATTTCCCTCTAATTTTATCATTTTTTATTTTTATTCCCTTAAAAAATAATAGGAAACCCCCCAAAAATCTAAAAAATTAAAAAATAAATTCCCTTAAAAAATGATGCTCTCGGATGCCAATTTCTTCGATTTAAAAGAGGAACAAGTTAAATTATTTAAACAAATTTATGGGCAAGATCAAAGACCAAATACCCCAATTTTACAACAATTAGTGGAGGCGACAGGGTTAAATATTCGAATTGTTCGCGCCTGGTTTCAAAATGAACGGAGGAAGGATAGAAAGTGTGTAGAAGGGATTTTGTGTTTTTTAGTTGAATTTTAATTTACTTTAAAATTTAAATTAGGAAGGTAGTGGAGGAACGACGACGACACGAAAAGGAGAGAAAAAGACAGCAGAAAAAGGTTTAAAAATTAATTAAGAAATGTTTTACAAATTAATAAAACAATTTGTAAAATAAAAAATTTGTTTTTAAAATACAAGAAAAATTAATAAACTTGTTTTACAATTATTAATTTAATTAAAACTTAGGATTACAAACTTAAAATTTCAAGTTTTATCAACTATCAGAAAATAAACTTGTTTTACAAACTTGAAACAAAAATATAAACAAACAAGTTGTAATTTCTCAATAAATAAACTTAAAAAAATAAACTTGTTTTTCAAATAAACTTTTTTGTTAAAACAAGTTTATTTTGTAACTAAAATTTATTTCAAGTTTGATTTGTAAACTTCAATTTTAATTAAATTATAATTGTAAAACAAGTTTATATTTACGGAGCAACTTTTTTAATTAACAAAAAAAATAAACTTGTTTTACAAACTTGAAACTTTTACTATTCTTTATTTAAATTTAGCTCTCCACTCAGAAAACTCCAAAAGAGGATTCTTCAAGTTCTGATTTAACAGAATCTGACAGTACCATCACTTCGGGTGATTGTTCCAGCAGTTCTTCAAATTCTTCAGAGGATAGTAGTGATGCCGATGACAACAAAAACATCAAAAATCCAAGCGCTACAACCGAACAAATTAAGCTAGTTGAGAAGAGTGTTTGTAGCACTAGTCAGCAACAACAAACATCAAAACAAAACCCTCAACAATACAAAAAGAATAGTAGTGGGTGTATTTATTGGTTTGTAGGGATATTGTAAATTTATTTTACAATCCTTTTGTAATTTTAGGGTTATTTTTATGGCTTGTTGTATTGCAGTTTTGTCACTAATTTTAATTTTGTATTTATGTTTACTGAATTTAAAATAAAAATTAATGAATTTAAGTTTTTTGTTCGGTGCAAAAGCAGAAATTAATTCGACCCTAGAACAACCATCAACGTGTAATAAATTTTGTGGTCAGCTATATTATTTTAAAATTATTTTATAATGTTTTAATTCTCTAAACTTGTTTTAATAGTTAGTACTTAACAAATAAGTTTGTAAATAAATAAATTTGTTTTACGAAGGAATAAAAACAGGCTAGACAAGTTGTAGTACAATTAAACTTGTTTTGCAAACTTGAAAATAAAAATAGAAACAAACAAGTTGTAATTTCTCAGTTAATAAACTTGAAAAATAAACTTGTTTCCCAAACAATTTTAATTTTATATTACAATCAAGTTTTACAAAAAACATATTGTAAAACAACACTTAAATAAACTTGGAAAAGTTTTACAATTTTGCATTTTTAAGAACAAACTTGAAAATAAATAAACTTTAATTAAATCTTTTAATATTTTATTTTTAACACAAATGGTCATCAACAACTTTTATTTACTTTTACACATTTTGTGTTATTTTCAGGTACTCACAATTCTTCAATATTATTATTATTATCAGCTGCTTTAAACGATTATTTACCTGATGATAAACAAAAAATAGTGATAACTCAACCATTTAGAGAAGGGTTTAAAGCCGATTATAATGAAAAAGATAATGGTACAAAGGTGATAGGAGTAAATAATTTTGATCGAATGAATCTAAAACTATTACGTTAGTTTTTTAATGGAAATATAATTAATGGAAATTAAACAATATTAAATTAGAAAAAATTAAACTTGTTTTACAAAAAGAAAAGAATAATAAACAGGGTAAAATTCAGTCATATCACTCGGAAACCGATTCGGGCAAATGATACTATGTATGTCTCCCCCTATGGTTTTTCGATTTCAGGGACCTTTTTCTCGGCCCATAGGTGAGTCCCGAAGCTAATTTTGGTGTCGTTCGAATAAGCTTGGCGAGATAATTCGAATGACATTTCATTTGTCTGAATCGGTTTCCGGGTGATGACTGAATTTTCCATAAACATTTTTTAAAGACGCAGTAAAAATAAACTTGATTTTAATAAAATGAAGATTACAAACTTGAAACTTGTTTTACAATAAATATTAAGCTTGTTTATAAACAAGTTTATTTTTACAAACTTAAGTTTGACTTAAGTTGAAAAACTTAAGTTTGACTAATTTTGTAAAACTTAAGATAAACTTAAGTTTTTTTAAACTTGTTAAGTTTACGAACTTAAAAATTTGTTTTTAAAGCCTGTTTTTAAAACTTGTTATTTTAGTTATCAAAACAAGTTTACAATTTGACACAATTAATCTATGCGAACTTGAAGAGACTTCAAACTTGCGTTTACAAGAAGAATGTACATCATTAGGTATAACTTGGCAACTACACTCATTTAAACTGTTAAATTGTAAAGGGATGTTTTTAATTGGAATTGAAGTTTAATTTGTAATTTATTTACAAATTGTAAATATCTTATTGTCTCTAATTTAAGCCCTGGGCTTCTATTTTTAAATATCCCTCATTGAGTGGGCTTTTACCTATTGGGCATGGGCTTCTATTGGAGATGGGCTTCTATTAGAGACAATACGGTAATAAAAAAATAGTCGAATGGATTGAGATACTTAAAATCGATGTCTATCGAATAACACTCTTCATTTTAAATTTTTTTTTAATTTTCTCTTAATTTTTTTTTCTTAATTTAATAAATTAATTGTTTAAATTTTCAAAATTAATTTAAAAAATATTTTTTATTAAAATTTTTGTTTGTGTCAAACACTCATAGGCAACAATTGTACTTTTTTAAATTTATTTCCCATTGTGTTGTAATAATAAAATATTTTTATTTATTTTAAAATATTTTTATTTATTTTATTATTTTTTCATTCAATAAATACTTAAATTTAAAATTTACGTTTTAAATTTAATAAATAAAAATATTTTTTGAGGGAAGTAAATTTTGAGTGTTTTTAATTTTAAAATTATTAAAAAAATATCTTTATAATTTAAGTGAGTAAAAACTCAGACAATGGCCCAAATTTTAGGATGATGTATCCATAATGGATTGAAATATCTACTGGTGGAATATCCACTATAACCTTTACGTTTTAAATTTAATAACTAAAAATATTTTACAATCACAATTTAGTTCTCTATAATTCTCTAAATTACCTGGAAATTAATTCCTGCAATCTATCCTTAAGTTATAAGCAAAATTTCTCAAAAAAAGTTGCGACCTGGAGCAATAATTTTTCTCACGTTCCTTTAACCTTATCTCAAAGTAGAATTGGAAAGATTCTAAAAGATTTTTATATTTTATTCTCAATTTAGTTCTCTATAATTCTCTAAATTACCTGGAAATTTAAAGAGTTTTGTATTAGGAGTTGCCTAAAGATCGAAAGAAATTTTTAAAAATTTTCATTAGGCCATAAATAGAGGTTAACCTAATTAGAGTTTAATACATAATAAACAACAAATCCAGTTTCTATGAAATTTTCTCTCCTAACTTTATTTTTTCTTCTAAATTTTTTCCTAATTATCTCTTAATTTTCTCCTTCATTTTTCCCTACAATAAAAAAATTAATTAATTAATAGATCATTTATATTAAAAATAATGATCTCCGTTCAATCTCCGCACAAATAAAAAATCACCTACACCTTCCTATGTTAGCATATCTATTTATTCTTTTTTAGTCTTAGTCTGCTTCTCATTAAATTAATTTATTTCATTTTTTAAACTCACTTTTAGTTTTACTTTTAATTTTTAAACTTATTTTCTAGGTAGAATTTTAGTGGGAATACCGTATAACCTGTATTAATTGCCATCCCTCTAATAATTACCCCACTTCCATTATTTACCTCATCCAGCGATAGATCGAAACAATAATTACCCCCGACCAAATGCCCTAAAACACGTTCAAATTTCAAACCTCGTATAATTACCCTCCCTCGATTAATTACTCACTGCAGCGGAAGATTGAAACAATAATTACACAGGGTAGTTATTAAAGGATATACGGTAGATGTACTTTTAATTTTATATCTCTTGAACCACCAGTCCAATTTTTGTAATTTTGGTATCATTCGATAGAGGAGATCATTTTCTATTAAAAATTATTAAAAAACTTTTTTGGGTAAAAATCAGAAGATTTATTTTATTTTAAATGAGCGACGTCCTCCAGAGAGGATTCAAAGTAGGCGCACTTCAGCTCTCATAACTTTAGATTAACTAGACCTATATTCGAGATCTTGGTGTCATTGGATTAAGGATAAAGTGAACTATCTAAAAAATTTATGGAAAAATTTTTAGACCAAAGAATTGCCAAAAAAATTGTCAAAAATTGTCCAAAAATTCTCCAAAAATCGTTCAGAAGTTGTCCAAAAAATTCTTTTTTTTCTTAATAAAAATTTATTTTTTTAATCCTCAATTTTTAAAAATTCTTTAAAAATTTTTTTAAAAATCTTCCTTATTTCCCCTCCATATATTTTGACCAAAACACCTCAAGTAGTTCACCATTTAACTCGTTATTAAAGCCTTGCGCCCACTTTCACCCACGCAAAGCCCCACTCTTCTTTTTCTATTTTATTTGTTTTCATTGTCATTTTTATTTATTGTCAATGTATTAGCAATAAAAAAAATAAAAAATTGTATGAGCTGCGCGAATTACGGGTAAAATAAAATAAAAAATACACGGCCCTCTGCAAGAGTAAATAGTCAAAAAAAAATAAAAATTTGGGGCAATCTAAGTAATTTTTTATATTAAAAATAATAATTTTTTCCCGTTCACTTTACTGTTGTAACGATATTTTGCTTTAACAATAAAATTGTTACCCCCAAAATTTTTTTTATTTTTAAAAAATGAAACGTTGATTCAACTAAAATTAGTAGGCGTAATAAAATTTTATTTTTATTTTTAAAGTTTGTTTAGTTGTTGTAAAACATTCCCGTTAATATTACTAAAAATTGTTTTATTAGCAACTATTTCTGAATTTTTCGTTATTTTATTTTTTAAATTAGCTATAAGGATCGATGGGGGGAAATAATCATGAGAATAAATATAAATATTATTTAATTCTGATTTTATTTTAAAAATAATTCTGATTTTTCACGCCTATTTTGTAAATTCTTATCTTGTGTTTTCTCTTAAATTCTGGTTTTTCAGTTTAAATTCTGATTTTCCATGTCTATTTTTTGTATTTTTGTACTTGTATTTTCTTTAAATCTGATTTTGTGTTTTCTCTTAAATTCTGATTTTGTGCTTTCTCTTAAATTCTGATTTTGTGCTTTATTTTAATTTTGACTTGTATTTTTTAATTCTGATCTTGTGTATTCCGCTAGATTCTGATTTTCCAATTTTATTTTTAATGTTCAAATTAATTTCTGCTTTTTTATTTATTAAAACTTATTCTGATTTACATACTTAAGTGCACAAACTTTAAAACAAACTTGAATATTAATTCTGACACCCGTTTTATTTAAATTCTGATTTTCAATTTGATTTTCAATTCTGATTTTCAAGTTTTTACTTTTTTGCGCACATTAAATAATTTCTACTCTCCCTCCCCCTTATACCTTGCATTATTAAACTCTCCGTTCCTTTAAAATAAAAAAATCGAATAAAATAAATCATAATCCAACTCAAAAGGTTGGAAATAGAAATATTACTATTAAAATAAATTTTTGGACCCTTTTTCCCCCTTCAATTTAATTAATTATTTAATATTTGTTGGAACTTTACCAAAAAGATGAGCGTATTTAATAGTTTAAAATTAATTTTTGGGGTAAAATCAAAGTTAAATTCACGTGAAATTTTTTAGTTGATTAATTAAGGTTTATTTTAAATAAATATTTATATTTATGGTAAAAAGTGATAGTTCCGTACATTAATTTTTTGATAAATATATACTTGAATGTGATCTTAAAAATGTGTCAGTTCTAGTAATTTAAACTTTGATTTAATTTTTAATCACATTTTTGGAATAAAAAATTTATTTTAAAATTTAAGAATCATTTTTTATTTCCTTAATTCAAAAAATTTTTTTATTTCCTTAATTTTTTTATTTAATGTTTTCTTGATTTCTTCGAAATTTCTCAGTCCATGCTTACTTTAATAGAGTTTAGCTTAGTAGTTCAAGCCTGAAGACCTACGTCCGTAGACTGAATTAGGAGGTTAAAACCTATCTGATTAACCTGGGCAAATAACTCTCACCTCGAATTTATTCTACGGGCCCTGAACTGCTTGCTAGGCTCTTGTTTACTCGTTTGCTTTACACTGAGCTACTCGGGCTACACTTGATTTTATTTTAAAAATAATTCTGATTTTTTAAGTCTATTTTATAAATTCTGGTTTGTGTTTTCTCTTAAATTCTGACCTTTCAGGCTTAGGGCTGCAGCTTGATTTGTCCTTTCTCCTTAATAGATCACTTAACCTCTTCTAAGCGCTTTTAAATTCTACCAGATTAATCATCCTAACACTGATTTTTAGGCATTCTAAAATTTTTTAAACAAAGCATAATACACATTTCAACACATTTTGATTAATATTATCATAATATATTTTTAAAATTTAATTATTTTATCAACCAATGTTAAATCCTGTTTCATTAACCAGTGAAAAAGGTAGTAAATTAATTAAAATAAATTTAATTTAAAATAAAATTTTGCCTAAATTTATTTAAAATATTTAAAAAGGCAATAATTCTGACGAGAAATGTAGTGATATTAGTGACAGTGAAAAGGGAGACTTTGAAAAGGAGGAACATACAATGGCTAGGAGTTGGAGTGAAATGAGAAGGGTACTTTAATTAATTTTTTTAAATTTTTTATAAAGACGGGAATGGACGGAGTCCCAAGCCACACAGATTTTGAAGAGTCTGTTCTTTTTAAAACATAGGGTAAAATAACCGAACCCATCTCAAAAAATATTTAGTAATCCCTATTTTGCGTGAAAGATCAGGATAACGCTCTTAGGAGACCACTCTAAGCTCCTCAGCAATCCTGTTCCCAAATCAGTTCCCAATGTTGGGAAGCAGGACGTCAATATCCAGTCGAGATCCAGTCAAGAACCATCTATCTAAAGGAGGTTCCCATTTTTCTTTCTCAATTAGTTTGGGTGGAAAACCTCGTTAGTCTTTCAATACCTAATATTTTCCTCTCATTAATCCTCCAAAATAATTCATAAATTTAAAGATATGGCCCTACCATACATTTCTTATTGTAATTATGGAATTTTCAATGATGTTGACAGCTTTAAACAGTAAAATTTCCTCAAAAAATTTTTTTAATTCCAAAATATTTAAAGATGTATTCAATTTGTATTATATTAATGTGTTGGGCTTTCATCCCGATACGACCGTTGTAATTCTCAATTTTACCGGAATTTTGTCTGGTTGTTGTAGACTGATTGGTTCGGCAATTTCTGATGGTTATTTGGGGAAATTTAGAGCAATATTTTTTGGTTCTTGTATTTTTGTTATTGGAAAGATTGCTTTGACAAGTAAAAAATTTTCAAAAAAATTTCTAATTTTTCTCATTAAGCCTCCTCATTTTTCCCGCCCGGTTTCCCCCACCCTTGGCTTGATTTTGCTTGTGTTTTAATTGTTATTATTGGCACTAGTGCAATGAGTCCAAGCATTGCACCTTTTGCGGGTGACCAATTTGATCCTCATCAAGAAAGAATGGTAATCAGAATAAATCAGAAAAAAAGAATTAAAAGTCAGAATAAATCAGAAATATTCAGAACTAGGGATCAGAACAAATTACAAAAATCAGAATTAAAAATCAGAACAAATCAGAAAAATTCAGAACTAAGAATCAGAACACCCTAGAAAATCAGAATTAAAAATCAGAACAAATCAGAATTTCACAATCAAAATCAGAATACTATCAGAAATACTCAGAACACCCTTAAAAATCAAAATTAAAATCAGAATACTACTACATAATATCTATAAATTAAAAAAATTTTGTTTGGTTAAAAAAGCCCCAATTTCTACTTAATATAAATTATTAAAATTATTAATCATTTAAATCTTTGTAATCCGCAACTGATACTAAATCTAAAGGAATTTTATTTAATTTAATTTTTGGAACGGGGGGTTTTGTAGGAACCCCCTTCTAATTTGTAAATAAAGTCGAAATCCTCATCAGGAAAGAATGGTAATCAGAACAATATCAGAATTTCATAATTAAAATCAGAATACTATCAGAAATATTCAGAACATCGTAAAAAAAATCAGAATTAAAAATCAGAATATTACCAGAATATTATCACAAATTAAAAACTAAAAAATCAGAATAAATCAGAATTTATAAAATAATATCAGAAAAATTATAATTTAAAAATCAGAATTTTCAAAAATAAATCATAAATTAATCTCCCCTAATTTATTAATTAATTAAGATCTCAGTGTTTTACTCAATTTTTTATGCTGCGATAAATATAGGGTAAACCATAAATAATTTAACAAATTTAATTATTTGTGTAATATTTTTAGTGCTGTGATATCTACAATTGTAATGCCTTTGCTCAGAGCAAGACCCTGTTTTGGAAGAGATTCATGTGATTAATTTAATTTCAGAATTAAATATAGAACATAAATAAATTTTAAAAAATCAGAAATAAAACTTGGAAAAATATAAAGGAAAAATCAGAATTAATAAATAAAAAAATCAGAAATAAAATAAACTTGAAATCAGAACAAAAACACAAATAAGAAATAAAATACAAAATCAGAATTAATAAAATAAACTTAAAATCAGAATAGTAAATCAGAATTAAAAATAAACTTGAAATAAAACTTGAAATCAAAACACAAATAAAAAATAAAATTGAAACCAGAATTAATAAAATAAACTTGAAATCAGAATTAAATTTATTTATACAGGTTACCCTCTTTCATTCAGCGTCTCAACTATTGGTGTTATTATTTCTTTTGGTTTGTATTTTTTAATTTTAAAAATTTTAAAAATTTCCTAAAATTTTCTGGAAATTCTTAAATTCCTTTTAACCATAAAATAAATTTAAAAAATATTTTTTCAGCATTTTTCTTCATCGGCAGTAAATGGTACACCAAACAGCCGCCTAAAGGCAACATTTTTGGGGCCGTTTATGATGTTGTTAAGGTGACAATTTTTAAAATTATTTTTAAATTTTCAAAAATTATTTTTAATATTTTTTAAAATTATTTTACCCAATAAATTAAATAAATAAAAATTTATTTTCGCTTCAATAGACTGCCCGTTCCAACAAAAAATATGCCAAAATTCCCAAAAATCACTGGCTTGATCACTATTTTGATACTCACATTTGTGAGGACGATAGTAAATGTATTGAATTAAAGAAGGAGAAGGGGGACGAGAATGTTTGTCACAAACAACAATTTATTGAGGATTTCCATTGTTTGTTAAGACTTGTAGTTGTTTTAATACCCATGCCTATGTTTTGGGCTTCATATGATCAACAATACAATGTTTGGATGAATCAAGCACTTCAGTTAGATAGTCGGATATGGGGCGGCATTCATCTTTTGCCTGACCAGATGCAAGTCGTTAATCCGGTAAATTTTTAAGGAAATTTCAAATAATTGGTCTAGTAGTGTGCACGGAGACAAGGCTTCTACCAGCCTCTATAACTTCCCAGAAAATTGATCTCTCATGATAATTTTGGTGTTATTCGATAGAGAATTAAATTTGCCACAAAATAAGGCTAAAATTAAAATTTAAGATTTAAAATTTGAAAAGTTATGGTCAAGGAACTAACATTTTTGGCTGGAAAATGCCTATCTTGGGCAGTTATTTGACATCAACTTTTTTGTTTCCGCTCTAAAAATTTTATTTCTATCCATGTTTCATAGAAAATTTTCTCCTCTATTAAACGATACCGAAAGCTCTTTTATCCGTTTAACCATTCAAAAGTTAGACGTGTTCCTTTCTACGAGGTTATTTTCATATCTGCCCTCCCTCCCCTAAAATTAAGCCTTTTAAAATTTAAAAAATAATTATTTTCTTGATTAAATAGGTGCTTATTATTGTGCTCATTTTTATTTTCCAATCATTCATCTACCCCTTTGCTGAAAAAATTGTAAGATTAACTCCATTACGGAAGATGGTAGCAGGTGGATTTATTGCAGCAATAGCCTTTTTTGTCTCGGGAATTGTACAGCTACGAATAAATGTAAAAAAATTTTTTTATTTGAATTTTTTATTTAAATTTTTTATTTAAAAAAGATAAAATAATTTTTTAAATTTGAATATGACTAAAAAAATTAATTTTAATCAAACAAAGAGTAAAAAAGTAGCTCAGTAAACATAATGGTTTAACTAGTCGTTTAAAAAGCTCCTAATGAAAAACTTGATGATTTTTATTGTAAATTTCTATGAAAAATATTTTTTCCGTTTTTTTGAAAAACTGGTCTAAAGATTTTCTAACAAATATTTTTGTGTTATTTTGGAAAAATTCTTCGAAAATTTTTTTAATTGTTTTGATATTTTTGAAAAAAACACAAAAAGTAGCTCTTCAAACGCATGTTGGTTCCGACTAGTTTACAAAGCTTCTTTAAAAAATTCCTCATTTTACCATTAGAAATCCCTTTAATTTACAGTTAACTCTACCCGAATTTGCTGATGACGGTCAAGCATTTGTTTCCATTGTAAATACTTTTGCTAAATGCCCCCTGGAAATAACTCATTTGGAGACAGGCGAGACGAGGCTTTTGTTACCTAATACGGTAGAAATAATCTCTTCGACCTTCCTAATTAACCCAATTTAGTCTCTAATAAACGACAAAACCCAAAATCGCATCGAAATGTTTCGTGTATTCCTTGGCCAGAATAAATGGAAAATTGACGCCATTGGAGACAATTGTGCCGATTTAAATATAGAATTGCCCAAAGTCTATGAATTTGATATTAAAGAGCCTATGAGCTTTATTGCGATAACCACAAGAGGAGCGATTTTGGCTTCGGCCGAAACTGAGAAGCCTACAGGCGGTTCTGGCCAATTCAAAATTGCGGTGATTATGGCGATGGAGGATGAGAAGGATGGGCATAATAATAAACTATTGGCATTTTGTCGTAATGACCAGAAGTGTAATCAACATGATGGAAAGGTATAAAGAAAATGTTCCTTTCACACTATCCAGGTGTGAAGAGAACACATATACCATATAGAATGTTCCCTTCACACTACTCATGGTGTGGAGGGAACCCACACACAATGTTCCCTTCACACTACCCGATGGTGTGGAGGGAACATGAGTACCATGTTGGATGTTCCTTTAACATTACCCATTGTGTTGAGAAGAGCATCCTGTATAGAAAAAAAATTTCAAAAAATTTTCAGAACTTCTATGCCTTCTTAAACAAGAAAAGAGAACACTCCCTCCAATTTATTAATTACATGACAACAAATACAACATCGACATCATCAGATTTGACAGCGTCCCTTCACCCTTATATTGAAGTTAGGCCTGGGAGGTTAGCGGAAAAAAATTTTCTTAAAAATCTACGCTTAGTTTAGTTGGAAACTCTTCCTTCTACACAACGAACCAACCAAACTTATGGAAGAAAAATTAAAAGAGGAACAATTGAAGGATGTTGAGTTTGAGGTGAAATGATTTTTAACACTACCTATGGGGTGGGAGAAATAAGGGAGGTTGTTCCCTTCACACTACATATAGGGTGGGAGGAACATCCCTTATAAACATCCCTCAAAAACTCCCTTATACCAACATTAAGCATAAGAAATGTTCCATTCACACTACCTATAGGGTGGGAGGAACATTCGTTCTGGACTAATAATTTTTTAACGTGGAAGATGTTCCCTTCACACTACCTATAGGGTGGAAGGAACGTCTCTTAAAGACTAACAATTTAACTTAATTTTTACTTAAAAAGATGGACGCACAAGGCGGAATTTATGCTCTCATAATTACCGGAACTAAAAATGACCCACAAGCAACAATTCATCAAATTGTCCCTCCAAATTCTGTCAGCATTCTTTGGCAATTGCCCCAAATTTTTGTTATTTCTGTCGCTGAGATATTAGTTTCTATAACTGGATTAGAGTTTGTCTACTCACAGGTAGAGCTTTAAATTTTTTTATTAAATTAATTTTAAATTTTTAGTCTGGCCCTTCTATGAAGGCAATTGCTAGTGCCTGTTGGAGTTTAACCTCATCACTTGGCAGCATAATTATTATGTAAGAATTTTAGACCTTTCGGCACTTAACAGAAAATTGGCCATTTGTCACAAGACAGAAAATGACCATTTTGCCACTTAACTGAAAAACAGACTTCGCCAATGTACGGATAAATGGCCATTTTGTCACCAGCCTGAGAAATGGCCATTTTGCCACTTAACTGAAAAATGGCCATTTTGTCACTAGACTGAGAAATGGCCATTTTGCCACTTAACAGAAAATTGGCCATTTCGTCACAAGACGGGGGAATAGCTCAAATAACTGAAAAATGGACACTTCGCCAATATACGGATAAATAACCATTTCGCCAGCAAACGGAGAAATGACCATTTTGTCACTAGGCAGAAAAATGGCCATTTTGTCACTAGACTGAAAAATTGCCATTTTGTCACTAGTCAGAAAAATGACCATTTTGCCAGCTTATATCTCAATTCTCTTTCAGAATTATCACACTCCTACCTACAAAGAATTTGGCTGTTAGAGCTTTTCTATTTTCCGGTTATAAATTTGCCTTTAAATTTTAAAAAATAATTTTTTTTGATTTTAGGTGCAATGATAATTGATGTGTTGATATTTGCTTTTCTAGCCAAGTAAACTTGAAAAATTTTTATTTGAAAAATTTAAAAATTTTTCAGGTATTGCTACAAATACAGAAAAAACACAGCAGCATATAAAGAACCCTCACTCAAACAAATTTCTGAAGAAGTCAAGTCGGATTAATCTTGAATTATTTTTTATTTTATTTAATGTATATACAGTGTTCTTAAAGTTGTACAAAGCTTTGAAAATTATTAAAAATTATGTGCTTTTATTCTTCCTTTATGGAGGGATATGTTTTTTGAGCCGTGACAAGGTTCAGTTAAAAATTCATAACTCAAGAAAGGACAGACCTTTTGGGTAACTTTTGGTAGCGTTGGATAGAGAATTAAATTAGCTATAAAATTGCCAAAAATCAGATTTTCTAAAAATTGCATGTTGAAGTTACGACTAAAAAATCAACATCTCCTCAAGAAAAATGAGCACACCTTTGCTATATATCGACTTGTGATTGTGGCCAATACGAACAGAATGATTAGATTAACAAAGAGCGTTTATACAATACGACAACGACACACAACAATATTTAGAATAAACGAGACTATGTGCTAGAGTAGAGTTATAAATTTGCGTCATAATTTATAAATTGCGTTATAATTAATTTTGCGTTATAATTTATAAAAAGTTATAATTTACAAATTTAATAGTTATAAATTTGAATTAAATTTGCCTTTTAGCTTGACTGACAGAATACTACATAGGTATATTGTAACGACTTGTAGTTGCGTCCGATCTAAGAGAATGCCTTGATTAACAAACAGCGTTTATCACAATACAATAACAACAATAAAATATCTGAGACTCCGCTGGAGTAGAATAAATAGATTAATTTGCGGAATAAAAGAATAAGAAATAAAATAAATTAAAAATAAAAATAAAATAAATAAGACTGACATACGACTGCTAAAAAGGCTCTCCTTTTATACTAAAACACGCCACCCCTTTCGATTGTTTATTCAATATCTTTGCTTTCTACTTTAATATGAGTCCAATCTAATTTTCTATAAGTAGAGACCAAAATAAACTAAACATCTACACGTTTAGAAACCCAAAAAAGTCTAACAAATCCCCCCTAAATTTAGCCCTCTAATTTGCCTGTTTAAATTAATTAATAAATAAATATTTTGGCGTTGTGTTTATTTAAATTGGTAAATTTCAAAATGTCGACTTTTCCATTTTTAAACTTTTTCTTGTCAAATTTGTTCATTTCTTCAGGGTTTAAATTTAATTTTAAAGGTCATTTATTCATTCACTAATGACTTGTGTTTTGCCTTCCGGTTCTTCTACTGTTTTAACGCTTACCAAACTTGTGCTTAAACGGATTCCTTTAAAGGTCATTTTCGACTAATTTCTGTTCGTTTAAATTTATGTATTTTAGACTTCTCGACATTTCTCTCACTCTCCATTTCTTCAAAAAGATCATAAATTGACTGAAATTTTAAATAAGAAGAATAAACGAGGAAAACTTCAGCCTGTTGGAATTAAGAAGATTGAAAGTAAAAAGCCTGTTGCTAATGTCTTTGATGGAATTTGTTTGGAGTGGGTTTTGGGCTTTTTAACTGATTAGTTTAAAGATTTACAGGAAGACTAAATGAGTCTGAAAACCTGGGCCTAGCCTGGCTTGCGATTTTTAGTCAAAATACCTGTTTTTGACTTTCTGGTGTAGTGGGTTACGTTTGGGTTTTCCCTGTTAGGGGTCGTTGGTTCGAATCCGACTGACTGAAAATATTTTCTATTTATACCTTAAAGCATTTTGAGCTGAAAAATCTTTAAAATTTCCCCTAAAAAATTTTTTCAAAGTTTAAAAACCTATTTTATGCAAAATTTTCAGACGTTTTGCTGCTTCTGTTGGGAAAGATATCGACTCCCTTATTGATGTAATTACTCAAATAGCTTCCGAAAACAAAGCAGATGCAATCATTTCCCATCCTGAAGGTTCCAAAATTAATTTGCATTTTCTTCAAATTAAATTTTCTTTAAATTTTTCAGCGCCCCTAGACCGCGAATTAATTCTTGATGTGATCTCCTATCTCAAAATGCGTCCTGTTTGGGTTCCTCCACCTCCCAAAGAAGAAATTATTGATGAATCTGAATTTCAACTTTATCCACAGTTTTATTTTGAATTTATTTTTAACGTTTATTCGACTTTTTAGGCCTCCACCCCCTCTTTCAGAACTTGAAAAGAGAG
Source organism: Meloidogyne luci (assembly GCA_902706615.1). NCBI lineage: Eukaryota > Metazoa > Nematoda > Chromadorea > Rhabditida > Meloidogynidae > Meloidogyne > Meloidogyne luci. The sequence continues at coordinate 309,184 of CACSLI010000045.1, read as the reverse complement.
CTCCTATAGTGGCCATAATGGGGCATGTTGATCATGGAAAAACAACACTGCTAGATTCTCTAAGACGCTCAAACATTGTTGCCCAGGAATTTGGTGGAATTACTCAACACATTGGGGCATTTTCTGGTATTTTTTGAAATTTTTGTTAGTTTGGTGTAGTGGGTTAATTTCTGATCTCCTCCGATAAAGGGTCATAGGTTCGAATCTCACTGACGGAAAATATTTTTATTTTGAGCAGTTGAGTTAAAATTTTTATTTAGGCACTTCTAATTTACGTGGCAGCTTTTGTTTTTTTTTGGTGTAGTGGGATATTTTTGGTTTTCCCCCGCAAAAGGTCTAATGTTCGAATCCTATTGACGGGAAATATTTTTTATTTTAATTATAATTAGGTTATAGGTCTTTATAAGTATAATTTATCCGAATAAATATTAATTTCCAGTTCTGAAATAAACTTGAGCATTTTAACTAGCCTTATTTATTTAAATTTAAGCTTTAGAATTTATTCGAATTATTTTTATAAAAAATAGTTGCTTGTCTTAATAATTTTGGTTATATTTTTTATAAGAATAATAAATTGAATAAATTCTAAATGTGAAATTTAAATAAATAAGGCTAGTTAAAATGCTCAGGTTTATTTCATAAAATTAAATTAATTTTTATTCGAATTAATTATTTGGATAAAATGTCCCAAAAATTAATTCCCTCAGAAATAGAGAGCTTTTATAAAAATAATTAATTCGAATAAAATTTAACTTTTAAATTTTATTCGGATTAATTATTTTTTTAAAATATTTTTTTCTTCTTAATAATTTTTTAATTTTATTTTTTCCAGTTAAACTTCCATCTATCGGAAATCTTCCTGTCACTTTTCTCGATACTCCTGGGCATTCTGCTTTTAAGGCAATGAGACAAAGAGGAGCCCAGGCTACTGATCTTGTTGTGTTAGTTGTAGCAGCAGATGATAGTGTTATGGAACAAACTGTGGAGGCTATAAAGTTTATTTTTTTATTTTTTGAGTAATTTGTGGATTATTCCAAAGCAGTTTTTGCGGACATACGAGGACTTATAGGGTCAGATAGAAAATGATAAATATAAAAAAGGAAAATAATTTCAACTTTTAATATTTCCCATCAAGCAGTCTTTTTTATTGAATAAAAAGAGTGAAATATGGATGCTCTGACCATTGTGTCAGTTTAAGGATTAAGATTGGGGGTTCGTCCAGCTCGGTCCGAAATATCGAGTCGTGCATTGAATTTTGGTCTTATAAGGCTTGGTTGGGCGCCGGCCCAAAATAAATGACGCAAATGTCGGCCTGTCTTGAAAACCCCAACTCGCATAAGTGTGTCCGCAAAAAAACTACTTTGGGATAACCCACAATTGCTATTTTTTGAATTTAACAATTCTTTTTATTTTTTTCTTTAAAGATATGCTAGAGAGGCTGGAGTCCCAATAATTGTAGCAGTCAATAAATGTGATAAACCAACAGCCAATCCTGAACAAGTTTTGAATGATTTATTGAAGCACGACATAATTCCTGAACAATTTGGTGGGGATACACAAGTTGTAAATATATCAGCACTTACTGGGCAAGGAATTGAAAACCTTTTGGTTTGTGTTTTTTAATATTTTTTTGAAATTTTGCCTAATATGGGCAGTTTTTCTGTTTATTAAAACACTAAAAAAATACGAAAAATATTGAGGATTTGAGTATACAACGATAGGATTTGAGATCAAATTTTCCTCAGGGAGCACGTGACAATAAAAGGAATAATTGGACTTTGGGATTTGTATAAAATTAAATTCTTACCCAGTGTTTTCCCTTACTATTTTTCTCTTAAAAACATTCCAAGAATATTCCTTCGAAAAAAATTTTTATGGCCATTTTTGCCGTTTTATATTTTTTTAATTTTTTCTAAAATTTAATTTAAAAATAAAAAAATCTTTTTTTAGGAAGCAATTTTACTTCAATCAGAAATTATGCAATTATGTTCAACACCAAAAGGTTTAGTAGAAACTACAATTGTTGAATCAACTAATTTGCCTGGTTTATTTTTTTAAATTTAAAATTAAAAAAAATTTTATTTTCTTTAAAGATCTCGGTTTAGTCTGTACAGCAATCATAAATAGAGGAACATTAAAGAAGGGAACAATTTTGGTTGCTGGTACATGTTATGGACAAGTTAGGACGTTATCCAATGAATTTGATAAATTTTTGGATGAAGCTGGACCAAGTACTCCTGTTAGGATTAGTGGTATGAACATTTTTTTAATTTTGTTTAAATTTGGATTTTGTAAAAGATTTTTTAGTTGGAGGTTTTAGCTGGGTTGGAATTATTCCAATGATAGTTGGGATTAGTATTGTGTTTTCAGCGGAAGAGGTATAAGTGTTTCTGGGACCTTCTTTTGGGGGCTGTTTTTTATTTTGTTTTATGTTGACCTGAATAATGAGGAAACAAACGGACGTCCATAGATCCGTTGTTTAATTTTTTTCATTTAAATAAGTGGGGGAGTTTTTCCGCAACTACATTTTCGGACTTTGACTGTGGATTTTTCAGTATTTGTTGAAAAACTTCTTTTTGATCCTGAACTTTTCTATTTGAACTTCCTTTAGACTCTCTTTTTATTGATTATTTTTTACTAAAAAAAATTAAAAATATTTTTTGAGGTTGGAAAGATGAACTTCCTCCACCTGGTGAATTAGCCTTTGAAGTTGCAAACTTGACCAAAGCAAAAAAGATAGTTGAATTTAGAAGACAAAAGAAAATGGACAAAATGTTTGTTGAAGATTTGGTGAGAGGAAGGAATTTTTTTGTTTTAAATTATTTTTTATTTTTTTATTATAGAAAATCATTGAAAAGCGTAGAGAGGAAGCACGCGAAAAATATAGACAACAACGTTTTGAATTGTTTAAACAAGGAATTATTGCTAGAGCTGGGTTTGTTTATTAAATTTTATTAGATAAATTGAGGCTTGATTTTTTTGTAGACCCCCTCGTTTCCAATAGGAGTTCCCCTTTCCCGACAGTGTGTGGGATTTATCCATAAAAATTTTTCCACGGATTACCCCTTGGTTTTAATCGATCTCAATCCGGATGCGGTCAATTTTCTTCACTATATATTTTCTGCATTTCGAGTGCGGGTGTGTAGGAGAAACTGGCCTATTATCCGGGAACATGATCTGAAACTGGACTTTTCTTGACCAACCAATCCCTAGTGTTTTAATGGTGATTTTTAATCGTCATCAAATTTTTGGATTAATTTCAAATTTTATTTTAATTTTTTCCTTTTTTAAAGTCATTCCCCTGATGCTTATACAAAACCTAATCAAGAAGAAATTGCTGCATTAGAAATTCCAAGTCTAACAATAATTTTAAGATGTGATGTTGATGGAGCTCTTGAGGTTTTTTTGAATATTTTTTGCCTGATAATTTTTTAAGAATTTTTTAGGCGCTTAAAAATGTTTTGTCAACGTATAATGCAAAGGACCAAGTTCGCCTCAAAATTGCAAGTGCTGGTGTGGGACCTTTAACTGAAAAAGATTTGGAATTGGCTGCTGATATTGGAGGTTTTTTTTAAATTAAAGGAAATTTTTTTAAGTAGAAGAGTTTCTGAATTTTTTGGAATATTTTGGGTATAAGATTTATAGGTGACAATTGGTCCAAAATAAAATTTTTCTGTCAAAAAAAATTTTTTTTGCTAAAATAATTATTTAATGATTTGTAGATCTGTTAAGTGATTTTAAAAATTTTTTTTTGTTTTTGGAAAACTGAAAAATTATTTTTCTTAAGATGACAAGATATCTGATTAAATTAATTAAATTTAATCTTTTTGATTAAATTTCTAAATTTATTGAAACATTTTTAAAAAATTATATTTTTAATTTCAGCCTATGCCCTTTCATTTAATGCACCAATTCATCAATATATTAGAGATTTGGCTAAACGTAAAGGAGTGCCCTTAGAAGAATTTCATGTTATTTACAAATTTGTGGATAGATTAAAGGTTTAAATTTTTAATTTTTTTTATTAGACTCTAAAAAATGCTGTAAAAGTGTAAATGAATTTTGAGAGAAATGACTATTCATAACAACAAAAAATTTCTAATTATTATTGTGTAAAGGGGTTGTGTAAAGGGGTCTAGTGCCATCTTATGACGGCTTTTTTGAACTCTGTTAATATTTTTCGAATGACTTTTTGAATTGATACGAAGCTTAATGTTTGGTCAAAAAATAATTTTTTTTAATTTTATATCCGCAATTTTTTGTCTTAAATTGTCTTATCCCTCCCTTTGATAATTTTATTAAAATAAAAAATTTATTTTTTATTTTCTTAAAGGAACTATTAACTCAAAAAATTACTCCAACAATTGAGCGTCGTTTAGTTGGTAGTGGAACGGTTATACGCGCATATAAACTTAAGGATGGACAAAAAAAGAAGCAACCTGTAGCTGGAATAAAAGTTGATTGGGGAAAAATGGACAAGTTTGGAAATTTTGAAAAAAAATTTCTTAACTGAAATTTTTGAAGGAAATTTATTTGGCGTTTTGTGAGAAGTGGAAATACAATGTCTGAAGAAGGTTTGTTGTTTTTTATATTTTGTTAATACTAAAATTGTCAGAAATTGAGTAGGACTGTATTAACTGAAAAAGTTTTTTCTTTGGCTAAAAATTTAAAAAAAAATTTAACCCAAAAATGACGGAATATCTCACAAAAATTTAAAAAATTAATTCCAAAAAAATATTATTTGAAATATTATTGTTGAGTTGAGTAATTTGTTGCTTTGGTTCCGATTTTTTTACAAATCCTGGACTACATCTTAAAGCCCATGAATTTTGGAGCACTCCTTTTCGGCTCCAGGTGCCAGATCAAATGCATTAACTTCAAATTTTAATTTTTTTGGAATTAAAAATTTTTTTGAATTTTTATGGGATGTTCAGTCATTTTTGGGTTAAAATTTTTTTTTGATTTTTGCTAACCATTGTTTGTCCTAAATTTTAAATTAAAAATGATTATTTTAATTTTCTCCAATAATTTTATTAATATTTCAGAGAACATAACATTATATGAGGGGACTATAAATTCTATGGAATGCGAAGGACAAGCAATAAATCAAGCAACTACAGATATGCAAATAGGTAAAAAATTAAAAATTTGTTTGAAAGATTTTTTAATAAGTCTAGGAGGAGTCCACCCCAGAGTATCGACACCCAAAGTATCGAATGACCCAAAGTATTGACACCCAGAATGACGAATTACCCAAAGTATCGAAAATTTTTAAATTTGATTATAAAATATTGGGAGGTTATCTCAATGCCGGAACAAACTTCAATTCGTTGAATTGATCAGTAAGTGAGTGATAAGTGAAGTAAGTGATCAATAATGTTAGTGATCAACCTTAAGAGATCAAATGATCACTCTATCAGTTGATCAATTGAAAAATTTGTCAAAATAAGCTTCCCCGACATTGGAAAAACTTACCAATGTTTTATAATCAAATTTAAAAATTTTCGATACTTTGGGTAATTCGTCATTCTGGGTGTCGATACTTTGGGTGTCGATACTCTGGGTTGATCCCGTCTAGGAGAATTATTACACTAAATTTTTTTTCATTTCCAATAAAATTGAAAATTTTTTATCAAAAAATCCAGAAAAAAATTTTCTTGAATCAAAAAATTTTTTGAATTTCAAAAAATTTTTAATTTTTTGACCAATAAATTGACATTTTTTTAAATTTTTGGCAATTTTTACCAAAAGATTTTTGAAAACTTTTTTGACAAAATTTTTTTTTGAAAAATTTTTAAACAATTTTTAAAAGGTGTTGCAATAGTTGACAAAAACATAACATACAAAGAAGAGGATAGAGTGGAAGTATATGAAGAAGTTCAAGTCCCTCAACAAATACAATGGAACCCTCCGGGGTTTTGAAAGAAAATGTGTCGCAATTTTGTAAAGTTTGAAAATTTTTTTTGAATTTATCTTTTGTTATTTGTTTTGTGTTAACTTTACATATTTTTCGGCAAATGGGGTGGGCTAAATAGAGAGGATGGGGTTTGGGGTTTTTGTTAGGACTCTCATTAATGTTCTATACCTGTTAAAATTGGTAGAGTGTTTTTTGAAATATTTTCTGGAAAGATTTTTTTGGAAAATGTTAATTCTGAAACGAAATTGGGTAGGAATTGCTATAATTATTAAGCAAAATCGAAGAATAGTTTTAATTCGTGTTTTTCCCAACTGACCCACCGTTTCAAATTTATATTTGTGTCCTTCGACACGATACCATTATGTATATCGCGCCGATACTGATTAAATGTAAATAAATTAAACATGAATATTAAAAATTTTTTACTGCCCCCTTCTCCTCTCCTCAATCTCTTTTTTCCCTAAACTCTGAAAAACCTTCAAAAACCCCAAAATATGTTACCATTTACAGGATTTTTTCAGAACCAAGGAGCAATAACGAATGATTAACCAGCTAAGTCTCCGCTAATGGGGGCATTAAATTTCAATAAACATAAAGAAAAATTGGATTTGAAATTTCCTTTATTTAAATTTTTATAAAATTAAAATTTCAGAATTTACCTTCCAATATTGAGCTAGCTGATTGTGTCTCAGAAATTACATGTTTATTGAAATTTAATTAAGAGAAAAAAATTTTCTTTTACTTAAAATTTAAATTAAAACTTGCCTCGGAAACCAAAGTCATATTAGACTTGCTTAAAGCAGCTCGAGGTGCTTTTGCAAGGCTCATTTCCTCAAAGTTCTCTTCATGATCTGAAAGAAAATAATATTTTTTTGATGTTTTTAAGAAATTTTAGAACATTTTTTTAATTTTCAAAAAATTTTTTCTCTTAATTAAATTTCAATAAACATTCAAAAAAATTGGATTTAAAAATTCCTTTATTTAATTTTTATAAAATTTCAAAACTTTCAGAATTTACCTTCCAATCTTTCTTTAGTTAATTTTCCCTCAGAAATCGCAGTTGACGTCGAATTAACTCGAGAAATAACTGACTTATCCTCTTCTTGAACCACCACAACTTCCGTTAAACTATTTTCATTAACTGAAAAATTTAATTATTTTTATTGTCCTTTAAAAAATTTTCAAAAAATTTTTTTCAAAGAAAATTTCAAAAATTTTTTCAAAGAAATTTTTTAATTAATTTCAAATATACCTTCAGAACCTGATTGCGTTTGTGGAAAATGGAAAATTATATCGTGTCGGTGGACTTAAATTTAAACTGTAGGTTGCCGGACGTATGGGGAAGAAAAGAATACTCCTTCCTGAATCGATGCGTGCTGAATTCGAGAGTTTAACTGTTGAGGAGCGTCATAATTTAGTCCCAATTTATGCTAAGAATTTTAGAGTGTTTACACGTTAATCTTTTTTGGAGGGAATGAAATATCTAAATTTATATAAACTAAATGTATTTTTCTTAAATTTTATTAATTAAAAAATAGATTAGCAAAATTGTTCACTTAAAACTAGAGATCGGATCTATTTTTTAATTAATAAAATTTAAGAAAAATACATTTAGTTTATATAAATTTAGATATTTCATTCCCTCCAAAAAAGATTAACGTGTAAACACTCTAAAATTCTTAGCATAAATTGGGACTAAATTATGACGCTCCTCAACAGTTAAACTCTCGAATTCAGCACGCATCGATTCAGGAAGGAGTATTCTTTTCTTCCCCATACGTCCGGCAACCTACAGTTTAAATTTAAGTCCACCGACACGATATAATTTTCCATTTTCCACAAACGCAATCAGGTTCTGAAGGTATATTTGAAATTAATTAAAAAATTTCTTTGAAAAAATTTTTGAAATTTTCTTTGAAAAAAATTTTTTGAAAATTTTTTAAAGGACAATAAAAATAATTAAATTTTTCAGTTAATGAAAATAGTTTAACGGAAGTTGTGGTGGTTCAAGAAGAGGATAAGTCAGTTATTTCTCGAGTTAATTCGACGTCAACTGCGATTTCTGAGGGAAAATTAACTAAAGAAAGATTGGAAGGTAAATTCTGAAAGTTTTGAAATTTTATAAAAATTAAATAAAGGAATTTTTAAATCCAATTTTTTTGAATGTTTATTGAAATTTAATTAAGAGAAAAAATTTTTTGAAAATTAAAAAAATGTTCTAAAATTTCTTAAAAACATCAAAAAAATATTATTTTCTTTCAGATCATGAAGAGAACTTTGAGGAAATGAGCCTTGCAAAAGCACCTCGAGCTGCTTTAAGCAAGTCTAATATGACTTTGGTTTCCGAGGCAAGTTTTAATTTAAATTTTAAGTAAAAGAAAATTTTTTTCTCTTAATTAAATTTCAATAAACATGTAATTTCTGAGACACAATCAGCTAGCTCAATATTGGAAGGTAAATTCTGAAATTTTAATTTTATAAAAATTTAAATAAAGGAAATTTCAAATCCAATTTTTCTTTATGTTTATTGAAATTTAATGCCCCCATTAGCGGAGACTTAGCTGGTTAATCATTCGTTATTGCTCCTTGGTTCTGAAAAAATCCTGTAAATGGTAACATATTTTGGGGTTTTTGAAGGTTTTTCAGAGTTTAGGGAGTTTATTTTTTGAGTTGAGTTTTTGAAAGTTTTTTTTGAGTTTAGTTTTTTTGATTGGGCTCATAAACCTTCAGTGGACTATTAAGCTTTCATTGGACTTTTAAATTAGACCAGAGCCGTGAAATTCTATGGGTAAATCTTTATATTGGAAAAACTTTCTTAGGTCCATTTATGAGGGTTGTGTGAGAATTTTTTGGTTTAAAATTCTAAATAATTTTTGTGTTGTCATTTTTTGAATTTTGTTTAAAGAGAGGGAGTCCTAACGAAAACATTTGCCGAGAAATAAATTAAATCTGTTTTTATTATTTAATTTAAAAAATTTTTACCAATAAAAAATTTTTTTTTCAAAATTAACAAATCTGGTGGGGTGTCATTTGTATTTGTGCTTTTATCATGTATTCTTGAGAAAAAGCCATCAATTGGTATTAAATTGAATTTTTTGTGGTTTTTTATATTTATTTCTGAGGTAGAATAGGGTAAATTTAGGTAGAATAGTGAAATATATAGAATTTTCACTTTATTGTATTTAATTCTGAATCCAAAACTGTTGCATCAGGTTTGGGATGGAACAATGAATTGGTTAAGCATTTTGTCCATCCCACATTTATGGTATAAACTCCTCCTGTAACAACAGGTTCAATCACAAGTTTTAAATTTCCATCCTTATCGGGTTCTTCTCTTTCGACTTCATCTTCTTAACAAAAAATTTTTGTTAGAATTATTCATTAAATTAGAATTTTTCCCCTAAATATTATAAGTTCCACCCACAAAAAATATTTTTTGGTTAAAAAATTTGTTTGAATTAATTTAATTGTTGAAATAACTAAATTTGAAATAATTGAAAGTTGTTAAACAATGACCTTTAAATGGGTGGAGCTTATATGAGGTACAAGCTGAAAGCAGCCTTTGCTTTGGGCAAAACAACTATTATCCTGCCTGAGGGTATGAGGTCAGAATTTGATAAACTTAGTGTTGAGGAACAATGTGGATTAACACCCAAATATGCAACAAATATTAAAGACTTAATTTCCCAAGTCTTTCACGCTTAATGTATTTTCTCGAAATAAAAATTTTGTATATAATATTGATGTGCCTTTTATAAAAATGTTTTCTGAGTTTCATTTTTATTTTAGTAAATAAAAAATTTCTTACAATTTCCAAAAAATAATTTCCACCAAAAAAAAACAGCTTTAATATTTGTTGCATATTTGGGTGTTAATCCACATTGTTCCTCAACACTAAGTTTATCAAATTCTGACCTCATACCCTCAGGCAGGATAATAGTTGTTTTGCCCAAAGCAAAGGCTGCTTTCAGCTTGTACCTCATATAAGCTCCACCCATTTAAAGGTCATTGTTTAACAACTTTCAATTATTTCAAATTTAGTTATTTCAACAATTAAATTAATTCAAACAAATTTTTTAACCAAAAAATATTTTTTGTGGGTGGAACTTATAATATTTAGGGGAAAAATTCTAATTTAATGAATAATTCTAACAAAAATTTTTTGTTAAGAAGATGAAGTCGAAAGAGAAGAACCCGATAAGGATGGAAATTTAAAACTTGTGATTGAACCTGTTGTTACAGGAGGAGTTTATACCATAAATGTGGGATGGACAAAATGCTTAACCAATTCATTGTTCCATCCCAAACCTGATGCAACAGTTTTGGATTCAGAATTAAATACAATAAAGTGAAAATTCTATATATTTCACTATTCTACCTAAATTTACCCTATTCTACCTCAGAAATAAATATAAAAAACCACAAAAAATTCAATTTAATACCAATTGATGGCTTTTTCTCAAGAATACATGATAAAAGCACAAATACAAATGACACCCCACCAGATTTGTTAATTTTGAAAAAAAAATTTTTTATTGGTAAAAATTTCTGTCATTGTTTTTTTTTTGTTAAAATTTTTTTTATTTTTTTGTTAAATATAACTTTGAAATAAAATTCTTTTTTTAGTGAAGAAAAAATTTAATTTTTAAAAAAAATTAGAAATAGATGAGTCTCAGATTAATTGAGCCTCATTAATTGTGTCTTAGATTAATTTCCATTTTTGTTGTCAATCATTAATTCTTCTCAAGAATTTAAGTAAAAGTAAGGTATTAGGAAGGAACAAATATAGACGGTATATATTAAACAGTAAAAATCAAACTATCGGCTCAACATTAAAAAAGGGATTTGACCATTCTGAGGTAGTCCACACTTCGTCCACTACAAGAATTGGAAACATTTGCATTATTAAAATTTTTAGTATTAAAGTTCTATGTATCAGTATCAAAAAAATAAAATAATTGCTTATTAAAATATTGCCAGCCCAATTTTCAGTGTAATTTCCTAAAAATATTTTTAAATTCCAAAAAATATTAACAAAAAAATTTTTTCTTTTTAATTAAAATTTAATTTTAATTTAAAGTACATTGTAAAAAACACTTGAAATTGACAAACAAGCAACGGATTTGATTAATTATTATTAACATTTGAATTGATTTCAATAACTGAAAAATACTTGGATTTTTTAATGTTTTTATCTATTTTTGTCATATAAAAATTTTTTTGTAAAAATTTTGATAAAATTTTTGTTTCAAATTGAATCTAAAATTAAGAGTAACACAGTAAAATTTTTCTATTTTGTAGGTACACAAAAAATTCTATTAAAATTACAAGATTATTTCAACTCCATTTTCTTATTTTAGAATAATTTCAAAAATTTTTTTAATGAAACCCCGAAAATAAATAATAAATAATTTATGGGAAATTGAATTACACTGCTCCACATAATTATAAGTCCACCCCTTTTCTCGGGATTTTTTGACTCCCAGTGATCCAAAATTTCTGAAAATTTAAAAACACACCTTTTAGTGAATGTCTAACAAGATGTGAATCGATTTTTGGCTGATTTTTTATTTAAAAAATTTTTAGACCAAAATTTGCATTTTCGGCCTCCACAAAATTATAAGTCCACTTTTCAAAAAAGATATTTCCAAGATTAGGAAAAATCTACAAAAATTCTAGCGAAGATACATAATGATATCATGGAAAAATTAAAAAGAACTAGACCCATATCCTTACTTTGAGCCGAGATCCTGAGACCCCAAAAATCAACGTAAACGGGGGGTAAGGCTCATAAAAAATTTTTTTCGACCCCTTATCGATTATTTTCAATTTTGATTTTGGGCTCATTCGAAAGCCCTTGAAATTTGCTACAAGATAGCAATATTCATATTTTTCGGAAAAATTCCATAGAGAGACACAAGACGATAATCTTTCTAGGCGTCATTAGATTTTGCTATCTTGTAGCAAATTTCAAGGGCTTTCGGATGAGCCCAAAATCAAAATTGAAAATAATCGATAAGGGGTCGAAAAATTTTTTAAATAAAAAATCAGCCAAAAATCGATTCACATCTTGTTAGACATTCACTAAAAGGTGTGTTTTTAAATTTTCAGAAATTTTGGATCACTGGGAGTCAAAAAATCCCGAGAAAAGGGGTGGACTTATAATTATGTGGAGCAGTGTATATTAAAAGTCTAATTCATTTTTAAAAATATAATTTTTTATCAATTTTCAAAAAATTAATTTTTTGTGTACACACAATTAAACACACCGTTAAATTTTGTGTGTTTATAGAAAGTTATTCCTCATTTTTAATTGAATTTCAATAATCACACACTGAAAATATTAAATTTGAAAATAACTGGATACGATAAAGCTCAAGAAATTCAAATGATATTTAAACATTGCCTAGTACTACTCTAAATAAAAGCAAGGTTTGTTAATACATTTCTACTTATCGCTCAATATTTCCCAAATCTGGTAATATCACAAGATCCTCAATATCCCTTCAAATCCACTATATCCCGCTAAATAGCCCCTACGAATTCTATCGAATGTTGCATACATTCCTGAACAAACGATTAAATTTTTGAAAAAAAAAGTAAAAATAACAGAGTTAAAGACACTAGTTAAAATCTACTTATAGGGGGAAAATTAAAATTTAATTAACCTTCTAATTTAAACTCCGACAATTGCTTGGTTGAATTAATCAATTTATCTTTTTCATCCAAATTTATTTCCTAATTTAACTTTTTTAAAAACTAGGGAAATTTTAAATTTTATAAAAAGAACATTCTTAATTACACAATTGGTGTTCGAGACTCTCGGTCTCGTCACGGGTTTTTTGAGCTCTCGGTCTTGGTGTTTTAGTCTTGGAAAACGAGACTAAATTTACTCCCCTAATGATGGAAATATATTTTGAATTTTACTCGAACCTCTCGTACTTGATTTTAATTTTTTAAGAAAATGGAAAGGACTAGCCGAAATTATGATACTGGCCTCTTAGAAAATGAGCGTTCTTCTCAAAGTCTCAGCAAATTAAATCCTTCGTTGATACATGAAATGAAAGGAAAATTAAAATTTGACTACAAGGTAGCGAGGCAAAAGGAACCTCGAAAGATATTAAGGTGAAAGTATATTATTGTGAAAATATATTATATTATTAAAAGTATTGTTACATGTATTGTTATGTATTTTTCCGGAAAGGTAATATACTATATGTGTTTTTTCGAAAGGGTATATTCTGTTTAATTTTCCGGAAAGTCTTTTCTATTTCAGTCTTGTTAATGAGGGTCTAGTTTGAGTACTGTTCTTTGGTTTTATTTTAGATTACCGAAATAAAAATTTATTTTATATTATTGTGGATTATTTTCAGCTGATAAATTAATATCGGTAAAATATTGATATAAATTTTAGAATTATTTCGGTGGGGATTAACTTTATTTTATATTATTGTGGATTATTTTCAGCTGATAAATTAATATCGGTAAAATATTGATATAAATTTTAGAATTATTTCGGTGGGGATTAACTTTATTTTATATTATTGTGGATTATTTTCAGCTGATAAATTAATATCGGTAAAATATTGATATAAATTTTAGAATTATTTCGGTGGGGATTAACTTTATTTTATATTATTGTGGATTATTTTCAGCTGATAAATTAATATCGGTAAAATATTGATATAAATTTTAGAATTATTTCGGTGGGGATTAACTTTATTTTATATTATTGTGGATTATTTTCAGCTGATAAATTAATATCGGTAAAATATTGATATAAATTTTAGAATTATTTCGGTGGGGATTAACTTTATTTTATATTATTGTGGATTATTTTCAGCTGATAAATTAATATCGGTAAAATATTGATATAAATTTTAGAATTATTTCGGTGGGGATTAACTTTATTTTATATTATTGTGGATTATTTTCAGCTGATAAATTAATATCGGTAAAATATTGATATAAATTTTAGAATTATTTCGGTGGGGATTAACTTTATTTTATATTATTGTGGATTATTTTCAGCTGATAAATTAATATCGGTAAAATATTGATATAAATTTTAGAATTATTTCGGTGGGGATTAACTTTATTTTATATTATTGTGGATTATTTTCAGCTGATAAATTAATATCGGTAAAATATTGATATAAATTTTAGAATTATTTCGGTGGGGATTAACTTTATTTTATATTATTGTGGATTATTTTCAGCTGATAAATTAATATCGGTAAAATATTGATATAAATTTTAGAATTATTTCGGTGGGGATTAACTTTATTTTATATTATTGTGGATTATTTTCAGCTGATAAATTAATATCGGTAAAATATTGATATAAATTTTAGAATTATTTCGGTGGGGATTAACTTTATTTTATATTATTGTGGATTATTTTCAGCTGATAAATTAATATCGGTAAAATATTGATATAAATTTTAGAATTATTTCGGTGGGGATTAACTTTATTTTATATTATTGTGGATTATTTTCAGCTGATAAATTAATATCGGTAAAATATTGATATAAATTTTAGAATTATTTCGGTGGGGATTAACTTTATTTTATATTATTGTGGATTATTTTCAGCTGATAAATTAATATCGGTAAAATATTGATATAAATTTTAGAATTATTTCGGTGGGGATTAACTTTATTTTATATTATTGTGGATTATTTTCAGCTGATAAATTAATATCGGTAAAATATTGATATAAATTTTAGAATTATTTCGGTGGGGATTAACTTTATTTTATATTATTGTGGATTATTTTCAGCTGATAAATTAATATCGGTAAAATATTGATATAAATTTTAGAATTATTTCGGTGGGGATTAACTTTATTTTATATTATTGTGGATTATTTTCAGCTGATAAATTAATATCGGTAAAATATTGATATAAATTTTAGAATTATTTCGGTGGGGATTAACTTTATTTTATATTATTGTGGATTATTTTCAGCTGATAAATTAATATCGGTAAAATATTGATATAAATTTTTGAATTATTTCGGTGGGGATTAACTTTATTTTATATTATTGTGGATTATTTTCAGCTGATAAATTAATATCGGTAAAATATTGATATAAATTTTAGAATTATTTCGGTGGGGATTAACTTTATTTTATATTATTGTGGATTATTTTCAGCTGATAAATTAATATCGGTAAAATATTGATATAAATTTTTGAATTATTTCGGTGGGGATTAACTTTATTTTATATTATTGTGGATTATTTTCAGCTGATAAATTAATATCGGTAAAATATTGATATAAATTTTTGAATTATTTCGGTGGGGATTAACTTTATTTTATATTATTGTGGATTATTTTCAGCTGATAAATTAATATCGGTAAAATATTGATATAAATTTTAGAATTATTTCGGTGGGGATTAACTTTATTTTATATTATTGTGGATTATTTTCAGCTGATAAATTAATATCGGTAAAATATTGATATAAATTTTTGAATTATTTCGGTGGGGATTAACTTTATTTTATATTATTGTGGATTATTTTCAGCTGATAAATTAATATCGGTAAAATATTGATATAAATTTTTGAATTATTTCGGTGGGGATTAACTTTATTTTATATTATTGTGGATTATTTTCAGCTGATAAATTAATATCGGTAAAATATTGATATAAATTTTAGAATTATTTCGGTGGGGATTAACTTTATTTTATATTATTGTGGATTATTTTCAGCTGATAAATTAATATCGGTAAAATATTGATATAAATTTTTGAATTATTTCGGTGGGGATTAACTTTATTTTATATTATTGTGGATTATTTTCAGCTGATAAATTAATATCGGTAAAATATTGATATAAATTTTTGAATTATTTCGGTGGGGATTAACTTTATTTTATATTATTGTGGATTATTTTCAGCTGATAAATTAATATCGGTAAAATATTGATATAAATTTTTGAATTATTTCGGTGGGGATTAACTTTATTTTATATTATTGTGGATTATTTTCAGCTGATAAATTAATATCGGTAAAATATTGATATATTAATATCGGTAAAATATTGATAAATTAATATCGGTAAAATATTGATATAAATTTTAGAATTATTTCGGTGGGGATTAACTTTATTTTATATTATTGTGGATTATTTTCAGCTGATAAATTAATATCGGTAAAATATTGATATAAATTTTAGAATTATTTCGGTGGGGATTAACTTTATTTTATATTATTGTGGATTATTTTCAGCTGATAAATTAATATCGGTAAAATATTGATATAAATTTTAGAATTATTTCGGTGGGGATTAACTTTATTTTATATTATTGTGGATTATTTTCAGCTGATAAATTAATATCGGTAAAATATTGATATAAATTTTAGAATTATTTCGGTGGGGATTAACTTTATTTTATATTATTGTGGATTATTTTCAGCTGATAAATTAATATCGGTAAAATATTGATATAAATTTTAGAATTATTTCGGTGGGGATTAACTTTATTTTATATTATTGTGGATTATTTTCAGCTGATAAATTAATATCGGTAAAATATTGATATAAATTTTAGAATTATTTCGGTGGGGATTAACTTTATTTTATATTATTGTGGATTATTTTCAGCTGATAAATTAATATCGGTAAAATATTGATATAAATTTTAGAATTATTTCGGTGGGGATTAACTTTATTTTATATTATTGTGGATTATTTTCAGCTGATAAATTAATATCGGTAAAATATTGATATAAATTTTAGAATTATTTCGGTGGGGATTAACTTTATTTTATATTATTGTGGATTATTTTCAGCTGATAAATTAATATCGGTAAAATATTGATATAAATTTTTTTTTCTAAAATTTATATCAATATTTTACCGATATTAATTTATCAATATTTTACCGATATTAATATATCAATATTTTACCGATATTAATTTATCAGCTGAAAATAATCCACAATAATATAAAATAAAGTTAATCCCCACCGAAATAATTCTAAAATTTATATCAATATTTTACCGATATTAATTTATCAGCTGAAAATAATCCACAATAATATAAAATAAAGTTAATCCCCACCGAAATAATTCTAAAATTTATATCAATATTTTACCGATATTAATTTATCAGCTGAAAATAATCCACAATAATATAAAATAAAGTTAATCCCCACCGAAATAATTCTAAAATTTATATCAATATTTTACCGATATTAATTTATCAGCTGAAAATAATCCACAATAATATAAAATAAAGTTAATCCCCACCGAAATAATTCTAAAATTTATATCAATATTTTACCGATATTAATTTATCAGCTGAAAATAATCCACAATAATATAAAATAAAGTTAATCCCCACCGAAATAATTCTAAAATTTATATCAATATTTTACCGATATTAATTTATCAGCTGAAAATAATCCACAATAATATAAAATAAAGTTAATCCCCACCGAAATAATTCAAAAATTTATATCAATATTTTACCGATATTAATTTATCAGCTGAAAATAATCCACAATAATATAAAATAAAGTTAATCCCCACCGAAATAATTCTAAAATTTATATCAATATTTTACCGATATTAATTTATCAGCTGAAAATAATCCACAATAATATAAAATAAAGTTAATCCCCACCGAAATAATTCTAAAATTTATATCAATATTTTACCGATATTAATTTATCAGCTGAAAATAATCCACAATAATATAAAATAAAGTTAATCCCCACCGAAATAATTCTAAAATTTATATCAATATTTTACCGATATTAATTTATCAGCTGAAAATAATCCACAATAATATAAAATAAAGTTAATCCCCACCGAAATAATTCTAAAATTTATATCAATATTTTACCGATATTAATTTATCAGCTGAAAATAATCCACAATAATATAAAATAAAGTTAATCCCCACCGAAATAATTCTAAAATTTATATCAATATTTTACCGATATTAATTTATCAGCTGAAAATAATCCACAATAATATAAAATAAAGTTAATCCCCACCGAAATAATTCTAAAATTTATATCAATATTTTACCGATATTAATTTATCAGCTGAAAATAATCCACAATAATATAAAATAAAGTTAATCCCCACCGAAATAATTCTAAAATTTATATCAATATTTTACCGATATTAATTTATCAGCTGAAAATAATCCACAATAATATAAAATAAAGTTAATCCCCACCGAAATAATTCTAAAATTTATATCAATATTTTACCGATATTAATTTATCAGCTGAAAATAATCCACAATAATATAAAATAAAGTTAATCCCCACCGAAATAATTCTAAAATTTATATCAATATTTTACCGATATTAATTTATCAGCTGAAAATAATCCACAATAATATAAAATAAAGTTAATCCCCACCGAAATAATTCTAAAATTTATATCAATATTTTACCGATATTAATTTATCAGCTGAAAATAATCCACAATAATATAAAATAAAGTTAATCCCCACCGAAATAATTCTAAAATTTATATCAATATTTTACCGATATTAATTTATCAGCTGAAAATAATCCACAATAATATAAAATAAATTTTTATTTCGGTAATCTAAAATAAAACCAAAGAACAGTACTCAAACTAGACCCTCATTAACAAGACTGAAATTTTGACTGAACAAGTTTACAAACTTAAGTTTATTTATTATATTAAGTTTCCGGAAAAATAAATTATAGAATATACCTTTCCGGAATAATACTTAAAAATACATTATATTTTCCGGAAAAAACACAAATTAAAATGTTTCTAAAAACACAAATAAATTTTTCCGGAAAACACATTCTCATTAATTAGTGTAACTTAAATTTCCCCCAATTTAAAGGCAATACCCTCAGAAGCTTGTGAATTACTCCCTGTATTTGGCGCTTCATCTCGTCGTTTAATCACAATGGGGAATCAAGCACAAGACTATTGTTTCCAGACATTTGGGGGAAATAATAATAAAACAACAGAAGGAGAAAGAAAATGGGGAGAATTGTTAATTTCTAAAAAAGAAGAAAACAATAAAGGAATTATTGAAAATTTGAGGGAAAATAATAATAGAAGAGCATTAATTCACTAATAAAAATTTTAAATAAAGTCAGAATCTCGGAAAGAAAATTAGAACAACAGAAAAATTAAAAATCAGAACTGCATCAGAACCTTCCTCAAGTAGCCATAAAGTAATGAGCATTTGGATACAAACATTATTTAATAGCCAAGTAGTTGGTGTGTACTTGTAAAATTGGTCGAGAATCCTCTGATATTTTATAAAGATTAATTGGAATATATTTAGTCAAATGTCCCTTTCACAGCCTTTGAGTCAAATGACTTGAAACTCAAAATCAGAACAAAAATTTCAGAACAAAAAATTTTAGAATTTTAAATCAGAAACCAGAATATTAAAAATCAGAATATTCATTTCTGATTGGTTCTGATTGATTCCTTGACCTTTTAGTCTCTACTGAACTTAACAACTCACCAAATAGAAGGTAAATTGTTGTTGACTGAATAAAGAATAGAAGCTCCTTGTCTCTTCTGATAGTGTATTTTGCCTTATCCCTCCCTCCATTTCCTTTATTCCCTCAAAATTACAAGTCTTCCCATCATCCAAAAGAAAGTAATATCCTTCTAAGCGCATTTTGCCCAATTTACCGCCAGAATCAGCATCTCCATCAAATTGGATTAGAGAAGGGTTACATTCTGGTAAATAAGAGGGGATTTATAGAAGAATGTCTCTCCCTCGCTCTCACCATTTTTATCCGTCTTATGAACATAATTTTGTAGCCAGAGCCAATTAGTTATGGAACAGAAAGGTATTAGCCCACAATTTATTGAACTAGAATCTGAACACAAACTAGTCATTAAACCATTATCTGGAGTATAATTATTTAACAAATTGGTAGCTAATTTGGCAAAAAATTGAGTAGAACGGAGAGTTGGCCGTACAAAGAAATAGCCTCCAGCAATTAAATTGTTAGCTTCTGCAGGGCTGGAACGGTCGAAAAAATATCGGCAGATTCTAAGAATAGTATGTGTTTTAGGTGTTTTATAGTCCTTTCCGGAAAGTGGTTTATTCACTTAATTTTTCCGGAAAATACATAGCAATACATAAAAGTTTTCCGGAAAATAATATGTATCGTTTCCGGTAAAATAAAAAGGGTAGAATATATCTATCCGGAAAAATATTTAAAAATACTTAATAAGTTTTCCGGAAAGAAATACACAACATAATTATTTTTTAAAATAAAAATACAAATAAACTTTTCCGGAAAACACATTAAAAACACATACCTACCTACATTTCCGGAAAAGTTAATTTATTTAATATTGCAAGCTTAAAAACTTACCATTAATATTCTCCAAATCAAGTTTCAGCAAGTTTTCTCTCCAATAAGTATCCTATTATTAAACTTTTTAAGTTTACGAACTTAAGTTTCCAAGTTTATTTAATTTACTTGTTGTATCATCCAGAAAGGTTTGCCTAAACTTGAAATTAAACTTGCCAGGTTTGCTCTAAAAACAGTGAATAAATGGTAGGGGCCATCTAATAGAGAGGTCAAAGAATTAGAAGAATAATTTTAAAACCTCCATAATTAAACGGCAAGTGAAGAGAATTAATATTAATTTCCAAAATACGTAAATTGGGCCATCTTTGAGCCATTTCCTTCGAGGCAATTTTTCTATAATAATTAGAAGAGTGCGTGAATGGACGCCTTTATCAAAAATAATTTAATATTTTTTGAGGGAATTTGTTTATAATGTGAGAGATTCTCTAGAAACAAGGAATATTAAATTTCCTGTCATTATTTTCTTGCTGTGGAAAATTCATTAAAGGAAAATTGAATAGAGCAATCATGGAGAAGCTTAAATCAGAATCCCAGAAGAGATAGGAGAATCTCAGTGATTATTTCAAAAGAAATTGCCTTCCATATGTTGGGTATTGCATAACCAATTAAACGTCATTTGAATTATATGTCTATTCAAAAACATAATGTAGACTGATTATTAGGTAATGATGAAAGTTGATGGATTTCAATAGAGAATTAAATTTGCTACAAGATGAGGATAATTTTGAAATTTTATAATTTAATTTTAAAAAAGTTAGGGACAAAAAACAAGCATATTTCGTAAAAAACATGGGTTTTTGAAGATTTTTTTGATTAAATTAATTTTATAGGGATACTTAAAATTTTGTTTCAAGCCTATTTTGTAGCAAATCTATAAAGATGCATAAATTCTATAATAATCAAATTAATTTTAGTTAGGTTAAATCCCCGGCAAAGACATTTGACAATATTGTTAGGTTGATTTACTTTTCTATTTTCTTTTCTATTCTTTATTATTTAAAATACAAACAAAGAAATTTTTTATAGTATTTTTTAACTATTTGCTAATATAAAAAAATTTTATTTTGTTAAATTATTTATTATTTTAGATATAATAGTGGGGACTAGACCGTTTTGGCGCGGGACCGTTTTGGCGCGAGCTTATAAGATGGCGAGTTGTTTATCAAAAATGATAAAATTTTGTAATAATAACTCACGTACCTTTATCTAAGTTCTCCAAAAATTTCAGAATTTTTGAACGAGAATTTTAGAAATTATGGCCAAAAATGTTGGTTTTCTGAAAAATGCCTAATTTTTCGAGGTCTATCGACTATAACTTTAGAAATATTTGATGAAAAATTCTGAAATTTCTGGAGGAGGTAGTCAAGGATGTTAAAGAAATTTGAGAAAATTTTTAAGAATTTAGGTCTCACCTAAGTGCCACTTTTTTGTTCTCGCGCCAAAACGGCCCGGCGCCAAAACGACCCCAACACATAATTGTGGGGTGGGGTTGTTACCAATAACTTTGGGATGCGTGAACTATTTTTTTAGATTTTTTATCAAAAAATAGAGCAGAAAATTGGCTACGAAAAGAAATCAAAATTATAATTTTAGATGGTAGTTGAATTATGTTATGGTCAAAAAATTGTCATTTTTAATGAAATAAACGAAATTTGGCATGTTTTTCGTCCAAAACTTTTTTTCTTATTAAGAATTAAATTATTTTTTATTTTATTTTTTAGCCAAGTTTTTTCTCTGTAGAAAAAATTTAAATTCATACAAATTTGTCAATTTATTCAAAAGTTCTGGGTGTTGGTGTATAGCAGGTTTAAAATCTTAGTTGAGACATTTCAGTTAAGCAAAAAAGAGATAAACAGCTTATTTTTTTTAATTTTTAGAAATTTATTTGTTTAATTAGCTTTTAAGATTTTTATTTGTAGGTATTTTTAAATATAACTTTATTTTTCAAATCAATTTTATTATTCATTCATTTTAACTTACTCCGCATATTTTTTAATTAAATTTTCTCCGAGAAAAATTTAAATAACAATTTTCTAGCAAAATTTATCCAAATTCACATGTTTTTTGAATAAAAAATAATTTTTTTCATCTTTCTAGCTATCTGGGTTTAACCACTCATTTTCCTCTTAGTAAACTAGTTTTCTTAATTAATCCCCTCACCCAACTAATCAGTCTTCTTATCCTGATAGGTAAAAATAATAAATAACCATCTCGCATGTTATAATGTCTGTTTTCCATAGGGTATTTTTTCCGGAAACCGTTTTTCCGGAAACTATTTCCGGAAACCATTTTCCGGAAACTATTTTCCGGAAACAATTTTCCGGAAACCATTTTCCGGAAACCACTTTCCGGAAACCGTTTTTCCGGAAACCGTTTTTCCGGAAACTTTTCCGGAAGCCATTTTCCGGAAACCGTTTTTCCGGAAACTATTTTCCGGAAACCGTTTTTCCGGAAACTATTTTCCGGAAACCAATTTCCGGAAACCAATTTCCGGACACCAATTTTCCGGAAACCGTTTTTCCGGAAACCGTTTTTCCGGAAACTATTTTCCGGAAACCGTTTTTCCGGAAACTATTTCCGGAAACCATTTTCCGGAAACCACTTTCCGGAAACCGTTTTTCCGGAAACTATTTTCCGGAAACCGTTTTTCCGGAAACTATTTCCGGAAACCATTTTCCGGAAACTATTTTCCGGAAACAATTTTCCGGAAACCATTTTCCGGAAACCACTTTCCGGAAACCGTTTTTCCGGAAACCGTTTTTCCGGAAACTTTTCCGGAAGCCATTTTCCGGAAACCGTTTTTCCGGAAACTATTTTCCGGAAACCGTTTTTCCGGAAACTATTTTCCGGAAACCAATTTCCGGAAACCAATTTCCGGACACCAATTTTCCGGAAACCGTTTTTCCGGAAACTATTTTTCGGAAACCGTTTTTCCGGAAACCAATTTCCGGACACCAATTTTCCGGAAACCGTTTTTCCGGAAACTTTTCCGGAAGCCATTTTCCGGAAACCATTTTCCGGAAAATTGTTTCCGGAAATTCCGGAAACCATTTACCGGAAACCTTTTTTGCGGAAACACTTTTCCAGATTTTCCTCAAACAAGAAGAAATGGCGCGCTTTGGTTTCGGCCCACCCTGGGTTCGTCCCCCTGAACAAAATCTTTGGTTTCGTCCCACTGTACAAAACCCCTGGGTTCGGCCCACTTGGTTTCGGCCCACTTGGTTTCGTCCCCCTGAACAAAAACCTTGGGTTCGTCCCACTGTACAAAAACCCTGGGTTCGTCCCCCTTGGTTTCGTCCCATCTCAAAATGTCCAGCAGAGTAAAAATACTCACTTTGTCGAACTGAAAATTAAAAAGGAGGAATCTTAATAAAAACATGAGCAATCTTTTTAAACAAACTTCAAACAAACTTTTTAAACAACTAGTTGATATTTCTGATTTTTTAAAATTTTCTTTTTTTAAATTTTTTAAAATTTTAGTGTGCTTGTTTTTGTTGTTGTGAAACAACTTCTCTAGTGGTTGTCAACGACGTGTAGATTGCTGTTGCACTGCATTGCCTGAGCTTGCCAAGCATTTTCTGAAGAAACAGCTGTTGACGGGATATCGTCAGCAACAACCTTAACCCAAACGGCCCTCTTTAGGGCCACAAATCTAATGAGTGAAACGAGACATTGACTTTTTATTTATTTTTTTTTGATAAATTTTTGTTTATTTGACTCATTTTTTATTAAAATTTTGTTCCCTGAAGAAAAAAAGTCGCGACAGACTTCCCTAAGCCCGAAAAACCCAAGAAAAGCCTAGAGTAAAGACTCGGCTATTTTTTAACATGTTCTTCAGATCGTTGAAAGTAAGAAAAACAAAAAAATCTACGCGGAACCAGTTTTTCATATACCGTATTTTCTCTAAAATAACCCCCGGGGGTTATTTTTTTCGATCGACCTCTAGAGGGGGGTTATTTTAGAGGGGGGGGTTATTTTAGAGGGGGGGGGTTATTTTTTTCGATGTCTAAATTTTCTGAAAACCAAAATTTTTTTACCAAATTTTGAATAATATTTTTCTAAAATTTAATAGAATTCATCACAAACTAAAGGTTTTTTAACGAAAATCCTAGCACAAAAACTTTCATCAAGTACTCCTCAGTCCATAAATTCATCAAAGACTTGGTTTAAGGTTCGGGATACCTAATTAAGAACTTATTTTAGATTATTATCCCACTTTTATATAACTCAGTTAAGTCCCAAAGTTTAATAATATTAAAAGGGATTGGATTAAGATGCCTATCTTGGCATTTTCAGGTATTAAAGTCAATGTGACATGACTTTAATCCTTCGTCGAGAGATCAAGTGGATGGAATTAGTGGAGTAGACATCGTTGGATATTAATGGATTTTAAGAGATTAAGGGAAATGCTGGAGGATTAAGTTGAATATTATGAGATTTAGGAAGTAAAAGATTATTAGTGGGCCTCTCAAAATCCAATTTGACTGGATTAAGGTGGAAATCAGTGGATTTGAGATATCAGGGACTTGGGAGGATATCGGACATTTGATTGAATAAAAGTGAAAAAATACTCTTAATACTTATCTCTTTTAATTCATAAATTCCCACCTAATACCTAATATCTCTCCAAATCCCCGAATCAATATTAATCCATCAGAATCCCCTTATATCCCTCCAAATCCCTGATATCCCCCATAATCATTTCTAATCTTATAGAAATATAGGGATTAAACCGTGCTGTGGTTTGAAAAATAGCAATGCCAAAAAAATAATTAAATATTTTAGGGGGGGGGGCTATTTTAGAGGGGGGGTTATTTTAGAGGGGGGGGGGTTATTTTTTTCGATCAACCTCTAGAGGGGGGTTATTTTAGAGGGGGGGGGGTTATTTTAGAGGGGGGGTTATTTTAGAGAAAATACGGTATTTAAAATTTGGGCACGGAAACCTCCCCTTTTACAACTGGCACGGAACCCGCGGCACGGAACTGGGCAGGCACGGAACTCGCTGGCACGGAAACCGCGGCACGGAACCCGCGGCACGGAATGGTACCCCACCGAAATCCTAAGTTTACTAGAGCATTTTACCAGTTATTAACTTAGTGGGACGAATCCAAAGTTTTTACCCAAGGGGACGAAACCAAGGGGGACGAATCCAAAGTTTTTACCCAAGGGGACGAACCCAAGGTTTTTGTACAGTGGGACGAAACCAAGTGGGCCGAAACCAAGGGGGACGAACCTAGGGTGGGACGAAACCAAGCGCAGCCAGAAGAAATAGGAAATATAGTTTACTGAAAATCCGGAAAAATTGTTTCTGGAAAATTTGCTGGGGGGCTCACCGGCGGCGCTCAACAGGACCGTTCAGCGAGAATTAAGTTTGAGAAAATCCTCGCGAAAAGTTGTGATTTGAAAATCAAAAAATTGCTTAACCAAAGCTATTAAATAAATAAGTTCAAAAACTCGGTCAAGACAAAACCTTATCCTACCACAACTTAGTCCATTTGAAGATTTCCAGTTTTTTTGAAAAATTTGAGAAAAAAATTTTTGTTCTTAAACAAGATTTTCTATGCTCTTTTTTTAAGTGAAAAGATTCCCATACAAACCCCCCTCCCCGTTTTCATTTTTTTTATTTTGGTTTTATTGTTAAAAAACTAGACTTAAAATTTGAACTGAATTCTGAAAAATTTCTAATTAAAAAAATTTATTTTACAAAGGCATTTCAAAAAAATAATTTACAAAAAATTATACAATACAATATTAGATAGTTTGTGGATATATAAGATCGAAAGCATCAAAAAAATTATTATAAAAGAATGGGGTGATTCCAAATTTTTCTTCTTCACTGAGATTGTAAAAGTCGTCCCGGTTTTCCTCGGGCAAAATTATACGCTTTTTTCCAATTGCATGAGCAGCTTCCAGCTTCCATTTAACTCCAGCGATTTTCTTTAAATCCCCGTTAAAAGTGATTTGGCCCGTTGCGCATAGGTCTGGTGAAAAAAGGGAATTTAATTAAATAACTTTTTATTTTTTTATCCCCTACCCCTCTTTTTACCCCAAAATTAAAAATCCTTAAAGAAATTTTAATACCATCAGGTGGGGCTCGATCCAATATAATAGAGAGCAAGGCGATGGCGAAGCTGACACCACAGCTTGGTCCAGTAAGCGGCTCATACTGAAATTTAAGGAATATATTTTTATTAAAAATATTTTAAAAAACCGGAAATATATCAAAGGCTGCATTTTTCAAAGCAACATCGATTTTTCTACGAAGACATAACGATGATACAAATACTTTCACCGTATCAGAAACGAATTCTAACATTTTGTCTTCACTGTGTACGAGCGGATTCTTCAGTTTAAATAAACTCAGACCAGCAGAAACAATGTAAATTCCTCCACTGAATACTTTTTCATTTATAATTGTTTCCTTTCCTTCAATCATTAATGTCCTTGTGACCATACGTTCTTAAAAAAACGTTTTTAAACGTTAAAAAATATTTTTTAATTTTTGTTTAGATTTTGGCCCCATTCCCTTAATATTTATTGTTTATGCCAACAAATTTTTCATCATTCTAAATCCCCCCCTAAGGGTTAGGACCCTCTCGAGGTACTTATCTCGGCTTTTCGCTGTAAGCCCAAACCCAACCCCCAAACCCAACTCTCCAAAATTTTGAAAGAAAATTTTGTACCGTTTACTGTCAGAACTGGAAACTGCCCGATTTTCAGCTTCAATAAAGTATTTCCAGTCGCTGTATTTGTAGTAATAGTACTACTTATTTTTATTCCTTCCCAATTGTTGGCGTTTATGTCCTGAAAATATTTTCTTGTAAATTAAAAAAAATTTTTTTTTAAATATTTTTAAATTCCAAAAAATTTCACACAAAAATTTTTAAGTTTTTTGTATTAATTTTAAATTATACAAACATACCCTGTATGAAATTCTGCTTCTCAATTGATTTTCTAAGCATGTAGAAGTTGACGAGTTGACTTGTAAAATTTCGAGGTTTCCAATTGACTTTGAACAGGTTGCTACAACGCCTTGATTAATAATAGGCTGATCATTAACTGAAAAAATTTTTTTGTCTTATTTTTGAACTTTTTACAAATTTTTTAC
Source organism: Meloidogyne luci (assembly GCA_902706615.1). Classification (NCBI taxonomy): domain Eukaryota; kingdom Metazoa; phylum Nematoda; class Chromadorea; order Rhabditida; family Meloidogynidae; genus Meloidogyne; species Meloidogyne luci. The sequence continues at coordinate 281,794 of CACSLI010000045.1, read as the reverse complement.
TAAGATTGATAAACGACAAAAAGGTTAATAATTTAATTTATAAATTATTTGAAAATAAATTCCAAAAAGAATTTTTGACCAAAAAAATTTTTTTTAATTTCAGAGAAAAACAAAAATTAAATTTCGAAAAAATATATTCTTTTTTCTTTTTTAATTTTCAATTAAATTTTAACTAAATTTAATCATATTTTTAAAATGTTTTACCCTTACTTTGACTAGATTGAGTTGACTCATCCTCAGAAACAATTTCATTAGTTATCGAAGAAGATTGAGTAATGTCGACGTCGTTCTTGAAACCAAGTCTTGAAACCTGTAAAAAATTATAATTTTATTTTTTTTTCGTAAAACCTTAAAAGGAGTTCACCTAAAAAATTTCCTTTAAATTTAAAAAATTATAAAAAAATTTTTTATTTTTAAAATCGTTTTAATTCCAAAATAACCAAAATAATTTTTCAGTAAAACAATAATTTTTCTTAATTTTGATGTTTTTAAATATTTTTTGACAACTAAAAATATTGTCAATTTCCATTTATTTTCTATTTTTTAAAATTTTAATGAACGTTTCAATTATAGTTTCCGGAAAATAAAAATTTGAAAAAAAATTTTTTCGGGAGAAATTATTTTCTTACAGGGAGGTAAATGGAAAAGTATTAAAACTAACACCCAAAAATTTTTTTTAGGATTATTAGGATTTTTAATAGTATATTGCCCAAGAAATTAATTTGCCCAAAAAATTTTTTTCTCAAAATTTTCAAAAATTCAGAATTTTTTTCAGTTTTTAAAATTAAAGTTGAAATTTTTGAGAAAAAAATTAAAGAACACTTAAACAATTTTTATCCCTAAAAATAGATTCGTAGTCAACGTCTCATTTCACTTATTAAATTTAAGGGCCTTGAGGAAGGCCTTTTGGATTTGGAAAGATTTCCATGCATTCCATATTCCAGCCATATTCATACAACAACCATCCATAAATAATAATACAGTTTACAATCTTCATTGGATGGTTTTTACAAATGGGGAATTTTTTTTGATAAAATCAAGCAAAATTAAAAGGGTCAAAAAATCAGAAATTTTAGTTGGAACCATCCAAAAAAAGAAGAAACTGTATTAACACACTAAAAGCTAAAACATGGGTTATTTCAGTAATGCAAACAAAAAAATCAACAAAATTTATTCGCAGTTTATTCTATTGGATTCTGATAATTTTTCTGATATATTCTTATTTTTAAAAAATTTATTAGAACCAGAAAATTAATTCTGAAATTAATTCTGATTTTATAAAAATCAGAATTAATTTAAAATCAGAATTTCAGAATTAATTTCAGAATTAATTTAAAATCAGAATTAATTTCAGAATTAATTTAAAATCAGAATTAATTTCAGAATTAATTTAAAATCAGAATTATAATAATTTCAGAATTAATTTTCTGATTTTATAAGAAAACTGCGAATAAAATTGCAGATAATTTTGTTCTGCAAACTGAAAAACCGCTAAAATAATTTATAATTACAATCCAACAAGAATTGAGAGTTCTCCAAAATTCTATAAAAACCCAATAAAATTTTTGGATAAAAAATTCAGAAAAATAATTATAAATAAATAAATTGACTTGAATTAAACCATATTTTTTATTACAGTTGTTAGTAAAGGAAAAAAAATATTTTTCAAAATATTTTCTGAAAAAATAAAAAGGCAAGGAAAAATTTACATGATTGGATAGTTTTTACGGTAAATATAAATTTGAGGGTATAAACAAGGAAAAAATTTTTAAGCAAAAAAAATTGACGGGATTCGAGTAACCCGATCCCTCATTAGTGCAGGAAAATGTATCAAAACATTTTTGTTTAATTTTTACAAAAAAAAAGTCCGCAAAAATGATTTGTCCGCAAATTTTTTACACGAAAATGGTCCGAAAAATTTGTTTGGAAAAAAAGTAAACTTGATATAATTCAAGTCAATAATCAATTTTAATTAAAGAAATATACCCTTTACCCAAAAAAACGTTTTTAAAATTTTTAAAAATTTTGGAGACCCCAATTCTGTAAATAATTCACAGAATTTAATCAAACAATTGCAAAACACACAAATACACACCACACACATGCACGCATAGTCACCAAAAAATCTTCCCAAAAAATATAAAATGCAGGAGAATAGCCCCTTACATTTATTATTTTTCGATATTAACTTAACTAGTAGCACTTTTTTTCAATAAAATAGGTATAAGAAAGAACCCGACTTACTTTAAAATAAGAAAAACCCCAACAGTAAGGACGTAGCTAAGGGGCCGATTTCAGAGGGGACTAAAGTCGGGTGTGCGCCAAAATCTTGGCATTTAATTTGGCATTCATTACGTAAATTTTTTGAAAAATATTTTTATTTCAACGGCCCGTTTTTGAATTTGGACGGGCAAAAAAAATTTCATTTTTTGCTACTTAATCCCACCCTCAAATATTTCCCTTTTCACCATTTCAGGGTGAGGGGCTTTAGCCCCAAAACCCCCCTCGCTACGTCCTTGGGTCATTAAAAAATTTTTTTTTACCTTCTTTTCCTTTCCATGTTCCAAGTCCAATTTCTGCTTTTGCACATTCTTTGACTTTTGAAAAATTTTGAACACGACAAAGCAAATGAAGCATAAAAAGACGATTGAAGCAAGTGAAGAAAAAATATTAATTGTTGTTAAATTGTCGTTGTAGAATTTTGTTATTGAATCTGTAGCATTTGTGTTGTCGAGGTGTGTAAGAAATACAATAATTTGAAAGACAAATACCGTTCTACTCTAAAATTAAAAAAAATTTTTTTACAAATTAAAATTGAATATTTTTAATATTTTCAGGCCGAAAAAATTTTTTTTTGAGGGAAAAAAGAAAATCTTATCAAACTTGGCTAAATAAAACGTACACAAAAATTAGGCATAAGCCTTTGGACTGATGGATAAATTTAATCTTAATGATACTAAGGAAAATTGAGTAATTCCAAAAAATTATTCTCCCAAAATTTGGTGTTCCCAGGTATCAAATATTTCCAAATTTTAATTAAAAAAATTAAAAACCTTTTTAACGGTAGATACATTGACTACAATAACAACGAAGACCAAATACAAAAGTTTCACAAAAACGACCAACACAGCAATCAACATCTTCAGAAACAAGCAAACTAAACGTGTACAAGAGTAATCCAAAACTGAAAATAAAAAAAAATTTTTTTAGGTGAAAATTAAATAGATTAAACACAAGGAAATGTTTTTTTAAACAAAATGGGGAAGCATTTTAATTTTTTTAAAAAATAAACAGAAAAATTGTGCTATTAGCCTACTAAAAGAGGGATTGTCAAGCTGACTGAGTCGAAAAAGGCCAGAAAAATTAAACAAAATTCCAGTTGACTCCCAACCTGTCCGCAAAGAGAAAGCGCACTTTTCCTCCCTCTTCTCTCATTTTTTCGTAAAAAGGGGTGCTCATTCATTTTTCTTCCTCGTTAAGTATGCCTTTTGGCATTTGGGAGGGAAGAGAGAGAACCATTAAATATACTTGGAATTACGCGAAAATAAATAAATTTAATTTTATAAAATATAAAAGGTTAAGCGTATTCTCGTTGTTTACAAAACAAAAAAATTTTTGGGACTAGAAAAAAATGAGCAAACTTCCCTCATTCCGTACTAACGTCAAAAATGCAGACAGAAATGAAAATCCGCATTCTCATTGCGGACAGGTAGGGAGTCAACTGGATAGTTGCCCCATTCCGTTCCAATCCCACTTAATTTGGTCTTATCTAACTCGCTCGAAGTGCTCTTTCAGATGAGCTTTTCAGAGGTTTCCAAAATTATAACCCCCTAATTCCACCTCAAGGGCCATATCAAAGTAACAACATTATTTAAAAGTGCCCCATGTGGAATTAAAATAAAAAGATTTTTAAAATAAAAATTAAACCTTTCAGAATTTGGTAAATTCCCAAAGCAGCACAATTTGCTAAAATTATAAAAGTAAAAATTTCTCTATTAGAAAAAAAACCTAATTTATAAAACTTCCGCAAGACCAGTTTATTGAACACATAACCAACATCAAAGGCAGAAAACGCAAATTGTTTAATATAGAGAAAAATAACTTGAAAAAATTTTGAATTAAAAATTTGCGGACAAAATTTTGTCCGCAAAATTTTGCGGACAAAATTTTTTTTGTCCGCAAAATTTTTTGTCCGCAAAATTTTTTTTTTGTCCGCAAAATTTTGTCCGCAAAATTTTGCGGACAAAATTTTGCGGACAGATATGTTTTAAACTTAAACTTTCAAAAAAACATGGTCTACTTTAAACAGGAATTTGGTACTTTTTTGGACCATTAAATAGAGAATCCCCGACATCCTATTGTGAAGCAACTTTTTGGCGGAATTATGGCCAGTCTAATTTGAACCGCTAGTGTCCGGAATTGTCGGGTAAACAAGCAACTTCTCACTCCTTTTTCACCCTCAAAAACACACCTGTTTTCCCATACACTTAAACACTCCCCAAGGACCCCTAAACTTTGACTGGCCCAAAATAATTTTTCAAAAGAACGGACATCACTTCTCAAGAGGAAGTCGAGGGTCACCTATCGAATGGTACCAAAAAAGGGCACCAAATTCCCGTTTACAGCAAACCATGTTCCCCTCAGCTTGAGCTCATTGAGCTCTTAAAAAGGAAACGTTTTCAAATTATTCTTTGGACAAAAACTGTCCAAAAATTCTACTCAAAAATTAAAAAAAATAAGCGAACTAACCTAATACAACAATACAAACATCACAGAACATCCAGAATAAATCTAAGAATTAAAAAAATAATTAAAATGTTTAAAAAATAATGAGGAAATTTAGGTTTAAAATTTTGTCCGCAAAATATTTGCGGACAGAGATGTTTCGATTTAAACTCAAAGGGATGATGTCTCTACTTTAAACAGGAATTTGGTACTTCTTTTGGACCATTCAATAGAGAATCCCCGACATCCTATTGCGAAGCAACTTTTGGCAGAGTTATGGCCAGTCAAATTTGAACCCTAGCGTCTGGAGTTGTAGTGAAAACAAGCAACTTCTCACTCCTTTTTCGCTCTCAAAAACACACCTGTTTTCCCATATACTCACTCCCTTCCAAGGACCCCTAACTTTGATTGGCCACAACTTGGCCCAAAATAATTTTTCAAAAAAACGGAAATCACTTCCCAATAGGAAGTCGAGGTCCCCTATCGAATGGTAACAAAAAAGGTACCAAATTCTTGTCTACAGCAGACCGTATTCCCTTGTCTGCTTGCTCCAACAGGAGCTAATTACATTCAGAATCATTCGCTCATCTTTCTGAGCTTACAAATTAACTGGGTTTAGGACTAGTTTTTAAACAAAAAACTGTCAGAAAAATTTCGTTTGACTCAAATAAAGAATCGAAAAAATGTTTTCATTAAAAACAAACTAACTTGGAAAACCAGCAAGCACAAAAGCGGCAACAATCATCAAACAGCAAAAAGATAATTGTCCTTAAAATTTAAGGTTTTAGAAAGGATCTCTTAAAAACTAAAATATACTCACCAGATAATAAAGCATCCACAGCAAGAGCAAGAGTTGAGCTAATAATGCTGAATTGTTTGTTGATACTTTTGGTTTTCGCCATTTGATAAAAAAAATAATGTTGACGGTATTAATAAATTAATAAGGGAAGGATTTAAAGTTTGTTAACTAAAAAAAATAAAACTTAGTTATCGTAAACAACCTTCAAAAACAAATACTTCGAAAATAAGAAAATACGCCTAGCGACAAAATGGAACATAGGGGAAAACTGGACAAAAAGTACTGCCAAAAGGAGTACTCAAGACGACAATTTGCTCAATTTCTGTTGTTGTACCATTTTGTCGTGAACCATTTTGTACAACAATTATACAATAACTTTGTGGGGGCGGTGCTCAACGAATAAAAAAAACTTAAAATGAGAGGAGAGAGAGGCTGGCAGGAGTTGTCCTAAGACAAAGGGGAATAAATATGAGAAAAATTTCTCAAATTTGGGCAGTAAACAAGTCACAAACAAAACAACATTCTACCAGTCACTCTCCTCTCTTGTTTATACCTTAAGCACCGCCCCCCACAAAGGTTATTATGCAAATATGCAAACTACTTCTCGCCAAAATGGCACAACAACAGAAGTTGAGAAAAGAGATTGCTCGAGTACCTATCGTCATTAAAATGAAGACTTGCGTAAAAAAGTTAGCAAGAGGGAAATAAAAACTTAGAGAGGAAAACCTAGTTTGGAAATGAGAGAATAAATGGAATAAAATGAGATTTGGGATCAAATGTCGCATATATAATGAAATCGCTTTTATAGCAACTTAAAATTGCGTCGCACGCTCTGACAGATAAAAATCAAGTCCTTAATCTCGAAAAAATGTTTAAATGAAGAGCCGAGAGTTACAAAAATCTCTCCTTCTCATCCACCTTTACAGTATATTTATTACGATATTTCTTTCTTTTTAAGGAGGTTCCAGTTGAGTCCCACAGATTTAGTCGCTGAGCCATATTCTAGCCCATAACTTTTTTGATTCCTCATCAATTTGGGCAAATAATAAATCAATCGAAAGCCCTGGATCTGGGGATTATTTTAACTAACAGGGTTGATTTGATCAGATCATTATAGAAAAAGTTATAGTCGAATAAAGGGCAAAAAGCACGATTGCGCGCACTTAGCGAGCTGTAACTTTTTGTAAATGTCAGATAAAATAATCCTCATATCCAGTGCTTTCGATTGATACAAGATTTACTCGATTCGGTTAAAAACCCAAAAAGTTATGCCCCAAAATATGCCTCAGGGGACATAACATCAAGACTCAATGATTTTATTGCTAAAAAGGACGTTTCATCGCCACACACTGAAATAAATACAATATACTCAAAAATTCGTGGTGAAATAAATAAAATCAGAATTTTAAAATCAACTTGGATCAGAAAATAAACTTGACTCAATATGAAAATAAGCTTGAACATGTTTTATAAAACTTGAATTAAAACAAATCAGAATATTAAACTTTAATTTTCAGAATTTATTTATAAAATAAACTTGAATCAGAATAAAATTAACTTGAACAAATAAAACCAGAATAAATAAACTTGTTTTGAAAATAAACTTTATTTATTAAATTCTGAAACTTAGAATCAGAATTATTATTTAATTAAATTCTGATTTTTAAAATAAATTCATTTAATTAAATTCTGAAAACTAAACAATCAGAATTATTATTAATACATATTAATTAAAGAAGCATTAATGTATTTATTTATATTTATTTTGCTGGATTTAATTTATTGGAGGAAAAGTTTTTAATACAAAATCTGATTTTAATTGCCTTCTCATCTATTATTTAATTTAAAAATAATTACCGTTGCTTTTTAACTTAAAAAAATTTTGTAAAAAAGTTGAGTGAAAGGTGTAGTTTATGAAATAATTGATAATGGAATGGGACGTTGTCATTTTCCCATTTTATTAAATTAAAAATATTGTTGACAATCTTCCTTATTAAATTAATTGAAATGTTAACCCTGTAAATTTATTTAAACTTTATTCAGAATTTAATTTCAGAATTTTAAATAAACTTGAAATTAAACTTTAAAACTTGAATAGAATAAATAAACTTGGAGTTATAATTAAAGTTTATTTATTTTCAAGTTTATTTAAAAATTCTGAAATAAAACTTGGAATCAGAATTATTTGTTATACAAAAATAAACTTAAATTTATTTAATAAAAATTGAAATACAAATCAGAATTTTTTAACAAAGTTTCAGAATTTTTTTTCAAATTTTTTCAAAATTTTTTTTCAGAAAAAAAACAAAGTTTCAAAATTTTCAGAATTTTATAAAATAAACTTGAAATCAGAATTATTATTAATTTTAATTAAAACGAAGCATTATGGCCTTCCCTATTGGAAAAATCTTCCAATTATTTTTAATTTTTTTACTCGTTTTGAGTTGTGAAGCAAAGAAACGTCCACCATTAGAAATTGAACCAGAATTTCGGGTAGATGAAGTTAGTGAACAAAATGCTCTTAAATTTGAGCTTGACAAGTGTGCTTTTTATTGTTTTTTTGTTCCTTTAAAGGTAAAAAATTCAGAAAAAAAATTCAAAAATTTCTAAAAATTTTAAAAATTTCTTAAAATAATTTTAATCAAATAAGCTTATAATTAACACAAAAATTTATTTAATTTTTAAAGGATAATGTCCAAATTGACCTTCATTTCTACAAGAACATAAGCTGTTCTGACATAGTTTATGGTACTTTAATTAAAATAAAATAAAAAATTAGAGAAAATAAAATTAAAGGCTTTGCTGAAGTAAACGATAATGGACTTAAATTGCCAACAAAATTGGATTTAATTCCCCATTCATATTATGGGAATTTTAAATTAATAACTTCGTTACAGTTAATTTCTACTTCTCCACGTGTGCTGCTAGGAATGAAAATGGTAAAAATCAGAATATTTAATTCTGAAATAATTAATTCTGATTTTATTAATTCATGTTTTATTAAATCAGAATTCAAGTTTATTTTTATATTTCTGTTTCAAGTTTAATTTAAATTCTGATTTTTGTGTTTTATTTCAAGTTTGTGTTTTTGTCTTTTTAAAGTTTATTTTTCATTTGTCTTTTTATTCTGCAGTAACAATTAAGTTTAATTCTGATTTTTTGTATTTTACTATGTTTATTTGTGTTTTTTTGTATTTTCTATTTTTCTTCACTAACAAGTTTATTTTTCAATTCTTCTTTAGATTTGTATTTTATCCAAGTTTATTTTTCTATTTTACAATTGTAATTCTGATTTCTAAAATCTTTAACTTTATTTATTTATAATATACGCTATGATAATATTGCAGGCATCCAACGCTCATTTCCTCGACCTAAAACGCCCGGAATTGGCTCAAAATGTAACTCGTCGAATGGTTTTCTTTACCAAACGTTATGGATTTAGTGGAATATGTATTTTTCACTCTTCATTATTTTTAAATTTTTTAAAGTTTTAAAATTCGATTCTGATGTTTTGCTAACACCAGGATTTGAACAATTTGTTGAGCTGCTAGGTGATGAAATTAAAAAAGAAAAGAAAAGGTCTGGGATGAGAAAATTAAGAATAATACTTTCTATAAGGTGATTAATTAATTAAAATTAAATAAAATTTAATTTTTAAAATTTTCCCAGTTCAAATTGGGTAAAATATGTATATCGAAGAATGCCTAAATTTGACGCTTATTTTGATGCTTTTTATTTGTGGGCTGATGAAATTAGCTCTAACAGTGAATTTCTTATACCCTCGTAAATAATTAATTTTTGGAAGGAAAAATAAAATTAAATATTTAAATAAATTTAAGTGTGGCTGTTCCAGTGGATCCTTTGCACAATTCAGAGCTTGTGCCTTTAAAGGATTCGTTGGCTCGAAATGCTGGTAGTTAAATTGAAATTTTAATAAATTTCTAAAATTATCAATTAATTTTGAAAGAACACCTTGCTGGATCAGGCGTTCCTCGAAAGAAAATAATTATTGGATTGAGCACTTGGGCTAGAAGCTATTTTATTAGAAAAAATGAAGAATCAAAAATGCCGGAAGTTGAAAGTTTAGTATATTCAAATGAAGATAGTGGACAGACTGATGGAACTTTGGGGTATCATGAGGTGGATAAAAAAGGCTTTTTAATTATATAATAAAGGCTTTTGCATTAGTAAAATGTTTAATTTAAAATAAACTTGTAATACAAAAATAAATTACAAATTGTAATATAAATAAAAATAAACCTGAAATTTACAAATTGTAAAAAAAATAAACTTTAAATTACAAAATGTAATTTTAAATAAACTTGAAATTACAATTTGTAATTTTGAATATAAACTTTAACTACAAGTTGTAAATTTAAATATAAACTTGAATTGCAATTTGTAATTTTAAATAAACTTGAATTACAAATTGTATTTCCAGGTTTTATTTAAAATTACAAATTGTAATTTTAAAGTTTATTTTTAAACTTAAAATTGTAATCTAAATAATAAACTTGAGATTATAAAAAAATTGTAAAGACAAATTAAATACAAAATTAATATAATAAACTTGAAAATCAGACTTTAATCAAAACTTTAAAATCAGAAAATCAAATTAAAGGTTTGCCATCTTCTCGATTCTAAAAATAAGCATCAACAATTACATTATGACAACAGATCTGAAACAACTTCATTAATAATAGAGGACCAATGGTATTCTTTTAACGAGCCAGAACATGCTGCTTTTATTCACAAACTCGATTGGATTTCAAACCATGAGTTTGGGGGTATTGGGCTTTTTAGTATTCAAGTAAAGAATTCGATTTTTAATTTTCTCTAGTAAAAAATTTTTTCCAAGGGAGACGACCCTTTAAACAACTGTACAAGAGGTCTACTTCCTTTACATAGAACAGTTGGTGACCGCTTCAAATGCCGTCGTGGGACAAAACGGGGGAATTTGGAACAGCTTGGTTTTAAATTTTTTATTCAAATCGAATTCCCCGTTACAATTCAAAGGAGAATGTACTCGTCTCTGCTTCCTTGATTTAGAAGAAAGCAGAAATTCTTTCGCTTTTGAACAACTCCAACCTGGCTGGTGTTCTCATATGGTAATAGGGCAAGCATCTGTAAACCCCTATGTTTATTCTGGCCCAAGTAAAGGAATGAATCTTGCTCTTAAATTGTATAATGACTGGGAACGTGAACGCAAACCTTTTTTGTATGTTTTTGAGTTAATAGAATTTAAAATCAGAATTAATAGAAATGAATATAGAATTGTACAAACTTGGAAAAATATAAATTAAGACCATTAAGTTTACTAGTATAAACTTAAGAAATCAGAATTATAAAAATAAACTTGAGAGGAATTACAACCCTTAAAAATCAGAATTAAAATAATCAGAATTAAAAAATCAGAATTAAAATAATCAGAATTAAAAAATCAGAATTAAAAAATCAGAACTTAATAAATCAGAATTTATTAAAATCAGAATTTATTAAAATCAGAATTTAATAAAAATCAGAATTAAAAAATCAGAATTTAAAAAACAGAATTAAAAAATCATAATTAAATAAAAAATCAGAATTTAATAAAATCAGAATTTAATAAATCAGAATTTATTAAAATCAGAATTTAATAAAAATCAGAATTAAAAAATCAGAATTTAAAAAACAGAATTAAAAAATCATAATTAAATAAAAAATCAGAATTTAATAAAATCAGAATTTAATAAATCAGAATTTATTAAAATCAGAATTAAAAAATCAGAATTTAATTAAAAACCAGAATAATTTCCTTCTCTGGAACTGTCGAGCAATGGAGAATTGCTACCGCTACACCAACCCGTTTTATTTTAATTGAAAGAATTCGACATTTACTGGATGAACACAATGCTGATGGAGTGGAATTGAATTGTGCTAATGGAGGGCTAGATGGGCCTAATAATGCCTATCAAATGAATTCTTTCCTTGCCGATTTAAGGAGAACTCTGGGATGGAAGAAGCAGATTTTGGTGGGGTTTTAAAGGGGATTGGAGGGTTTTGAGTTAAAATTAAATCGGGAATAATTTTTTTCTTTATTTTCTGGTGTCTATTTTCGCTCCCAAAAAATTAGAAATATTTCAAAAAAAAATTTTTTGCCAAAAATTTTTTTATTTTTACTCTATACCTACTGAACCATGCTTCTAAATCATCCTTAAAAAATTTAGAAATTTTCTTTTTTTCTAAAAATTAATTTTAATATATTCGTGACACCCTTAAAGATCAGCCTAAACCCTATCAGCTTTGTTGACCAGCTCAACTTTGATTTTGCCAACATGGTTCGTTCTGTTGACTATATTGTTGCTATTGGGTAATTCTCAAACTCTTTTACCTTCTTAAAAATTCAAAAAAAAGTTATCGTTACCATCGCTCTACAAATACACATACTGGACATCATTCACCTCTATTTAAAAACAGTACATTGCTTAATCAGCCGAAGATGACTATTCAGGGCACTCTAGAAGAGTTGATTTATAAGAAGGTTCCCCGGAAAAAGGCAAGGAAAATTTATTTAAAAAAATATTTTTGGATGAGTCCAATAGAAAGGGACTCTCTTATCTAATGAACGCTCTATATAATAGACTCTCTCTAAAATGGACACTCTTTAAAATGGACCCTCTCTATTATAGAGAGAGTCCATTATAGAGAGGGTCCATTTTAAAGAGTGTCCATTTTAGAGAGAGTCTATTATATAGAGCGTCCATTAGATAGAGCGTCCACTATATAGAGGGTCCATCATATAGAGTTTTTTCCTAATTTTTTCAGTTAATTGTTTCCCTCTCAGCTGAAGCAATGTCTCAACACTTTGTAGAAGATATTTATGGCACTCGTTCTTGGGAATCTAGGAGAATTGGCGAATCCGCTTCTTCTATATCTCAAAATAGAATAAGAGCTCATGGGCCGGGAGTGGTTTCACAAACACAAGTACTATAAAATTCTGATTTTGTAAAAATTACAATTACAAATTCTGATTTTGTAAAAATTACAATTACAATTCTTTTTTTCGCAAATTCTGATTTTTACAAATTCTGAATTTTACTAAAACAAATTACAAATTCTGATCTTTTTTCCTTCAATTATAAATTAAATTACAAATTAAAAAAAAATTAAAAGGTTTGCACAATAATGAAAGAAGCGACCACAATTTCACATTTTCTAAACGAACTTGGCGTTCCTTATCTAGTAAATAATGATAGGGAATTTATTGCTTTTGATAACAGTCGTTCTATACAAATTAAGGTTGTTGGGGGAGAATTAAAAAAATAAAATAATTAAATAGACTGTTTGGTTGTCCCTTCAAAACATTGCTGGAATTGCTCTTCACGGTCTTGAGCATGACAATATTGCTGGAGAGTGTCCAGAAGGGGAACCGTTCCATCTGCTTAGAACAATTGCTCAAAGCCAGGTAAAATATATTGTAGTGCATTATTATATAACAAAAAAATTTTTTTACAAATTCTGATTTTTGTTTGTATTTTTAAAATACAAATTCTGATTTTCTAAAAACAAATTACAATTCATTTTCAGAAACTTGAGATTGCAATGAAGTAGAAAAAAAGCATTTTGTAAAATAAACCTTGTATTTTACAAATTCTGATTTGTGAAAATTCTGATTTGTATTTTTCTGCAAATTCTTATTTACAAATTCTGGTTTGTGTTTCAGATTTGTATTTTTCTTATTCTGAAATGTGTTTTCGAACTAATTCTGATTTGTATTTTTTAATTTTAAATTACAAATTCTGATTTTACAAATTCTGATTTTTACAATTTCTGATTTTTTGCAAATTCTGATTTGTAAATTTTGCTTTATTTACAAATTCTGATTATTTAAAATTCCGATTTCTACAAATTCTGATTTTACAATTTCTGATATTTTAAATTCTTTTTTCACAAATTCTGATCTTGTGATTACAAATTGAACAAAATTTCTACAAATTCTGATTTTTATTAAATATTTCAGACATGTTACAATTGCGATGTTTCTTCTGTAAAAACAAACAATAAAAATACAACTAAAGAAAATCAGAATACTTCTCCTGAATTACTAGAAAATTCTGATGACGAAGAAGGCGAATTAAAAGAGGAGAAAGAGTAATTAATTAATTATTTTACAATTGTAAAAAGCCAGTTATTTTTAAAGTTTAAAAGCAAAGAAAATATTAAACGACCAAACTTTGCGCTGTCAACAATTTGATGAATTTACAACTAATTTTACGGTGTTTTGTTCCCTTTCTTTGGATAATGTTGAAATTACTGTTTGTAATTTCATTATTTTATTAGAAACAGGGAGATTTGTGCAAAGGCATATATTTATGCACATTTCGATTTTTTTGTCGTAAAAAATATTTTTTTGACATTTGACGGAATTTTTTAAATTTTTTTGGTATTTTTGACTATTCATGCATATTTCGAGCTTTTACTGCATAAAACTCTGTCTCAATTTTTAATTCTTTAAAAATTCCCACAGATGTTAGCCAAACTTCCATTGAAACAATGCAATGTATTTTTAATTAATAATTTGGCAAAATTAGATGAATATGGAAAAACTGTTGAAAATGAGGAAAATAAAGAAAAATTGGAGAAAATTGTTTCAATGGCTAATAAAAAAGAAAAAATTAATTTGTGGGGAGAAGTTGGGTGTGATATGAGTCAAACCCAGTGGGAACGAATAATTAATGGTAGAAATTGAATTTTTTTGAATCAAAAAAATTTTTTAGATCGAAAGCGGGAAAAGACAGTAGCTGCGTTAAACAAGCTTATGACTACCTACCAATTGTCTGGGGTAATTTGTTGGAAGCTTTTTAATAAAATAAAATTTTTTTTAAATTTTTTTAGACTCCTAATGATTCAAAATTAATTTAAAAAATTTTTTTTAATTAAAAAAAAATTTTTAATTTTTTTTAATTAAAAAAATATTTTTTAATTAAAAAATTTTATTTTTAAAGTTACTTTTGGACTGCGACAATTTTATGCGTCCCCCTCTTCGCAGAGATTTTAGTCAATTTTTAAATGAATTAAATTCTGAATTGTTTGAAAAGGATAATGAAAAGGAAAATGAGAAGAATGTAGTGGATGAGTTGATGGATTGTATGCCTAGATTGGCTTTAAAGTGAATTTTTTTTAATTGGTCATGATTAATGGCAGACCTTTTTTAGAGAAGTCGACTGACTTGAGAATTTATAAAAATGTCTAATGTAGAGCTAAAATCGTGAAATTTGGCAGTTAGTGTTCTTAGACTTTTAGCTAGTTAATCTGAAAATTTCATAATTTTTGGTTCAGTAAAAATCAAGTTATGACCTAAAGTATTGACTGCGTTCACCATCTGTCAGAAAAATACTAACATTGTTTAAAAATTCATAAAATTGTTTAAAATGGAGTTAAAATTATGAAATTTGGCAGTTTACTTTCTTAGACTGTTAGCTAGTTAATCTGAAAATTTCATATTTTTTGGTTGGGTATAAATCAAGTTATGGCCAAAAAACTATGACTCGTTTAAGACGCTAGAAGGCTTTTTATTAATTTTAAAAATAATTATGAAATTAAAAAAAAATATATTTTTCAGAATTCAACTCTCTCGCAAAAATATTAGTGAGGTTTATGAGCCTGAACAATTAAACAAATTGGTAAATCACAAAAAAAATTTTTAAAATTAAAAATAAATTACAGCTCAAGTTTATTTTGCTACCTTCGAGTATTGCACTTTCCAAGGCTAAAGCCAAAGTTTTAAATCCTTTGTATCCATCCGGTATTGCAAATCAGGAAAATACTGATACACAGGCAGGAGAATAAATTAATTAAATAAATAACTTGAAAAACAAACACCAGAAAACACAAAGAAAATACAAGGAGAAAAATACAAAAGATCAGAATTTAAAATAAACTTGAAAAAATACAAATCAGAAAATACACAAGAAAATACAAAAAATAAACTTGAATTAAAAATAGATCAGAACGAAAATACAAATGCATAAATAAATAAACTTGGAACCAGAATTGAAACCAGAATTAATAATGAAAATAAACCTGAATTAAAAATAAACTTGAAACAAGAACAAAACACATATTTTATAAAATTCTGATAAAATAAACTTGGAATTCTGAAATAAATAATAAACTTGAAAAATACAAAAAATACATATTAGAACTTAAGAGTGCAACAATTCTGACCCTTGAACAAGCCAAAATAAAATCCAACTTGATTATACTAGAATTACCAACATTTGCAATTTTGCAAAAGCGTGAGGAGGAGAAAGCAGAACCTTTAATTGTTACACAAAAGGAGGTTGAGAGGCAAAAAATATTTTTTTAATTTCTTAAAAATTCCGATAGGTTTGCCAATTCATCAGAAAACCGGGAGTTCAGCACCACACAAGATACGATGCTGTTACTTCTTATTGGAAGACTGGTGAAGAGTGGTTGAGTGGGGAAAATGAACAAACTATTAAATATAAGGTTGAGGAATATTTTTCTAAAAATTTTTGAAATTAAAAAAAATTTTTAAGGTCCAATACGCCTTACAACGCCGTCTTGGAGGCGTTCTTCTAAAATCGCTGGAGTCTGATGACCCCGAAGATTTTTGTAAAAATGGAGGATATGGGTTACTTAATACTGTGCATACAGCTAGATGTGGAGTTTGAATATTAATTTAATAAATTCATTTATTTAATGAAAAATTATTTTTAACTGAATTTTAATAGCAATAAATTCAACTTGATTATTAAAATTATACATTATTCGGAAAATAAAGTTTTATTTAATTTAAGTTTGTAATATTAAAGTTGCACTATTTAATATTCTTATTAATGTTCAAGTTTTAAACTTAAGCATAATGTTTGAAACAAGTTTTAAAAAAGTTGGTAAACTTAAAACTTTATTCAGAAAATAAAACTTGTTAAATGAACTTTAAGTTTGCAAACTTGAAAAGTTTATAAGCTTCCATCACAAACCAAAAATTCTATTAAAAATAGAAAAATTAAAAAAACCTGTTCGATTACTGCAATAACAGGCTTTCCACCATATTTAGTAACCAAAGATCGGGGATCTTCAAAAGCCCATTGAATACATCTATAAAAAATAAATTTTTTAATCTTCTAATAAAAGAGAAATTTTAGCCCATCTGAAATCGACTCCCTGGCTACGCTCTTGCCCCAATGTAAAAAATTTTTAAAAAGTAAACAATAAAAACCTTTCACATCCACAACAGCTGAAGCTTCAGAAACATCATTTTTTGGTACAACTTGAAAAGGAGGAGCATCTTGTGTAGGAGCTATTGGTGTTTTCTTTAAATCCTCTTTAATGCTACGTCGATGCTACAAAAATATTAAAAGGATAAAAAATTTTAAGTCTGAAAAAACCTCGCGTTGTTTTGAATTTTTCAATGGCGAAGCAGCATTATTATTGCTAGATTTTTTATTTGATGTAGTTTTCGATGAGACACCATTTTCTTTAAAATATAATTTAAAAAAATTTTTTTAAAAGACAAGATCTCAAAATCAAGCCTCTAAATAAGTTTTGACTTAAGTATTCCTCTCGTCATCGCAATTTATAAAATTTGGTTGGATTACCCATTAGAAATATTCCTATTCAGGCCCAAACCAAAAGAGAACTTGTAACGGAATTCTCCCCAAAAAATTTTTAATTAAAAAATACCCAGATTTGTCCAAGTCTTTTTCAATACATCACCATCTTCATCTTTGTATCTTTGCGCCAAAAGTTCACGAATATGTTGAATAGTTTTTTCATTAAAAATAAATCTATAACGCTCAGGGAGTTCCAATTCTTCGCCAACACGTAATTTGTAGAGTTCTCCAAGTTTGTAAACTTAAAAAAATTTTTAGAAAATTATTTTAAAAATTAAAAAATACCAAAAGGGTCAAAGAAACATTGAACTTCTCTTCCCATCATTGGACGGCCATGATGACGTAAAATGAAAAGCTATAAATAAAAAATAAATGACTTAATTATTAGAAAATTTCTTTTAATAAAAAAAGAATAATGGAAATGTGTTCTCGGTCAATAAGGAGTCTAGGCATTCCAGAATAAGATTCATAAAAACAGGAATACAACGAAAAGTTAAAAAAAAATAAAAAAAACCTTTCCATCTCTGCAACTATAAAAGTCAATTAATGCCATTCCCAAATGACTTCCGGTTGTTGGATGACGCAAAATTTTAACTTGAAGAGGTGTAATGCCAACAGTTGAAACATAGGATGTTGATAACGACGTAGTTCCTTCTCCATCGTTTGAAGGTGTTGAAAGATTTGTTGTCGAAGAATGAGTTAGTTTCCTTTTAAAATAAAAATATTTATCAGAAATAGATCTTTAATGGTGGATTAAGTCAAATAAAAGCAGCCTTATTGTCAGCCAGAAGAGGCTCCTTACATTGCCCAGTAAATAAGGGATGGATTCTAGAGATATATTAGCCGGGTTTTCAATATAGAGTGGTTCCGAATTCGAATCACGGATATCCGAAAACACGGTTTCCCACAATCACCACAACTCTGATTCATTGGGCAAAGCTAATGCCCAAAAAACTTTTGCCCGCTGGCTGATTCATAAAATGAAGTCTAGGGGGATTCAAGTTCCAAAAGATCTATCTCTAGAATCATTGACTCTAATACAATTTTAAAAATATACTTGCAAAGCTGCGAAAGAAATTTCTCGTCAATATTGTCATTTAGCCCAACCAATGCCACTTCCCGTCTAGGTGGAATAGCGCAATATTCGTCATCGAGCTAAAAATTAAAATTTCTTCAATTCTAAAAAATTATTTAAAAAACCATAAACTCAGGAACAGGCAAGTCACAGGTCGAGAGTTTCACAATTTTTCTTGGGTCAGGAGGTCGACGAGGGTCTTGAACATTGGTGACGTTGAACTAAAAAACATAAGAACTATAAAAACTTTAAAAAAATCAAGTGTACCTGAGGAAACTCTTCACAAATTCCAAACACTCGGAAAACTGCAAATTTTGGGTCAGGATTGTTTGGGTTTGTAAAACGTCTCCAAGATGGTTTAATTTGTTGTTGAGTCAAGTCATTTGAAGCACTACATGGCTCTTGAGATTGTTGCATAATAATTATTAAAAACTAAAAAATCTATATAAAATATGAAATGTGGATTAATTAAAAAGAGCGATCATCTACCTTTACAAGGTGAAAAGGTAAAAGTGTAAATTAACGAAATAAAAGGTAACAACGGAAGAGAAATGAGAGAAAAATGCCAAAGATGAAAAAATGAAGAATTTTGAGTATTTTTTAATTTTAGAAATGATTGAAATGATATTCCGTTTTTTTTGTCCCGGCTGTCAGCTTCAGACTTCTGACGGTTTCCGAATTATTTTTAGACAGATGTGGCACTGAAAACTTTAAAAAATCTTGAACTTTTTAAAAATTTTATATCCGCAATCGTCGCATCCGCACGTGCGTATCCGCAATTGTCGTACCGCCATTTAAATTATTTTATAGAATCAAGTAAACTTAAAAATTTTGTTTTTATTTTTAAATTTATTTAAAAATTCATCATTTTTAAATAAAAAACAAAAAAAATGTTTTGCAAAAAATGGATTATTTTATTTTTAATCATTTTAATTTTTGGTGTTTTTCGGAAAATATGGCTAGGAATGAATGTTTTAAATTATGTCAAGAATAATTCTGAAGAAGTCAATATTGAACGTTTGGTTGGGATTTTTAATTTAAAAAATAAATAAATAATTATTTTTGGTCTTCCTCCGCCCATCCCTAGTGGCCTTCCTACACCTCCCAATTATTTTTACTTTGAAGAATTTTTTTGATTATTCAACAGAAAATTTTTTTTTCAATTTTAAAATATCCAATTTCTTCTAAAACCCCTCAAAAATTTAAAATAAATTTTTTTAATTCCTCCCCTAAAGTTGTCACTTCCAAATGTTAAAGCAACAATTTCTTCATTACCTAATAATCAGTCTACATTAATTATGTTTTTGAATAGGCATATAATTCAAATGACAATTAATTGGTTATGCAACACTCAACATATGGAAGGCAATTTTTTAAAAATAATTTCTCCAGACCTGCCCATGGATACGGATATGGATACAGATAATATCAGGATGCCTGCGGATATCCGCCTGTATCCGCCGTAAATATCCGGATACTGATACCAAAATCAGTATCCGTGACCAGGTCTGATTTTCCCAATGAGATTCCACTTTGAGCTCTTCCATGATTGCTCTGTTCAATCTCCCTTTAAAATTAATTTTCCATAGCAAGAAAATAATGATAGGAAATTTAATATTCCTTGCTTCTAGTGGATCTCTCACATTATAAAAAAATTCCCTCAAAAATGTTAAATTAAATTTAATCGTTAAAGGCGTCCATTCACGCACTCTCTTCATTACTATAGACAAAATTGCTTCAAAGGAGATGGCTCAAAGGCCAAATTTACGTATTTTGGAAATTAATATTAATTCTCTTCATTTTCCGTTTAATTATGGAGGTTTTAAAATTATTCTTCTAATTTTTTGTCCTCTCTATTAGATGGCCCCTACCATTTATTCACTGTTTTTAGAGCAAACTTGGCAAGTTTAATTTCAAGTTTAGGCAAACCTTTCTGGATGATACAACAAGTAAATTAAATAAACTTGGAAACTTAAGTTTGTAAACTTAAAAAAGTTTAATAATAGGATACTTATTGGAGAGAAAACTTGCTGAAACTTGATTTGGAGAATATTAATGGTAAGTGTTTTAAGTTTGCAATATAGAATAAAATAAACTTTTCCGGAAATGTAAGAATTGTGTTTTTAATGTGTTTTCCGGAAAATTTTTATTTGTATTTTTATTTTAAAAAATAATTATGTCGTGTATTTCTTTCCGGAAAACTTATTAAGTATTTTTAAATATTTTTCCGGATAGATATATTCTACCTTTTTATTTTTCCGGAAACGATAAATATTATTTTCCGGAAAACTAGTATTTATTGTTAGGTATTTCCGGAAGATTTGAGTAAATAAAACTTTCCGGAAGGACTATAAAACACCTAAAACAAATACTATTCTTAGAATCTGCCGACATTATTTTCGACCGCTCCAGCCCTGCAGAAGGCAACAATTTAATTGCTGGAGGCTATTTCTTTGTACGGCCAACTCTCCGTTCTACTCAATTTTTTGCCAAATTAGCTACCAATTTGTTAAATAGTTATACTCCAGATAATGGTTTAATGACTAGTTTGTGTTCAGATTCTAGTTCAATAAATTGTGGGCAAATACCTTTTTGTTCCATAACTAATTGGCTGTGGCTACAAAATTATGTTTCCACAACAGATAAAAATGGTGAGCGAGGGAGAGACATTCCTTTATAATTCCCTCTTATTTACCAGAATGTAACCCTTCTCTAATCCAATTTGATGGAGATGCTGATTCTGGCGGTAAATTGGGCAAAATGCGCTTGGAAGGATATTACTTTCTTTTGGATGATGGGAAGACTTGTAATTTTGAGGGAATAAAAGAAATGGAGGGAGGAATAAGGCAAAATACAGTATCAAAAGAGACAAGGGGCTTTTATTCTTCTTTCAGTCAACAACAATTTACCTTCTATTTGGTGAGTTGTTAAGTTCAGGAGAGACTAAAGGTTAAAGAATCAATCAGAACAGAATACTCTGATTTTTAATATTCTGGTTTCTGATTTAAAATTCTGAAATTTTTATTCTGATTTTGAATCCCAAGTCATTTGAGTCGAAAGGCTTTAAAAGGGTTAATTAATCTCTCTAAAATATCAGAGGATCCTCGACCACTTTTACAAATACACACCAACTACTTGGCTATTAAACAATGTGTTATATCCAAATGCTCATTACTTTATGATTACTATATGAGGAGATAGGAATTGAGGAAGGATTCTGATTTTGTTTCTTCTGTTGTTCTGATTTTCTTTCCAGGGATTCTGATTTTATTTAAAATTCTGATATTTTTAATACCGATTTTTTAATTCTGATTTAATTCTGACCCACATGTTCTTGATTTTATTTTATGTTTTCTACTAATTAAATTTAATTCTGATATTATAAATAAAATAAATATAAGGTATAACATTACTTTGTTCACTTATGAAAAATTAAAAATAAATACCTATTTACACAATTTTTTACAATTAATTTTTTTTATTATTGAATTAATGCTCTTCTATTATTATTTTCCCTCAAATTTTCAATTATTCCTTTATTATTTTCTTCTTTTTTAGAAATTAACAATTCTCCCCATTTCCTTTCACCTTCTATTGTTTTATTATTATTTCCTCCAAATGTCTGGAAACAATAATCGGGTGCTTGATTCCCCATTGTAATTAAACGGCGAGAAGAAGCGCCAAATACAGGGAGTAATTCACAAGCTTCTGAGGGTATTGCCTTTAAATTGGGGGAAATTTTAGTTACATAATTAATGAGAATGTGTTTTCCGGTTAAGTTTTTTTGTATTTTTATAAACAATTTAATTGTGTTTCTTTCCGGAAAACATTATGTATTGTTAAGTATCTTTCCGGAAAGTTATATTTTATTTTCCGGAAAGGTATATTCTATTTTCCGGAAAGTTATATTCTATTTTCCGGAAATTATTTTAATATTTTCCGGAAAGGTATATTTTATAATTTATTTTTCCGGAAATTATTTTAATATTTTCCGGAAAGGTATATTTTATAATTTATTTTTCCGGAAATTATTTTAATATTTTCCGGAAAAATTTAATTTATTTATCCGGAAACTTAATATAAGAAATAAACTTAAGTTTGTAAACTCATATTAATAAGTATTTTCCGGAAAGTCTTTTCTATTCCAGTCTTGTTAGTGAGGTTCTAGGTTGAGTACTGGTCTTGGGGTTTAATTTATAAAATATTTTTTTAATATTTTTATTAAAAATTTCCCCTTTCTTTCTCCATTAATTGGCACCTTTAAAGAGATCAATGCATCAGTTCCATACCCGTCCATAGAAATTAATGAAAGATCACCGAGGAAATAACGTGCATAAAGCCTTTGAAATTATATATAATTTTAAAAATTATTTTTTTAATTAAAGTACCGGGAAATAGGCAGTCCGTAACCATAACCAGCCTTTAAAATAAAAAAAAATTTTTTTTTATTTTCTCAAATAACTTACAAAGGGAGTAACATCTTTCTGAGATGTAGGTTTAGGTGCCGTACTGTACGAGTAACGAAATAGATGATCGAGCTTTTCTGCAGGAACACCACCACCTCTATCACTTATCTGATAAAAATATTCGAATTTCTATTGGGGTACATTAGTCTCAGAATGAAATTTGGGTATATCAGTCTATCCACATAGACACGAGATTCTAATAGCCTTTTTAGACAAAATCCCCATAAATACCTTAATAGACAAATTTTCTGGGCCTAAGACCAATTGTGCCCTTATAGCAGGCAATTCGTCATTAATAATTTTATTTCCTTTATTTGTACGGTAAAAGTGTTCTATCGTTGCACGCATTGAATTCTGATGAAGAAAAATTTTTTTTTAATTTTTTTAAATTCAAAAAATACCTTAAGCAATTCAAAAACAATATAATAAAGATGTAAAGGCACTAAAGGAACTCGTATTTCTTGTCCTGGATTTTTAGAGTTGAAGCATTCCAAGCTTAATGAAGGGGCAGCACAAAAGTGTTGTTCAGAAAGAATAAGGGCGTTCTCATAGGCGTCTATTAGAATGTCTCGAACACAGCAATTGGGGTCTGTTAAAGGCAAATTAAAGGTTAAACATAAAGTTGTCCAATGTGAAAAAACAATTACAAACTTGAAACTTTTTCAAACTTGAAACAATTACAAACTTGAAACATTTACAAACTTGAAACAATTACAAACTTGAGATTCTCTTTAACTTTCCGGAAAACAAATGAAAAATATATTTACCTATATGTCCAACATGACCAGCCGGATCAACTGGTCTCTGGCCTTCCCCAAAAATGGCTACTAAAAATGAGAGGGATTAAATATAGAGGGTACTGTACTACTCACAGTGTTGGTTTTGAAGCATTCGAATGGATATTCGATTGAGGTAGAAACGATCGAGGAAATACTTAAAAACAAAAAAAATCTTCCAAAATTTCAAAAAATCCCCTCACTTGTATATTCTGCTCACAGGAGAAGTCAATTCCCCTGCTTTGTTTTAATTCAATTAAAGCTTCAGCCATTGTCTCAACGACGGTATTGTGGCGTCTGAGAATGGAGCGTAGTTGGCTTTTAAATTTTTGAAGGACAGAGGTGCTGGGGTTGATCCCTTCAAATTGGAGAAGTTCGCAGAAGCCTAAAGGAGAATTAGGGTTAGATAAAATGGACAAAATGCCCATAAATGTATAATTGGACAAAACGCCCAAAAGTGAAAATGGACAAAACGCCCAAAAGTGAAAATGGACAAAACGCCCAAATGACTAGATCCTCTTACTTTGTTTATACAAATTAGAAACATGTTGGCCACTTTGTGTTTGTAAAAGCTTAGATGGTAATAAGTTAAGTTCCTGCATGATATTAGCCATCCTAACAAGCAGTTCTGTCTTGAGGAAGAGATAAGAGGATTGGTCTGTCCCGTTACGACCAAAATCCAAGTATTGCTTCATTGTAAGGGAAGCTGGGCGAAATTGGCTTAAAAAAATTTCTGGTAATTTTTCAGAATTTTCTGGTATTTTTTCAGAATAATTTTGAAATTTTCAGAATTATTCTGATATTTTTCTGGTATTTTCAGAAATCATTCTGAAGCAAATTTCCAACCTATAATAAGCTAACGGTCTTTCTATCGAACTGCTAGCACCAGTATATTGTTGAATAAATGCAGTACATAATCGTTGGCTAGCCTTCATTTTGGCAATCCCGGAGAATCGTGGTAGAAAAATTGATAAAAAATTTGATACTTTAGAAAAATTGATAATTTAATTTTAAGTAAAATTCAAGTTTGTAAAAATTAATACTTTTAAATAAAATTTTTATAAAACTAGAAAAAATTTTTTTAAATAAATTAAAACGTCACAAAACCATTTTTGATTAAAATTGATAAATATACAATAAATATTAATATTTTTTATTTAACGTGTTGGAGAGGTCGATAAATATAAAAAAAATTTTTTTGGATAATTTATGGCCACGTCACCCTTATGGAGAATAAATAGAAAATAAATAATAGAATTGAATGACTGGAGAGAAGGAAAATAAATCGAAAAAGCGGTTTCAACTATCTCAATGAAAGCGATATTATCGTGAGGGAGAGGAAAATATCGTTGGAGGTTGCGGACACGAACGACGACACTTAAAGAGGCATAACTGGGCTTATAATGAAGCAATAATTTTAATCTTAGGCTTAAATTGTAGCTGAGAAAATTAGCTACAAAATGATACCAAACTTTAAAAAATTGATCAAGTCTGAACAGAACTATAGTTAAAATAAAAAAGTATCCGCTAAAATAAAAGTTGTAAAACCCCTATAATTTGGTGTGTGTAAAATGGGAAAAATGGGGGAAAAGAGCAAAGCGGAGAGGAACAAGAATTTATTTATCGAGCTGTTTAATATGTAGTTGGGGAGATGGTTTTCTACTTTATATGGAAACTAAAAAAGAATTCTTTTTTTTTAAAACGTAAAAGGAGTGATCATGATAAAAAAAAGTGAAGAAAATTTTATTTAAAAATCACAAAATAAGAAGAACATAAAATTGATTTATGATTTATTCTAAGGAATATAATAAAATATTTTTAAAAATTGGAGAAAAAATTTTTAGGGTGGGAGGTTTGTAAAGAAAAAGGAAAGGAACTTAATTGAAATAAAAATCACCTAAATCATGCACTTAAAATATATTTTATATTTCCGGAAAGAATTATCAAGTTTCCATTTTCCGGAAAAAGTTTAATCATTAAATTGCTTCAAGTTTATATATTTCCGGAAATATTAGAAATATATTTAAGGTTTATTCTTTTCCGGAAAGTTTTATATGTATTTTATATTTCCGGAAGAAATAGAATAAATTTCAAGTTTTTAAGTTTTTCAGAAATGTTAACGACGCTAGTATGTTCTTAAAATAAAAAAGCTTTAATTTAAGAAATTGAACTGTTTCTAAAAAAGATAATAAATTGTTGTTTGTTCTTCTTAAACACATGTTTATTTTTTATATACATAAATAGTAGTAAAAAATAAAGTAAATAATTCCTCGTCACGTTTCTGTGACTCTCGGACTTTTTTTTTTATCACTTATCGCAACGAATGGACTTTGTATTTTCTCCCCTCTCTCGAATTTTCTAGTTGTTGAATGACGTTTATATTTTAATCTGAAAAGAGTAGATCAGGCAGAAGATCAATTAATAAAAGATCAAAATTAAAGAGAAAGAGGATAGGTTCCTAAAGAAAGCTGAAAGACCAACATTAGGTTATATCAACAAAATGTTGCAGATATCTCTTACTCAATAAACTTGTTTATCAAAATAAGTTGCACGGAAAATATGTTTAACCCAAATTTCTTTATATTCAATCTACGGAAACTTTTATTTCATATTATTTAAATTAATAACTTGGTTGAACAGAAATATTTAAATTTAAAAAATGTTCACTCTTCGCCATGATGCTTTTCATCTTTTAGCCCAATTTAGCATTTGTGCTAGTATTTTTTCTTTGATCGGTCTAATCATTTCTTATAATGCTTTCACTTGGAAAGTTCAGCAAATACGAATTGAGACTGAATTGTATTCGGCTAAATATCAGGCAAGGAAAACTTAAGATTAAATAAGCTTAAGTACAAAGTAAGGAAACTTAAAATTGTATACTTGAAATAAATAAACTTGGAAGGATATTAATCAAGTGAACTTAAGTTTGTAAAATATATAAACTTTAAATAAACCTGAAATAAATAAAAATAAACTTAAGAGTGTAAGCTTGAAATAAATAAACTTGGAATTAATCAAGTGAACTTAAGTTTGTAAAATAAATAAACTTAAAAATAAACTTGAAATAAATAAAAATAAAGTAAACTTAAGATTGCAAGCTTAAAATAAATAAACTTGAATACTATTTATTGCAATCCTACAGAAAATCTCAAATAATGTATGGAATAAAATGCAACATGTTCAAGCCAAATCCACTCGCTTCAGAAGAGATTTAGGAATTAATCAACCTATTGAAAGTGTTATTAAGGCAGTCAGCAGATGTGAAAGTATACTTTAATTTTTCCCATATTTTTTATCATATTCTTTTATCAGAATGTGCTCGACTGAACTGCTTACCGGGTCCTATAGGTCAACCAGGAGTTCCTGGCGAAGATGGAATGCCGGGAGCTTTGGGCCTATTCGGAAAGCCTGGAAATGATGGCTACGATTTTGAACAAGGGCCTCTTCCACCACTTCCAAGTGTTGTTTGCCCTGCCGGTTTGTAATTTCTACAGGAACTTTGATAAGTAACTGGATATTGCTTTAAGGTCCACCTGGACCAAACGGTTTACAGGGCGAAAGAGGCCTTCTGGGACACTCAGGAAGGACCGGAAATTCAGGTATTCCTGGCCGTCCAGGGCCGAATGGTCGTGGGGGCGAGCCTGGACCAACTGGAAATCGCGGGGAGGCAGGAAGAAATGGAGAACGAGGACCGGCCGGTGAAACACGAATAGGTGGATGAAGGAAAGCTTTAAAAAATAATATTTAAAAATCAGGTGGAATGGGTACAAAAGGACCTCAAGGCCCTCCAGGCCAGGAAGGCATAAGAGGATTAACTGGGCTGCCTGGACGCCCTTCAAATATTGCTGGACAGCCTGGAACTCAAGGAAAGCAAGGCCCTAAGGGAATGCCTGGAGAGGTCATTTTAGTGTTTAAAATATTTTCCAGAAGATTAAGTTTAGAAGGGAATGAAGGGAAAAGTTGGGGCACAAGGAGTTACTGGAATAGATGGAAATGCTGCTACACAATTTCAATGCCAATACCTTTGCGTTGCCTCCAAAAAAGCTTTTGCCTCTCATATTTCTTCTGAATATTCATTCCCGTTAACAATGATGAGTTTGGATGATGGAATAATTGAGGAAGGAAAGAATAGGACAGAGGAGGAGGAAATTGCACAATATGATGATTTGGGGGGACATAAAGACGAGTAATGTAAATGAAACCGAGCATAACTAAACTAAATAAAATTTAACAACCCCTTATTATATATTTTTATTAAATTTTTAAGATTGTAAATAATTAAGAAATTTAATTGAGGAATTTAAAGCTTGTAGCTTATATTCAGAACTGTGCATGGACACGGATTTTGGTATCCATATCCGTATCCATGCACAGGTCTGCTTATATTAGTATGTAATATTATTTAAAGTTTGCAATTTGTTAATTTAAATGATTTAGGTTTTAAGTTTTCCGGAAAAATTCAGGTTGTAAATTTCAGTTTCAAGTTATTTTCGCGAAAACTAGAACTATTCAAAATCAAAGTTTCTTATATTGTGAACTATATAAAAATATTTAGAAAGTAAACATAATTAGTAAATTTTATATACATAAGCGTATTAATTAAAATATTTATATAAAATTAGGGACTATAAGGCATTAGTTAATTATTAACCAAAATTCTAAAAATAAATTCAGATTTTACACATTCTTTCTTCTAAGCATTGGACTTCCTGCCATTCGAATATCTGCAGCTTTCTGGCAATATGCTTGGTTCATTACATCAATAACAAATGATGTTAAGTGCGTATAAGCAATGCAAGTCTCTGCCTTGTCAGACATTTCCATTTTAGCAAGAATTGCTTAAATAGCTTGAATAATTAAAAGAAAAAAGTGCAAATAGGCCTTAAACTTAAGTTTTAAAATAAACTTGAAACCTTTCCGGAAAGCACTTTTCAAGTTTGTAAGTCTCAACTAAGTTTTACACATATTCAAGTTTGAAAAACTCTCTTTAGAAAATACTCTCTCACTTAAAAATTGTTGTTGATAAATATCAAGAAAATGAGGCTTCAGCCCATATTGTGCATACTTTGCATGCATTTCGCCCAAATTCCAACAAGCTTCATGCATCTTTATTTCTTCCAAGGAAAATTCAAAAATTAGTTTTTCATAAAAATTGAACTGTGCTTGACTAAATATTAAAGAATTTAAAATTATCTCCCCTTCCCCTACCAAATCCTGTTAAGTTTTGGCCATTTAGTCAAGTCTCTGTAACAATAACGTCCACAAGCGATTATTTCGTTCATTTTGGGACTGGCTTCGATGCAATAGAGCATGGTCCTGTGGAAAATGTCTTTTCGACCTGTAGCAATGTGTTCTCGCCAGGAACGATTAATTCTTAAAATAACGGTGAGAAAAATATAATTTATAATTTTTAAGCTTATAAAAATTCCAAAATTCTAATTTTGACATTTTAACTTCAAAAATATATTTTTCCCTTTAATTTATTCACTAAAAAAATTTTTTTTGTAAAATACAAAAAGAAAATGCCTAAATTTATTTTTCTTTTTAATTTGTGGGTGGGAATTTCTATTAAAAATAAAAAAAATGTAATATTTACTAGGAAATATGGGAAAACTTACAATTCTTTATCCCTCGAAGTGAGTGAATGTTTAGATAATTCTTGAGATATTTCCGGTTGAGAAAAAATTCTATTGCGACGTGACAATAATAATTTAAGACCATTACTTTTATCCTCATTATCTTAAAATTAAAAATAAGGAAAAATAGATGAGTGGATATGGTTGGAGATATAGACAGAGACACATTATGAACCTTAAACAATTCAAGTTTACAAGCGGTGTACGCTTGAATATAAAAATAAACTTGAATGACAAACAGTAAATTTTATACAAATCTGTAAACTTAAAATTTCCGGAAATAATTTACCGGAAGCAAATAAACTTTTTTGAGAAAATACAAACTTAAGTGTGTGCTACAATTTAAACGTGAAGTTAGATAAAACAAATAAATAGTTTCCGGAAATAAACCGGAAAAAATAAACATTACAAACTTAAGTATTTGGTACAATTCCAACTTGGAAAATTGAAAGTAACTAAAAAATGGGCTGCTTCCGGAAGAGTTTCCGGAAAAGTAAAAATAATTTTACAATCTTTCAATTTTCCTTTTTGTAATCCCCCATTATAAATTTAATATTTTCTACCTGCTGGGTGTATAACAAACACCGTGCCAATTTTAGTTGAATTTATTGTTGTGGCGCCGGGAATAAGACAACTATTTCCCATTATAATATTTAAATTCCTCTAATATTTTTAAAATTAATTTAAAAAATATTTAAGTCGATCTAATAAAAATTGTTGTTGTTTTCAACATTTAAGAATAAAAATAGTACTGCAATAAAATTTATTAAAAATTTAATTTTTGCTTAAAAAGCTTTATAATTTTTTTTTTATTTTTTATTAACAGGTGTAAAAAGCGAGAAAAAAACTTATAAAAATGGTTTGTTACTTAATTCAATAAAAATAAAATTTATAATTTAATAGACAAAATTTACGTGTTCCTTAGCAGCAAAAACGAAATTTTATTAATTTACCCTTTTAAAAATTTAATTTGTATTTTTTATTTATTTTTTATCTATTTTTTTATTTTCAGAAAAATGATAGAGAATAAACAGACTTGAAATGGGTACCTAATTAAGATTTATTTATTTAATAAGTTCCGGAAATACAAGTTTACAAACTTGAAAATGAATTCCGGAAGAGAAATTAAGAGAACTTGAAACTTAGCATATATTAAAAGTTTTCCGGAAAACAATTTCTGAAGTAAAGAATCAAAAGTATTTTTATTAATAGATTTCCGGAAAATTGTACTTCTTCCGGAAAAATAACAAATAAAAGAATCCGGAAAACAATTATTTGTGGTAAACTTTAAACTTTAATTAATATGTAAATAGTAGTATCAGGAAAACTTGAAAACTTTCCGGAAAATAAATAAACTTAAGAGTATGATATTTTAATTTGTATTTATTTTCAAGTTTGTAAACTTGAATTTCCGGAACTTATTTATTAAATAAAGTTTAAAGTTTATTTATTTCCGGAAAGTTTTTAGGCTTTCCGGAAAATCTTTTAATAAAATAATTTCTGAAAAACTTGAAAACTTTCCGGAAAACTTAAGTTTTCGGATAACAATTTCCGGAAAATAAATAAACTTGAAACTCATTTAATTAATTAATTTCCGGAAATACATGTTTACAAACTTGAATATAAATATAAATCTAAAACTTGAAATAAAATCTTAAAGTTTTATAATAAAAATTAAGTTTGTAAAAATTTAATTAAAAGCATAAACTTAAAAGAGACCACAAATTAGATATTCAAAAATGAAATTAAATTATTTATTCAAAGGCTACAGATTTTATAGGCTTACAAATGTTCAAAATTAATTTTTCTGATGTGAGAAAATATGTCAAATTAATTCTAAAAAATTAAAAAAAATGTTTCTTTAAATATTTATTAAATTCTCACAAAAATTTTCTATATTTTATTTAAATATGTGAAAATTCGAAAAAGGAAAATTTGAAAAAGGAGGCTTAAATGTGTTATTCTAAGAAAGTTAAAGTTTAGGAAATGGAAAATTTTTTTTGGAAAAAATTTATTATTACTAATGGAATTTTACAAATAGATTTAGGGATTAAATAAATCAAAAATCAGCCCAAACTTCTGCAAAAAAAAGCATTTTTCAATTTTTTTCGAATTCATTGACGGAAAGTTCTTTGACGAAAAGTCCGTTGACGGAAAGTTCTTTGACGAAAAGTCCGTTGACGAAAAGCCGTATTAACTTTTTCTCTCATTTTCTCTCATACAGTACGCTTGTTAACAATTATTCTTTCACTATTAGGTATTTTGAACGAGTTCATAAAAGTTTACATTTTGACATTTTTTTCACTTGTTCACATTTTGAAAAAAAGTCTCTTTTTCTTTTCCAGTCTATTTCTTCGCGTGCTATTTTCTATAGATTGGAAACCAGCTTTAATTTTAGAATTTTTATTTTCTGTTTTAATTTTTAGGTATTTTGACCAAGTTTAATTTTTAATTTAGGTATTTTTAGCAGAGTAATTAATTTTTTTTTAATTTATTTTTTTTTCTCAACTTGGGGTGAATGCTTCAAATGAAAATTATAGGTTATTTTTTTAAAAATTTATTAAAAAAAAAATTTTTTTCTTTTTTCTAGCCAAATTCCCCAATATAACAACAACAGTTCCAACAGCCACAGAAACACAACTTTTGCAACTTTGGATGGCTGATTTGGCAAAAAATGGAATTAATGTAAAATCGCATATAAGGCTGTTTGTTTACGAATTTGTTAAATATGTGGGGAATGATACGAGTCTTTTGGTTAAACGTTTTGCTGGTAATTTTTTTTTTTGAAAATTTATTTTTTTATTTTTTTTAATAAAGGAGTTTAAATAAAAAATGGTCAATTTTTAAGCAATTCCAAGGGGGAAAATAGGGCAGCTAATGGGACTTGGGTGGATTTTCTAGTCGTTCTGTTACGATCCAAACATCCTCTTGGGGGGTTCTGGACATTTTTTCCAAGATTCTTTTTGTTATTCATTGTACTCACTCAAATGTCCGCAAATTTTAATTATTTTTGCGGACAAAATTTGCGGACTTTTCACTTCTCCTTCCATTTTTTAAAAATTAATTTAAATTAATTTAAAAATTAATTTAAAGGTGATAGAATTCAAGAAGTCCATAAATGGCTAGATTTGGAAAGAGACAAAGCCTTGTCCATCGGTAAAGAATTGGACCGTGCAAATACAGAGGCTTTGGCTATTGTAAAATCTGATCTGTTTAAATACATTTCGCATTCGAATGATCCTGATGCTCTTCCTTGGCTGCTAGCGATAATTTCTCGTTGTAAAGAAGGTTTTAATCTAATTTTTAAATTTTAATTTTTTATTTTTTTTTGTCCGCAAATTTTAATTTAACGTCCGCAAATTTTTTTTCGGAAAATTCTCCTTGTTTTTTATTTTTTAATTAGCAGAAAAAAATTTTCTGATGAAATAATTATTTTTTGAGACAAAACTTGCGGATTCTTCACTGACCCAAAATTTTCTAAAATTACTTGTAGTTGAAAAAGTCCGCAAGTTTTGTCCGCAAAAATAATTTTAGAATTTTTTAAAATAAAAATTTTCAATTTTTAAGATGATCCACAATCTTTTGCCGAGCTTCACTTAAACAACTTAACTTCTACCCAATTTTATTCTCAACTTTTTTCTGGCGACGACCCTTTTAAAGTCGACAGAATACGTTCAGTTTTAGAACCTAGACATATTTTTGAATGGTTTAAAAATAAAGGGATTAGTGAATATGAAGATTTATTGAGAAGGATTGAAATGATTTATGTTGCTCAAAATCAGGCGAAAAGAGGTTTTTTTGTAAATATTTTTTGTTGATTTATTTTTCGAGTAATTTTGTTCACCACAGATTATTAACCAATATTCTCTCGATTTGGTTAATCCGAATTTTAAAAAACCCCTTGGTTTTCAGTTTTGATTTTTAAATTTTGTGGGGACTTTCAAGAAAACTCATTTTCAAAAAATTTTTCGGGGTTTAAGCCAATCGTGAATATCCCCTATTTTCGCTCGTATTTTGGGAGGTTTGCAGGGGAATAGGATTAAAATTTTTTCGGGTCGAAAAAATGGGATGACCGTCCATATGTAGCAGGAAACGAGCCGACAAGGAAACAAAATTCACGATTTCATGAATCGAGAATTCCCGACCAAAAAACGTTGGGAATTCTCGATTTTCGGGAATCGGGACGGCTCGTTCCCTGATATTAGTAACCCATCCCATTCCTGCTGTACATTTCTTCTGCTTGGAATATCTGCAATTCTTTCTTTAAAATTTTCTCTTTTTTTTAGAAATTGAAGCAGCTGCCTGTCTTTTTATTCGTGGATTAGCCCATTGTTCTGATATTGAAAATTCAACGCTTGAATTTGGAGTATTTTTTTAAATTAAATTTTTAAAAATTATTTTTTCATTTTAAAGGATTGGTATTACGAATTTATTGAAGCTTTGTTAAGCCATGGAGACTGCCGATTTTTTGCTCGTTTGATTGATCCAAATTATGTTGATTCCTTAGGTTTTTTTTAAATTTTTTTTGGATTTTTTCATTACATTCCTCGTCAAAAATATGTTTTCGTTGGATTTTGAATAACTCAGGACTTTTTAGATGACTCATTTTTTCGGAATTTTTTGGCTAAAAAATCTTTGCTCAATTTTCTTTTCGTTTTTGGGTGGATTTTTTTTTTAATTTTTTAAATTTTAGATAAATGGAAAGCAAAGAAAATGGTAGCGGCGGGTATTATGAAACCAGAATTGCTTGAATATTTAATTGGAGATGAGGAGGAAATTACTGAACCTAGAAATCAAATTAATTATTTAAATAATAGAAGCTGTAAGTTTTTGACTTTAAAA
The DNA here is from genome assembly GCA_902706615.1 of Meloidogyne luci. Taxonomy (NCBI): domain Eukaryota; kingdom Metazoa; phylum Nematoda; class Chromadorea; order Rhabditida; family Meloidogynidae; genus Meloidogyne; species Meloidogyne luci. The sequence goes on along the minus strand of CACSLI010000045.1, from coordinate 247,857 downwards.
AAAATTTTTTTTGAGGAATTTTTAATTTTTTTCCTAGAAATTTTTTTTTTGGATTTTTTCTAAAAATTTTTTCTTGTACATAGCCATTTTTATGTGAGCCAAATATTTAAAAATTTTTCTAAAAATTTTTTCTTAAGCTAAAAACTTTTTTCAATTAATTTTTTCAGAAATTTTTATTTTATTCGGACATTTTGTCCCACTTATTTTTTAAAAAAAGATTTTTAATCTTTATGACCGATTTAAGGCTTCGAAAAGTTTTGTTTTCAAACAAATTTTCCAAAAAAAAATTTTTTAGCAAGTATTGAATCTTATGAACCTGAACAATATGATTTACGTCCATATCAAAACGAATTGGTTTTGCATGCAAATAAGTATTATTTGGAATTAAAAAATTATTTTTAAAAAATTTTTTAGTGGAAGAAATACAATAATATGTGCCCCAACAGGAAGTGGAAAAACTTTGGTAGCTGTGGATATAATTAAAAATCATTTGTCTAATAGACATAGAGATGGAAAAATTGGAAGAGTTAGTTGATTTTTTTTTATTAAAAAATTTTTTTTTAATTTTTTGGCCTGAAATTTTCTAAAAAAATTTTTTTTTGCTTAAATTTTTTTTCTGAAAGTTCTTTCTAAAAATTTTTTTTGGAAATTTTTCGAAAAAAAATTTTTCAAAATTTTCAAAAAAAAATTTTTTATTAAATTTTTTTCTCCCTCCAAAAAGTGTGTAATGCTTGTCCCAACAGTCCCTCTTGTTGATCAACAGGCTCTTCATTTTGTCCAATTTCTTATGGATTATAAAGACAATTATCGTCCAAATATAGCCTACTGGGTTGATGGTTTTAGTGGTTGTGAAAATATCCCAGAAGGAAGGGCTGATCGTTTGTTGGCTGCGGACATTGTTGTTATGACACCACAAATATTAATGTTTGATTTTATTTTTTAATTAATTAATTTTTTTGTAAATTTTTGAAATTTTTTCCGGAAAATTTTTGAAATTTTTTTCCGGAATTTTTTTTAGATTTTTTTTTGAAATTTTAATTTAAAAAAAATTTATTTTATTAAGAAATATGTTAGAAAGCATTTTACGTTCTGAACGTGTTTATTTTGCTGATTTTACTTTAATGATTTTTGATGAATGCCACCATGCGGTAAACTTTAAAATAAAATATTACATATTTGCTAATAATTTTTTGTATTTTTAGACAAAACTACACCCATACAAAAGTTTGTATTTTATGTATTTTTAAAATATTTAATTTTGTATTTTCCGGAAAATTCTTTATTTTACTGTTTCTCAAGTGTTTTGTATTGCAATTCCGGAAATTTTTAATTTTGTATTTTCCGAAAATTTTTGTTTGTTTATTTCTATAAGTATTTTTTATTCCGGAAATCTATTCGTTAAAAATTACCTGAAAATTTTTTATTTAGTTTACGGAAAGTTATATATTTTATCCCCGGAAAATGTATTTTTTTTTTAATTTTAGTTTCCGGAAATTGTTTTATAGAATATTATTCTGGAAATACTTATTCCTCTCTATTTGTGTTTTCCGGAATTTTTTTTTATTTATTTAATTTTTCAGTACTTATGGAAATGCTCGAAAAAAGCAAAATAAAAGAAAAGCCACAAATTGTAGGCCTAACAGCGTCTATGGGTAAAAATCCCTAAAGTTCTATTTTTATATATATTTTTTCCGGAAACAATCTTTTTACTGTTTCCGGAAAAGATTGTTTCCGGAAAAGATTGTTTCCGGAAAAGATTGTTTCCGGAAAAAATTGTTTCCGGAAAAGATTGTTTCCGGAACATATATATAAATATAACTTTCCGGAAAATATAATAAAAATAGAACTTTCCGGATTTTTTTTCTATAGGTGTAGGCGATACAAGTTTGGATATTAATGCTTGCTATCAACATATGCTTAATTTGTGCTCTAATTTACATTCTGAAACGATTAGTACAGTTAGACATCAATTGGATAATTTAAAAAGTCATGTTATGCCTCCGGTTGATGGTAAGGCTGAAGAAAATAAATTTTTTTGCGGGGAAATTTTTTCAAAAATTTTGAAAATTTTCCGGAAAAAAATTTGAAAAATTTTTTCCCGGAAAATTTCTTCAGGAAAAATTTTTTTGAAATTAAAAAAAAATTTATTTTTCAGCTGTAACACGTGTTAAACGCCCTGCAAATGATCCTTTCCTTGATTATGTTGAACGTGCAATGTATAAAATTGAAAATGAAATGAAGCCATACTTACCAAAATTGGCAGAAATGTGTAAATTGAAAAAAGTAATTTTTAAAAGATAATTTTGAAATATTTTTTTAATTAAAGGAAGAAATTGAATTTCCTCTTCATTCAAATAATTCTCGTTATCAGACAGTTGTTGGTACTCTTAAAAAGTCTGCTCAAAGAGTTCAGGATTCTGAAATGAGATTTTTGTTGGTTAGATCAATAGATCATTTGTCTGTGAGTATTTTTTTGTTTTTGAATTTTTATTTAATAGAGAGACTTTCGGAATTAGGTATATGTATGTTTGTATTTCTTTTCCGGAATGTATTTTTACTTGTGAAAATTTGTCTTTTTTCCTTCCGGAAGTTATTGTGTTTTCCGGAATATTTCATATATTTTTCCGGAACTATTTATATTTCTTTTCCGGAATCTTATATTTTCCGGAAATATATTTAAATCATTTTAATCGAAATAATTAATTCCAGAACCTTTTTTTATATATATATTTTTTCCGGAACTATCTCTATTACTCTTACGTAATTTTAATTTAATATTTCCCTTTATTTTCACAGCATTATTTCCACTCAATTTTAATTAATGATTTATTACCAAGTTCCTATGCTTTTTATTATTTACAAGAAAAAATGAGCGATTATAAACAGAATTCTGGTGGTTCCAGCCATATTGATTTAATTAATCAAAGATTACTTGGTTATTATCAAGGTGGATTTTTTTTTTTTGAAAAAATTTTGAAATTTCAAAAAAAAAAGATTTTTTTTGAAATTTTCTTAAAAATTGCCCTCTCAAAAAAAATTTTTTTAAACAAAAAATTTTTTTCCAGATTTACAAAAGAAATTATTCGAATGTGTTAGAAACGAAAAACTTCAAAATAAAGGAATTCTTAAAGAATTACATGAAGTTTAGTTTTCAAAAATAATTAATTAATTAATTAATTTGAAAGATTCTTCGAAAACAATTCAAATCTGATCCAAATTCTCGATGTTTAATTTTTGTTGCTACTAGAAATTGTGCTTCTAAACTTGCTGATCATCTTAAAAAAGTGCCGGAACTTCCAATTTTTTATAATAAAGAGGTGAAATTTTTTTTTTATAATTTTTTAAACGTCTAACAATAAGACCAGTAAAGACTTTAAATAATTTTCTTGGGCCTGGAAAAATTTTTAAAAGAATTTTTTGGCCATAAAAATGTTCAAAAAAAAGTTTGGAGCGTAAGTAACAAAAGCCTCCAACCGAATACAACCGTTGGGCGAGGCCATTGAAACTATTCAGGGACGGTCCCAACTATTAAATGGTTTCCGGTCCAAGAAACAATAGAAACAATTAAAAGTTCTCTTCGGGAAGGAAGGATGCGGGTGTGAATCCTTTTCTTCCATCCCCAGCGGGAAACGGCAGCTCTTTTAGAATCGCCCCAAAATTGTTTTGGTTTTAAAATTTATAGATACACGAAGGGAAATATTTTTCATAATATTGAATGGGTTGTAAAAAATAATTGAGGGAAGGTTAAGGTTGAGAAGGAAAAAGTGAAATACCTAAATTTATTGTAGTATAATTTTTTTGTATGAATGAAGAGGGTTGTCGGTTCTTGTTAAATCTTCGGATATCCTAAACTGACCCGGAGAATCCGACCAAAAAATCTTCAGTTTTTCGGATTGGTTCGATTCTGGACCAACGGCCATATAAATACATAATACCCTTAAAAATCGAAGACATAATTTCCGACAACTAGGGGTTGTGTATTCGTATGTTCGTATCCGAAGAATGTCCTGATATCCGAACTTTTTCTGGTTCGGATATGGGTCAAGATATCCGGGGATTTCCGAGTATCTGTCTTACACTATCAAATACCTATTAAAAAAATTTTTCCAAAAATAGAATGTTGGTTATATGGTTAGTTCAAACCAAAGTTTATCAGCTGGTGGACAATCTACACAAGAACAACAACAAATGATTAGAGATTTTGATTCTGGTAAAGTAAAAGTTTTGGTAGTAACATCAGTTGCTGAAGAAGGTGTTAATATTGCTGCTTGTAATTTAATTATAAAATATAATAATGTTGGTTCTGAACGTTCAATGATTCAAAGAAGAGGGCGTGCTAGACAAAAAAATAGTTTATCAATTTTGTTAGCTTTGGATACGGGTGTTGAACAGGCTGAATATTTGAATATGCAAAAAGAGGCTATGGTCTGATTTTTTTTGTTTGTTTTTTATAGAATAGAACCTTATTATAAGACAGCTTATAATGAGGTATCTTAAATTAGGACTTAGACTAGACCCCTAAACTTCTCTCCCCCCCCCCTGAGAACAACCAAATCTAAAAAAACGTAGACTATGAGTGTATCGCTTAAACTGCTTCTCCTAATCAGAATTCTGTTTTTTTTCTGATTATTGGAACAATTTTTGATTAATTTGAATTCTGTTTTCAAAAATATTCCTTCGATATCCCGAGGTGTGAGGATTCAATGCTATTCCTTCCCCAATTCCTATTTGTATAAAATATCCACATAATTTTTAAAATTAAAAACAGATGATGCGTTGCCTAATAAATTTACAAGAAACTAGTGAAACAAATCTTAAAAATCAAATTAATGCTAAACGTGAAGAACGAAGAAGGATTGAGGAAAGAGAACTTAAAGGTTTAGAAGTGAAACGTTTAAGACTTAATAATAGACGGTGAAAATTTTTATTTTTTCCCCCTTAGATTTTCCCCCATAAACTTTCCTTTCGGATTTTGTATTAGAACATGCTTTAGTTATGATTTATCCTCTATATTTTTAGACATATTATGAGTCTAAACCCTAAATTTTTATATTCTAGCCATGTGGTATAATGGTTTTTTATCTCTATTGAACGACAAGGGAATATACAAATAACCTGTAATATAATACGATTTGTTTCTGTTAAGCTTTCTTTATCCTCCTATCCAATATAGTAGGACCTCAGGGATGGGTTTAAGATTGATTCTCTTTTATTTTTAACATTTTTTTAAAAAATTTTAGTTATAAACTAAGCTGTCGTTCTTGTAATAATTTGATTTGTAAAAACACACATGTCCGTTCTATTGCCAATTCTACTTTTGTTGTTTGTGATCCTACTGTTTGGAAACGTTCAAAGATTGATGTTCGGGAGAAGCCGACGGTGAGGAAAAAATTTTTTTCGAAAATTTATTGAAAATTTTCTTTTTCAGAAAGACCATTTATTTACAAAATGTGCAAAATGGTTATGTGGCCAATGTGGAAATCAAGAATGGGGAGTTATTGTAAAATATTCCAATTGTTATTTACCTCAATTAGCTGCAAATTTATTTTCTTTGGAACGTGAAGATTTACATGATCAATTAGATGAAATGCGTATAGGTGGGGATAGGGGAAGAACTTGGCAAAATATTCAATCAGATTATTTTAATATTGCTCCAATTAATATGAGAAATATTGTGAGTTTTCGCTTCTTTTTTTTGGGGGAATATTGTGTCAGACCTCAGCATTCATCTCAGGGGCTAGTGGTTGATAAAAAGGAATCTGAGGCTAGGGCTGATTTTGGGGGGGGGGGGCCCGAACGAAATCAGAAGCTTCAGGTATATTAATTAGACAAGATTACCGTATTTTCTCGATTAATTCCCCTCCCTCGAATAATTCATTCCCCCTCTCGATTAATACCCCATGCTAGAGTTGGGTTGAAACAATAATTCGCCCCCGCCAAATACCCTACTGCACGTTCAAATGCTAAAACTTGAATAATTCCCCTTCCTCGATTAATTCCCCTCCTTCGAATAATTCCCCATCCCACGAATGAATTGAAATTTTAATTCCCGAGGGGAATTAATCGAAATTAATCGAGAAAATTCGGTAGCCTATTAGAAATTCGTTTGGCCCAAAATCCTAATTTTTGAATGACATTTGGATTTTTCTATAGATTTCTCTTTCTCTCGAGAGAGAGTTCTTATCGATCCTCAAATCGTCCCTAATTATTTAATACTGACTGAGGTCCTTCTAAATTAAAAAAAAATTCTTTATATAGGTAGACATGTTTAGTGCTTTAACCAATTCATTTTCTTCATTAACTAAACAAATGGATCAACAAGAATGTATTGCTAATATTAAATTTATTGAAAAAATGAAAGAAAAGAAGACTGACCGGAAAAATAAAATGCAAATATTTTTGGAAGAATAAAAGGTGAGAAAAAAATAAATTTTCAAAAAATTTTTGATGATGAGAGAAACAAAACAAAAATTTTTGAATTTTTTTTTTGTTAAATTTTTGAAATTACTTTAATTTATTGTTTAGCTACTTAATTAATTAATTTTTTTAAAGTTTTTTTTAATTTTATTAAACACTTCCTACTTTTATTGAATATCGCCTAGTTTGTTTATTTAAATTCTCATTAGTTTCCGGGGAAATGTAATGCATATAAAATAATTCCGAACTTGTTTATAATTTTTGCTGACTTGGTTGTATTTTTCCGGAATTGTTTTCAACCCTTCCGGAATTGCAAAATAATATTAGTATATTTCCGGAAAAAATGTTTATATTATATTAAATATTTCCGGAATGCTTTCCGGAATTGTAAAAGAAAATAATAATTTTCTAGCATCTTTCCGGAATTATAACTATTTTTGAAAATTGTAAAATAATTCCGGAAAGGTTTACAATTCTTCCGTTGAATTTATATAGACACAACCACATATAAAATTTTCCGGAATATTTTTTAAAAATTCTTTCAGGAAAGAATATTGTCTCTCCAATTAATTTTAAGCTTTCGAAATCATTTTTTTAATATTATAACAATACTTATACTTACAAAAATTATGAAATTTAAAAGAAAAAAAGTAAAAATAAATTTAATTTAATTTTTACTTTTTAAATTCTAAAGAAAGTTGCGATGATTCATTTTAAAAGTATTGTTACATTTTTTTCTTTTAATAATAATAAATTATTTTTTGTTTTTTTTTTTTGACATTTCTTAAAGAGGACAATACAAAAAAGATTTTTTTTGAATTTTAAACAAAGATTTAGACCTAAATTTTAGATATTTAAGTCGTATAAAATAGGCTGGAAATTATTTTTATTTGAGCATTATTCGAAAATATTACTAATTTTAAATTAAATCAAAATAAATTTTTTTAATTTCTAATGGTTAATTCAAAAATTTTTAAAATAATTTTTGCCTTGTTTGTGTTGTTTATTAATATTATGGAGATTTGGGTATAACTGAATTTTATAAGCAAATTGATATGTACTAGATGTATAACTATAAAATATTTCCGGAATTGTAAAATAAATCCGCAAGGCCATCCGGAATAATTTTTAATTTTTCCGGAAAGTTTTAAAAATTACGGAATTGTTTACATTTAATTCTTCCGGAAAGTTAAGAAAATTTTTTCTAGGTTTAAAAAACCCTCCGAATCGATTAATTTTTTCATAAACTTTAACATTTTCTCCGGAATTATATAATAATTTCTTGAAGGTTTACAATAATCGATCCGGAATTGTAAGAAACTCAGAATTTTGCTTGAAATTTAGAATTTTGCATAGGCTCATGCCTGTATTTTCAAATATTTTTCTTTCTTTTTTAGTCTTGTGGTGGCCTTGGAGGTTATACTGGCCTTGGATTACCGTTAGACCCTTCTATCCTGCAGCAGAATCCATATGCTTTGCGGCAAATGATTTCTAGGTCCTTTAACACCTTTAATAATTAATATTTTTTTCTAACTTTACAGTATGCCTCCACAACAAATAGTCCAATTACTTCCATTATATGGAAGTCTTGCTAATCGTTATCCGGAATATATCCCGATAATTATTGGTATGTTAACTCCAGATCAAAGATATGCGCTTGCCTCAAGCCCGTTGATTGGTCAATATCCGTCTATACAGGCAAGGAAATAAATAAATATTACCGTCTTTCCGGAATAATTTGCTTTCAGGAAGGAATTATTTTCAGGGAAGACTTATTCTATAAGTAGACATTTTTCTGTAAAGCAATTCTCGTTTTGTATTTTTCTGTGTTTTCCGGAAAGATTTTCTAATTAATTTTCTGGAAACATTTGTATTTTACTGTTTTTCCGGAAAGTTTTAATATATAATTTTGTATTCTTCCGGAAAGCCTTATATATTTTTATATGTCTTTCCGGAAACTATATAATGTGTTTTCCGGAAGATTTCTATTTTTATATTATTATTTTTAAATATATTTCAGCCTTATCTCAACAACCCTTATGGTGGGCCTCAAGTTTATGGGCCGCAATTTGGTCCTCAAATACCCCAATTTCCTCAAGGTCAAGGCATTCTTCAACCTATCCCTCAAGGTCAAGGCATTTTGCAACCTATCCCACAGCCCATTCAAGGATAATCTTCAAAAATATACGCGAAATATTTTTAAAGAAAGTGAAGGATATATTGATTGTCTTTTTGATTTTTTAAATATGGAAAAAATTTTAAATATAGTAAAAATATATTTATGGTATAATTATGATATTATTCCTGAGATATTTAAAAATAAAAGATTAATTATTTTCTGCTTAATTAATTATTTTTTGGTTACATAATCTCGTTGAGTTTGTTGGAAGTTGACTATTCCATTGGCTATTTCAAGCCTAAAAATTATCCTTATACAAATTTATTACTTTGAATATTACAAAAGGACCTCATTTTTGGATACCCCTTCGGAGCTGGAAAAAACGGACCATATAATGATATGTACTATAGGGTATCGCTTAGGTAGCTTTCACATGAAGCGTATCCCAAATAGAGATCTTAAAAGGGAGTATCGCTTATCTCTATATCAAAATGGAGTCGAGTTTCTAGTCTGTATGTCTCTAGTCCGAAAGGAACATTGATAATCCGAAGGAACTCTGTCCGTAGGGAACATTCATCTAATATTGGTTATCTCATAATGAGGTCCAAATCATTTTTATTTACATACCATCTTTTCAACGGAATATCAACAGATCTGTCATTAACACCAACTTCAGTCCCAAGCAGACTATTCCCATTCTTGTCCACCAAACGAATATTCCCATCCTCCCATTTAATCCCCCGTTCATTCCATTTAGATCCACCAACAATAGAAGCAAAGGGGTTGTCAGAAGCTGATTTTTGCCTCACAACAAAACGATCAAAATTCGGACCGCCTGTGTCTATCTGTGCGCGACCCTCTTCTACTGCTTTTCGTTCAACCTTTTTGTAAAATTATCTTTTAATAAAATGAAATTGGATATTTTCCCGGATATCCCGGTTCGGTGTTTAATCTAAGGCTAAGTCATATCGTAGAAGCCAAGTCACAAGGCCTTGAGGATCGATCGTGCTCCGTAATCCTTAAAACTCTCTCTCTCTCGGTTTTATCACTGAGATTTCTGAATGAGATCTCTTCTCAGTCTATCTCTACATAATATGATTAATGATTGGATAAACATTATTAAAGTACCCCAAAAAGCCTCCCAACTTGTTCCACCAAAAGCTCATTTGGGCGCATTAATAATTCATTCTCAGCTTCCCTTTTAGGCTGCTCTCTACGTAAAAAAGAGAAAAGCGAAGGTTGGGCACTTAAAAATAAATTTTGAGGGAAAAATAATTTTGAAGGTCAATTTTACGTTGTGGGTGTCCTCCCGAAGAAAGGAAACAGTGGGGGAAAAGTACTGCTTGCTGTTGTTGTCATGACTGTTGTTTCCCCTCCAAAAGGGTTAAATATTTTTGGTAATATCTAAGTAATAATGAAATTTTTTTGAAATTTTTCCCCCTAATTTTTACCCTCTCGAGTAGTGATAGTTGTGTAGTGGTTGTAGTGGTGGTGGTAGGTGTTGTAGTTTCAATTGACTTGAAGAGATCAATCACTCCTCGTGCCAAGTGCGCCCAAGGCTCGTGATTGTTGTTGTTAGTTGGGGACTTTAAATTATTAAATCATTTTAATCTTTTTTTTCCTCCTAAAGGCTCGCTGAAAGCCCAAAGACTCTCCAACACAAAATCCCAAGCACCCCAAAGACCTCTCAGACTCTCCAAACATAAGTACCTTCAAAGTTCCCTCCTCTAACCCCTAAGAATCTCCCAAAAACTCTCCAATATTCTAAAGACCTCACAAAGACCCCCAAACCCCCTAAGGACCTTCAAAGGCTTCCCAAAAATTCCCCTCCTTTACCAACATCCAATTCTATCCGTTCAGTTTTGTAATCTTCACTACGCGCCATTCTAGGCATTAAATGATCATTTGAATATTCTTTAGTTATTAATTCATTATTTCTTTCCGTATTGACAAAAGAACGTGGTGGAGCGAAAATCCCGAGAAGTTCATCAATTAAACGTAAGGTTGTTGAATCCTCTGGTTTTCCTGTAATTTCAAATCAGAATTCTTAACAAAATCAGAAGTAAAAAAATCAGAATTTTAAAATCAGAATTTTTTTAAAAATCAGAATTTTCTGACAAATCAGAATTTTTTTTGAAAAATCAGAATTCTTAACAAAATCAGAATTTTTTTAAAATCAGAATTTTCTGAAAAATCAGAATTATTTTAAAAAATCAGAATTTTTTTGAAAAATCAGAATTTTTAAAATCAGAATTACAAATACCATCATTTCTCTGTTGCTTTTCACCCTCAAATTGTTGCCAAGCAAAAGCCTGTGTGTTTGGGATATTAAATAGTTGGGCATTACTAGGGATTATTGGCAAAATTAACAACCAAAATAAAAAATAAAAGACAACATTTGAATTCATTTAAAAAAATTTTTTAACACTTAAAATTATTTAAAAATCAAAAAAATTTGGGAAAATTTGGGAAAATAAAAATTCATTGAACAAATAGAACGCTTCTTAGTTCATAGGCAGGCTTAAAAATAAAATAAATGGCTTTTCACAATCCTTCCCCTATTTTTCCCTATTTTTACTCTTTTACTGCTGCGCTAAAACACGAAATTTACCCATCAATCGCAACTCAACGTTTATTTTTATTTTAATGCGTGGAATATAAAAATGGACGTTGTTGAGCTTATTCAGAAAATGCTGTGAAGGAATACTGGTTAAATAATAAATTTAGAGAAAAAAAGAAAAAATATATTTAACCTTCTTCTGATCCGGTTGTAAGCAAGTTAAGGTTGTTATTTAAAATGATGTTATTTTTAATGATTATTTAAATATTCTGTTTTTATTACGTATAATCTTCTGATTTTAAAATAATAAGCTTTGGGTATTATTGTGAGAAGTAAAAATTCTGATTTTATGAAATTCTGATTTTTAAAGAAATTCTGATTTTATTAATTCTGATTTTAAAAATTAAAAATTCTGATTTTGGAAATTCTGATTTTTAAAGAAATTCTGATTTTAAAAATTCTGATTTTATAAATTCTGTTTTTGATTCTAATTAATTCTGATTCGAGAAATTCAGAATTATGATATTTCTGATTTCCTTTAAAATTCTGATTTTCTGCAAATTTAATCTCTCTACAGTAATAAGTCCACCTTTATATTTATAATCTGCTTATCGCTCATTAATTTTCTGGAATTTTAATATTTTAACATAAACAGTCTACTACATATGTATGTAATAGAGTTAATATTCCTATTAATTTTATGTATTTCCCACATAAAATTTTATAAAAACAAGAAAGTCGGATTTTCAAGAGAATTGTGGAGTTTTCTTGATAATAGTTTTAAATAATTATTCTGAAATTCTGATTTTGTGAAGTGTTAATTAATTACAAATTCTGATTTATAAGATTGCGAATGTTTTCTTGAAAAAATACAAATTCTGATTTTATGAATAGTGAATAATTAGATTAAATATTACAAATTCTGATTTTTTAAATTGTAAATAAATTACAAATTCTGGTTTATAAAAATTCTGATTTTAATTAAAAATTGTAATTACAAATTCTGATTCTCTACAATTAAATATTCTGAAATTCTGATTTTAGTGGTAGTGAACAATTAAATAAAATTTACAAATTCTGATTTTAATAATTGTAAATTAATTACGAATTCTGGTTTTAGGAGTTGCAAGTTTTTCTTTTGTAATTACAAATTCTGATTTTTTAAAATTAATTATCCTCTAGTGTTGCATCAGCATTGACGTTAAATATATTTAATATAAAGCTGCCTTTCTTAAAAGAACAAAAACATTCCAAATGGTTCTTTAAATTCATTTCTAAATTTGTTTTATTTTATTTATTAATGTACTAAATTTAAAAATAAGGAAGAATTTATTAAAAAAAGAGCCGTTATTACGTAGAAATTTAAACTAATTCCCAACAATTTAAACACCTTTATTGCTTACGTCCTTTTGCTTACGACTATTTTCTTTTAGAACGCCTTTTTATGTCCTTTAGTTGCTTAGCTTTCTCCAAAGATTTATTTATTTAAATAAATATTATTTCTGAGGAAATGACCATTCGAAAAATTTTTTTGATTAGCATGCTTCTTGAAATTTGCTTCATGAGAAAATGCTTCAAAAAGCTTTTTGAAGCTTGCTTCATAAATTTGCTTTTGAAAATTGCTTCCTTAAACTTGCTTCAAAAAACATGCTTTAAGAAATTTGCTTCTTAAAATTGCTTCATGAAAAGAATAAAATTGCTTCTAGTTTTTTGAAGAAAGAAAAAAATTTCACGAAGCAAGAAAAGATGAAGCAAGCTTCTTAAACAACTAAATTAGCTTTCAAGAATATTAATTAAGACCCTTAAAAAGCATAATTAAAAATATGCTTTTAAAATTATTAAAATGACGATTATTTTAATTTTGATCCTTCCGTTCCCTTAAAATCACTTATAGTCAACATTCTTCAACGATTTTGCCATTATTTAAAGCAAAAGAGTATTAAATACATAAAAGTAAATAAGAAGCTTTTTCTCAGATTTTCTCACATATACGGGAATTTTGATCAAATAAATACACGAAAAGCCGATTTTCCGTAATATAGCGTCACTGGGGAAATTTTTTAATTTGCTCCTTTCACAATATTCTTATTTCTTTAAAATTTCTTTAAAATTATCACAATATTCTTATTTCTTTAATCACAATATTCTTATTTCTTTAAAATACTTTATTTCTTTAAAATTCAAGAGTTTTTAATATTTCTAATTATTATTAAAATTTATTTTGATTTTTTAAAAATTTTTTTAAGTTTTAAGTTTGTAAGAATAAATAAATAAACTTGAATTGTTTTTAAGTTTCAAGTTCGTAAAAATAAACCTGGTTGTTTTCAAGTTCAATTTCCTCAAGTTTTTAAGCTTGTAAAATAAATAAACTTGAAGTTTTGTAATTAAAGTTTTAGGTTTGTAATTTTGTGAAACTTAGTTTAATTGAGTAATAAATAAACTTGAGTATATTACAAACTTGAATTAAACTTTATCATCAAACTCTTTTCAAATTACAATCTTAAATGAATTATCTAACAAACTTGAATCAGGCTTATTTTTCTTTTAATAAGCACAATTCAAAAAACAATTCTTAATCTCATAATAAATTTTATTTTAGTAATAATAATAAAATAAAAATAATAAAAATCATGCAATTCAATTATTCTGACTGGCTCTTCCTCGCTTCATTAACTACCCTTTTATCAACACCTTTGGTTCAGTCAATGAACACTTTCCGTCAGCACCACCAACGAAACAAAGAATTGCAGGCTAGAAGGCATACAGTCCATAGCCAAAAAATAATTAATAAAAATTTATTTGCAATTCTTCAACAACCAAACACAGAAGAAAGCAAAGTTTATTTAAATTCTGAGGATGAAAATAAAAATAAAATTTTGAATAATTATGAAATTGAAGAAACTAAATTAGAAACTGAAGCAAATATGCGTTATAATACAGGACATTGGAGTTGGATGGAAATGTATTCGGTTAGAGAAGAGGTAGATTAATTAGTTGAAATAATTCTGACTGAAAGTTGAAGCAAGCCTAAGAAAATTCTGAAACATATCTAAAAAGATTTAGGAAACTTGAAACTTTGAAAAATAATTTTGAATGCTTCTGAAGCTTTTTCTGAAGCATGCTTCAAGTTTACATGCTTCTGAAGCTTTTGAAGCTATTTCTGAAGCATGCTTCAGGTTTCTATGCTTCTGAAGCTTTTTCTGAAGCATGCTTCAAGTTTCTATGCTTCTGAATATTTTTCTCAATGATTGCAGATGCTTATGAAGCATTCAATTGAAGCATGCTTCAAAAACTGTTTTTACTGAAGCAAATTTCTAAACTTGCGATATGAAACAATCTTTCTGAAAGTTCCTCTAAGCTCGTAATTGCCTAATAAAGCTCTCAATTCCAATCAGTCATACATATTTCCTTTATTTTTTCCAGGTCTATATGTTCGCTTTCACCTACTTTGGACTAATTACTGTTCTAATGGTCTTGCTTCTAATAATTATTTCCTGTTGCTATATGTATGATTGTATGGGATGTTATGATTCTAAGGAAAAAAGAAAATTTGGGGATGATTTTTCAAGCTCCATTAATGAAACAAAAACTTTGGAATTAAATTGGGTTGGAAGCAAAGAATATTTGTGTAAAACAAAGAAAAGTAGAAGATGGAGTATTTTGTAAACTTAAGTTTGTAAAAATAAAATTTGTTTTTGCTTTGTATAAAAATTTACATTTTCCCATAAACTTTAAATTACAAATTGTAAACACAAATTGTGATTGTAAATAAATTAAGCTTGTTTTTGCTTCTAAGGACTTGAACGGCTAATAAACTTAAAAAATTAATTATAAGCAGAAAAATATAATGAAAAATCTCTGAAGTATTTTTAAATACAGTTTTTTATGCTCTTTCGAATGAGCTATAGAAATACTAGATGGCACAAGAATTCAGTGAGAATGCCTATTGTACTTGGAGTGTTTCACCGGAACCGAAATTTCGCCCAGCCCTGAACCGGATCCCGGGACCGGAACCAAAGAAATGCTGGAACTTTCCGGAACCGGAACTTCCGGTTAAAGTAGTTGGGTTTAACACAGAATGCCTTTTATTTAATTCTGGCTAAGAATTCCCAGGCTCTTAGTCATTTTAGTAGCATAATACTAAAAATTCTCAAAACTCGAACTTAAAACATGCTTTTGGGTGTGCTTAAAACATTTCTAACATTGTTAAATATTTTATTTGGAAATGAAACATTATATAAATTATAGCGAATTTACAACAAAGTTTATGTACATTTTAACAATAAAGCTTCGACTACAGAATCAAATTCACATTTTACAACAACACCTAGAAGTAATACTCATCCTTCTCCTTTTAATATCCCTCAAAATCCTCTCAGGTTCTTTATTTTTAGTCTCCGGCAAAATAATGAATCCAAGTATAGAACAAAATAGTTGACAGGCAGAATAGGTGAAGAAGACTGAAGGGCCGATTAATTTCTAAAAAGAAAATTTATTTTTGCCTAAAAATAATTTTTTTCACCTTAAGCATCGGAAAGCTAAAGAGTACAACAAGTCGGAATAGAAGAGAGGCCAATGTTGAGGCACTACATCCAGCGGCTCGGGCTTCCGAAGGGAAAAGGTCGCTCAAATATGTTTCGGTTATTGCACCTGAAACAAAATTTTTTTATAAGACTCCTCAAAAACTCCTCAAAAAATCTCCTCAAAAATCTCAAAAACTCAAAAAAACCCCCAAGACTCCTCATAAAAAATTCACCAAATCCAATAGAGAAGAAGACAACATAAACCGCAATGAAGACAATACTGAGATAAGCAGCCAGACCCCCTCCAGAAGCATTAGAAGAGGCTATTGTTGTAGTTATAGCACTGGTTAGAGTTGTAGCAGTTTCTGGTGTTGTTATATTTGCTTCAACATTGCCTTTCTCGGCGATAATTATAGTGATTCCAATTAATGCAGTAGATATACAACAACCAGCAGTACATGTTAAGAATAATAGACGACGGCCAATACTTGGATGTTGAACCTGCAAAAGATATAGTTAATTAATGTTAACTATTTTTAATTAAGTTCACAACCTTAAGTTTACAAACTTAAGTTCGCAAACTTAAGTTCACAAACTTAAGCTTACAAAATATAAAGTTGCTCACAAAAACAAGACTTAAGAGAAATCAAGTTTTTAAACTTGAATTGTTGTAAAAACAAGTTTTAATAGAAATCAAGTTTACAAACAAATGTAAACAGGTTGCAAAAACAAGTTTTCTTACCAAATAGACACAGGCAAGAATTGAGAGAACATTAACAACACCAATCCCACATGTTGCTAATTGTGCATCTAAATTACATAAATTACTATTTAAAAATTAAAAAGAATATTTTTACTAAGTTGTGAGAGTTTTGCTTCCTCAAATATTTTTGTGGAGTAGACACCAACTTAAAATTTAAAAGAAATCTGAAGGCCTCAACTAAAATACCTGGAGCACTTCCACTAGTTTGAACAGAAAAGACTAAATAAATACCCAAATAGAGTGACCAACGTAAATACTTTTTTTCTAGCATTTGGCAAAAACCAATTTTTTGGTGTGAAGTTGATCTGGCTGTGGATGCTTCTTTGTCTAGCATATCCATTTCTTCTTTTACCTGAATAAAAAAGGTGTAATGCTTTTTAAGCTTGCCAACTTAAATTTGAAAAACTTAAGTTTATAAGTATTTGTTAACTTAAGTTTGCAAACTTAAGTTGACCACTTTTACTTATTAACTTAAGACCACAAAAATTGTTCTAGTAAACTTAAGTTTACCAACTTTAATTGTACAAACTTAAGCTTACCAACTTTTAATTTAAAACTTAAGTCTCTCCAAAAATTGTTCACCTAAGTTTGCATACTTAAAAATTAATTTTAAAAAATAATTTATTCACATCATTCCTTCCTCTAAGCAATTGCAGACTCCTCTCAGCTTCCATAAAATTTCCATGAACAATGTAGGAGTACTTGGGTGATTCAGGACAGAAGAAACCCAACAAGGTTAATTGAACACTTACGGGTATCTAAAAAAATAAAAAAATTTTTTGAAGGAACCCAAGGAGGTTTACGTAAGAAAGAAGAAATATTAGATGCCAATTCTCCTCATCCCCCAACATAAAAGGAAGGCCAACGACCAACGCGAAAAGAAAGCCTGTATAGAGGAAGACATTAGACATACATCCTATCGCTCCACGTAAATTTATTGGAGCAATTTCGCTTAGATATATTGATGCTAGTCCCATATTGACTCCTGAAAATTTTTAAGTTCAGGAAGGAATTTTAAGTGTACCAACTTTAACTTAGTAAACTTAAGTTTGCAAACTTTATTTTAAGAACTTAAGTTTACCAACCTTAACTTTGTCAAACTTAAGTTTGCTAGCTTTATTTGTAAACTTAAGTTTGCAAAATTGAATTTTAAACAAGTTTACCAGCATTAATTTATTAAACAAAAAGTACCAGAATTGAAGCCAATGAAAAATCTCGAGATCATCATGTAGATATAATTATCAAAGCTTTTAGCCATTTGCTGCAATATCATTGCAATAACCACAAAAGCATTGTTGTACATCAACGTCCCTTTGCGGCCAAAACGATGGGTGATGGAAGCGAGGAGGGCATTTGCTAAAATTCCGCCTAGAAGGAGAATAGAGGCAGTTAATGACCTGAAAATTATTTTGAAAATTTCCTTGATTCTTCCCCTTCTAGTCATTAAAAACTAGCCAAGTTATCTCCTCTTTGTAAACAGAATCAGGGCCATGAATTCGTTTGTATGAACTTCTCTGCCATTCAATAAGTATTTTTGCTGGAATTTAAAAAAGCTTAAAAAAATTTTTTTCTCCAAGTACCTGGAGTATTTAGAGCGCCAAGATGAAATCCCACTTGAAAACTGCTACCGAAACAGCAAGCAAATATGCTGAGAACCAATGAAAGTGTATAGACACCCTTAAAATAAATGAACTTGATTTTGTATTTTTTTGTATTTTTCCCTATAATGATTCCGGAAGTGTTTTCCGGAAAAGTTTATGTTGTGATCTCTTGTATTTTTCTATAGGTTTCCGGAAAATTTGTAAAATGTGTTTTTGTTTTGTGTTTTTCGCTTTTTTCCGGAAAAATATAGGAGAAAATAGTATTTCCGGAAGTGTGTGTTTTTCCGGAAAATATTGTATTTTTCTCCTTTGTGTTTCTAACAAATACAAAAATCGACCTTAAGCCCCGCCCTCAACGACTGTTCAGTATGCGTATCGCTAACGACGGTAGAATCCTCATTTTCCTTCTCAATCTGTGTTTTGTCATCCCGTAGCACTGCACTGACGGCGGTATTCTCCCGTTCCAATTCAGCAGTTGTTTCACCTTCCAATACGGCAGTTTTTTCAGTTAAAGTTTCGGCGGTCGCTTCTGATATTGTATTGTCTTCTTCATCTCGAGCTGTGCGCATGCTTCCCGTCTTTGGACGCGCAAAAGGAATGTAGCAATGCATAACGATGATGGTAGAAATTGAAGAATGAATAAAGCATGTTTTAATTAGGCTTTTATACTTGCAACTCTGTTCCGGAAAGAATAAAACTTGAAAGAAATGAGAGGAAATTAGCAGTGAAAATACAATATACTTACGGAAAAATACAAAGAAAAATACATTGAAAATAGATCTTCAGTACCTATATTACCTGAAATGTTTTCCGGAAAGATACTTTAAAAAGTAATGCGTATTAAATAATGTATTTTCCGGAAACCTTCCGGAAGACAAGAGTAAAAACACAACATCTATAAATCTCTAAATATTTCCGGAAAACGACTGTATTTTCCGGAAAAATTAATGAAAAAAAAATAAAGAGGTGTTTTCCGGAATGATTTTTGTATATTCTTCCGGAAAAAATATAAAAAGAAACACAAAGATAAATTCCTAAAAAATGTCTATGTAGCAGAATAATATTTTAATACTCCATTAAGTAATGAGAACATTTTTCCCTTTCTGATAAAAATTTAAAAAAAACTCATTAATCATTTCTTATCAGTTTTCATTTCCATCATTCTAAAGCAAATTTATATTTAATTTATTTAATTTTTTAATTGCCAAAATTATATAAATATTTTTAGTAAAACTTTAACTTTTTTAGTCTTCAATCTGCGCAATTTTTTGGTTTGCTCAATTTATTAATTTTTTAAAAATACACTCAAAAAAAATTCTAAATACCTATAGACAGACTGTTGCAATTTTAATAAAAATTTCTCGTTAATTTACTGTATATTTTTAATTATAAAAAATCTGAACACTTTCCGGAGAGGCTAAAAATAAAATACATAGTTTCCGGAAACTTTTTAGAAAATACAAAAACACAGAATAAAAGCATTTTCCGGAAGACAAAAACGAAAACACAATTAATACACAATTTATGGCTCTACTCCAGTTTATGCGTCCAATCAACAAAAAATTCGATTTTTCTTGGTGTTGCAAAGTTGGGGTATGGTTCCAAAGCATTTCTTTATGTTCGGGACCTAAGCCCACTGGGTCTGGGACCATTCCTTGCCCTATCCCTCGAAATTTCGGAAAGTTATAATTGTTTTTCCGAAATTTTTAAAAATTGGCTATAACTTTCCGAAATTTCGAGGGATAGGGTAAGGAACGGTCCCAGACCCAGTGGGCTTAGGTCCCGAACATAAAGAAATGCTTTGGAACCATACCCCAACTTTGCAACACCAAGAAAAATCGAATTTTTTGTTGATTGGACGCATAAACTGTCATTGGACGCATAAAAGTCGATTGGACGCATAAACTGGAGTAGAGCCCAATTTATTCCGGAAAGTGTTTTCCTTTTCCTGTCTTCCAGAAAATAAAAACAGTGAAAAATACAACAGTTTCCGGAAACTCTTTAAAAATACAAAAATATTTTAAATAATTATAGCAACTAAAATGAAATTATTTTATTCCCTATTGATCTTTATTTTATTTCTTTTGATCAATTTACACTGCGAGGGGGCCAAGTTTCTATTTACATTTTTTCATGATAACGGCAGTCATTTTGGATCTATGCGTCCCCTTATGGAAATGTTTGTATATTTTAATGATTTATTATTTTACTTTTTTTAATTGTGTGTTTTAATCATCATGGTCATGAAAAGAATTTTTTCCTAATTTTTTAAAATTAATTTTAATGTTGTTAATTTAATATAAAGGATTAGAGTCAATTTACACTGCTTTCCGGAACACAAAAGTGTTTTTGTGTTTTGTTTCCGGAACTCAAAAGAGAAGGCGCAGCAGTTGTAAATGTTGCTCCCGGTATCATTTCTCTCTCCTAAACATTCCCAGTCTCCCTTCACCTCTCCCTTCCATCCCCTCCCCTCACCTCTCCCTCCTTCCCTCTTTCACCTTCACCTCTCTATTCGCTCTCCTAAAATTTTATCTTTCAAGGCTAGTAGAGAAGGGGCATTCTGTCTCATTTTTGGATACAATCCCCATGGAGGGGGCTTCGCCCAAACTTCGTGCCATTCGTTTTCCTTTACCCAGAAGGCAGGATGAGGAATGGAAGAATAGAATGGCACATTTACTTTGGCATGAAAGGCTAACGTCCCTTTATTTAGGGCATTATTTTGTTACTATGGATAAATTACTTGGTGTTTTGTTGGAGAATGGGACGGACACGGTTGGTTTACTCTCATTTAGAGGAAAACATGCCTACTGATCTGAGTCATGGAGGGGTCAAGGGTTCGAGTCCGCCTGAGGAAATTATTTTTTTTTAATTTTCTCGAAAAGGCAACAAATGTGGGGCTTCGCCACGAAGTCTTTAACAACTTTTCTTTATCAGGTTGTAGATATCGTAAACGAAGAATGGGATTTTATTGTCATTGACGACCTTTTCTGGTCTTTTGGTTTTGCCTTGACTACCCTAAAGCATAGATTATGGGAATTAAAGGGGATGACAGGACACCAACCACATATTATTGTTTATGCTACTGCTGCTTCTAGTTTAATATCTGCAGAGTCAACTAGGAGTGTTGGTAATGGAAACTTTATTTTTCTTGAGCCTAAGACAAAAGCCGGTGCTCCCATTGAGAATGAAGTTGAGGGCCAGAGGTTCCCTTGGAACTAGGACTAATCCCAGTTAAAGGAGACTTGAGGGTTATTCGGGTAAATGATAAATCGATCCTCCTTCTGGCTCTCAATCCCAGGACAGCTCATGATTCTCCAAAACTTCTAAAAATTATTATAAAATTTTTAGGAAGGAATTGGGTCTCTCGTGCTCCTTTTTGCCCTCCTTACCCTACCAACGAAGATGATGTCTATTCGCCTAATAAATTTACAAGCCGAATCATATCTTTCTACGAAACTATTGTAGAATTCATTTACATCGATTTAAGTAAAATTTAAAATTTTTAAAAAATTTCCAAATTGATTTCAATTAAATCCCCAGTTATACCCCATCAAATGGTTAACATGAAAAAACTTGGAGTAAATGACTTTACTTGGTCAGAATTCTATTCGCGAACGTCTCTTCAGTTCTCAGATTCTTTTGATAGCCTGGGGTGGCCTGTTGCCGGTTATTTTTTATTTAAATTTTTTCCAAATTTTTTAAAAAATAGTTGGAACCGACATGAAGAATGTGGGGGCACATTGTAAATCTTCCAAAACTTTACCTAAAAAATTTGCTGAGTTTGTGGAGGCTCCAGAGTCGAAAGGTAATTTTACAGGAGTAAGCGGAACCTGATGTATTCCAACTTGAATAACTTTTGATCAAAAAAAGATTTCTAGATGCTTTTGACGATATTCGATAGAGAATTAAATTTGCTACAAAATACAATTTAAATCAAAATTTTATAGCAAAAATAAAACAGGTTATGCCCGAAAAACTAACATTTAATGCAAAAAACGTCAATTTTTGACAGTTTTTTGACCATAACTTTTGTTATCTAACACCTAAAATTTTTATCTAAATTTCATTTTGTAGCAAATTTTCTGCTCTATTGAATGGTGTAAAAACCAATTAAAAATATCAATTCATTCAAAAGTTATAGAATTTAACATCACACCACCTCTTTTCCCCTATCAGGCACAATTTATGCAGCTTTTGGCACAAATGTAGATTGGAGTAGAGCACCAAAATATGTTTACGAATCGTTATTGAAGGCTTTTAATCAATTTAGTGATTACCGGATAATTTTTGTTTATAATGGACCTGATCTGCCTAATTTGGGTAAAAACTTGATGCTTACTAAATGGGCTCCTCAACTTGAAATTCTCGCGCATCACAAAACTAAAGCTTTTATTTCACATGGAGGCAGTAAAAGGTGGGAAAATAAACTCCAATAGAAGCCCATCCCTATTAGAAGCCCATTCAATGTGGGAATTTATAGCCATGCCCCATTGGAAGCTCACCCCCATTGAAAAATAGACGCCCAGGGCTTCTATTGGAACGAACATTTATGATATATAGGTAATTTAAAATTCTCAAAACGCCCAAAAACCCAATATATTCTTACTCTCATTCCTTAATTAAATCCTTCAAGTTATTTTTTTTTGTAGTTTACGTGAAGCTTTATGTACAGGTGTCCCTCTAATTGTTATGCCTGTTTATGCTGAACAAGTCTATATAATTAATTTTTAAAATTTATATTTATACTTTAAGGCATTTAGCGCCAATCTTATGTTGTCAATGGGGCATGCACCCGTTATTAATAAATTTACTTTAACCGAAGAAAGTGTTTATAAAACAATTGAGGGGGTAATTTTAAATAAATTTAATTAATTTTTATGTATTAAATTGGTAAATGTCGAAATGTCAAAAATAAAAATGCCCAAACATACAAAAAATATTTTATAATAATGGACAATAGGAGACAAATAATTTAATATTCAAAATTTCCTTATTGCGCCTCATGGTATACTGTACTTTCTCTCACTTCCCTCCTCTTTGCCTAGGAGTAATTCCACAGGAATAAGTTATTTTTTAAAATAATTATCCAACATTGAAAATTAATTTAATAAATGTTCGGATGCTATTCTGATTTTTTGTTGTAATTTAATTCTGATTTTTTTGCTGTAATTTAATTCTGATTTTTTTGTTGTAATTTAATTCTGATTTTTAAATTAATTCTGATTTCTGCGTAATATTTTTCAGGTATTATCAAAACCAGAAAAACAACAAAAATCCAAAAAATTAAAAGAAATATTCCTCGATAGACAAATATCAAGTATGGAAGAAGGCATATTTGCTGCAGAAAGATTGTTAAGAATTGATAGTGATTATTGGAGAAAATATACACAAAGAATGGGGATGAAATTAAATTGGGTGAAATTTGTTTATTTTGATTTTATTTTGTTTGTTTTTTCTTTTGCTTTAATTTTGTGTTTTTAAATAATTAATGTTTTTATTTAATTCTGATTTTATTAAATGAATAATGTTCAGATAAAATTCTGATTTTGTCATTAAATATCAATGTTTCTATTAAATTCTGATTTAATTTAATTACTAATAATGTTTTAATTCGTTTCTGATTTTAACTTAATTTAATTTTAATTCTGATTTAATTTAGAATAGGTAGTTTTGACAATATTCTGATTTGTTTATTATTTGTTGTATTTTAATTCTGATTTTAATACACGTTTATTACTTATAAACAGAATATAGGTATCTTTATAAGTTTTATATAACAATTCCCTGCTGTGTTTATATTACCAAAAATGTTTATCAGAGTATATCAGAATATATAAATGATTGATCAGAATTTTATTTATTTAATATAGTTTCAGTAACATTTTAACTATTTTTATTAAGAGTACAAAACATTCTCCTTTTTTTATTTTCCCGCAATCCTCTCCCGCTGTTTTGTTTCAATTTATTGCAACTTTTGTAGTCACAGTTAAATTATTTTTAAAAATATTTTTTAAGCCGGAAAAATATTTTTCTTATTAAATTATTTATTTTTCCGTTAAATATTTAGCGCCAAAAATTATTAAAAATAAAAAGAAATTTTTTAAACAAAAAAAAATAAAATAATTGAATAATAATATTCTGACAGATGTGTGTTTTTAACTAATTTTAATAATTTTACTTTTCCCAATTTTCTCCAAATTTTTCCTTTAATAAAAGTAAAAAATGTTGCTTTCTAGTCATTTTTATATTAAAAATATATTTTTTTTATTATTAAAATAAATTTTTTATTACAATTTTTGAATATTTTCTGTTTGCTTTAGCTAATTAAATAAATACAATAATTGTCCGATAAACCAACCACAACACCTCCACTGCCTAGTCCGAAGCCGTTAATCGGTTTTAGTTTGTCTCTTTTTCTCCTCCACACTTTTGTCCTTTACTGACAGTTGGGGACTGTTGAACAAACATTGGCATTAATTTTATTTTACTAAAAACATTTCTCTCCAGAAAAACCTTCAGATTTATAAATCAAAACATTCAAACAGAAAAATAAAGTCTGGAATATATTTGTTTAATTAAAATTCTGATTTTGTTTTTATTTTGTTCTGATTTGTTTTTCTGTTTTTGTCTGAACATTATTTGTTTACAATTCCGGAAAACTTAAAAACATTGCAATCTTTTCCGGTCACAATTCCGGAAATAAAAATAATTCTTTTCGCAATTCCGGAAAACTTAAATACATTAGTCTCCTTTCCGGTTACAATTCCGGAAACTTAAAATAATAATTCTGAATAAAAATTCTGAAATCGACTAAACAAACCAGAAATTCTTTTAAACACAAACATATTAACAAACATTTAAATAAATTTCAGAATAAAATTAAAACAAATATCAGAACTCATTCCAAACATTTTTTATTGTTTTTCCTATAAATTCCAAAAACACTTTATTAAATATTCCAAAAACTCTTCGTTCCCCTCATCTACATAAATTTTATTTTTTGGGTCGAAACAGATCTTTTCGGCCGATAAAATTGAGAAATAACAAAAAAAAAGAATGTCTTTTTTTGTCGCGCAAAGAAAATTTTTCTTTTATCCACTAAAAACAGAATCGTTTTTTTTAATGATGACACACACGGTTAAATATTTTTATTTTTACGCGTGTAATACATACTGAGGGAACAAAAAGCCGAATTAATGAATGAACGGGTCCGCAGGTAAAATAATAAAATATGCAATAAATTAACTGCCACAGACACTTTTCGTGTTGTTTTTAAATGGATTTTTAATGAGGAAAAATTTTTAATTTTATTATTAGTTTTGACTCCCATATAAATAGATGTTTGGATAAGATTCTGATTTTAAATTTTATTCTAAAAATATTAGATGTTTCTATTAAATTCTGGTTGTGTTTGAAGTTTCTATTAAATTCTGATTTTATCAAATAAAGTTTCGATGAAATTTTGTTTTAATGTTTTGTTTGAAAAATATCAAATGAATCTTTATATTTAATTCTGATTTTATTAAGTTTTGTTTAAATTAAATTCTGATTTTAAAAATAAATAATGTTCAGATAAAATTCTGATGTTTTGTTCTAATAAAAATTAATCAATGTTTGTATTTAATTCTGATTTTATTAAGGATATTCGGATGATATTCTGATTTGTTTGTTCCTTGTTGTAATTTAATTCTGATTTTAATTTTAAGTTTATTATCTAAACAGAACTATGTAATAATCTCATTAATTATACAATAAACTTAGCTGTCAGTTATGTCTCCAACAATGAGTGTTATCTTTATTTTTGTTAATCCATGGTGTACAAAATCCATTACATATCTCTCTCAAATTCTTAATTTCCATAAAATCTCCTTTTTCCCATTTTTGTAAACTACATAAACTTTCTCTTCCTTGTTCATCAAAAAACACTTTCTCTCCCTCTCCTCTTCTCCATTCCTTCCAGCCATCCCCTTCCCCTCACATTCAAAACTATTCTTCTTCCCTTTTTTTGCCACTTAAACAAACCCATTTATTCATCTGTTCCTACCGCCAAAGTCTTTATTTCTTTCTTTTTTCCTTTTTTCAATCCGTTCATCCGCGCAACAACTGTGAAATGAACATTGTTGTTGTTACATACAAATACCTTGAAGAAAATGAGGGAAATAAAAAAAGTGTGAGGGAATTAAAAATTTAGAAAGGTCGAGTGTTTGCCGCCAAAGGCCACTAAACAACAATATCTAAAACATGAGGAGCACGGTAAAAAACAAGTGAGAAACAGAATTTATTTGGACGTTTGGGCGCAATAATGGTAGGGCGCTAAACGTTATAAATCAATTTAATAAAAAGTTATGATTGTAAAATTTTGTATAGATACTTAAAAATATGTTGTTTAGCCCCTCTAAAAATTTCAGAATTTTCGGTTTTGTATTCCAGAATTTATGGACAAAAAACCAGAATTTCTGTTAAAAATGCCCGTCTTTTCTTGCTTTTTCGATCATAAATTCTGAAATAATTTACCAAAAATTCTGAAATTTTTAGAGCAGTAAGATAACGACCCTTAGGATATTCGAGCAAATTTTCATGGCTCTAAGCCTTCATTTACCTATTTTACAAACGATCGCGCAAGCCTTATTGCTCTAAACTTAATCATTAGCTGCTCACATTTGAAGCCTAAATGACCTACAAAAATTCAAAATTCCCTTAGAATTTTATTTTTTACTTATTTTCCCATCTAAAATCATTCAAGGATTTATATTTATAAAAATATTTATTTTTTGTTCCGTTCATTTTTCAAATATTTTCTTTTGCCTATCACAACTTTGAGGAGAACAATAGCTTTTTTTAATCCTTCAATGACCGCCACTTTTTTCATTTTAATTTTTACATTGTCCTCAGATTTCTTTATATATTTTTTAATTTTTATCTATTATTTAATAAAAGAATCAACACACACACACAAATATTTATTGCGGAATTATGGACTTTAATATTTACTGATAAGAAAAAAATTAATAATTGTTAAGAGTGGTAATAAGAATGTGGCACACGTCAACCCTACTTTTTTTATTATTTACCTATTTTATCACCTTTTTTATTACCTAGGTGCTCACATTTGAAGCCTAAATGATTTGAAGCCTAAGTTCCATCTTCAACTCCTTCCAGTAAACCTCCTTCAACTCCAGCTTCCCTCCATTAAAAGTATTATCATTCTCGATCCCTTGGGGAGCCTATACTTCTCAGATTTATTAATGGAACCGCTAGGTACCTAAACCACAGAACCCTTCGACTTTTCCGAATAGAGAAAGGCACAGATTAAAACCTCTCTTAGAACCTCTGTCAAGGCTCTACCCTACCCTTTAATGCCTCAAAAAAAATTTTTTGCCTTCAAAGAAAATTTTTCTAAATAAAAATACCGCTTATCATTTTATGCCTTTTAACTCTAAGCTCTTTCATGTCACCATTCTTCCTTTAAGCCATTAAATTTTTCTTGTATTCGCCTGAAACAAAGAAAGGTGAAAAAGGAGGCGTGCGCTTAGCGCAACAATTGCGTAAAATTAAAAAAGGAAAGATTTTAATCATTTTTTAATGCCGAACATTTTTATTATTATTTTATTTTTAATATTCAGAAAAATCTTTTAAAAAAATTTTTTCTAATATTGCGCAATTGTTTTTTAATAATTTAATTAATAAAATCTCTGTTGAATCACCCTTTCGCTTTTTTTAAATTAATTTTATTTCAATCACCGCTACTTCCTTTTTTAGTTATAATATTTTCTTTTAAATTTTTTACTTCATTCCTTAAATTCCTGAATTATTTAAAAATACCTTTATTATTTTAAGAATAATTTCTTAAAATTATTATGAAATTCTGCAAAAATATTTTACTAAAAAATTAAAAAAATCCTTTTAAATAAGGCCCGCTCCAATAATTAAATTTATTTGAAATTAAATTAATTTTTCAAATATTAATTTTCATAATATTTTAATTTTTAAATTTTTAATTCTTCAATTTTTTAATTTTAATAATAATAATATTTATTTTAAAGTTCATAGGGCCTAATGAGAAGCACTCGAACACTCCTCCCTTCATTTAACCTTTCTTTACCTCTCAATATCTTTATTACCCACTTAAATATTTTTATTTTTATAAACTGACCACCCCCCCCCCCGTCTGGATTTGTGGCCGGTCCCTCCAACTACCCAAATATCCCCAAAAATAACACAAATTGAGACAGTCTTTTAAACCATTTCGCGCAACTGACCTCTCATTATACACCACTTGACTTAACTTACTTATAAAGTTTGTTTTACAAACATTTAGCTTTTATAATTACTCTCTCCCTGTATTTAAAAATTATTTAAAAATTATTTTTTAAATAAATTTATTTTTTCAATTTTTGGAAAAAATTAACTCGTCCACAGTCCATTTCGCGCATTTTCTGGTCAACTAACTTTTTTCCACTGCTATTATCCTATCAACTTTTTTTTTACCAGAATTGTACCTCTGCCCACCTGTCAATCATTACTCCAAAAAATATTAATTTAAAATATCCATTTAAGCGAATTTTATTTTTGAAGCTTTTATGCTACTAAAAATACATGATATTTTATTTTTAGTGTTTTCCTGAAAAGAAATACATTGTTCTGATTTTATACTTCTGATTTTATTTATTAAACTTTCCGGAAAAACTATTAATATTACCGGAAAGTTATTAAATATTTCCGGAAGACTTTATTCCGGTAATCTTATTTATATATTCTGATTTTTCCGGAAAACACAAAAATAATTATACAAAATGTTTCCCCGGAAAGCTTTATTCCTTTCATTTATAATATTCAATATGATATTTTAATTACCTTTATTTCACAAAATATTATTTTCAAATAAAAAACAAAAAATAACTTCTCCAATAATTCAAAACTAAAAAAAAAGTCTTTCATTTTCCTTAAAAACTAACCGATTATTAAATATTATTACACATAGTAAATGCTTATATAGAAAATAAAATGCCATCATGACATACAAAAATCAGAAAAAATAAATATTTATAAACGTTTTTTGGGGATGACTAATTTTCCGTTCATTCTACAAAAAAATTTTTAGCTTCTAAAGTTGAGAATAAGTGGATATATTTGCTAGCTTGCTATGTTTATATATTGAAAGAATATGTTGATTGAATTTTCCGGAAAAAATAACTGTGTGTTTTCCGGAGATAATTAAATTATATAATTGTTCACTCCTTAAAAACAGAATTTTAAAATCAGAATTATTTCTTCCGGAAAGTTTTCTTTTCTTTGTTGTTTTATTTCCGGATTCTCTTTTATAATATGAGTATGTATTTTCCGGAATTATCTCTAATTAATCTAAAAATCAGACTTTCTGACTGATGTATTTCTTCCGGAACATCTTAAATTTTCCTTGTGTTTTTCATACAAAATTACAACCTTCCGGAAAGAATGTTATTAAGTCTTTCTCTAGTATTTCCTTTCCGGATTTTTTAAATTTATTATTTTCTTTTCCGGAAGACCTTTAAATAATCAGAATTATTTGTTTTCGTTCCGGAAAGAAAACAGAATTTTGACGATTGTAAATTAACCCTTTCCTATTCTGAATTAATTAAATTCTGATCAATATTTCAAAGAATATTAAATAGTGGTTTTTATAAGAAGTATTAACTATTAAACACTACCATCTAGGAATATTACAACAACGATTTTTCCGTCTTTATTTTTAATTTTTTTCTTTGTATTTTAGTAATTTATTTATTCCCAAGTCCTTTATTTTTTTTTAATTTTTTGATTTTTTAATTTTTAAAATAATCTCTTTATTAATCATTAACTGATAATTTTTCTCGAAACAAAATTTTTTGTTAAGCAGAAATGCTTTAAATTATTAAAAAATTATTTTGCAGAATTTTCCCCATATCTTCCCTCCTTTTCCTTTATATTAATGTTTCAACGTTTTAAGTAAAAGAAACAATAAAAAGTGAGATCGTCTATCATTTTTCGGATAAATTATAAAAAGATTTGTTAAAGCTGGACATGCGCAGGAAATGAGTTAAAATAAAAATAAAAGAATAGAAAATTAAAAAAAGAAAAAAAGCCTTGTAGACTTTCTGTTTAACTACCTAAGTAGATATTATATTTTTATTTATTCTTTACCTAAGTTTATGTTTTTAAAATTTTTATTAAATTCTGATTTTTTAAGCTTGCGATTTTATACTTGCATAATTCTGAAATTTCCGGAAAGAAAAAATACATGTTTTCAAGAATTTCCGGAATTGAAAAATACAAAATATTTTCCGGAAGAATTAAATTAATATGTATTTTCCGGAGAGAAAATACTTGTATTTTTCTGAAATTTCTTGAAAAAACACATTTATCAAATCAGAATTTAAATGTGTTTCTTTCTTTAACTTTTCAGAATTACAATGTGTTTTCGCTAAACAAACTTTAATTCTGATTTTACAATTTTTGTAAATTAAATTCTGATTTACTTTAAGTTTGTAAAAACAAATTGTAAAATTCTGTAAAAATTCTGATTTTGTGATTTCCTGCAATTGGAATTTTTTAAATTCTGATTTGTAATGAAACTAATTTAATTGTAATTTTTGCTTATTCTGATTTTTAAATTCTTTCAGCAAATAACTCGTAAATTTAAAGTTTATTTTTACAAAAATATATTATTTTTTAAAAGATATAATTTTGTTATTTAAAAATTGAATCACTAAATAACTTTTTTTGCTTTTTTTGGTAATAACCCAAAAAATCTCCCCAAAAAGTAAATATATATTTTCTAAAAATTTATTTTGGCTTTATTGCCCTATTCATTTTTAACATTTATAAAAAAATTTGGGTGAAGGAGAAGTTCCTTATTCTGACCAAAAATAAATGTTATTTGTAAAAGTAAATATGAATAAAAATGAAACATTTTATTGAGTAAATGTGAGGGTTATAAAATCAGAATTTTTTAAACCAGAATTAAAAATAATTCAGAATTTTAGTTAAGCCCTAACAGGATTTCTCCCTTTCTTCGCCTAATTTTTTGACAAATTTTCATACTAATATGTCTTCCCTAACTTTTAGTCACAAGCTTTTTTAATTTCTACTAGGCAGAAAAAAGGATAGCTATCTATTATTAATATTATCCTAACTGCTGATGAGAGAGTTATTGGTGGTTTCTAACTGACTGAATGAAAAAAACTGACCCTAAACTATTTTTATATATAAAAAATATTCACAATGTTTCGTCGCGCTAAATGTGTGACAGTTGAAAAAAACTGTGGGAAAGGATCAATTGGAGAGAAAAAAAATTTTTTTTGGTCTAGTTAGTTTGGCCATAGGCAAAGGATGGTTTATGAAAAAAGGAATAAATTAAACACAAGAAGCTAAAAAATAGCATTGGTCAGCCAAAGACAAGGACATTGTCGT
The DNA here is from genome assembly GCA_902706615.1 of Meloidogyne luci. Lineage (NCBI taxonomy): Eukaryota > Metazoa > Nematoda > Chromadorea > Rhabditida > Meloidogynidae > Meloidogyne > Meloidogyne luci. The sequence continues at coordinate 216,446 of CACSLI010000045.1, read as the reverse complement.
CGACTGCCAGTGATCGCATCGAAGCGTTTTTTTCCTTGGGGTGGAAGGACATGTGGAGATGGAATGGGAAAGGAAGAAAAATTAAACTCTGGATCATATGTATTCGAAAAAATTTTTTCTTTTGTATTTAATTAATTAAAAAAGTTTTGAAGCGGTTTTACCACTCTTTATTTTTTCAGAATTTAATTAAAATAATTATTGAAATTATTCTAGGTATTATTCACATTTACAGTCCAAAGGGAACATCTCTAGCTTGAAGGGAACATTAATTCTGATTTTCCCGGAAAGAAAATACAGTTGATTAAAAATTCTGATTTTTTCCGGAAAGGAAATACAGTTAATTAAAAAATTCTGATTTTTTCCGGAAAGGAAATACAGTTAATTAAAAAGTTCTGATTTTTCCGGAAAGAAAATACATTTAATTAAAAAGTTCTGATTTTTCCGGAAAGAAAATACATTTAATTAAAAAGTTCTGATTTTTCCGGAAAGAAAATACATTTAATTAAAAAATTCTGATTTTTCCGGAAGGAGAAATACATTTAATTAATTCTGCTGTTCTATTAAATATTTTCCGGAAGAATTAAATATTTACCAGAATTTGGGTTTCCGGAAAGAAAATACACAATTAAAAAATATTAATAATTCTGGTTTTCCGAACAGAAAAACACATTTAACTTTTGATTGAAATTTTCATTTTTCCGGAAACGAAAAATTAATTATGTATTGTATTTTAGTTTTCCGGAAAGAAAAATCTGATAATTCTGCTTTTTAATTTCTTTCCCTAAATTAAAGGCTTCTTAAATGAGAGTAACCATCTAAAGCAAAAGCCCACCAATTTTCTCTCTCTTCTTCCTTATCAGTTAATACTTAAATTTGTCTCTATTAATCACCCCTTTCTTTCCAAAAATTAATTCTTTCATTTTCTTCTTCTCAATTTACCAAAAAACACATTTGGAAATTCTTTTGAAATATTTTTGGGGGTTTAATGTTTTGATGACTTTTCCCATTACCTCACTTTCTCAAACATTTTTATTGGCCATTTTAGAATGTGCGCGACCTTTTTTAATGTGTTTAAACCACTCTCATTATAACTAAATTGTTTCAGTTTATTTTATTGAATAAAAACAACCCTTCCGGAAATAATCGACAATTTGAATTTTCTGGAAAGAAAATACTTGAATAATGCTGATTCTGAAATTTACGGAAAGAACAAATATTTTTGAGAATTTCCGGAATTAAAAAATACAAAAATATTTTCCGGAAAAAGTTAATTTAATCCAGGAATTTTCCGAAAAGAAAATACATATTCTGGATGTGTTTTCCTGATATGACAATAATTCTGTATCTTCCGGAAAATAATTATTAAAACACACATATAATTACAAAATTATTATTATATCATTTTTTGCCTAATTTACCTAATTCTTAATTATTCTTATCATAAATTGAGTTTGTAAAAATTTTTATTAATTAATCCTCTTAATTATTTGATTTAAATTACTTCATTTTTAAACCAGAATTATTAATATTTAATTAAATGTATTTTTCTTTCAGGAAAACTAATCAGAATTTAAATTCTGATTAGTTTTCCGGAAATATAATTATTTGAGCAGAATTAATTATTTACCTTTCCGGAAAAATCAGAATTATTATTTACCTTTAATATTTAGCGGAAAGAAAATACATGCATATAATTCTGAACTTTCTAGAAAAACACAAATATTTATTTACCATTTTCTTCCGGAAAACTCAGAATCAAATTGTGTTTTCTTCTTTATCAGAATTAAAATGTGTTTTATTTCTTCATAAATAAATTATTTAATCCTTCTTATAGGTCAGACAGACCTTTTTTAAATCCTCTTATTCTGAGAAAAAATTTTTTTTATCAAACTTTAGTATAATATTGGTCAATAAACTTTTATTTTTGTTGTGGGTAATATTAAACGATCGGTGCACGCCAATCAAACTTTTTTTCCTCTTCCTTCTCCTTCCCCTTGCTCATTTTTGGCATTTAAGGGATGACCGACGATGATGAGATGATGATTTTGTCAGTCTTTTTCAGTCTTCACCGCCTTCAACTATTCCTTCCCAACTTTAACATTGAAGGGCATTTATTTTTAGTAGTATTTTTGCCTGTCGCGAATTACCGCGTGTTTTTTTTAATGTTCGCGCTTTTAACCACAATTTAAAAAATTTATTTTTTTTATTATTAATTTTCCCCCTAATTTGTTTTACAGCCTTTTTGGGGGGTTTTAAAATTCTGGATTTGGGCTGTTTTTATTTTTATGATCCAATTTTTCCCCTAGTTTATTTGTAGTCTAGTAACTATCATAAAAACAATCTCCAAACAGTTCTTTCTTGTTTTTTGTGACTGTTTGGAATTTTCAAGTCTTGGCAGAATAACACAATTGTCTTCTACAGGCTTTCTTTCCTTACACTGACCAACAGTATTGTTTAATACCACCTAGAAAATTTTTTTCTCAAATTTATTTTAAAAAAAGACAGTGAGGCATTCTCTTACAATCGAATCTCGATTCAACCCTATCTATAGCTTCATATTACAGTATCATTTGTTCCGTTATTTCTCTGACCGTCAAGTAAGCGTTCCTTATTTCTCCTTGTTTTAAAATATATTTTTAAAAAAATTTCCACCAAAAAAATATTCAGAAAATAATCTGAGAAAATTAATAAACTAATCTTTTCTTCATTTTTTATTTTTTAGTCTATTTTCTTGTAAAAACATTTACTTTCACATAAAAAGTGCCTTGATTGATAAGGTAAATAATGAGGGGAATTGATTAAAACCTCCAACTTTTTAAGGGAGAAATATAAGCAATTTCTTCCCCCCCCCCCCACATACAGGGACGGTAAGGCACTTTTATTCTTCCTTCCCCATTTTTTTCTTCCCCATTTTCCTTCAATAATTTTTTTCTGATTGATTCTCCCTTCCTCTCTCCCCCCTTATTTTTCTGTTGCAATTGACTGGGAATAAATATTAAATTAATTATTTGATTGAGTGGAGTTTTGGCATTCTTATTTTGGAAAGGTATTTACGGGCGTTCTTGATATTTTAATAATAATAATTTTGATTGAGGGGGGGGGGGTTGATGAAGATTTAAAGGGAATGATTGTGTTTGTTTATTCAACGGATCACTTGGATTCTCAACTTGATCTTTCCCTTTAATGTTTACATAAACAAATGAATTTCATGATATTTTTGATAGGTACACAAGTGAAGGTCAACTAGGTTTAGGATTTGTTGTCGCAAATCTTTTGAAGGAATTTTGATTCTATTTTTAACCCCTCCGTTTCAGTCTTTCCTTCTTTTTCGATTCTCCCGTAGAGTTCTGTTAGTATATGTGCTTGTATCTGCTGATTTACGTTAATTCTCTAACCCTTCCTTCTAACCCCTCCAAGTTATTTTCGCTGGTCCAAGATATCCTCCTGTCCAACTTCCTGTCCAAACATCAATGGGGTTTTGCTTCCGGTATTATTTTGAGGATTGAGGAATATTCAAGCTTAACTCACTCACTCTCTTCCTCCTTCCGTCTTCCTTTTTTTAAATGCCACAATACCCCTCCCTGAAGTATAGCTCATTTTATTTTTTATTTAATTACTACACACGCATATCCTCCTTCAACTTGCCCCAATCCTTATTCCAAACAACTTTTTAAAAAAATTATTTTCCCCTAAATTTGTCACATAATAATGACTTGAACCTTTCTATTGTTGTTTCCTTTATTAAATTTACAATTTTCAAGTCAATCGCCCTCAATATTACTTAATTGTATAATTACTTTTCCCTATTTGTAACCCAACCTTTTTTCAATTTTTTAGTTCATTCTTAAACCTATTTTTTCCCAAAAAATTTTTTTTAATTTCCAAAATCCGCGCCTTACCCTTAATTTTTTATTTTTTCAGTTAACTGGGGACAGGAAAAAGAATGGCTGTCCCGCCCATTCTTGGGTCCTCATACCTCAGGAAATTGTCCAAAAATATAGGTGGAAAGTTGAAGAGACTTTCTAGACCTTTAATTAGCGGTGGAATTGGCGACAAGATGGATAAAGGAAATTTGTGGATTGTGCCTGGATTTACTATTCTAATTTTTGCTTGTTTGTGGACTACTAAATTGTAAGTCTATTTTAAATATTTAAAAAATTTTGTGGGAAAAACATCTAAAATTAACAGTAGTTCATGCCCCTTCTATCCGAAGGGGACATTTGTAGTCGTAGAGAACATCTGTAGCACGAAAGAAACTTACTAATCCGAAGAGAACATCTGTAGTTCGTAGGGAACAATTATTGTCTGAATGGAATAATAGTCTGTAGGATAAGGGTAAATAATGAGGAGGGGAATTGACCAGCTTTATCTATCCAAACTATAGGTTATATTTCACAAAAAATTTATTTCTAGATCAAAAGTTGCACTAGAGGAATCAACATGTAGAGTATGTACCTATTTAAATATATTTTTAGAAAAAATTATTTCCACTAGGGTGCCTCAATTTATGACTTCACAGGAACACAATTAGATCAGGACGCGCAGAGGCATTGCCAGACTGCGCGGAGGTATTATGTTGCACCAGAGGAACCTCTTTTGTATGATTATAAATGGAAATTGGACAGACAAGTTAAGAATCCGGAAGTAAGTGTATTTTTATGTGTTTTCCGGAAAATACCAGAATATTAACTGTGTTTTATTACTCGTTTTTTTCCGGAATAGTGTATTTTTTCCGGAATGTAATAGTATTAAAAATACATACATTATATTTTATGTATTTTCCAGAAATGTTTTAGAAATAAATAGCAACACTATAATTTTCCGAAAAAATACAATAAAATGTTTTATTATTTTTTCCGGATGTAAATGAATACTTCCTGGGACGTTCCGGAAAAATTTACAGATAGCCTTATTTATTCTAATAATTCATATTAAGTGGATTTTATGGTTCTGGGCTCCAATCGTCTTTGTTATGTATGTAATTACTCGGTTTGTCTGGTCACTTTTATTGGACAATCAAGGTATAAGAAATATTTATTTACTTATTTCTTTCCTAATTTAAGGCATAAACTTTCCCAACGTTGTAAATGCTGCTGAGAGTGTAACAGTAGAAAATGACGGAATTATTGAAATTGATGAAGAAAAATTGAATGACAGGCTAAATGTTATTGCAGAAAATTTTCGCTGTTCTACATCCTCTCGAGCATTTTCGGGTGCCAATTTTTCTAAAAATTTTTCAAAATCCCCCCTCTTTTAAGCATTTATTGCCTTTGAATTTACGTTGGTTTTGGCTCCCGTTTGTCTTCTACTCTTTGTTTTGCCTATTATGATTGGACCAAATTATCGAAGTTGGGGATTGGATGTAATCAAAGCTTGGTGGGAACGTAAAGACTGGCAAGGAGTTTCGTTACCCCCAGTTTTTGGCTTCCAGTCGCCTGAACTTGGCGGACGTCCTGCTGTCCCCCTAATTCCTAGAATTACCTATTGTGACTATCAATTCGTTTCTATTGGCAATTCTCATACTCTTACTTATCGTTGTTATTTGGATGCAAATTGGCATGAAAGGACTGCTCTTTTTATTTGGTAAGTAGTTCGAAAGGAACTCTCCTAGTCGGAAGGGAACCTGCCTATTCCGAAAGGAGCATTCATAGTCCGAATGGGATGATTCGAAATGGGCACTCATTATCTGAAGGGAACATCTATGGTCGAAAGGGGATATTCATAGTCCGAAAAAAACATTTCCAGTCCGAGGGGTACATTACTATGTAGTTCGAACTAATCCAACGGGAACGTCACCTCCTTTAATTTATAACTTTTTGCAGGATAATGCTTGTGTTTCTTACAATAGTTAATCTTCTTAACCTCTTTTTCTGGATAGAATGGGCTGTCCGAATGAAATTTAAGGTGGTTTGAATTAAAAATCGCCCTTTAAATTTTAATTTTTAGAAGCCTAGAAGAAGATGGGTTTTACGCAAATGGTTAAATACTGATGAATTTCTAACTGACAACGAATTGGTGCTAATGAGAAAATTTGCGAGTACCTTTCGAACTGGGAATTTATTGTTGTTTTATTATATTGAAGCTCATAGCAGTAGAGTAGTTGCTAGTGGTGAGGAATTTAAGAAAAAATTTTGGGGGTTTTAAATTCTGAAAATTGTGAAGGGAACAACTCCCAGGTTCGAAAGGAACACCCAAATCCGCATGGAACATTCATAGTTTAGAGGAAACAACACCAAGTTTGAAGGGAACATCTCTAGTTTCGAGAGGAACATTATTAGTCTGATTTGTGAGTGATCATTCCCGGCTTAAGAGAACCTTCATAGTTTCGAAAGCAACCTTCTTAGTTTGAAGGAAAAACGAAATTTTTTAAAAAAATTTTCAAAAATTTTTTTTACATTTTTAGCCTTTTGTATCGCCTTGTTCAGACGTTGGTTGGATAGAAGGGCAGCACATTATTCTAATAATACGCATCCTAGAGGTGACAGTGTAGGAGATGGTGATTTTAATGGACAGAAGGTGAAAAAAAAATTTCAAAAAAAATTTCTACCCCCTACGAAAATTTTTTAGAAACTTCTAACACCTAGAAGAATTTTTATTTAAAATCGCATTTAAATTTACAGCCAAAAGAACAAATCGGTTGGAAACTCGATCCTGAAGAAGGTGATGGATTAGCACCAAGTCCTTCCGAGTATTACTCGCCATTGGAGACCGGAGAATCGCCAGAAAGTACAATGCCTTTTATTTCACCTCAACACAGATATACCGACTCTTCTGATAGTTCTACTAATTCTAAACCTCCTGGTAACACAATAATTTTTAATTAAAATTTGAGAAATTAAATTTTTGGGAGGGTTGTTAAGGGGATATACTAGACTTATAACTTGAGAAAATTCGAGGGCTGAGGGTTTTAACTTATCATTCTCTCCCTAACCCTCCATTCTCTTCGGACAATGAATGTTCCCTCCAGCCCATGAATGTTCCCTTCGGACTAGGAACTCGGCGCCTTCTACTACGGTGGCATAAAGACTTCTGGGACTTTAAATCAGAAGGATTATTCATTATTGGTTCCATTGGGGTCTGCCGGTTGCTTCTCTTCAAAAAAAACTTTTTTTCAAAAAATTTATTAACACTTAAACATTCTAACAAAATTACATAATTAAAATTTTTAAGAAAAAGGCAGCAAATTCGCAACTTCCACCCCTTTTGCGCCGGGAGAGACCCCGCGAGGCATTGGCACTGGCCGGCCCCAATTTCCAAGGAGAGGAGGTCATTATTCAAAAAACTTACGGGAGGCCTCAAGGTTGTCTTGTTGAATTTATTGAATTCTCTCTCTAATAAAAAGGATCGGTCCTGGTCCCCGACCTTACATTCTTCCCTCTTTTCTTCAGATAGTGCCCCTTTTCCTATCTGAGGCCAATAATCCTGATTGTTCCCTTGATCTATGATTGTTCCCTTCCTTCAAGACTAAGAATGTTCCTTTTAGGACTAGGAATTCGAGGGATTCCCTTCTAGCTAGGAATGTTCCCTTCGGACTGGAGAGGTCCTTTAGCCTAGGCTCCCCTACTAGGTTCCCCTCGAAGGCCACGAATGTTCTTTTCGGACTAGAAACTTCGCTCCTATTGGCCTGTACCTGCCCTCCCCTTATTAGAGAGGGTCTTTTTTTTGAGAGATTACAGTAACATACTAATATTTAAATTTCAACAGGGAACCATTAAAACCTGGAGGAAGTGGAGGCAAAGGAAAAATCCCTCTAATCAGCTCAAAAGAAAGGAGGAGGTTGGAAAAAGAAGCTAAAGAAAAGGAAAAGCGGCGAAAAGAACAACAAAAAGAATTGGAACAACAGGAAGAAAACAATAATAATGGGGAGAGGCGAGAAAATAGGCGGTTTGGTTGTTTGGTTATGTAAAAATGTATTTTCCGGAAAACACAAGTCTGCCTGTTCTACCAGCATTTTCTGAATGTCTAACAACTTGCTTAAACCAAAAAAAGGAAAGATAAGCTAATTTTTATTTAACGCCTGAGGCAATTAATTAAATAATTAATTTTATCTATTAAACATATTAAGAACTCTAATTTATATTTCTTTCTATTTTTTATATTTATTTTTATTATTGCACACTTACTATTGTAATGACGAAATGAAAGGGTTTAGTGTAATACGTATGTATTATGTATTTTCCGGAAAACATGTACTTAAGGCAGAGAACAAGATATAATCAGAAAAGAACTTTCCGGAAAACACACAGTTAATAAATTAATTGAAAATACATATGTGTAAAACACAAGTGGATAAGCTAATAGAATATATTTCCTTCCGGAAACAAATTAATCAGAATATAATGTATTTTCCGGAATATACAAGTTAATAAATTAATTCTGAGATTTGTATTTCTTTCCGGAAAAGATGTGTGCAAAGAATTGTGTTTTTCGTATTTTCCGGAAAGTAGACAAACCCAATAGAATATATACTATGTATTTTTGTATGCATATTTCTTTCCAGAAGATATCAACTAACCATTTCGTCAATTATTTAATTTTCCTATATTTTTAGTATTTTAAATAGTTAATTTTCAAACTAAAAAATTTTTTAATTCCTCACATTCCCTCTAAATATTCTCTTATATATTTTTAACTACTCAATTTAAGCCTTTATATTTTTACAGCACTTGAAACATTTTTGAATTTTATTTTTTTTAAATATTTATTTATATTTTGCCTTTATTCGAAAATTATTTTTTTATTTTTTTTTCTCTTCAAATCGAAGAGAATTTCATCAAAGTGCCATCACCAACCCACTCCTTTAAAAATAAATTTTTAATAATATTTCTGGTGCCTTTGTTATTTCTGGTGCCTTTTTTCCTTCACTGTAATATACACCCAATATTAGACATCCCTCTTATTTAAGGGGCTACTGGGTGGGGAAGAAGTACCTTAGTGATACCTCTAATATACACCAAGGTATCCTTCATTATTTCAGCTCCAGGCGAATTTGGGTATGTTATAGTGAAGTTTTTGTATTTCTACAAAATGAAGAAGAGTAGAGTGAGAAAATGAAGCGAAACATTTCCGGAAAAATTTCAAAAGACAAGATTTCTGTACTCTTCTATAATATTTCTAAACATTTTTGGGCAATAATTAAAATATATTTAATAATATATATATGGTCTCACTGCACAAATTCACTCCCCGACACGATTTTTCATTTAATTGTACAACGAAATGTCTTAAATTTAGTGACTGAAAAAAATACATTATTCTGAAATTTATTCCGAAGATATTATATTTCCGGAAAACACAGGCTTTTTAGACAAAAGAAATACATAATCATTTTTTCCGGAAACAAAATAAAACTAATAAAACATCCGGAAACTCACGGACTAATAAACATTCTGAAAATTTATATTTCTTTCCGGAAGCAAGCTAAAAAAATACATTTTTTCCGGAAAATACACTCAATATCACACACACATTTTTAGCGCTATATATTTTTATATAAATTTTTGTTTTGTGCACATTTTGTTGAATAAATTTTAATTTTTTTCTACTATCCCAAGTTTTTTAATAACAAAAAAACTAAAAAAATTATCCTTTAAATTTTATTCAAAAATACTTATCAAGACACTCAAACAATTTTCAAATAAGAAAATTAAGAGATTAAAAAATAACTTATACATATAATTAATAGAGATCGGACCAAGACGAGATCTCGAACAAAAATCTAGGTTATTGAGAATTGAGTTTTTTTTGAAATTCTGATTTTTGTACGACACTCCCAATCCGATCTCTCCAGTACTTTTTATTTCCTTTTATGCCACCCACCCCATTATTTTTCAATTTTAGAACAGACAACATCAAATGACTCCAGAACTATTGTCCAACCTTAAAAGGACAAAATTTGTCCCAAAAAATTTTTTTTCCTAAAGAGACTGAATGAACGTCACTATAGGGAAATTTTTAAAAATTATGCAAGGAAAGAAGGTAATTCTTCGGTTCGTATACCCCCTCTTTTTTCTGACCATTTTTTCATTTTCCCTCCCTTTTTTCTTCCCTTTCTCCCTTATTTTTCACGAGGCAAATATCAAAAAGGATTATGTATGTATATATGTACATGAGAAAAGGGCTGGAAAGTTTAAAATTTACTTCATTTATTCACCAATATGGAACAACTAAAAAATTTTAATATGATTGATTTGGGTAAGTTCCGTCATCAAGCAGGCAACAACACTGATACATACCGAACATATTTTCCTGAATTTTTGTGGCGAAAAAAATTTGGTGATATTTCTCATGTTTTGTATAATTTTTGGTATCATGTTTCTTTTATCTTTTTTATTTTTTTTATCTCTTTTATCCTGTCGAAGAAAAGTAAATAAATTTTTCTCATAATCCTTTTTGATATTTGCCTCGTGAAAAATAAGGGAGAAAGGGAAGGAAAAATGAAAAAATGGTCAGAAAAAAGAGGGGGTATACGAACCGAAGAATTACCGGAAAGAATGACTGACGATTTCGTATAAAAAGTAATAAGACTGGGGGTAAGAAGACTTCTACTTTCCCAAAAATGACTCCTAATAATTGCTAGACTAAATTCTCAACACTTAAAAAACCTTAAATAAAAGCATGGGGGAGTGGCATATAAAGAAAAAAAAAGTACCCCAAATTAAAAACAAAGTCTATTTATAGACTTGAGGAGGATGACGGGCCAGCCCCACCATCATCTCTCTTATTATTATTTCCACTACTTCCTCCATTAAAATCTAAAGTCACCTCGCTTCCATTAACATTAGCAAAAACTGTAGATGAAGAGGACCTTTGAGGAAGAAATGATGCAGAAGTTCCAACCAATTCACTTTCATCCATAACTTGAACAGGAGCAGCTGGTGGTGGTGTTCCTTCTTCTCTATATTCATATTCAGCCGCTATCATCCTTTTTTCATCCTCAGTCAAATCCTAAAAAAAGTTTTTTTGGAAAATTTTAATTGAATTTTTTTTCAATTTTTAACACACCCAAAACTGGAAAATTGGGGAAAGTTTAATTATTCTTAAAAAAATTAACAAAAAGGGTCTCTTGTTTATTTTTCAATTTTTTTCTGGATTTATTTCAGTTATTAAAAAAAATTTTCGGTAAAATTCAAGTTCATTCCCCCTTTTCTTTTTTTAAATTCAACTCCCACTCAAATTTTATTTCTAAGTTTAAAATTTAAAAAATAAAAAAAAATTCTCACATCGGGTAATTGAAGCATCTCTCTTATCTCAGATGCAGACTTATCCATAATACATCTAGCAGCCTCTTGAGCACCTTTAAATAAAAAAATTTTTTTTAAATAAATTTAAACAAAAAACTCACAATAATAATATAAAGATTTAATGTCCAAGAAGTTTGATGCCAAATAAATTTCCTTCAAAAACTCAAAGTCAATTTCAAAAAATTCCTTCTCCCAATCAGTCAAATGGAACCATTTGCGCTGAAAAATCTAATTAAATTTTATTAAATTTTATTTCATTAATGTTTGTGTTTCCCCCTTTTTTCTCCTCATTTTTCCATTTCCGAAGAAAATCAAAAAAATTAAAAATTGACGGGGGGGATTAAATAAGTACCACATCGACTTCCTATTGAGAAGTGATAGCGAAGATTTCAAAAAATAGCTTGGACGTGAGTGAAATTGAGAAGGGCAGAAATATTGCCTAAGGCTTGAACGGCCATAACTAGGCCTAAATTCATTTTGCAAGAAAACGGATATCACTCCGCAAAGGAAGTCGATGCTCCCTTGTCAGCTTCAAAGAGCTCATTCTAATGATAGTTTGCCATAAAAAGTGAAAATAAAAATATTACCTCGCCAGTTATGTGATCATATTTAATTTCAATTGGTCCTTGGCCTAGAAATAATGAAAAATAAATTATTATAATATTAATAATTTAAATTTTTTTCAAAAATTTCTCTGAACATATTGGTGTAGGAACGCTTTTTCGACCTTTCCTTTTCCTCTTCTTGCCCACCAATTAGTTTAATATATTTCAACGTTCTATTAGTGTCGCAGAAGAAAATTTTTTTAATTTGGAGGTCAATAGGCCAGATTTTCTTCCATTTCTAAATTCCATTCTATCACCCCGTGTGTGTCTTTTAAGGAAAAAAAGAGCAGAAAAAGCGAACCGAAACTAAAAGTAGAGTTGGCGGCAAACCAGGAGAATTGAGGGTTCCTCTAAAAAAATTCTCACGGATTGTCGAGTTTTAATGATTCAACCCGACAATCCTCCAATCAAGTTCAATTTCTATTTTTCTAAAAATTTCCAAAAATTTCAAACCTTGATGATTACGCAGCCATTCAACAACTTTAACAAAGCACTCTTCGGTAATTTCATTGAGTGGGAAATGAAAACAGTCCAAAGCTTCAGAATTCACAGAATCTTCCAAATTTAAGCTTTCCCTAAAATTTAGTTTAAATTTAGTTAAAAAAATAAAGTAAACCAAAGCAGGACAAAAGCTCCACATTGCATAAGCAAATGCCACTCAACCTTTAATTTAAAAAATTTTTGTTTAAATTTTTTAATTAGAAATTTTGTAACAAAAAAATTTTCCTCGGTTCCGAGTCTTTTCAGAAAATTCTCGCTACGTTCCGAGCATAGGTATTTATTCAAATCCCCTCTCACAGTCCGCGTTATAGTATAATACCCCGATCACACACCCTCAAATTATTTCAAGCCAAGATAGAGTTGGTTGTAATTTTGTTCAGAATTGGTGAGACCCCAAAACTGTCAGCGGTAGCCCTTTGGTTTTTATAATTTTCGAGAGTTGTATCCCGGTCATGCAGGCATTTCAGACTATTCCAAGTGATCCCTTCGACCTAGACCGAGGAGACGAACCGAAGGAAGCAGTCAGAATGGCTTTAAAACTCCCGAGAGTGAAGCCAAAAAAATTTGGGGGCGTATAATGGAAAGGCACCAAAAATTTTAAATTGAAAACAGACTATTTTTTATTCAAAAACCCTTAATTTTAAACAAAAAATTTATTTTCAAATTAACCTCAACAACTTTATCATCCCACGTGACGCATTTAATTTTTCGTTGTTTCTGTTCCTCAGTCAAAACATAATTATACAAATCTAAATTTTAAAATTTTAATTTAAATAAATTTTTTTCTAAATTTAAATACCCGGCTCCAAAACATTTTCTTCAGTTTTGTCTTCAGCCTCGACTCCATTTTCTGTGCTAACAATTGATTCTTCAGACATTATTAAATAATAATGGGAAAATCAGAATTAAATTAGAACAAGAAGAAACTAGAAAAAATTTAAATTTGTTTTAAAAAAATCAGAATTAAATTTGAACAAATCAAAACTATGTTGGTCAGAAAATCAGAATATGTTTTTAAAAAAATCAGAATTAAACAGTATCAGAATTAAATATGAAAAAAACAATTAAAAACAAATCAGAATCAGAATTAAATTAGCAGAACAAACACAAAAACAAAATGTTCGAGGCGACATTTGAGTTTATATTTATTTTTTGGTATTTGGGTCAAAACCCATTTCGCCAATATACAGTTCGTCAGAAGTATCGTTGGTCCCAAAAAAGATTCTGTTATGTTTAAAATATGCTTCTTCTCCTATATTTATATATCAAAATTATAACGCCCATTTCTCATGAAGCTTAACTAACGATATGAACAATTACCCAACTTTTTAAAAAAAAACGAAGAATAAGGCAAAATAGGTAGTTTATTTTTGCCTCTTATTTATTTTTTATTTAAAAATATTAATGCTACATATGTACATATTAATATGAGGGTAGTAAAAGATTGCTAGGTGGATAGTAAATGTTTGAAAATGTGGGGGAAAATGGGGGGAAATTATGGGGAAGATTGGCTAGTATATTTTAAGATCAATAGAAAAAATTTTTCTCCTCGTTCGCCCAAACAGACCATCGCAGGCAAAAATAGTGGACATACATATGTGCGGCTTCTACAAAAGCCATTTGGAGAGGAAAAAGGCAAATAATGGGGCAAGCCAATAAACGATAAAATGGGCAAAGTGTGTTACCTTAAAGAGATTGAAATTTTTTAAAATAAAATTTTAAAACCTCTCCGCAATTGAATGTAAGTGCCCAGGCTACTATTGGGTTGGCGTACATTCCGGTTAAATTAATCCCTTTAAAATAAATTGAAAAATAATGTTCGAATTTTGTTCTGATAAATGTTTTGTACTTATTCTGATTTTATTTGGTTTCTTTCATTGTTCTGATTTTTTTCTTTTATGTTTTGTTCATGTTCTGATCGTATATTTTGTTTGTTTCTCAATTTGTTCTGATGTTTTAATCGTTCTCTGATTTTTATTTAACATGTTTATATCGTGTTCTGATTTTTTTGTTTTCTTATAATGTCGTTCTGACCATGTTTTAATCATATTCTGATTTTTATTCAATGTTTACTATGTTTTGTTCATATTCTGATTTTATTCACTATTTTAAAAACATACCCAAAATAGTTATTAAACCAGAAATTGCTGAAAGCACAATTGTAACATACTTTTCATTAATTAAAGTCTCATCAATAAAATGTTCAGCTATTTTACACCCTAGCAGTCCAATTGCTTCAACGACGGAGCCATAAATAATGGCTACCTTTAAAATATTTTTGGAGGGATTTTTCTCACAGAAAAACCGTCAAATCAGAACTGCAGTTGCCCTCAAGTGCTTCAAGGTGTTTAAAATGAAGGCCGAAAGAATAAAATGTTTTGGAAACAAAATAAGAAAAATAGCCTTTTTTAATTGTTTTTTAAATTAATTACAATTGTAAAATTACCTGCAGCAAATTGCGTTAGCAATAAAAGTGAAGCTATGCGAGAGGAATGTTGGCCATTTAAGTAGCTATAGAACTGAAAAGAAATCAGAATTTAATTAAAACATAGAATACGTTTTAAAAACAGAATATGTAAAATCAGAATAAAACAAGAATATTATTAGAAAAAATATCGGAATAATATCAGAATATTATCAGAATAAAACCAGAATTAAATTAGTATAATATCAGAAAATAAGAACCAGAATTAAATAAAAACAAGATCAGAATAAAATTTGAACATTAATCAGAATTTAATTAAAACTTGCTAGAGAACAGGGGTCAGCATGTGCTCTTCGCAACAAAAAGGAATTAGCAAATTCTATAAAACAAATTTCCAAAAATACACCGCTCAGCCCGTAATTATCCATTACAAAGTTGACATCGAACATTGGAGCGCATAGTTGTAGAGTTCCGATAAACTAGAAAAGAATTTTAAATTTCAGAAATCTATTTTATGTTTTATTGATATTAGAGAAGGGATCAGAACAGAGCAGAAAATAATCAGAACAAAGTCAGAAAAATCAGAAAATAATCAGAATAAAGTCAGAATAAAGTCAGAATGAGATCAGAATACAACCAGAAAAGACCAGAATAGGACCAGAAAAAATCAGAATATACTCAAAATAAAATCAGAAGGAGATCAGAATACTACCAGAACATCCTCACAAGTCCCTCGTCACATTCTCCTAAATTGTGGACTTTGATCCTTTCTCTAGATAAAAGGGTTTCCCCATAGCCCCCTTCCCCGTTACTTTAAACAACACTGATTTTTATTAATCATTTATCTTCTTTACCATAAAAAATCACAAACAGCAAACAATTACTTTCCCATACCCACAAATAGAATGGTCAAAAGTCCAAAGTCCACAAATTTATTTAATCTAAAAATCTCCCCCTCCCCCAACCCCCGTCTGCGCTTCTAAAATCGTCAAATGTTTGTTTAATAAAACACAAACATTAATCATTCCCCCCATTTTTATTTAAATAATCTATTAAAGTGTCTCCCTTTTAACGATCAATTTTACTACTTTTATTTTAGAGATCACATGTAGTTATTATTTGTTTTATGTTATCTGATTATTAAATCTTCCTTATATAAATAGTTTGGAATTTTAGCTTATTTATCAGACCATGTTTTAATTTAATTCTGATTTTGTTTTGAACAGATTCTGGTTTTATTTTAATTTGTTTTGAACATTTTTAGCAATGTTTAGATTTAATTCTAATTTTATTCTGAACATTTTCTGGCTTGTTTTAGCTGTTTTGTTTATATTTTGTTCTGAACATTGTTTTGTTTGTTTGTTTTGTTTCTATTTCGTTCCAGACATTTTCTGATTTTAATTTTCCTCTAAACATTTTTTAATTCTTGTTTTAATTTTATTCTGATTTTTAATTTTGTTCCAAAACATGTTTAATTGTTCAATTAACCTCTCAAAACATTTAACAACATTTATAACGTTATCTATTTTAAAATATTATGGGTGTGCATTATTAAATAAAATATTTTATCTTTGCATATTTGCATATACTTATATAAATCTGGTGATTTTTTCTTCTCATTTTTCATAAAAATTGTTTAAAAAAATTTTTTTGCTTTTTTAACTCCAAAATTTTTCAAAAAAAAATAATTTCCATTAAAAAATATTTTTTGGCATTCTGTTTATTTTTCTTTTTTTGTCTAACAATTGAAAAAAATTTTTTTCTCTTAGAATTTTTTTTTAATTTTTTAAATTGAAATTCAGAAAATAAGTTTCTATTACCCAAACTATATTTTCTTCACTTATTCCTCAATTAATTAACTCCCCAAAAATGCTAACAGCGGATAACAGAAGAGTGGGAAGATGGTACTTTGGTGGTCTCGCTGGATGCTGTGCTGCATGTATTTTATTTAAAATTTTATTTTCTTTTTCTAAAAATTATTTTGGGACATAATGTCATCGAAAAATTTTTTCTTAAATTTTCTTGGCATTCTGATTTTTTAATTTTTTTTTCTAGGTTTCACACACCCCTTAGATTTGCTCAAAGTACATTTACAAACACAACAAGAAGGGAAACTTTCACTTCCACAGACGTGCAAAAAAATATACAAATCTGATGGATTGTTAGGGTATAGAAATTTTTTTTATTTTTAAAATTTTCAAAAAATTTTTGGGACGAAATGTCATCGAAAAAAAAATTTTGAAAATTTTTTTCTAAAAATTTTCCAAAAATTTCCTAAAAAATTTCCAACAATTTTCCACCTCAAAAACTAATTTTTTCGTATTTTCTCAGCTTCTACAATGGCCTATCAGCTTCCTTATTGCGCCAATTAACATACACAACTACTCGTTTTGCAGTCTATGAAACAGTCAAAATGCAGTATTCTGAAGGAAATTTGACTTTTATTCAGAAAATGGCTTTGGCCGGGGCTGCAGGTTTTTTAAAAAATTTTTGAAAATTTTGGGACAAAATGTCTTCGAAAATTAATTTTTTTAAATTTTTCAAAAAATTATTTTTAGGAGCTGTTGGAGGTGTTGCCGGTTCCCCAGCCGATTTAATTAACGTTAGAATGCAAAACGATATTAAATTGCCTGCCAACCAGAGAAGGAATTATAAAAATGCGATTGATGGGATTATTAGAATGAGCAAGGTTTTTTTTTAAATAGAAATTTTTTGAAAATTTTCTGAACCCTTAACTGACCATTTTCAGACAACCTCCTTTTTTGTTTATCTAAAAATTTTTAAAGGGCTATAATGAGCATATACTGTGTGGTAGAATACAAGCCCTTAATAGCTTGTTGCTTCCCTTTCGTTTTTCAGAATTAATGGTAGCCCAAACTAGATCATTCTGTATCTAACTGACATGAGTCCTAACTTTGTTTTCCCAATATCCAGTCAAAAATTTCAAAAAAATTTTTCTAGGAAGAAGGAGTCGCTAAATTATTCAATGGGTGTACAATGGCAACTGGAAGAGCTATTTTAATGACTATTGGACAATTGTCTTTTTATGATCAAATTAAACAGGTTTTCTTTGAAAAATCTAAAAAAATTATTTTTCTTCCATTTTCAGATGCTAATAAAAGCAAATTTGGCAAAGGACAATATCTACACCCATTTGTTTTCTTCTTTCCTAGCAGCTTCTGGAGCGACTGTTCTTACCCAGCCTATGGATGTTTGTTTAAATTTAATTATAAGGTTGACCCTGTCCTAAGTTTCACTGGGGTGAGAATTATCCGCAATTCTTTTAAACTGGTTAGCCATTGAGTAGGAAGGCTGAACTGAGGTTAGGCATAACCTTTTTTTAAAATACACTTAATTATAAGTTACGACCTTTTTCAACACCAAGATATATTATTTTCCGCTTATAATGAGGTCCTGCTGTATTTTTTGAAAAAATTTTTAGGTATTAAAAACGCGTTTAATGAATGCACCACCTGGCCAATTTAAAGGTTTATTGGATTGCTTTTTGTATACAGCAAAATTGGGGCCGCTTGGATTCTTTAAAGGCTTCTTCCCCGCGTGGGTTAGACTTGCTCCACACACAATTTTGGTTTTCTTTAAAAATTTACTTTCAAAAATTAAAGAATTTTTTCCAGCTTTTTGTCTTCTTCGAACAATTTAGAATGCGTTTGGGATATATTCCTGAAGAGAAGCTTAAATCCTTAGAGAAAGAGGTTTTTTTAATATTTAAAGACACGCTTCGGGATCAAATGTATCTAACCTATCCAATTAAAAAATATTTTTTATCCGATTTTTTGGTACCAGTACTATTGGATAGAGCATTGAATTGACTACAAGATATTTTTCAAAAAATTCTTTTAATTTTTGCTTAAAGTTTTGGGTAAAAATTAAATCTATCGGATAATAACAATCTCAGCTTTATCGGTTCACCTATTCAAGAATTATGAATTTTAAAGTCTGAGAGGTTCTTCTACCCAAATATTAGGCAAAAAATTTTTACCTTAAAAATTAAATAAAAAATTTTAGAAGTCAAATCCCACTTCTCAAACAAGTTCAAATAATAAACAACCAAAGGAAGAGACAAATAAACAAAAAACTGGATAGACAAAAATCACAAAAATCAAAAAGGTGGTTGTGTGCCATAAAGGAGAAGAATATTCTATTATTATTTACTAGTAGAGGAATAGAGGTATATTTTTATTAAAAAAAAGTTTTTTTATTATTCTAACACCAAAATTATAGGCCAAAAATTTTTATTAGTATATTAGAGTCTTGACTTATAGTCACCCCCCCCCCCTCCTCCATCGTTCAGAGCTCTCTCACTTATCCCTCAAAAATCTCCCTACTTATTTCGGCTATTAATAGAAATATTATCTACTTAAAAAAAATTTTTTTCAAATTATCCCAACTTATGCCAGCTCAATTTCCTTGAAAATTAAAATTAGTTTTGAGACTCTACTGTACTCTTAAAAAATATTTTATTTTACCCTTGTGATTTTTTTCTCATTTATTAGACACCTCAAAAAATAGTTAATTATTATATATTTTATTTTAAAAAATATATATTTATTACATTATTGTTTAAAAAAGTTTTTAAAATTTTTTTAGAAATTTTTTCTTAATTTTAAGGGTATAATCTTTTTTTTAATTTTCCGTTTTCCCCCTTTTCTGGGTTAATTTTGGGTTAATTATTTTTTTCTGGGTTAATTATTTTAATTTTAAGCAAATAATTAAACTTTTCCGGTATGATCACTCGTGGTGAGTTGGTAGTGACTTTGTATTCATTAAAATAGGGTTGTGAGTTCGAATCCCGGTGTGGAGAAAGATTTATATTTTCGCTAGGAATTTATATTTTTGGTAAAAAATGACAAATAAAAAATTTTTTTTAAATTAAAAAAAATTTTTTTTTCACCTTACCTCATAGGCTATAAGTGCATAGAACTGGTGTGAGGAATAATTTTGTTGTTTTTGTTCCTCCTTCTCTTTACCCCCTTTATTTTCAAACAATTTTTTAATTATTAAACGAAGTAATTCACAAAATATAAAAATATAAATGTAAAAAAATAATGAAGCTATCCAAAGTCTCATTTTAAAGAAAAAAAATTTTTTTTTAATTTTTATTTTAGGGGGAAATTTAATTTTTTAATTGACTTAGTCTAGCTATTAGTGCTGTTTTTTTGTCCGCTCATTTACCTCTATTTTCTATAACCCTTTGGAAAATCGATTTAAAAGAACACAATCAGCTGTGTTCTTTTATTTTTTAACCAATTTCTATTTGTTTTTTAATTCTGATTTTTCATTTTTTAAATTTTTTTCCTTTGATTTGGATTAAATTTCATTTGGGTCAGAAGTCGTTTGACTCAAAATTCATTTCGGTCAAAGCTCATTTCGGTCAGAGACAATTTTTGAAATATGCTAGAAATCACATTTTAGCCTTAGTTTTTTCAATTAAAATTTTTTTTCAAAATACTAAAATACCAAAATGCCAAAAAAAATCGAAATTTTATTCAAAGAAACTTTTAAAAAATTCCCTCAACTATTTAGTAATACTATAGCTTAAATTAACAGAATAATTTCCAGGTTTATATCCATGTGTTATTATTATAACTTCGTGTCCGACTACTTCTGTATATAATGTTTCTGTAGGTAGATCACAGCAAAAACGTGGGCCTGAAATTGGGGGTTTTGAATTTTGGCGTTTTGTAATTTTGGACGTTTTGAGCTCTTGGGGGTTTAAGAGTTAATTTGAGGATTTTTGGGGGTTTTCTTATTTATTTAGGTTATATTTCGGAATTTTTTGAACGTTTGGGTGTTTTGAACATTGGGCATTTTGGTGTTTGTGACATTTTGAGAATTTTTGTGCTTGTGACATTTTGAAAGGGTTAGGGGTGCTTTAAGGGGTTTTATGAGTGTTTTGAAATATTTTGGAGGCTTAGGGCGTTATGAACTAAAGAAAATTTCTTTAAATTACCCGAATTAGCCATATTTCCATATTTAATCTCTACAAAACTATAACAAGATTGTTCACACTTGAACCCTTCCATTTTTGTTAAATTAACCCCAATATAGTGGTCAGCTGGGGCTTGGATTCGCCAATAACAAGTAAATTTGCTTGCATTGAACCAACGAATTTCTTCCATTTCTGGAGTGTCTGGAGTTAATAAAATATTTGGTTCTCCTGGGCATTCTGCATATAATGGATCTTTTCCTAGAAAATTTTTTAAAATTAATTTGATTTGGGTAAAGACTCGTTTGGGTCAACTTCTGTTCTTTTTCGTGAAAGACTGAAAATCGGTATTTTAGGGGCTTAGGAGGGTTCTATATAAATATGACATCAATTTTGACTTAAAGTCATATGTCGAAATGTCAATGTCGAAATGTCAAATTTCTGTTTTTTGTCGCAAAATTGGGGTCTGTGTTTCTGAGGGTGTACCAATTTCCAACTAATATTCGACCTAAGAATCCTTTAAAATCTTTACCTTCCCCCTCCATCCTTCCCTTCTCCACATGGTCACAATAAGGAGCAGCATAACCCTTTAATTATCATAAAAAAATATTTTTTAAATTTTTTAAATGTTGCCTCAGGGCATAAACATTCTGAACATTTATTTGGGTTAGGGTAACCATTATTTCTGCAGTCTGGAGTTATCCAAGTCAAGTCATCACAAATATCTTTAAATTTTGGGGGGTTTTTAAATATAAATTAATTCACTAACGATCACAGTAACGATGATTTAATGCTTTTGTATCGAGAAATGAGAGTTTAAGTCTGTAGCCAATTGTGTGCTGGTAGTTCTTGTCAAGTGTTTCTATTGTGGGTCTAATAAAATTGGACTAATTGGGGTTGTGACGTTTTGTATGATTTCTGTGTTTTTGACGTTTTGTCTATTTTTCAGGGTTTGGACGTTTTTAACGATTTTGAGGGATTTGACATTTTGAAATTTTTTGGCGGTTTTGAATTTTTTGAAAGTTTGGACGTTTTTTTGAACTATTAGAAAATATACTTTTTATTTTTCGAGAATGCCATATTATTATAATGCATTGTAGAACCTAAAATTTGAAAAAAAAACTTTTTGTTTTTAGAAAATGCCCCATTAGAATAATGCATACACGAACCAAAATCGTAAGGATTTCCTTAAATTTTAGAAAATTTTTAAATTTTTAAATTTAAAAATCTGACCAGTAGGGGACCCAGCAATAATAGCAAAAGCATCAGAAATATTCTAAAGTGGATAGGGGGATTTTTTAATAAAAATTATAAAAATTTAATTATTTACTTCAATCATATTTTCCTCGTTAATTTTTATAAATGTATCACGGTCCTGTCTGCTTTGTTCATGATTAGACCCTAATGCATGGAGTGTTTCGTGGACTGCGTTTACCTTTTAAATATTAATTTTTTAAAGAGGGTTTAGCTATTGCAAGCCAATATCCGTTTATGGGACCGAATGTCACCTTCCGACTATGGGACCAAATGTCACTTTTCAAGTACGAGACGAATTGTCACTTCCCCCGCTAGGGACCAAATGTCATTTTCCGACTATGGGACCAAATGCCCACTTTTCAAGTATGGGATCAAATGTCATCCTTCGAGGTGTGGGACCAACTGTCACTCACCGTCCAACAACCGGGTCCAAGAGACAACCACTGCTTTCCTCCATTCCTCCCCACAAGCGAATGGCACCCATATCCCCAATAGTAATGTATGTGATCCCCTTCACTCGAATTTGCAAATCTAATGCATGTATTTTCTTCTATATTTTTGTGGGCATCCAAAATATTTTTGAGCCAAACAACTTTAAGATAATTTTTTTCAAAAAAACTAAAGGAAAACAAACAAGAAGGAGGCTCTACTATTTTTTCCCAATCCAACGTGTAATTAATTAAAGGGCCATAACGAACACCTGGCATCGTTGAAGGTTGGTGTGGCCAATGATACTTTTCATCCGTGTCCCAGTTGGTGAATAGAGCTGAGGGGAAATATTTAAAAATTATATAGGTATAAGTAGAAAATTTTTGGCTCTACTGCAGTTTATGAGTCCAATAGGTTTATGTAGACCATTATGAGCCTTTTTATTTCAACTAAATGCGATCGGACTCATAAACTACAGTAGAGTTAAATTTTTTTGGGACGTATTTTTGGACCTTTTGAGTTTTGTCATTTTGACATTATGAGTTTTGGGCGTTTCGAACCCTTTTATATTTTTATCATGAGCGTCTTTTAGATTAAAATATGGACAAGTTACCATTCTTCCTAGCAGCCGGATCAGAAAAAAATTTGCTTCTCTTTAACTGATAATATTCTTCAGGCCGTAGATCTATATCCCCATCAAAAAGTTTATCAACAATTCCTGCCCTAGCATTAATTGTATATTCATCCTCAAATTGTCCAGACTTTTTTAAATTAAATTTTTTATGAAAAATAATTTAAGAAGGGACTTACAATAATTTTAATTAAAAAAATAATAAAAATATTTATAAAAAACATTTTTTTAAATTATCGCAACAATAATATGAACAAATGAGAGAATATTTTATTATTAAAAAATGTGTGTTTTTCGCTTATGCCAAAACCTTTCTTCTCTCTTATTAAATTAAAAGGAGATTTTTTAAATTAATTAATTAAAGGCGTATGTTCTGTCGGCATTTTTTTCTCTTTTCCATTAAAAATCGCCGAATGCTCTAATTTTTTGATTAATGCATTTTATATAAATGTAGCAAAAATCCGGCTTTAATTAAAAATTTTTTTTGATAATTTTGTTTAATTTTTTAATTAAAAAGCCCTTTCTTGTAAAAACTTGGGTAGAATGCCCTCAGGCATTTTGACCATATCTTCACAAATACTGGGCCAAAAATTCTGAAATTTTTAAGGGAGCTTTTAAACGCCCTTGGGGATGTTTGTAATTAATTTTAAGGTTGTATCATTTTGTCTGACCATTTTACAGCTTTAAAAGTATCGGTACCAATAAGGTCAAAATCCCCTTTGGCATTTTGACCATATCTTCACAAATACTGGACCTAAAATTCTCAAATTTTTAGGCTAGTTAGATACCATCTTTGGCAACATCTCTACAAAATTTTAAGATTTTAGGCTTTCATTTGGTAAAGTTATAAAACGTTAAGTCTACTATAGAAAATTTTTTTTAATTTTTGTGACAAAATGTCCAATTTTTTCAATATGACAAAATATAAATTATCAACAAAATTAATTATTTAACACTAATTATTGGAATATACTTCTAGTAATTCTTGTATGTTCAGCCAAAATATCCATAGTAGCTTCGGTAACCACCTCCACACATATCACAGCCTCCACCATAAAAATTGCTTGGGGCATAACCTCCAAAATAGCCCCCTCCACAAGTATCACAGCCTCCAAAGCCTCCTCCATAATAACCAAAACCACCGTAGCGTTTTGAACGAAGACTGGAAAAATTTTAAAGGGTTAGGAAGGTATTTTAGTATTAGTGACGAAATGGCAAGTTTTCTTCAATGTGACGAAATGGCCATTTTTGTACTGTTTTACATTTTTAAAGTTTTTTAATTTTTAAAATTTTTTTGGCTTTTTTAACATTTAGAATTGACTAGATTTATAAAAAAATATTAAAATTACAATTTAGACTCGGAATTATCAACTGATACTTGCATTGAGGCAGTAAAGCACACTACAAACAAAAGGATTAAAAATAGGCATAAATAGCTCTTCATTTTTTAAATTTTAATTCCTTAATAATTTATTGAAAATTAATTTTTTAGTTAATAAAAATCCTCAAAAAGAAGATAAAATAAAAATTTTAAATTTTAAAAAATTTTGTGACAAGATGGCAAATTTTTTTCAGTGGGACGAAATGGCAAATTTTCTTCAGTGTGACGAAATGTACAGAAATTTTTAATTTAAGGCCTATTTTGCTTGGAAAAATTTTTAAAAATTTAAAATGAATTTACTAGGCTAATTGGCCTCTTTTTATACCCAAAAAAATTTTTTTGCAACATGTCAAGTCTAATAAAGAAAAAAATGATTTAAAGAATGTTACTTGTCTAATATTTTTTTTGCAAATTTTTTGCAAAAAGTTGCCTTTTTTCTTCATTTTTTAAATTAATATGGCCTTCAAATTGTTAATTTTTGTTCCTTTTAGTTTACAAAATCAAAAGAAAAAATTAAAAAAAAAATTTATTTTTAAAAGACAAATTAAAATTATAATTTGGGATGAAATGTCGCTTACCTTGAGAAATCAAAAAAATTTTTTTATAATTTTTTAATGATTTTAAATTAATATTCGTGCAAAAAAATTATCGAAAAAATTGTAATTTTAATTTTCTACAAATTTAGAAGCATTTTCGGTAGCTTTGGATGAACCCCCCCCCCTTTTATTTTATTAATTTTTTACTTTTTAAAATTTAATTTTTGCTTCAAAAGACCTAAAAATATTTGATAAAATTCCCCATAATCAAAACCCAATCATCCTTCACTTCGTTTTTTTCTTCTCTCCCTCCCTCCCTTCCCCTTCCCCTCTAATAATCCTTTATTTATTCCCCCTCTTTAATTTATTAAAAATCCTTGAGCGCTTTTTATTGTTCAAAAATAAAATTTAAAAAAAGAAGAAAGGGGGAAGCGCGAGAAGCAAGTAAGAAAAAAAAGAAAATTGGGTGGACAATAGAAGGAAAGAAAAAAAATAATGAAAAAAATGTCATGATTAATTTACCCTAAATGCGCGCTTTTTTCTTAATTCTGCCGCTTTTAGCTTTAACATTTTAAAAATAAAATATTGTGTTCTTTTTAAACTCTTTTTGGGTTAAAATCAATAAAAACATTTTCTAAATTGTTTTTATTAATTTTTTAAAATTGTTTATGACTAAATGCAAAATTTTCGACTTCTGACCATTTTGTCGTTTTTAATCTTGTTTTACAACTTGTTTTTTAAGCTTGTTTTCTTCTCCAACTTGTTTTTCAAGTTTATTTTTATTTGAAACTTTTTTCTTGCAACTTTAATCTAAACATTTCTAAAACAAGTTTTGTTTGTTTTAATTTTATAATTTCTATATTTTTCCTGTTTTTCTTCCAACATTAAAACAAAACATTTGTTTTTCCCCAAACATTTATTTAAATGTTTAAAAACAATGTTTTAGTTTCTCTGTCATGTTTCTCCGTCATGTTTCTCATGTTTTTAGCAAGTTTAGCATAAACATTAATGTAAGGGGAGGTGAGACATACTCGTAAATTATACCTTTAATAAATATTTATTTGGGCAATATTTTTAATTTTAAAATTAATTATTTTATTTTTTTAAAATTTATTGTTGTTTATTTTTATTTTATTTTCTATTTCTCTATTTTTTAATATTTTTTTATTTGCCAAAAACACCCAATTATCACCCAAATTTCCAATAAACAGTCTTCTTTTCCTTCCAAAAATTTTTTCTTCCTCCCAATTTTTTTCTTCAAGCAAATAAACATGTAGAAATGATTATTAGAAAATTTATTTTGCTAAAAACAAAAAAAACTTGTCCAGCAAATGCCGCGGGGTTTTCTTTTCTTTTCGCGCTCTACGCGTTTTTCTTCTCTTCAACGGCGGCGTCGCGCAGCAGCGTTTACTTTAATATTAAAAAAATAATTATTTATTTATTTATTATTTTACTTGGAGCTAAATATTTTTTGTTTTAAAGGAAATTAACGGCAACACGCTTTAAACCCTCCTAAAGACGAAATTTTTGTTTTATTACCCGCGAACATTGAATTGGGGGGAGAAAATGCTTAATGCTTTTTTAATTAATTTTTAATTAAATTAATTAATTATTTAATTAATTTTTTTTTTCTGACATTTTTTGGTTAATAATGTTTGTACTTGTTTCTAAAGGGCCTTTTTATTTTTATTTTATTAATTAATTTTGGGGGGAAATGATTGAGGTAGCTTCCAACTACCTATCCGTCTGGACACTAAAAAACAATTATATTTTCATTGAAAATTTTTTTTTCAATTTTTTTAAATTTTAAAGACTTCTAGGTTTTTTTATAAATTTTTCCAATTTTCTGATTCTCTTTTAAATTAAAAAAAAATTTTTTCAAAATTAATTTAACGCTTCTGGCTTCTATTTTCCTTCCCCCCACTCACTCTTCCTTTTCAACCTTTCCCCTCCTTCCTCTAAAATTTTTTTTTAATTTTTTTAATATTAATTTTCTAATTTTCTGTCTTTTTATCTAATTAATCTACTCATTAATTCCCCTAAAATTTTTTTTCTTAAATTCCTTTTAATTTTTAAACATGTTTTGGTGGCCCATCTGGCAAAAAGGAAGAGGAAGCTCTATGAAAGCGAAAACCTTCTCCATCCCTTTCAAGAAAAATCCATTTTTATTTTTATTTTATGAAGGAATGTTGTATTTTTATTTATTCTTATTGATTTTACTGCCAAAAAGCTTTAAACAAAATTTAAAAAAATTTTTAAAATTAATTTTCTGGGTCCCTTTATCGGTCAAGAGACTGACCACCAACACGCTTTTCTCCACAACTTTTTATTTTTCTGATATTTTTTAATGATTTTAGTATCATTTTAAAGAGAAGAAAATTTGCTTTTTAATGATACTAAAATTAAATTTTTATTTAAATTTACAAAAAAGTTATGGCTCGAAAATTGCACTTAAATAGAGCAGTTTTCTCTTAAAAATAATTGTTTTTTGACCTCAACTTTTTTAAATGAAATAAAATTTTTTTGTTTTTTATGTTGTTTTGTAGAGAATTTTCTCCTCTATCCAATGATATCAAATTTATTTTTTTTAAATATTTATTTTGGTAGAATTGGTTCTTGACTAAGCTTAGGCTCTAATAACGTATAGGTCATGCTTCTATTTTTTATTAAAAAATTTTTTTTGATTTTAAAAAATTATTTTTATGTTTTTAAATACAAAAACAGATCATTCATTTATTTTACTAATCTTTTATTTTTTCTAAATTATTTTTTGACTAGTTTTTTTTTATTTTTTTGAAATGAAGGATCTGAAACGCCCCATCAATTTTTAAACCAAAAATAATAGTAGCAATTTTATTTTATTTTTTTCTTTTTTTACAAATCAAAAATGTCAATCTCTCTATTATTTTATTTTATTAAAAATTTTTTTCTAAAATTTAAAAAAATTTTCTAAAATTTTTAAAACATTTTTTTGTGTTTTATGGGGTTTATAGTTAATTCTTGCTTAGAAATAATGTTCATTTTGCTTAAAAAATTTTTTACAAGCTTGAAAACTCAAGTTTGCAATTTATTAAAATTATTTCAAACTTTTTACAATTTGTAATCTTGTATTAAAACTTTTTTTACAATTTGTAAAATTAGGTCTACAAGTTTGTATTTTTATTTAAAACTTGTTTTTCAACTTGTTTTTAAGTTTTACAATTTATATATGTTTTTAATAAAACCTCAAATGTTTTGACACATGTTTTTCTGTTAATATTGTTTTAACTCAATTATAGTTTAATTATTATAATTTAATTTTTTTCAATTTTTTTTCTAAAATTTTTCTAAACCTAAAACTATTTTCTTTTTTTTTGTAAAAAAATTTTTTTAAT
The DNA here is from genome assembly GCA_902706615.1 of Meloidogyne luci. Lineage (NCBI taxonomy): Eukaryota > Metazoa > Nematoda > Chromadorea > Rhabditida > Meloidogynidae > Meloidogyne > Meloidogyne luci. Next base: position 188,117 of record CACSLI010000045.1, on the reverse strand, counting down.
ACGAAAATAGGCGTTTAACAGCAAAAAAGGGGCAGGAGAGAGAAGGGATTTGTAGAGTGAAACAATTGCTGAAAAAAAAAGAATTTATTTTATTTTTAGTTAACAAATGTTCTTGTTTGTTATAGTGAATATTTGAGCATATAATATTTAAACTTAACTAACTTCTAACCAATTATTTTTGCATTGCAAAAATATAAGAAAATTGGCAACATTAAATAAGGGAGAAAATAAATAATAGTGGGGAATTTTAAATAAATAAAAACAAATAAACTTGTTTTACAAATTTACAAATTAAGTTTACAATTTGTAATTTTATTAAAACTTGTTTTTATTAAAACATGTTTTTAATAAAGTATATTTGAGTGTGGTCTAGTGGGTAGAATCCTTGTTTTTGTCCACTGAGGTCACCAAGGTTCGACCCCTTCTGACTACTTATTAGTTGAATAGTGTCCCTAATGCCTTCAATAATTTTTTTGCATTAGTTTTTTTGTTTCTAATTAATTTTAACATTTTTTTCTTTAATTTTAGCCATTAAAAAATCCTTCACTATGCACAACTAATACTTTTCTTCAATTAAATATTTAATTATGGACTGATTTCTCAACTTTAAAGAATATTTTGGAGAGAATTATTTAACTTTACAACAAAAAAATTTTCTATGAATTTTTTATTACGTCAAAAATTTATTTTATTGATTATATTAACAACATTCTTCCTTCCATTCACCTTTTTAATAAATGTAAATATTGATAGCAAAATTAAACAACCTGCAGAAAGTGCAGCAGCATTTGATCAAAGTTCAGAGGAAGGGGAAGAAGAAACAACTGTAACTACTAAAAATAGTGTGGTGAAAGAAGAGGAGGTAAGGGAAAGAATTTTTATTAAAAAAATAATGAAAATATTTTGTGAAGTGATAGTGTGGTTTAGTGGATGTTGGGGTTGCCTAAAGCGTGAAGGTTCGATCCTTTTCGATGGTTATGAAGTGGGAGATTTTTCTGATTGTTATTTTTGATTTTCTAATATTATTTTACTTAAATTTATTTAAAAAATTTATTTTTTAAGCAAGCAAGTTGTGATGTTTTTGATTCTTTCAAAGTTTTGCCTTCCGATCCCGGACATTTCCAAATTGGTGGTGCTTTTCCTTTGCATACTCAAGACTGTCTAAAATTAAAACCTTCGTCTGTACAGGATGTTGTTGCAATACAATGGGCAATGGGTGGGTTTTTATGAGAAAGGGGTGTAAGAAAGGGGCGTGGCTTATGGGAGGGAAACAACACTATAACCGATTTTGTTTTATTATAGACTGACCTGATCATAAGTTACACTCAATGCTAGCTTGAGATTTTTAAAAAAAATTCTTTTAATTTTTAGCCTACTGGAACGAACAAACCAATAAAATGAGAAATGTCACTAAACGGCCTCGTATCGGTTTATTTGCTGGGGACAGTTGTTCTAGACCTAAAGAAGCTATTTCTCAATCATTGAGGTTTCTCGATGCTGTTGGGTTTCATGGTCCAACTGAATGCTTGCTTAACAATAAAGAAGCTGTGAGGAAGAGGAGTGAAGCTCCCAGACTTATTGGTAAATAAATTTTCGAAAATTTTGGCGAAATGTGTTTTTGAAATTTTGACATTTTGAAAATTTTTTCTAATTTTAATTTTTCCAGCTGTTCTCTCACCAAAGGATTCAGAATCAGCCAATTCTGTTGCCCAAGCACTTAAACCTTACAATCTACCAATTGCAGCATTCAGCTCCTCTTCAGCACAAGCTTTGTTAGATCAAGGAGTGACTGGGTTCATTAGCACAGCTCCTTTTTTATTTGATTATGTCCAGACGTTGATTGAGCTACTTAAATTAATTGGAAATTCTAATTTGGTAAGATTCTGAAAAAATTTTTGAAAATTTTTTGGCAAAATGTATTTTTGACATTTTGAAATTTTTTCTAAATTTTTTCAAAAAAATTTTTATTTCAGGTATCACTAGTTGACAACAACGAGGATTCTTCAATTACCGATAAATTTGTAGAAATAATTCGTCAATTAAATATATCAATATCAGAAATAATTAGTGTTGATCATCCAAATATTATAAGCGTACTAAATCAAAGTGATGCACAAATTATTGTGAGGAATTTTTTTTTATTTTTTGGAGAAAATTGGGGATTTTTTGAAAATATAAAATTAAGAAAAGGAGGTGGGATCAAATGTCACCTCTTTCTATTTTTTTGTTTTTTCTGGGGGTCTTCTAGTTTTATAGGCCCCTAAAGCTTCCTTAAATTTTGCCAAAATATTCTTTAAAAAGGCTACGTTAAATCAAAAAAATGAAGTTGGGATCAAATGTCACCTCACTTTTTAATTTTCTTTTTTAAAGGTTTCTTTGGTCAACAAAAATATTTTAGCAACTATTTTTAATTTAAATAAAGAATTTAATTCAATTGCAAAACTTTGGGTTAGTTTAGATTGGCCTACTAATAATAATGGAGAAGGAGAAGACGAGGAAACTCTTGATTTTATTAACCAACAAAATGCCAATTTTGTGCTTGATAATTCTAAATCAAAATTAAAGGTCTTATTTTTTAATATTTTTATTTTTAAATTCTAAATGTAAGTCTTAAAATCTATAAAAATTTTAGAAAAATTTTTTTGACAAAATGACTATTAAATAAATTTTTTTCATTTTGTCACTGTGTACAAAAATAGACATTTGGCCACTTTACCAAAAATTGGCCATTTTGCCACAATTTTTTTTATTTTATTATTTTAACCTTATATTCAATAAAAAAAATTTTTTCTCCCTTATAGTTTATCTCAATTCATCGTCAACAACGTTATTTGGCTGATTTTAATGCCTATTTTCTTCGTGTATTAGTTTCAAATCATGAACATTATAGTTTACTTAATGCTTATGTTAGGACAGTTTATAATTGTAATAAAACAGCAACAAATAAAGGAGGAGGGAGAAAAGTTTCTTGTGAAAATGACCAACTTAACCCTGCAAGGCTGGCAGAATTACACAGGTACTTAAAAGAAAATCAGAATTTTTTCTGAAATTTTGTTTCTGATTTAATTATTCTGATTTTTATTGTTATTCTGATTTGTTGTAATTGTGTTCTGATTTTTCTGTGATAATTCTGATTTCGAATTCTGATTTTTCTATGATATTCTGATTTTTATGTTCTGATTATCTTTTGTGGTATTCTGATTTTATATTCTGATTTTTCTAGTTTTTCTATGATATTCTGATTTTTAATTTTGGCGTGTTCTGATTGCCTTTTTGATATTCTGATTTCAATATTTTCAATTCTGGTTTTTTCTGGTCATTTTTTGTTTAATTCTGATTTTTTCTGTGAAATTCTGATTTATTAAAACTCTTATTCTGATTTTATTTTATTCTTTTAATTACTCAATTTCAGGCAATCTGCTTCCCTTGAATCTATTATTCCTTTAATTTTTGCCTTGGCCAGAGCAGCACAACGTATAGATGGAGATTCTGAATTAAGCAAAAAATGGTTAGTGTTTTCTGAGTTTTTAACAGAAAAAATTTTTTTCCTTCAAGCCAAACCCCTTCCCAACCATGTTTTGACTCTATTCGGAATGAATTACTTGAATTACAACCTTTAAATAACTCCCAACTTGGAATTAGATTGCCTCCAGGCTTTTCAGAACAATTAACTACAATGCGCTTCTTTCAACCTTTTTTAATTGATGATTTTATCCAAATGGAAGGAATTGTGTTGGAAGCTGTTTTTCGTGAAAATTCTGGTTCTAAAAATATTTACAAGTCAGAATTTATTAATTATATGGGGAATGTTTATTCAAATGTTTTTACAAATCAGAATTTTATTTCAACAATGTTTTACTTATTCTGAAATGTTTTCGGAATGTTTAGTTTAATTAAGTTTATCGAAAAAACAAGTTTTTACAAATTGTAATGTTTTTACAAATCAGAACAAGTTGTAAAACAAACTGTAAAACAAGTTGAAATATACAAACTTTTCTCAAAACTTTTTTTTGTAATTTGTAAAAACTAAGTTTTAATATTTGTAAAACATGTTTTAAGAACAACATGTTTTGAGGATTTAAATTAAGTTTTTAAAATGTTTTTTAAATCAGAATGTTTGTGATTTAATAAAATTTTTATTATTAAGGTTAATTGAGTACAAAACAGGCGCTTCTAAAAATATACGCAAATTTCAACTACCTTCACAACTCTCTAATATTCATTCCTATTGTAGACAAAATAGGTAAGTACTGAATTTGTCTTGAAAAATATTTTTTTTTATTTTAAAGACCCTACTGTTTGGGAAAATGTGAATTTGCTATTCACCGAAAAGAAGAACAAACATTTCTTAGTTTATTACCACAAAATTCACCTCTTTATATTGCTGCACTTTTTGATTTTCAAAGTGGGACAAATTGCAATATTTTACGAAGAGATAATCCTGAAGCTGTTTCATTACCTTTAGCATTTTTACATGCGGTAAACTACTTTTACGATTAAAATATGTTTTGAAATTGAGAAAAAAGCTAGTTTAGGAAAAAAATTGTAAAACTAATTGTAAAAACATTTTTAAATGTTTTTAAAATTGTAAAACAAGTTGGAATTAAGTTTGTACAAAAACAAGTTTTAATATTTGTAAAACAAGTTTTGAATGAGAAAATACATGTTTTGAGAGTTTTTAAAACTTGTTTATAAAAAATGTTTTAATGTTTTTACAAATTGTAAAAACAAGTTTTAGTAAACAATTTTAAAACAAATGTTTTTACAATCAAAATTCTTCAAAACATTGTTTTTCACAGATTTCAACATTCCAACAACAATTTTCTCCAAAATCTGGTCTTTTTACTGGAGCAGATTCAATTCCAGGGATTGGGGCTCTTTTAATTGATACTTGTTCTAATACAAAAAATTTGTTGGAATTTTTAATAGATTCAGAAAGAAATTGTTATAAATTTACACAAATGGAAAGAAATTGGACTATTGCGAATGGGGCAACTATAGGTGAATTTTTCTATCAGAAAAAAATTTTTTTTTATTTTTAAAATATTTTTTAGGCTATTTATATGGCTCTGAAGAAGAATTAACCTCAACACAAGAAGGAATTTTTGATACTATTTTTTCAAACCCAACAATATCCCCTCCTTTATTAACACTTGGACAGTCGCAAAAATGCGATAATAATAAAAAATCAAATTTAATTTTGTCTGAATTTGAAGAAGCAAAAAATACAAAAAACTCATTTTTCCACTTGGGCCCAAGTCATAAAAATACAGCTATTGCTTTGGCTACATTTTTGAAAAAAATGCACTGGACATATGTTAATGTTGTTGTTGATAAAAGTGTGGGTTTTTATTTAAAATGTTTTTTAAAGTTTGTAGAAACATTTTGGGAAAGTGTAAAACATGTGTTTTAGAAACAATTTTAAACATTTGAGAAACTGTAAAATAAGTTTGAAATAAATTTTGTGGAAAAACATGTTTTTGAAACAAGTTCTAAAACATGTTTAAACAAGTTGTAAAAAAGTTTTGAGAAAAATTTCACAAATTGTAAAAACAAGTTGTAAAACAAGTTTATTTTTAAGGATTCAACTTCTGTTTCTCTATACAATAAATTTATGCTTCTCTCAACCGGAATATGTACTTCAGATGTAATACTTATAGGTGACCAACAAACAACACATTTTGACGAACACAACAACATTAAAGAATCTGAACATTCCCAAACATTAAAAAAGAAAAGACATGATTCAACAACAACAAAAACAAAACAATCCCAACATTTACAAACTTTATTAAATGTTCCTAACGCTAATGTTACACTTGTTTTTAGTTCAGCAAAACAGGCGGGATTTTTTTTTAAAAACAGGCGGAATTTATAATTTCAATGTTTATATTTTAAAGGCAGCAGAATTTATGAGTGCTCGTTTGCGTGATGAATTTATGGCTTCTGGGAGTACTTTAAAAAATGTTCATATAATGATTGGGGAGGCACACGATTTTTATTTGCGTGATCCAACAAATTTGGTACAATATGCAGGGACTGTCTCCTTCCAGGCAAAGGTGAAAAATATTTTTCTGCCAAAAATTTTTTTTATTTTTAAAGGACCTAACAACACCAGAATTCCATAGTTGGATTCGTTCTATCACTCCTCTCACATTACCCGAAGTTTGGTATTGGCGTCATGTTGAAGAAAATTGGCAATGCGCCCTGTAACTAATTAAATTTTAATTTTAAAAAATCAAAAAAAAATTTTTTTGAAAAATTTTTTAAAGGTCTAAAAGCAACATAGAACGATTTAATGGACGCTTATGTACTGGGGAAGAATTGTTGGATGTGAGTGGAATGGGTCGTCTTACCCGTGCAGGCTATTTAACTAGAGGAATTCAATTATTGCTGGAAGCTATTGATACAACTTATAAGAAGTTGAGGAAAAATTTAATTTTAAAATTAATTTTCTAAATTTTAGATTATGTCCAAATGAAATAAAACCGTTAATTTGTGATGAATTTAATAAAAATGGACGCAGATTGATTAGAAACAATTATGCCCAACTTGTTCAGAAAGAGCTTGTTGAATATGAAATTTACCAACTTGTTTCTAATGGAGATGAAAGTAAGTTTGTAATCTTGAAAACTTGTTTTACAACTTTTTCTCTCCTATATTATTTTCTCAACAAGTTTTACAAAATTTTACAAACTTCTCCCAAGTTTACAAGAAAAGTTTTTTTAAACAAGTTTGACAAACTTGTTTAAGCAACTTGTTCTTTAACAACTTGTTCTCTTCTTTTGTAAAACTTGTTTTCCAAGTTTTTCTCTCCTATATTGTAAACTAACGTTTACAAACTTGTTTTCCCAACATTAAAAAGTAATACATAATTTGTAAAACATGTTTTACAAATGTTTTACGATGTTTTACAAACATATCTTTTATTTGACAAACACTTGAGTTACATTGTTTTCAGACAAAATTAATATAATCAAAATTAAATAAAATTATTTTTTATTTTTGAAGATAATTTTGGTTACAAACTTTTTGCAAATTATTCATCCTCCTCATCATCTTCCCATGAATCAACAAATTCAGACCAATTTCATTTTATATCAGAATATCGACCTTTTATTTTAAATTCTGAAGAAACTGGGGGAGGTGAAGAAGAATTACAATGGGTACCTCCAATTATTTCAAGATGTCGTGCTCCTTTTTGTAAATGTCCTTCTTCTAGAAGGTCTGGCTGCTTGAAAAAAAAATTTTTTTTAATTTTTCTTTAAAGGCAAGTTGATGACAACGATGACTCCGACGACACAACAACAACACACCATACTTACTCAAATCCTTATATTAGAAGAGAGCCTGCTAGGCAAACAATGTTAAGTGGAAATGATGAAGAATTGCTGCTAGTTTATGATGGAACTAATTTCCCTGTAATTTTTTTAATTTTAAAAAATTTCAAAAAAATTTTTTTTAAGGAAATTTCCCAATTAAATGAATTTTCAATGTCTCAAGAATTAAACGAAGCTCTAAGAATTGTATTTTTTGTTTTGAGTGGAATACTTTGTGTTTTAGCAATTGCAACATTGTTGCTAATTCTATTTAAAATGTATCAGAGAACAATAAAAGGACATCAATCACTTGGAATTTTGTTGCTAATTGGAATATGTTCGTTATATGCTACAGGATTTTTGTTTGCTAGTACACCAAGTAATTTGGTAAGTTTATATAATGTTTTACAATAGATTTGTAAAAAGAAAGTTTTAAAAACAAGTTGTAAAATAAAGTTTTGTAAAACTAATTGTAAAAACAAGTTCTAAACAAGTTGCGAAAATGTTTCTTAGAAACAAGTTTGAAAAATAAACCTTGTTTAGAACCTGAAAACAAGTTCTAATCCAAGTTTAACCTGTGTTTTACAATTTGTAAAAAGTTTATAAATTAAAGGTTTTGAAAACATTTTGTAAAAACAAAGTTTTAAAAATTAAACTTAATTGTAAAAACAACTTAAAACTTGAAAAACACAAATTGTAAAAACAAAGTTTTCTTTTTTTCTCTATAACACAAAACACAGATTTGTCATCTTCGAATCTCTGCACACTCTCTCGCCCATACACTGTGTTTTGGTGTAATTATAGTCAAAGCAATACAATTAAAAAATGCTGAAACATTGGCAACTTCTTCAAAACAACATACTATTAGTTACTGGAATTATTGGCTTCTTTTAGCATTTATTTTTGCTGTTCAATTTGTTATTTGTATGAAATGGTTTTTAATTGAACCTTTAGAATATATTATTGGGGCAAAACAACAAAATTTCCAATTATTTTCACAGCAAAATTTGGAAACACAAAAACAACACCCTCAAATATTATTATGTTCGTATTCATCACCAAACTTTTTACTTGCACAAATCTACACTTTTTTCCTTCTACTTTTAGCACTCTTATTAAGTTCAAAAAATAGAAGCATTAAGCGAAACTATAAAGAAGCAAAATGGTTGTTTATTACGTCGCTGAGGTAAGATAAAGTTTAAACAAACATGTTTAGAAAGAAATTGTGAAACAAGTCTTGTTGGAAAATTAAATTGTAAAACAAATTGTAAAATTTAAAAACAAGTTTTACAGTAAAGTTTTAATTACAAATTGTAAAACATGTTGGGAGAAATAATTCATACACACAAGTTTATAAAAGTAGGAAAAAAACATGCTACAAAACAAGTTTTACAAACATGTTGGAAAACAAGTTGTGAAAACATGTTTAACAACTAGTTGTAAAAAAAGTTTAGAAACAAGTTTTATTTATTTACAAATTGTAAAACATGTTTGACCTATGTTTTTAATGTTACTCTTTTTTTAAGTTGCACTATAATTCTATGTTTGTGGGCAGTAAGTCATGTTTTGATCAGCGCTGTTTATTTGGATTTTACAACTGTTATTGAATTACAACTAACTGCAACATTATTATTAATTTTTATATTTGGCCCAAAACTTTATGTTCTTCTCTTTTATGAACCTGTTGTTGTTGAATGTTTTTATGGGGGGAGTGGTTCAAGTTTAAATAGAAACAGTAAAACAACAAACATTACCTCTACGTGTAGTGATCTTTTTGAAACTAGTGGTTTAGAATGGAATCAACACTATTCTGTCTCACCTACACCTAGCACAACAACAAGCAATGCCGAAAGAAGCAGCAGCGATGATAGGGAAAGAGAAACAATTGTACACAATAATGATGAAAAGGTGTGTTTTTAAAAACAAAGGGAAAAACATTCAAAAACAAAGTTGGGAAAGAAACAAGTTTTAAAACAAGTTGGAAAAAATGACTAAAAAACGTTGGTAGAAAAGTTGTAAAAATAAGTTTGCAAAACAAGTTTTGAAAATAAAGTGGAAAAATATGTTTTAGAACTGAAGGGAGAAAGTTTGCAAAACATGTTTTAATAACATTAAACAGACTTGTTTTTAATTTTAATGTTTTTGTTTTAAAGGCTTTCCAAACAATTTTGCGCAAGAAAAACAATTCAAACAAAATTGTTCAAAACAATAAAAACAAAACATTAGAAACAACAGGAAAAATGCTCAATAAAAACACAACATCAACAACAACAAAATAAAAACAAAACAAAAACATACCCAGTGAAAGAAAAAAGAAAATATTATATAAAAAGAAGAGAGACACAATAAAAGCATAAATTTAATAAATTATTTAACTAATGATTATTTTATTTTTTAATTTCAATTTTTTCAAAAATTTATTTTTTTTATGTATAAAAATTTAAGAAAAAAATTTTTTTAATTAAAAAAATTTATTTATATTTTTAAATTAAATTATCTCCTTAGTTATTCGCGTACATAGACTCTTGTGTTCCTGTTCGTTTTGTTCCTTAAAAACAAGGAAAAACAAGTTTTGTAAAATAAGTTTTGTAAAACATGTTTCCCAAACATGTTTTTGTTTGTTTATTCTTTAATTTAGTGGCTAAAAATAAAAATGACATTTTATCCCATTTTGTTTGGCGTAATGTAAGATTATTTTTTCAGTACGGAACACTTGAGTCTAACTTTTAAATTTTTTACTTTTCAGACTCTAATACTCAAAATTCTTCATTTTTTCATCTTTGGCATTTTTCTCTCATTTCTCTTCCGTTGTTACCTTTTATTTCGTTAATTTACACTTTTACCTTTTCACCTTGTAAAGGTAGATGATCGCTCTTTTTAATTAATCCACATTTCATATTTTATATAGATTTTTTAGTTTTTAATAATTATTATGCAACAATCTCAAGAGCCATGTAGTGCTTCAAATGACTTGACTCAACAACAAATTAAACCATCTTGGAGACGTTTTACAAACCCAAACAATCCTGACCCAAAATTTGCAGTTTTCCGAGTGTTTGGAATTTGTGAAGAGTTTCCTCAGGTACACTTGATTTTTTTTAAGTTTTTATAGTTCTTATATTTTTTAGTTCAACGTCACCAATGTTCAAGACCCTCGTCGACCTCCTGACCCAAGAAAAATTGTGAAACTCTCGACCTGTGACTTGCCTGTTCCTGAGTTTATGGTTTTTTAAATAATTTTTTAGAATTGAAGAAATTTTAATTTTTAGCTCGATGACGAATATTGCGCTATTCCACCTAGGCGGGAAGTGGCATTGGTTGGGCTAAATGACAATATTGACGAGAAATTTCTTTCGCAGCTTTGCAAGTATATTTTTAAAATTGTTTTGGTAAATACTTCCCCTTTTGGCAAGCTATTAGATTAGGTCTAGCTATTAGTTAGGTGCTAGCTATTAGAGTCAATGATTCTGGAGATAGATCTTTTGGAACTTGAATCCTCCTAGACTTCATTTTATGAATCGACCAGTGGGCAAAAGTTTTTTGGGCATTAGCTGTGCCCAATGAATCAGAGTTGTGGTGATTGTGGGAAACCGTGTTTTTGGATGTCCGTGCTTCTTCGGATATATTGAAAGTCCGACTATTATATCTCTAGAATCCATCCCTGATTTCCTGGATAATGTAAGGAGCCTCTTCTGGCTGACAATAAGGCTGCTTTTTTTGCTTAATTTACCATTAAAGATCTATTTCTGATAAATATTTTTATTTTAAAAGGAAACTAACTCATTCTTCGACAACAAATCTTTCAACACCTTCAAACGATGGAGAAGGAACTACGTCGTTATCAACATCCTATGTTTCAACTGTTGGCATTACACCTCTTCAAGTTAAAATTTTGCGTCATCCAACAACCGGAAGTCATTTGGGAATGGCATTAATTGACTTTTATAGTTGCAGAGATGGAAAGGTTTTTTTTATTTTTTTTTAACTTTTCGTTGTATTCCTGTTTTTTATGAATCTTATTCTGGAATGCCTAGACTCCTTATTGACCGAGAACACATTTCCATTATTCTTTTTTTATTAAAAGAAATTTTCTAATAATTAAGTCATTTATTTTTTATTTATAGCTTTTCATTTTACGTCATCATGGCCGTCCAATGATGGGAAGAGAAGTTCAATGTTTCTTTGACCCTTTTGGTATTTTTTAATTTTTAAAATAATTTTCTAAAAATTTTTTTTAAGTTTACAAACTTGGAGAACTCTACAAATTACGTGTTGGCGAAGAATTGGAACTCCCTGAGCGTTATAGATTTATTTTTAATGAAAAAACTATTCAACATATTCGTGAACTTTTGGCGCAAAGATACAAAGATGAAGATGGTGATGTATTGAAAAAGACTTGGACAAATCTGGGTATTTTTTAATTAAAAATTTTTTGGGGAGAATTCCGTTATAAGTTCTCTTTTGGTTCGGAACTTCTTAGGAATATTTCTAGTGGGTATTCCAACCAAATTTTATAAATTGGGTGGACGAGAGGAATAACTTAAGTCAAATCTTATTATCAAAAATTATATTATTTTAAAGAAAATGGTGTCTCATCGAAAACTACATCAAATAAAAAATCTAGCAATAATAATGCTACTTCACCATTAAAAAATTCAAAACAACGCGAGGTTTTTTAACTTAAAATTTTATCCTTTCAATATTTTTAAGCATCGACGTAGTATTAAAGAGGATGTGAAGAAAACACAAATAGTTTCTACACAAGATGCTCCTCCTTTGCAAGTTGTACCAAAAAATGATGTTTCTGAAGATTCATCTGTTGTTGTGGATCCAAAAGGTTTTTGCTTTTTACCTTTTAAAATTTTTGCTGGCAAGGACGTAGCCAGGGAGTTGATTTCAGAGGGCTAAAATTTCTCTTTTATTAGAAGATTAAAAAATTTATTTTTTATAGATGATGATGGTCAAAAGCATTCTGAAGAACGTTTAAACTTTACTCCAATTACTTTGAGGTTTGTCCAATCTTTCGTATGAGTTAAAAAATTCGCAGATATTTTTGCGAACGAAAAATTTTTAAAATTTTTTTCATTACAGTAACAACGTTTCTCTAAACGCTATAAATTCAACTCCAACAACGACAACAACTGTTACTACACCGACAAAATTTTCTTTTGATTCTCTAAGATGTTCACACCAGCAAAAACTTTTGTCACCACCTTCTTCATCAACTAGTCTTTCAACATTTCTTCCACCAATTGCCTTAGTTACTCCAAAGAAAACTGCAGACAATAAAATTGTGATTTTAGAACATGAACCTCATTTACTAGTTGAAAATATTTTGCAAAATAATCCTTCTATTGGAGATTGTGAACAAAAGGAACAACAACAACAGGTGGTTTTTTTGAATTAATTTTGTTTAATTTTAGACTTTTTTGATATTCTCTATTATTAGGCCTCATTATAAGATACCCAAAATTCAAGATCCTTTTTTAATTTTGGTTGACAAGTCGGTTTGTGCGGCAAGCCGACTAGCTTAAAAAATACTCCCACCTCTAATTTAATATGTATTTTTAAAAATTATTTTTTTTGAAGACGTCACCTCCTCAACATTCATCGCCTACACCTCCTCAACAACGATCACTTGAATCTAGATTAGCTGCACTTTTAACTCGTCGCTCAAATAATAATTTATCTACTTCATGTACAAAACTTTGTTCTCCAAGTAATGAAGATATTGAATCATCGTGTGTTGCTGCTACAACAACAATTGATGGGGAAAAGGATAATGACAATAATAATAATAAATCTCCAAATAAATCTGTTGAATCTGCAACAACTTTTAAGGTTTTTCTGATTTTTTTTACAAATTCTGATTTTTTTACAAATTCTGGTTTTTTTATAATTTCCCTTTTAATTCCTTAATTAAACAAAAAAATTTTATAGTCTCCTTCTTCTGACACTGCAAATGCGTCCTCATCTTCCACATCTTCGTCTTCTACTCAATGTGCAAATCATCATTCTATATCTCAAAACATTAACTTGGATAAGGTTTTTAAAATTTTTTGTTGGAATTTTTAAAAATATTCTTTAGACAATCAGCGATCCTTCCTGTTCTTTTGGTAGTGGTGAACAACTCCAAAATGATGAAGAATTTTGTAAAAATGGATTTGATAAATGGAAAGATGTAAAATCTACTACATGGAATCAACGAGACGATGAAAGGTGGAGGGAGCAACGCCAAAGGAATTTTTACCAGCGAGATAAGGTTTGTTGGGATTTATTCTTTTTTTTGGAGATGATCTCTATTTTTGAGATTTTTTTAGAAATCTTGGACAGTGAACTTGACATAAACAAGTCTTTCTTTGTTTCAAGAGTTCCATGACTTTCAAAACGTATTGGACCTTGAGACATGAGAGAAATGCTTATTGTTAGGTTATGTACATTGTTCCATCTTTGGTCCCCATTTCATTAAGTTTTACTATTCTGACTTAATTTTTCTAATTTTTAGGATCGAAATTATCCAGATCACCGTAGATCTCATCCAACAATATACAACAATCAACAACGTCATCGTTACGGGAATTATCAGCAGCAAAATAATAATTATAATAACAACAATTATCATGACAATCGACAACAAAATCGTTTTCTACAACAACGAAATTGTGGTGGTGGAAGATTTCATTATTCAAATCAATTTAATCAAAATGGCAATAATAATCGTCAATATTCTGGACCTAGAGGTCATCCACCTCCTCCTCAACCTTTATTTGATCGAAGGTAAATTGTATTTTTTTGCCTTGTTTGATTTTTTGTGGGTCTAGAGATATCGAAAAATGATGATTTTTATGAATCCGTTTTGTTTTAGGGTTGTCTGGTTTTTTTGACCCAGGGATATCGACGCAAATTCTTTTTAATTAATTTAAATGTTGTAATTTATAAATTTTAAAGACTTAATGGACGTTTTATGACTCCTCCAATACGTCCTCCGCCAGAGACTAATTTGGCATTTGCTTCTTCCCATGTATATGGAACTAATAATCAAATGGTATATCCTAGACGAAGGACTATGGAAAGGGTATTTTTTTTTGAATTTTTAAAAAATCTATGAATGATTTTTTTGAAGGACAAATTCTCCATTACTTTACAATATACAATAAATGCGTTGACTTCAATGCTTTCTCTTGCTGTTAAGCAAGATATTGACCGACGAGTGGAAACTGAAGCATTAAAAATTTTGGATAAAATTTTTGAAGAGCGATTGGAGGTCTTGTTAATTTTGATATTATTTAATGAGCAAGTCTTTGCTAGGGTTGAGTCGTGTTGAGGAAGAGATAAATAAGATAAATACCAGGGATATCCGAAATTCGGAACCATATGCGAAAAAATTTTGAAAATTCGATTTTAACTTGATCTGACATTTCCCTCAACCCTTTCCAATTCCCTAGTTGCACTGAATAACTTGAAAATTTTGTGGCACTCCTATGCCTTTAAGTATATTTTTTTATATTTATAGGAAGCAAAGAAAAGACAACAACTTGCTGATGAAAGTGAAAATTTACAAGATTCTCAGCAAACTTCTTTGAATATTGACCAAGGTGATGGACAACAACAAAAACGCTTGGCATTACAAACAATTAGAAATGGAGGAAATTTGTTGGATCAATTGTTTAGTTTCAATAGTGTTGGAACTGGTGAAAAAGGTTTGGATATCTTTTGAAATAATTCAAAAAGATTTTTGGCCGCAAAATTTTTCTTGATTTTTTGGATTTTTTGACTTCGTTTTAAGGGATCTACAATAAAAAAATTTTTTCTTAATTTTTTTCTTAACAGGTTATAATGGATCAACACTTATTTTCAATTTGGATCAAAAAACTGGCTTATTTGGAATTTCTCATTCTGCAAGAATTACTTCTTTGCCTAAAATTCGAAGGGTTTCTTTAAAATTTTTATTTAGAAATTTTTATCATTCTTTAGAAACCTAAACCTCCATCTCCGGAACCAATTTTACAAAAAACAGCAACAACAGCAAGTCGCAAAAGATCAACAACAACACTCGATGAAAAAGACAATAAATTTGGTGGGCCAAAACGAAAACATTTACGTTTGGATGATGAAGATGAAGAAGAGGAAAAGATCGTCAAAGCTAGAAGAGCTAGAACGTAAGAAAAAATTTTTTTATTTAAAAATATTTTGGAAGATTTTTAGCATTTCCGCGGTCCTGGTTCGGGGTTTTTCTAAATTTAGATATTTTTTGGGTTTCCAAAAATCGGTTCTGGCACCGTTTTTTCATCGTGAATTTAAAGAATCTATTTTCTAAAATTTTCAGTACCAGTATTTGTTCTGAATCTGTAAAGTCTTCACGTTCATCATCAAATGCTTCTGCCGCTTCTTCCCGTTCTGCTTCTCCAACAGCAACATCTTCAACAAGTGGTGATTCATCGGATGAAGAGGGGGACGACATTTCTCAACAAACATCAACAATTGTATCAGAAACAGAAGGGGAAGAAAATGAAGAAAATATTTTGAAAAAGAAGAAAAAAACATCTTTGGATTTGTCAATAAAAGAAGTTGTTGACGGGGGTGACATTATTGATGAAAAATTGCCTGCTTCTGAAAAAATTGAATGGTTTGTTCTTTTTTATATTTTTTTGTGAATATCAAGATTCTTCAAAAAAAAACTACTAAAAAAGCTTTTTCAAAAATTTTTAGAAAAAAATTTTTGGTAAATTTTTTTTCTGTGTGACAGTCTGTAGAAAACTATAAAAGAGCGCTTTTATTGTTTACAATTATTATTTCTTGTCTTTTTATTCCCCCAGTGTATTTAAAGAAGCTTGCTTTTTTGTGTATCGTTTCTTCATATAATTTCGGGGTAGACTTTGAGTTTTTAGAGAGTTTATAACCTTCGAGCTTCAAACTTTATTTAATTATTTAGTTTTTTTGTCCCGAATTCTTTTACAAAATTTTTATTTTTCAAGTTTCCGTTAATAATTTTTTCATTATTTTTTTAAGGTCTGAGAGATTGAAGACACTAAAACCATCAACAGCAACTACAAAAACAGCATCTCTCGACTTGGATTTGGAAATTTTACCGCCACCATTATTATTAGTAGAAAATCAACCTGAGACAATGAAGAATAAATACAACAAAAATATTGTTGAAACTGGTGGATGTGCAAGATTTATTGTATATGATAAAAAAATGAAATGTAAGGAAGAAGATAAAAAAAGGTTTGTAGTTTTTTAGAGTTTATAATGTTTTTCGATTGTTCAAAATATACAGTCGAATCTCTCGTTTTGTCTACCAATACCAATTTATGGGGGTTTTTTTTCAGAATGTAGAGGAGGGCAGAGTTGTCTATACATTTTGATGTACTCCTCGTTTTGGTTACTCATTTTAAATTCCAAGATGGTATACTTGGGAACCATTAGTCCAAAGTCCTTTTTTCATCACTTTCTGTCATGATGTTATGACAGAAAGTGATGAAAACACCAATATTTATGGTTTTTTGTGAATGTCCTTAATTGATGTTGATTTATGTCCTCTTAATATTCTGACAATCAACAATCATCTCTCATCCCACCAATTTTATAATTTTTTTAATTTTTTCAGTAAACCACTTCCATCTAAAAATTCATTAATTCAACTTGTTTCCATTCCACTACCTTCTATCAAACTAAAAGAAGAACAACAAGATGTAACAGAAGAATCTCCTCTATCTACAACAGCTATTACTATTAAAAGTCCAACAACAGCAGATAAAAAATCATCATCTTCACCAACAAAAAAGAAGAAAAAGTTTGTTTAAAAATTTTTTTTATTTTAATCAAACCTTGCTGTAAGATCCCCTAAATATTTGATACACATCTTTGTTAAAGATTTGATTTTAATTAGATGGCTTCTGGGTTGGGGGTAGAACTGCATTGGTGATATTCTCTACTTAACATACACAATATAACATTCGATTTTTTTAGACTCGAGGGGTTTGGGGTATCTTATAGTGATGATTTGATATAAACGATTATCTGTAGTTTAACTAATTTTTTATTTTAAAGACATTTTCATCCTTGTGGAGATTATGCAGAATGGCCTAGTACAACAGCTGTTAGCCGTTTACAAAATTCTTCTCCATTGTCTACTAAAAACTGGTCTAAACGTTCAGCTGATGAAGAACAAGAAGCAATCTTTTCTTTTGAAAAGGTAATAATGGAAAAAATTTTTCAAAAAAATTTTTTCTTTTTGCAGGAAGGTTTAGCTCTAGAAGAAGTTGCTTATTTACGAATGGTTGTTGAATTGTTGGGAGATGATTTTATCCTTGAAAATAAAATTTCTGAAAGTATCAAGAATAATGTTTTTCGTCATCAACATGGTTTCCCACTACTTAAATGGGTTGAACCTGAAGATGCTGTTGAAGTTGACCCTCCTATGGTTTTTTTTAATTTTGAAAAATTTTTTTAATTTAAAAAATTTTTTTCAGCCCACTTATTGGCAAAATCCTTCCAAATCTTCAAATAATCACAACAATAAAATTTATTTTTACAACGATGTTGAATTGGATGGTGTTATTCCAAATTTGAGTGGTTGTGCTCGTACTGAAGGAAATTATATACGTAAAAAGGATAGACAAAAAATGGTTAGTTTTTATTTTTATTTAATTAATTTAAGCTTGTGTTTTGTGTTGATTGTATTTCTGATCTTTGGAATTATTTTTGTTCTTGAAATTCTGATTTATTTTTTTATATCTTTGATTAGAAATTTTGATTTTGTATTTTTGTTTGTAATTCTGATTTGTAGTTTTGTATTTAAAATTGAGATTTTTTAAAATTTTTCTGATTTTTATTTTAAAGGAACAACTTAAAACTGGTGCACCAAGACATACATTAATGCGTAGAGCAACAACAACAGCAACTATTCCACAAATAAACAACGAACCACATTTATTAAAAACTACAATAAGCACTCAAGTATTTAAATTTTGTTTTAAATTTTCAGAAAAATTTTTTTCTATTTTTTAGGATGAAATAATTGCACGACATGTTAGTCAAGCATTGAAAAGTGAAAGAGCAATAAGTAAATTTTTTTTAATTTTTATAAAAAAAATTTTTCTTTGATTCTGATTTGGGTAATGCGTCCCTTGAAGGGTTATGTGTCTCAATTTATTTTTGTCTTTGGGACGCAAAAAAATAATAATTTTTGGAACACCCTTCAAAGGGACGCATGTTATAAACCAGAAAAATTTTTTTAAAGAGTCTGAGACATGCGTGGTTTTGAGGTTAACCGCTTCAATAAATAAATTTTTTTGGACGGATAACCTTATAAGAAGCGCATGTCTTAACCATCGTCAAAAAATTTTTAATTTCGGATTTTAATTTTTTTTAATTTTCAGTTCGTTCAATAGGCAATGTATTATTCTCAACATCATCATTTTCTTCTTCAAATAATTCTAATAATAATAATAACAATATTACTACCAACAAAAATAATTCACAGCAGCAAGATAATACTAACAATAATTTGAATTTGGTTGATGAAGCTACTACTTCAAGTTCAGCTAATAATAATGTTACAACATCTACAACTAATTTTGCTAGTTCTTTACGTGGAAATCAATTAAAGGTTAAACTTTTATTTTTTTAATTTTTGGGTTTTTTGTGTTTCGTCTTTTCTTTTTGCTTTCTGGTTTTTATGTTCTCTTATGTTTTTTTTAGTTTTTTGGAGTCCAGCTTTGAATATTTTTTTTAAATAATTTTTTTATGAGAACAAGACATTACAAAATTTAATAAATAAGAGATAATTTTGAAGCTGCACTTTTTTTTTTCATCCAGGGTTGCCTCTATTTTTTTTGCTGTTTTTGAAATCGAGTTGAGTGTCGTTTGTGGTTCTAAGAGAAATTTTTTAAAGAGTGTTGGAGTGTTTTGTTGGCAACCCTGTTTATTTTTTTAAAAATATTTTTTGATTAAATCACTGGACTCTCTAATAGGATACACTTCGTTCTATTTCTCTCAAAATTAAGATTTTCTTTTTAATTTTTTTGTAGAATATTGACCAAGGAACTCCACAAAATCCTATATTACTTACCAATAATAACCAAGATGTCCAAAACAAAGAAGATAGTCACAAATCTTCTTCTATTATTACCAAAACAAAAAATGATTTACATAATAAGTGTAATCTTATCAATTTAAATATTGATAATGATTTGATTGGATATCCTATATTAAAAACCAAAAAGCGTTATTTATTAACTTGTTCTTCTTCAAATAATAATGGTATTGGTGGTGGTGGTTGTGTTGCTGGTACTTCTTCAACTTTAAATAATAATATTGATGACGATGTTGTTATTGTTGATGGTGGTGGAGGAGGAGGAGGGGTATTTAATAATTCAAAGGAGTCAAGATCTTGTGTTGATTCAAAGGTTACCTATATTTTTTTAGTTCTTTTTCTGTTGTTGTGGATAAGTGTGTCTGAAGTAGCTTGGTTTTTTTTGGCTTTTTTTAAAATTTTTTTGGGTTCTTTTTGTTTTTTTATTTTAAAATTTAATAAAATTATTTTTTCTTTTTTTCAGTATCGCAGCAAAATGATCAAATTTGCTCGTTCTCGAATTCATGGATGGGGGTTGTTCTCTTTGGTAATTAATTCTTTCTTTAGTTTTTTAAATTTAATTTTTTTAGGAAGCTATAGCTCCCGATGAAATGATTGTAGAATATATTGGTGAAAAAATTCGACCAGAAGTTGCAAATGTGCGCGAATTGGCTTATGAAAAACAAGGAATTGGTTCTTCATATTTATTTAGAATTGATGAAAATGTTGTGAGTTTTTTTTTATTTTTTAGGATTTTTTTGAAAATTTTATTTTTATTAAGGTAATTGATGCTACCAAAAAAGGCAATTTTGCTCGATTTATTAACCATTCGTGCCAGCCAAATTGTTATGCAAAGGTTTTGACTGTTCAAGGTGAAAAGAGGATTGTAATTTACAGCAAGCGATTTATTCAGAAGGGAGAGGAGATTACGGTTAGCAAAATTTTTTTGGGGCGCCAGGGTTTTGGATAATGCTGACAATGAACCTAATTTTATCTTAGCGGTCACATTGGGCATATTCCTTTTTGAAGATTTTCCCTTTTTTGGTTATAGAATATTCCTTTTATATTTTTTAACAATTAAAAAAAAATTTATTTTTAAACATTTTCAGTACGACTACAAATTTCCTCTTGAAGATGTCAAAATTCCTTGCCTTTGTGGTGCTTCTCAATGTCGTGGATACCTCAATTAAATTATGTGTTTCCTTTTTTGTTTGTTTGTATTTTTTACCTTGATTTTATTCTACGTTAGTTTTCTTTCATTTCAATAAAAGTAGTTCTCGGTGCCTATATTATAAATTTTAAATATTGAGGGAATATTAGTAAACTTGTATTTTCTTTGTTTTTTCAAATTTTAAGGTACTTGCTAAGGGGGTCTAAAAAATTTCCAGCCCAAGTTTCTCTTACTGACAAAAAGGAACATGATATTTGTGACCCTTTTGAGTCCTGACCCATCTTTATAATCAAAATAAAAAACATTTTGTCGAAACCTAATTGCCAAGTACTAATTTTCTTTCGAACTAAGTAAGCCAAAAAAATAGGAATATAAAAAATATATATATTATGTACTGCCAATCTCCCTCTTTCATTCACTCACAATGATTTGATTTGTTTTTACAAAAATTTTTCAAAATTTTTGTTTGTTTTTCTCATTATTTATGTATTCTCTGATTTGTATTTTTTTTCTTTTTTATTATATGTATTTTAAAAGCCAAAAATTTGATAAAAAATTATGTTCCGTATATGCTCAAATAATTACCCTGGGTTATTGTTTCATGCTCTAACTGGATTAATAGGGTTACTTAGTAGGGTAATTAATTAGCACATACTGTCTAAAATTTTGAAAAAAACAACAAATTATGTAAAAACCTAGGAGGGCTCAATGAGGAGAAATAAACTTTCAATTCCTCTCCATTGTCCTTCAAGACAGAAAGTGAATCTTGTGATTCACTTTCATCAATTTCAACAACTTTTGCAGAAAATCCGCTCTTATTGATAGAAGGTACCGATGTCGTTTGAGCGTTAAAATTTTTCCTTAAAAAGAGGATAATGTATAAAAGCTAACATAAAAATACCAAAAACATATAAATACCAAATGCGTACACGTCGTTGCTTTGCAAAGTTCTCTGCTTCACGTAGTTTCTCACCACTGCCAGTTACCAGACCCTTTGTCCATATAACTAAGAGGCATTTTGTCGTGATTATAACTAAGAGGCATTTTGTCGTGTTTATAACTAAGAGGCATTTCGTCGATTTAAAACAGAAATAGCTGTTTTACGATTTCAAGCGATAATATACCTATATTTTTAAAATTCCAAAAATTTTAATTTTTCGAAAAATCGATACTAATCGATAAAATCAATACTAATCGATATATAGATTTTTTAAAAATTCCAAAAATTTTAATTTTTCAAAAAATCGATACTAATCGATAAAATCAATACTAATCGATATATCGATTTTTTTAAAATTCCAAAAATTTTAATTCTTCAAAAAATCGATACTAATCGATAAAATCAATACTAATCGATATATCGATTTTTTTAAAATTCCAAAAATTTTAATTTTTCAAAAAATCGATACTAATCGATAAAATCAATACTAATCGATATATCGATTTTTTTAAAATTCCAAAAATTTTAATTCTTCAAAAAATCGATACTAATCGATAAAATCAATACTAATCGATATATCGATTTTTTTAAAATTCCAAAAATTTTAATTTTTCAAAAAATCGATACTAATCGATAAAATCAATACTAATCGATATATCGATTTTTTTAAAATTCCAAAAATTTTAATTCTTCAAAAAATCGATACTAATCGATAAAATCGATAATTTATTTTTAAAAAATTTTCATTTTTCAAAAAAATCGATAAATCGATATCAATCGATAGAATAGATAATTTATTTTTTAAAAATTTTTATTTTTCAAAAAATCGATAAAATCAATACTAATCGATATATCGATTTTTTAAAAATTGTAAAAATTTCAAATAAAATTTTTATCAAAAATTATTTATTAATTACACTAAATGAAAGTGCCGTCATAAAAATATCTTGTTCATTATTTAGGGTATACAAAGATTCTTCATAATTATTTTTTTCTGCTTCATCAAATATTTGAATTTTTTCGAATTTTGGGAATATTTTATATATTCCTTCAAAACAAAAAGCAAAACAAATTTTTGTTGAAAAATAACCTCCTTCTTCCCTTCCTTCTCCAACAAATTCCTTCTCTTCCTCATCTTCTCTTTGTTTTTTTACTCCTTCAATTTCTATAGGTAAACAATTTGGACCAAAAATAAAAAATTTGTCCGGATGTTCAATTGAAGTATTGTTGTTGGTGTTGGTGTTATCTTGAAAATTTTGATAACATCCAAGTGATAATTCGCCAGTTAATGTACCTAGATATTAAATGGACAAATTAATATTAGGGTCATAATTACCCGAGAGACCTAATCTGAAGAAAATTTTGGAAACCCTAAGCGCTTTTTTAAGTCAAGCCGTTAATAACCCTGGTTTATATGAAAGTGAGAAAAATAAAAAAAATTTCGGCCCTCCAAAAAATACCAAAAAAAGAATCATAAAAATTTTAATCCTTCCGAAAAATACCAAAAAACATTTCTAAAGAAAACTAGGAAGGTTTGGCTATCCAAAGAAAAATGGTTAAAAAAAGTGCCAACCCCCTCAAAAGTCTCTCCCTTCTTCTTTTTTAGAATACCAAAAAATTCCAACAAAAAATTAAAAAAAAACCTCCAATAGAGAAATAAATTGAAATTGAAACACAAACAATTTCTCCAACTTGAACAACATTAAAATCATTATTTGTTGTTGCTGATGTTTTTGGACTAGTTTGATTATCAATTTGTAATGCTAAAAGAGGGGAAAATTTTTAAAAAAATTAAAATAAAAAATAAACCTATTGTAAGTGTTGGCAATGCCATTTGACGAAGAAATGAAACTGATGATAAAAGTGAGCCAACAGGTACTTGTCCATTCAACTAAAAATTGAAGAATCATTTTTTTAATTAAAAAAATTTCTAAAAAAATTTTCTAATAAAAAATTGTAAAAAGATTATAAAAGGAAGTAACTACGAAAAAAACGATATACAGAAAAATTAATTTACACTAACAGGGCTCGAACCCGAATGGAAAACGTAGGTAGTCAACAACGCTAACCACTAGATCACAGCTACTTCAATACGTGGTTATAAAAAATAATTTACATAACCCAAACAAATACAATTAAAAACACAATTTGACATCTATTTCAACAAAATGACTGCTGAAATCACTTATCACTTATTAAAAAGGAAGAGGGGATTCGAACCCCAAAATTTCAAAACAATTTTTCTAGAAAAAACTTAAAAAAATTAAATTAAAACAAACATTTAATTGTTCAATCCTCCAATTAATTTCCAAATGATTTAATAAATGCTTCTCAATTTTTGATCGAAGAAGGGCAATTTCTTGCATTTGCATTATATATGAAGCACATTTTGTTACTCGATGAAAAGATATTGATTTAATTTGGGTACAACAAGGGCATAAAAGAGGTACCCTAAAAATTAAAAATTTTCGAATAAAAATGTCTAAAAGAATGTCCCAAAGATTTAAAAGTCCGTTACTAAATGCCATCAAGGGCGTATCAAAAGATGTGGGCAGACATCCCATTATAGTTTCCTCCCTAAAATTCAACCCCTAAATACTATGGGTAAGCCGAAACTGGTTTTGAAAAACGTAAATAAAAATCTCTTCAATTCCCTTCCTTCCATAGGCGTAAAGCAGGGACTACACTTAAACTTTTACAAAAACCTTGATAAACGAAGGAACCGAACCTTCAAACCCAGAAAAAGGAAAACCAAGAACGCTAATAATCTAATCCTAGAATAATTCGTATTTAAATTTAGGTTGTACTTCTTAAAAAATATAAAACCAAAGCAAGTTCCAAACCTAAGAAATTTAAAGTAGAATAAAAACCTTTTTCACCGTCTCACATCAGCCAAAATGATGACCAATTCCGCGGCTATAAGCTCAATCTGTCTGCCCCCAAAGTCTGCATTGTCTTCAGTATAGCTCTATAATTTTCTTAATTAATAAAAAAATAATTCAAAAATAAATTGAACGATTGTCCTGATTTTCAATTCGTAGTTTTGCCAATTCAATCATTGCATCTTGTTGTTTTTCGCTTATGGTTGATGATCATCCAGTGTGCTATGGAAGAGAAACCTACTTTCAAAAGTGGGAAACAAGGAAAACAAGGAGTCTCATGGTGGGAATGGGTGGGTCAGAATAATTCAACGCCATGACATTTTCGGACAAAACTTGCGACATATAAAAAATATAAAACAAACTGTTATTGAGTTGAAGTTGTTGTTGAATGAAGATGTTGACGCTGTTGAGTTGAAGAAATTGGTTGATGTTGCTGAGTTGAAGATGTGGTTAGTTGATGCTGTTGAGTTGAAGAAATTGGTTGATGTTGTTGAATTGATAATTGGTTGATGTTGACACTGTTGAGTTGAAAAGTGCCTTGACACCGCCACAACATAAATTATGCCAGGAAGTGCCTTGACACCGCCACAACATAAATTATGCCAGGAAGTGCCTTGACACCGCCACAACATAAATTATGCCAGGAAGTGCCTTGACACCGCCACAACATAAATTATGCCAGGAAGTGCCTTGACACCGCCACAACATAAATTATGCCAGGAAGTGCCTTGACACCGCCACAACATAAATTATGCCAGGAAGTGCCTTGACACCGCCACAACATAAATTATGCCAGGAAGTGCCTTGACACCGCCACAACATAAATTATGCCAGGAAGTGCCTTGACACCGCCACAACATAAATTATGCCAGGAAGTGCCTTGACACCGCCACAACATAAATTATGCCAGGAAGTGCCTTGACACCGCCACAACATAAATTATGCCAGGAAGTGCCTTGACACCGCCACAACATAAATTATGCCAGGAAGTGCCTTGACACCGCCACAACATAAATTATGCCAGGAAGTGCCTTGACACCGCCACAACATAAATTATGCCAGGAAGTGCCTTGACACCGCCACAACATAAATTATGCCAGGAAGTGCCTTGACACCGCCACAACATAAATTATGCCAGGAAGTGCCTTGACACCGCCACAACATAAATTATGCCAGGAAGTGCCTTGACACCGCCACAACATAAATTATGCCAGGCATGTTGTTAAGATGTTGTTGAGAATGTTGAGAAGATGTTGACGATGTTGAGAAGATGTTGACGAAGTACTGAAAAACATTATTTAAAAAAACTGAAGGTTTAATAAGTGGCAAGGTGGCAAGTTCTGTCCGAAAATACTCCCACCCCCAAAGGTTAAGAAAGAGAATTGGTTATATAATGTTGAGTTGAAGTTGGTTGAGTTGAAGATGAATTAGTTGCTACTCCATTGAATCACATGTCACCTAGAAAATAATATTTTTGAACTTGATTCGAGAACGGGTAATTGTCTAAAAGGGATGTCACGGGCTACACGAAACTGAAACAGGACATTATTTGTACTCAGTGACGAAATGAAAATTTTATTAATTTCTTTTTGAAAAAAAATTTTTTCTAGATTTTTCGAGTCAACTTTAAAAATAAAAATATAAAAAAATAAAACCTTTAATTCAACTAGTGATACCTGAAATAAAAATTTTTTTGAAAAAATTTAGAAAAAATTTCAAAATGTCAAAAATACATTTTGCCAAAAAATTTTCAAAAATTTTTTCAGAATCTTACCAAATTAGAATTTCCAATTAATTTAAGTAGCTCAATCAACGTCTGGGCATAATCAAATAAAAAAGGAGCTGTGCTAATAAACCCAGTAACTCCTTGATCCAACAAAGCTTGTGCTGAAGAGGAGCTGAATGCTGCAATTGGTAGATTGTAAGGTTTAAGTGCTTGGGCAACAGAATTGGCTGATTCTGAATCCTTTGGTGAGAGAACAGCTGGAAAAAATTAAAATTTAAAAAAAATTTCAAAATTTTCAAAATTTTTTAAAATCTCAAGTTAGCATTGAGTGTTCCTTATGATATTGTCAGTCTAATAATAAAATAAAATCTCAGTTAGTGTAGTTTCCCTCCCATGCCACACCCCTTTCTCGTAAAAACCCACCCATTGCCCATTGTATTGCAACAACTGTACAGACGAAGGTTCCCATTTTAGAACCATTGTGCGGTATTGTCAAATAGACCTATTGCGGTATTTTTCAATAGGTCTTTAAAGTGGTCTAGAGTGTAGGTTTCAGAGGGATGTAAGTTTTTTGGCAAAAAACCCTCCTACCCGAACTGATCAATCAAAATATGAAATTAAAAACCTTATAATAACGTCCAGAGAGCTTTGCTGTTTGTCTCATTTGCTTCATTTCAACATCGTCAGACAATTCAGGAAACAAATCTGTTGTTTTTAAAGGTCATGTGAAGGTTAAGGAAGAAATCTAAAAATTATAAAAAAAACTTTTTTAAAGAAAATATAAAGAAATTATAGACTAAAGGTTAAAAATAATCGATAAAAACACACCAACTTAAAGATGATTCATCAATTTTCGTTAGAAAAAACAGGTAGAGTAATAAAAAAAGGTGCTTTAGAGTCCGGGAATATTTACAGATTTAATAAAGCTTAAGTTGATTTATACATGCTGAATGAGAGGAGAATGTTTAGGTGAAAATATAAAAGATAGTTCTATTGTTAAAAAACAACATTCAAAAAAATACAAAAATTAAAGCAAATTTTATTCTTCAAAATAATATAAAAATTTATTTAAAAACAAAAAAAATAAATTAAAAATGCACTGGAAATTTTATAAAGACTAAAAAGACCGGAACGAGATCTCGAACAAAAATCTCGGTTATCGAGATTGAGATTTTTCGAGATATCTCGTACGACCCTCCCAATCCGGTCTCTAATAAAGACCCTTCTCTCTCCCACGAACAAATTTTCATTGGAAGCGGAAGCAAACCAAAATTAATACAAATATTTTAGGGGTTTGTATAAGTGGAATATGACAACATCCCCCAGAGGCCAAATTCTACTTATTAAGGGAGTGTTGCGGAGAGTGAGGGCCTTGGGTCTAAAAACTAACATAAAAAATACTAAAAAATACCAAATTAATAAAAAAAACAAATAAAAACTATTTTTCATTCATCAACATCCAATTTATGCCAATATTGCGAATTCTTCCCAGGCTTTTGAATCATCTTTTGCCAATGTATTCCTCTTTCACCTGTTGCCTCTGTTGCTAGAACAACTCCACCTGATAAAAAAATTTTTTATTTTAAATGTATTCTTGTATAAACAAACCAATACAGTCGTCGTGTCCGTTCATATCTGAAAATTTAATGGAATTTTATTATAGAAAAATGCTAAATACATAGAAGATATTACTCCTATCCAAGGGAAACTTCTCCCTGAATAGACCCTCTGTTTCGACCTAACTGACTAATCGACCTCTGAAATCGACCCCCGGATTACGCCCTTTTCCTGTCTTGCATATTAAATTTGATGGTTGCTTCGAAAATTTCTGATACCCCGGTGTAATTTTTACAAAAATAACCTTAAAGAATGTCAAAAATCAAAAAAGAGCCCCGGTTCCTAACAAAAAATAAAAAAGAAAATACCAGAAACATAAATTCCAATCTCCAAAGCTTTATTGGGTAAATCCTTGAAAGGAACCAAAAATTGCATTGTTTCATTGAATTCTGGATGTGATGTCTTCTCTTTAATAGCAGTCTTCTGTCTATGCGCTTTGGAGGCCAAAGGAAGTAATGAGACTTTGCAATAAGGATTGGAGGAACCTTTTTTTAAATTAAGTATTTAAAAAATTTTGAATTAAAAAAACCAGTACCATCCATTCCCAAAAGTCCGACACATCGTCTGATAGTGACAAAAAGGGATCCTTGTTGAGTATTGTAACAGACAGAAAGTTGCAATTTTCCATGTCCACCTACTTCTTCTGCCTTCTTTTCTCGTTTTTCTTGCCTCCTCTGTTTATGGCATTTTCGCTAAAATTATTGTTTTTTAAATAAATGATTTTGTAATTTCCCACCTTTTTGCCTTTTTTCTCCTCCTGAAAAAATAAAAGTTAAAATAATCTTTAAACTTAAGTATAAAAATAGAGAATTTGATTTTTCGGTTAAACCTCAACAGGAAAACCGCCCTAAAAAACACGCATAAATCTCCAGTCAAAATATACCGGAAAAATTTAAACACTGGCTGCGGAATTCCCAAAATCTCTCTAAAATAACCCTCCCAACCTGATAAACAAAATATTAACCTTTGGCTTTTCCTGTTCATTTTCTTCTTCTTCCTCCACAGATTCATCAATAAAAACTTCTTTTATTGGGTTTGGGGGTGGTTGTTGTTCTTGTGTAGGCTTAAAATTGAATTTAGACTAAATAAACATATTCGATAACGATAGACAATTTTTTGGGTGATTACCAAGGAAAAGGCCCAGACTCGAAAAATCTGAAAATAATCGAAAAAATCCCCAAAAACCCCTCTAAAATAGGTCCCTCAATAAACAAAATATTAAGAATATTAACCTTAAGAGTTTCCTTTTTATTTTCTTCCTCATCATCCGAATCAAATTTCAAAACAGGCACTTCTTTCAAAAGTTTCTTCTTTTGAGGGAGTGGACTGATTATTGCTGAAGTCTTCAAAATCGTCAAGTGTCCAATCAAATGACGATTTTTTTCTTTTTCTTCTTTTAATTCATTTTCATAATTTTCTATAATTAAGCTTTGTCGATTAATCACTTCATTCCATTTCTTCACCCTTCTTTCATCTGATTTTTGCTTAGCCGGCATTGTAGGAAATTTGTATAAAAATTTTATAAACTATGCAAAAAAGAAAAATTAATAAAAATTTTAGGATATAAATATTTGAAAAAGCTTTAGGCTTTTTTAAAGAAAAATAAACAAACAAAATATTTATTATTAAATTTGAGGGTCACGCCCAAATAGGCGCGAGGCCATAAAGGCTAGCTATAATTTGGTGGAAAATGTCTGGCCCTTACCAATTTGGGTACAAATCTCCTTAGCTCGATGAGAGGAGTCGGTTAATACTAAATTTCATAAGATTAGGAAATCTTGAAACAAGTTATGGCTTTGCGCCGTTATGGCCCACGCCGTTTTGGGCGTCACACAAAAACTAATAGAAAAGTCTGGAGGCCGCTAAAATCGATAAACTACATAACCGGCTATTTAGAAGTCTTTAAGAATCAGAGGCTCTATATGAAATTAGGGTGTGAATCGTTTTTTTATAACTTTTTTCATTTCTTTTTTCCTCCCCTTACATGACATAATGGTCAGCATTTTCTTCCTTATTTAGTTCCATTAAATTTGCCTGTGGCATAATCAAATGAGAGGAAAGAAAAACACACACACCACACATACTGACAGAAAAATCACGGACGAAGATGGACAGACAAAAAAGACGGACGAAGGACAGACACGGACGAAGGACGGACAAAACACGGACGAAGACGACAGACAAATCACGGACGAAGATGGACAGACAAAAAAGACGGAGAAGGACAGACACGGACGAAGGACGGACAAAACGCGGACGAAGGACGGACAAAACACGGACGAAGGACGGACAAAACACGGACGAAGACGACAGACAAATCACGGACGAAGATGGACAGACAAAAAAGACGGAGAAGGACAGACACGGACGAAGAGGAAAAATATTTAAAAATAATCCTTTCCTCTATCATCACTCATTTGATTATGCCACAGGCAAATTTAATGGAACTAAATAAGGAAGAAAATGCTGACCATTATGTCATGTAAGGGGAGGAAAAAAGAAATGAAAAAAGTTATAAAAAAAAACGATTCACACCCTAATTTCATATAGAGCCGAATCAGACGTCGGTCGGAAATAGCGAAGGTATCTGAAATAGGAAACGGCTCAAAAGCCTGAACTCGGAAAACAGCCGAAAATCATAAATTTTGGGGAAAAAAAGAAGATCTGACAAGCAAGGAAAAAGCAAGGAAAAAATTTGTGAGCAAGGAAAAAATTTTTTTCTGAAAGTTTATCCTTCGTTAGATATTTTAATGAGTTTACACTTTGAAATGCCTTGAGTTTACATTTTGAAGTCCCTCGCAAAGCGAAATAGTGTGTTATATCTTTGCAGAGACGCAGCCAAAAGGGGTTAAAAGGCCGATCAGTTAAAAGACCGACGGTTAAAAGACCGAAGCGGTGTTAAATAAAATTTGAAGGCCATTTTAGTGCTAACAGTAGAGAGCATTCACTTGAGAGGTTCGTTCTGTATTTCTGGGTTATGTTCTGATTTTTATTTCTTTGTAACTATTAGGTATACTCGCGGAAGAAAGTTTTTGCCGCTGCGGAGGAAGCCGGGCATGTCGGCCGCCGCAGCAAAGCACGGTCATCGTGTAGTGAAGACATCCGACCAAATATGTGTTGACTTCCTGGGGTGTTGGACCTTCTAGGGATGTTGATCTCCAGCGAGTTAACCTTCTGGGTGACCTGGGTTGATCTCGGTGAGACAATACGAAGAAAAGAAAGAAAAAATTACTGTTGGGAGTAAGGATGATTAAGGAACACAAAACGGAAATCCCCTTGTACAACTTCATACAAGGCAAAAGGGAGCAGCTAACGTATTTTTGTTTCGGCTTACTTTCTTCTTGTTAAATCTACACAAACAACAATGCTTCTCATTGTTTTTTCTTCGCAACAAATTTCTTTTTGAACAATTTTGTTTAATAAATTTTTACGTAGAACAGAAACAAATTTAATTTTTCTATTGAGAAAAAATTTCTTTTTTGTTCATTCACAGGATCGGTCAAAAATTGCTTTTTTGTCTTTTTCCCCAATTAAATTGGAGGTTTAGACAGGTTTATATTGTATATTTGTAGGCGAATTAAGTGCAAAAAAAAATAAACTTGACCGCTATTTATTTTTTCAACAATATTTATTACTAGTTTAATAAGGTTTTTTAGCAAAAGTTAAATACCAGGGAATTTTATTTAATACCTTATTTTAACACACATCCCATTTTTAATACACCTTCAGTTTATTTAAACTCTTCTCATCCCCAGCAAAATCCCAGCAACAGTTAAGGTACTTTTCTGTTTCATGCCCACAAATACGTTGACTGTAATTTAGCCAATGCCCGGTTCCATGGTCATTAGATTTATATATTCGATTCGTCTCATAGGGCTGGGTCATCGAACAATTGACAGTCGCCTTCTTTTCCTCCTTCACCTTCTGTCCTTTACCAACACCTTTTCTTATTTTGAATGATTAAAAATTTTAAAAATTAATGGAGGTCCCCACAATTGAAAAAATATTTTTAAAAATCCGCAGCTTTAATTTAAAAAATCATCTAAGCATCTATTGCTGTTGCAATCCACAATTACCCCACACATTTGTAAATTAAAAAGAAAATTTTTTAGGACTTTAGTAAAGCGGCGGCATAAAGCTAATTAATAATTCAAAAAAGCTCTTGCTTTCCCGACAATTCTCATGTCCTCAATCATTTTTTATACCTATAACTAGCTAATCCTTTTATTTTTAATATCCTTTACAGTCCATCCCTCAATCGCTTATATTCAATTATTTTAATTTATTGCGCGTGATGAGAATATTACGCATAAAACACACACAAATAATAATTTTCCTGTTCCTATGATGTGAACAGAAAGAGAGATTTTTCTTCCTGTTATACTATAATAATCCCGTTGAATATACAATTTGTTATGAATATTTTTATTTTCGAGAGATATTTTTTAAATTCAATTAAAAAGCCGTTCAGCCCCATAATTTAAAGAATTCTTCGATTTATCTAAAAAATTATTAAATGGAATTTTTAAGGATATATGAGCGTATAACAGGACGTAGCACGTTTCTCGATCTCGTATATAATTGTTTAGTTATTTACAAGATTTGGGAGAGATAAAAATATGGTCGTACTATTTATGTCGAGATCTCATCGTCCAATCTCTAATTTTATCAAATATCTAATTATCAAATTTAATCAGTTAATAAATAATGAATCGTGAGCGATATTCCCTTCAGGCATATTGCCTAAAATTTCAAATATTCCTTCCCTTAATAATTTTTTGCTTAATTCTAACCACTAAAACAGCTAGAAATGAGAATTTGGACCCTTTTGCTGGGCTTAAAGTGTAAGTCTTAATTTACTTTACTCGTTTAAATTTTTAACCGTTCACCTAATTAATAAGGTCAAACATCCCTTGTGGCAATAGTTTCATTCTTTGTGAGGACGATGAATTATTTTTTGATGCAAGCACTCTAGAAAGCAAAAAATCGGCAGTCTCATTTGGCGTTAAAACAAGTTCAAGTACCTTCCAAAAATTAAAAATATTTTTTTTTGTATTCCATTAAAAGGTCAAAATCTAAAAGCAAGTGAACTGCCACAAAACGATGAACTCGAATCTTTTTCAAATTCAAAAAAAGCCCAAATGATCCGTGAAATTTCAAAGCTATTGGGTGATAAAGGATTACAAAATGCAGCGATAATAGCGAAAACGGAAATTGATCAACTTTTTAATTCAACAGAAAATCGGCTTTTTAGGGATTTTAAGGGTGAGACTTAAGTCAAATCACCGTACATTTAATCTTCTAGCAACCAATTTTCTTTTCTCCACAATGGCTTGGAATGAACTTTGGCGGTCTGATCGGCATACTAAAACACTCAGCTATTCAGCATTAGCCTCAACAGCAGCAACACGCTTTTTAAGCAACAATTCATTAATTAATATAGACCAAGTTCGTGTTGGACTTGCTGATATGTCCCTACAGAAAACTGTTTTGGAACAACACTGTCCTACTAATGGGATTTCTGAATGTGTCCCTGGGAAGGTAAGATGGGGGTAGAATTAATGTTTATAAGAAACCCTCTATATATCGGGATGAAGTCCACTATATCGGGATGAAACCCTCTATTTAGTGTACGGGTCCACTATATCGAAGTACGCAATAAAGAGGTTTCTAAATCCTCCCATTCTCTTATAGTACCGTTCATATTCCGGCCACTGCAACAACGTTCGTGAACCTCTCTGGGGTGCTGCTTACGAGCCCTTGAAGAGATTGAAGCCTGCTGTTTATTCTGACGGTGAATTGTCTTAATTAAAATAAAAAATTTAAAGAATTCAGGTATTGAGAAGCCTCGGCAATTAAGTAATTCCCAAGGAAATCCTCCATTGCCTAGTTTAAGATTAATATCAAATAAATTATTGAATGGATCAACAGCTTCAACTAAAAGTCAAAAACATTCGTGTTCTTTACTTTTAGCCCAATGGGCTCAATTTATTTATGAAGATATTGCTAGGATTGGAACTAATAGAATATTTTCTAGTGGTAATTTAATTAGATTAATGACAGTTTTTGTTATTCAATTAAGAATCTTCTCGAAATTCTGCTTCTATTCCAATGCCTTGTTGTGCAGAGCAACATCCTGAATGTTTGCCTATTATAACGGATACTGATGATTTGCCTTATAGAGGTGAAATGAATTTTTTGCCGATTAACTGACAGTCTAGACCCCTTCCAGTATAAATTCTTAAAATTTTAGCTCGAGGCCAATGCCTCCCTTATGCACGTTCAATGGCCGCTCCACGTTTAAACTGTTCACTAGGACCCAGAGAACAGGCCAATTTAGTTTCTTCATTTATTGATGGTAGCCACATATACGGTAGTAATGAAGACGAAACATCAACTTTGAGAACGTTTTCGAACGGTATAAAAATTAAAAAATACTCTCTAAAATTCTAATTTTCTTCTTTGAGAACAGGCTTAATGAAGACAAATCCGCAACCTTCTAGACAGGATTTACTTCCTCCAGATTTGGATAACATTGTGTGCCAGTCAACTTCAAGTTTTAGACCTTGTTTCCTTTCCGCTTCTAGAATGACCAATCTTTTGCCAACAGCGGCAGCGTTACATACTATTTGGGTCAGACAACACAATCGGCTGGCTAGGAATCTTAAGGTGAATAAAACAATATGAGTTCGTTTCTGAGCCAGCAACCTCCCATTATACTGGGAAGGGCTCCCCTCTCCCAAAAGTGTGGATATTTTCTCATTGATATCCTGATGCTGGGCCCAGAAGGTGGACCATACCCAACACTATCCTCTTATATTTTTTTAAATCCTTCAACAGATAATAAACCCAATATGGGAAGACGAACGCCTTTTTCAAGAAGCACGTAGAATCGTCATTGCACAAGTGGGCTAATATGTTAATTAATTTATAAGTAAAAGATTCTAGCTTCAACACATAACCTTCAACGAGTTTTTGCCTATTTTGCTGGGGAAGGACAGACTACGGGTGAACGGTCTACAACTTCGAAGGAACACATTTGACAGCGATTACAATATTGTTTGATTTTTCTTGACCTAGAATAGAGTACCTCTCTGACCCCTCAAACGTTGTAAGGCAAAGAAAAGGGTGTCCAAAGACTTGAGGGCCTCGCTAACATCTTTAGGAATACCTTCCTATCCCTTTAATAACAAAAATAATTTTGTTCTTCAATTTTTGGCAGAAGACAAACCCGGGAACTTTAAATGAATATGCCTCTTCTGCCGGCCTTTTCTTCTTTTCATTATTTCCCGGATCTTTGGGCTTCACGGATTCCAAGGGAGAGATATCACAACAACGAGCAACTGGAAATTTATTTAATGATCCTTCCTCAATTTATCAAAAAGGCCGTTTAGAAGGGATTATCAGAACATTACTACACGAACCAATAACTCGATTAAATACTCCTTATATTGATGTTGAATTTCGAGACAAATTTATGCGTGGTCCAGATAAATACGGGGTGGATTTGGCTGCAATGATTATACAAATGGGGAGAGATCATGGGTTGGATAGGTGGATTTATTGATATTTTGGTGATTAAAATGAAGATATTTTTAATCTTCCAGCTTCACTTCTTGGAGAAAATTGTGTGGATTAAGCCGCCCAACATCCTTCACTGAATTGCAAGAAGTTTTCCTTCCGGAATCCCCGTTGGAGGAGTTTAAGTCAATATATCCACATGTAGATGACATTGACTTATTCGTTGGTGGACTAGCAGAAAGGCCTTTACCTGGCGCTTTTTTGGGGCCTACATTTAGTTGTATAATTGAAAGACAATTTGAAAGGGTAATTACTTTATTCTTATAATTTAGTAAAATTTCCCAAAAAAAGCTTCGACATGGAGATCGTTTTTGGTACGAGAACTTTTTTGAACCGTCAGCCTTTACACTTAAACAGCTATCAACAATTAGGGAAAGTACAATGGCTGGTGTCATATGTGATAATACTGATGATATTGGAATGATTCAACCTAACGTATTTCAACAGGCTGACAATTACTTGTTGGTTAATTTATCTCTCACAATACAGTAACCTCCTGTTAAGTGGACTTTGGTATTGAGTAATGGACTGGTTTACTGTCCAATACCCATAATTAAAAATTAAGAGGATTGACTCTCTATTTTTACAGAAATTGCCCAATAGACTGCAACACAACCTCAATCATTCCCCGCTTAAATTTGAACCATTGGAGAGATGAGGAACACCGCAGTCAATTGCCCATAACCAAAGAAACGCTAGAAAAAGCTGTTCGTCTAGGTGCCGAACAGTTCAGAAGATTACAAGAGGCTGAGAATGGCAGACTTAGTAGACAGCCTAGACCAGCAACTGGAGATTTACATCAAATTCCAAGTGCCTTATTTACTCATGCTTCTTTAATGGCTCCAAAAAGGGAGTCGCTAGATATTGCCCTTACTGCTGGTATTCTAAGCGAGACTACAAAAATTTTGATTAGAGGGTTGGTGAAGGATGCCCCCCAGAACCTTCTAAACATCCCTTCCTTTAAGTGTTGCCCTGAACGTCAGCGAAAGGCTCCCTTCCGAATTAAGCGTGGAAACGCTGCAGAGATTACTGCCTGAAGTTGATGTTTCCCGCGTGGTGGGAAATTTCACTGCTCTTGTTGGAGGACATACTCAAAATCGCAAGGAATGTTTGCCCAAACCTCTGCCTTGTGACCATACAGCAATATATCGTAAATTGAATTTTAAAAATCTCTCACTAAATTTTAATAGGTACTTTCTCTGGATGGTGCAATAACCTTCAATTTCCTCATTTTGGGAATGCTTTCGAACCATTAAGGCGGATTTTAGATCCAGTCTATGATGATGGTTAGTGTTTTGAAGAGATTATTCTCCACAAATTTTATACTTTTACTACATTATATTCGTTGCTCTAGGCTTTGATTTACCTCGAACCAAAGGGAGAAATGGAAAGCCTCTTCCTTCAGCACGGCATGTTTCCAATCTGGTTCATTTGGAGGCATTACCTGAAAACGAATCTGAATCTCGTTTCCATGTCAAGTTCTCTCACATGGTTATGCAATTTGGACAGATTTTGGATCACGATATGACACATTCCCCTGTAGCTAGAGGTATAATCTGGAGGGATTTTTGATTTAGTGACTTATTTATGGGTGTTCAAAGACATGAAAACTTCAAAAATTTTAGGTCCAAACAACGCAATACTTAATTGCAGCCGTTGTGATTCATTTGACACGCTCTCAGTTCACTGCTTTCCTATTCAAATCGATCCTAGCGATCCTCATTTTCCTGGACGTCATTCGGATGGATCACCTCGATGCATGCCATTTACACGTTCATTGCTTGGGCAACTTACTCTTGGGTCTCTAATAATTTAATTTTAGTTTAAAAATATTTCTAGTTATCGAAATCAACTAAACCAGCTGACATCATTCCTTGATGCTTCCTACATTTATGGATCCACAGAATGTGAAGCCAATGCCCTCAGGCTATTTAATAGAGGCAGAATGAATTTTACAAATTTGGGTTATAATAAGCAGGTGGAACCTCCCTAACTTTAAGTACCTCTTATACAAAAATTTCTATTTCTCAGGCACTTCCACAAGGCCTTCAAGAGAGAGACTGTCTGTGCGTCTTTAAATCTTTAAACCATTCTTGAACCTTATTCTTGATTTTAAAGTTCTCGACCCCAATTTTCTTGTTTTAACGCTGGTGATGAACGAAGCAACGAGCAACCTGGTCTAACTGTTCTACACACAATATTTCTACGCCAACACAATCAAATAGCCTTGGCACTTAGTAAAATTAATAATTTTTGGTCTGATGAACAAATATTTCAGGTAGCTTGAACCTAAGTTTAAGCACCTTGTTGAGGGGGTTTTTTCAGGAAACTCGAAGGATTTTGATTGCCAAACTTCAACATGTTGTTTATAATGAATGGTTGCCCGTTGTTTTAGGATGTGAATTAATGGCTCGGTAGTTGAGAATACTTTGGAAAATAATGATTATTTAGTTATGATCTTATGCCAAGAAAAAGTGGCTATTATGAGGGATATGATCCGAATTGTGATGCTTCAATTTCACAAGAATTTGGTAACTCTTAGCTGCTCCTATGTTACACCTTTCTACCTTAATTTAAATTTTTATAGCCACCGCAGCTATGCGCTTTGGACATACCCTTATAAGGTGATTTAGATGATTAAGATAGATATTAAGTGAATAATATCCTCAGGAATGTATTCCCTCGAATGAACTCTTCATATAACCACGGCTGGGAAGGAGTTAAACTCGAGACGACCTTCAACAATGCCTCTCCAATGTAAACTTATTTTGATTCTAGATTAAATTTTCTAAAAAGATATGACGAAAATAATGGGCATATGGAGTCTATATTAATGGGACTGCTTGGATCGGCTGGGTATTTAACTTAAAAAATAATAAATCCAACAATTGTCCTTCAGAATGGACTATGACCGTTTCATAGTTGATGCAGTACGTAACCACCTTTTTCAAAGGCCTGGTGGTCCTTTAACTGGGCTTGATCTACCAGCAGTTAATATTCAGAGAGGAAGGTCCTTTCTTATTTTCTAAGGCTAGGATTAATTCTTTCTTTAAAGAGATCACGGCATTCCTCCCTACAATTCCTACCGCCAAATATGTGGTTTCGAAAGGGCTTCAAACTTTGAGGATTTGTTGGATACTATGGATGAAGCTGCTGTCAATGCACTCAAAGCAGCTTATGCTAGTGTAGATGATGTTGATTTATTCCCAGGGATTATGTCCGAGAAGCCGTTGAAAGGCGCATTAGTAGGCCCGATGTTAGCGTGTATTTTGGCTGAACAATTTCAACGATTGAAGAGATGCGACAGATTTTTTTACGAAAATTCTGATCCTATTAATAGATTTACTCCAGGTATAATCTTTTAAATATTCTTTAAAATCCTAAAATTAAAGGGCAATTAGCAGAAATTCGAACAACCACATTAAGTCGAATGATTTGTGAATCTAGTGAATATGCACATAGAATACAACCCAATGCTTTTCTTTTGCCTGATGAATTAGTGTAAAAATAAAATTTTTTAAATTTCCAAACTGGGGCTTAAATAAATTGTCTTAATAATTAAAGAAATGCCCCAATCAAATGTTCCGAATTGCCAGCCACAAATCTTTATGAATGGCTAGACAGAAGTAAAATTCAAAACCCTAGTCTAACCTCTTAAACTTTAAAATACTCAGATTTTTGTGTTGTCGATCAGCGAGTGATCAATATGGGGAAAAATCGGCGTATCACCCCTTGTGTTACTTGTACATGCACGGCTGAAGGGGTTGAGTCTATTCTCTTATTCTCCTAAAATTTTCCCAATTTTTCAGCCAGAATGTCATTCAATAACTATAGAAAGGTGTGAAGAATTATTTGAAGATTATCTACTTAATGAAATAAAAAAGGTGGGGGAAGGGGGAAATTCTTTAAAAAATTCCCTTACATTTAAGGACACCGTTTGTGTTATTCAATGTGCTAGAGCTATCCATGAATATGAGAAAAGGGCGGAAAGTAGGAGGAAATGAATCATAATATTTTTGATAATTTATTTATAATTTTGTTATTTGTTTTAAAAAATTTTATTTGTAAAGATTTATACATATTTACAAAAAAACACAACCCTCTATGAAAGAAATTTTTATTATCCAACTAAGGAGCTGATTTCTAGGATTAAATATAGTTCCAAGAAAATAACTGTCGAGGTTCCGATCGAGGCCTAGCTCTACTTTCGTGATCTCTAAAGTTTCAGGGAAGCTTCAGCAGGTCAATTTTTGGAGAACCCACAGGTTTCAGAGAACACCAAAAAATTTAGGGACACCGTTGAAAACTTTAGTTAAGCGCCTAAAATTCCTATTAATTTAATCAGTTGGATAAATTATACAATAGATACGTCCAAGACCAAAGATTTTTCCAAGACTTAATTTCAATAAACTCCAATAAGTCTTGGTCTCAATCTAAGAGACTTGGACTTCTCTAACACATATTTAGTAAATACAAAATTATGCCCGTTTTTATAAAGCTTTTGAACTTCCCATTTGTTTTTGTTCCAGTAAACGTCTTTTATTTTCCAATTGTTTTGAATGTTCTGTTTGCCGTTGTTGTTTTCTCATTTCTCGCTCCCTTCTTTTTTGTTCTTTTTCAACAGAATTTAGTTGTTCAAAATTTATCTTTAAAATTATTTTATATACTATAACTTATTAATATCGAGTTAAATACATTGTCCTCATCAGATAACCAATTAGACACGTCCTCATTGTCTATGTGGCTTTCGACTAGTTGGCCAAGTTCTCCAGGCCTCTGTTAATTTAAATATGAATTTAAAGAAAGCCTTCAATATTTTTCTGTTTAAAGGGGTCCTGTTAATGGTTCATCGATATTAATGGATCAACATTTGCGGATAAATTTTTTGCGGATTGTCCGCAAAAATATTTTTCGATTGCGGAAAGCTCTTGTGGAGGTTGCCCAAAAATTATTTAGTTTTATGAAAATTTTTTTATCAATAATTCCAAAATTAAATTTTGAAAACCTCATTCAACATCTCCTCTATAGGAGTATCACAATCTCTCATTTCAAACAAATTTCTTTGTTGTTCATTTTGTGACTGTCTGATCAATAACTTTAAAATTTTTTTAAAAATTAAATAATTTTTAAATTTTAAATTAATTAATTATTCTACCAACTCTTTTAGGAGCCTTAACTTGAGGTTGAATTTCATCAAATAAATCAGGTTCTATCACAACCTTTTTTAAAAATAATAATTTTTTAAAAATTATTCTTAATAATAAAAGGGTACTTTTTGTAAATTATTTCCATTATTTAAATTATTTTGTGAAAAATTAAATTTCTTTTTAGCAGATCTAGCAGCTAAAAGGTTAGCCTGCATCTGTTTTCTATATTCTTCAATTTGGGAGGTTGTATCTGTTGTTAGAACAGCAGAAGGATTTTCATTCCAGCTTGACCAACCTCCTTTTTCTTTAATAAAATATTTTTTAAAAAATATTTTTTAAAAACCAGAAAATTCGTCTAAATTCTCCTTTTTATTTGTAATAAATGTTGGAAGTTCTCCAATCCTTTGTTGATTACGTCTGATCCATTGGCATGTGAATATACGTCGGATTATTCCACAAAGGGCAAATAAGGCAATTATTAAACGTTTTAGGATAATTACAATTATTTGTCTCATTAAAATAGTTTTTCTAAGGATGATCAAAACATTTTTTCACAAATACTCTTTTTTACTCTTAAGGAACGTTTTTAAGGCAGCAAGAGACTCTAATTTGCCAAAGCTAACTGCCAAGGTTCAGAGACGATTGGATAGTCGACAATTGAATTATAGACAATTGGAGTGAATACACGTCGGATTATGAGTATATATTGTTGATAATCTTTATACTATCAATTATAAAATGACAAAAATAAAAATCTATGAATGTTTCATTGACTGATAATATTTATCTTCCAATTTACTACATTTATCAACGATATTTGGAGGAAAAGGCAAAAACTTGAATTCAAATATTTCCCCAGCTATGTACGGCCGAAATACGAGTGTTGCGAAGCGGCATGGTACATGAATCACACCTGTTTTTTAAATTTTTTTTGATTTTTTCTGATTTTTTTAACTCGCCTTTCCACCAATTAAACGGTTGATCATACATTTCTGTACTTGAAATTAGCCTGGTAGTTCCTACTGTAAAGTTAGGAGAGTTCCCCAGAGCCCAGAATGCATATGTCTTTAAAACATTATAAAATATAAAGTTTATTTTGTTAATTTAAACGTTTGGATCGGAAAACTTGAAGCGATATTGAAGGTACATTCCTACAGGAAAACGGAGCATACCTACAAAGAGTAATTTTTAATAGATTTTGCTAGGATTTTAAGTATTTTTAAGGGTTAATCGGGGGGTTTAAGGACCCTAATACCGACATTCTGAAGTATGTCAGTGTCATGGTTTCCGGGTTATATCTCCGAAATCTGGCATTGGCCATGTAAACCAGTGTCTGTTTTACATGAAAAAAAAACGTACAATGCTTATTAGATTTCTCAAAAATCTTTTGAACATCAAATCGGAAAGCTTTGTTGTACAATTTTTCTGGCGCAGCTTTAAGTTCAGTATAACAAGCTTATAAATTAATTGTTAAAACAATGAATGTATATTTCCCTGAACCAACCAACATTTACAAATCCATCGGTGTTTAATGTATCGTTACTGACATCTGAGAGATTGACTCTTTTCCAGCGAACTTCCTTTAAATTAAAGGAATTTTTTTTCTTAAATTTTATCCACTTCAAGAAGCATTTATTTTTTTATAGAAACATTTATTTATTTTCCGGAAATAATTATATATCTTCCGTAAAATAAAGATTTATTTTCCGGAAAGACATATTTAATTTCCGGAAAATTCCGGAAACATTTATTTATTTTCCGGAACTATTTATTCACTTTCCGGAAACATTTATTAATTTTCCGGAAGCACTTAAAAAATCTTTTAAAAACTCACAGTAGAAAGAGGATCCACTTCTGCCTTTAGTTCTTTTGGATCACGACCCAATTTATAAATTTTTCTAGTCTTCACCCCGGCTGGAACTACTGAAACATTCTCAGTTGTACTTTCAGTTTCTCTAATATTCTGGTTATTTGCGAGTGTGAGGGTTATTGCAAATAAAATGAATAAATAATTCAAAAATATTTCCATCTTGGGCATTAAAGAAATTTTTTAAATTAAATTAAGCTACGACTTTTATTTAATTTCTTTTTATCTCGAAAAATATAAAAAAAAAGAAAGTTTTAAAAATTATTAAGTAAATTAATGCTTGTTTTGAATAATCAATAGCAATAAATTTTATTTTCATTTAATAGTTGAAGAAAAATATAAGCTGCGCGAGAATGCCTCGACTGGCAATTGCAAATAAAGGCTGGCACTATTTAATCCTTTACTTTATTTTTATTTTTTTCTTTCTATACGTTAAAGGAAATACCTAATCTTACTATTAAAATAACTAGGTAAATTATGGTGAATTTATTGAAGAAAAAATTAAATAAATTTTTATAATGTCGGCTACAAAATTAAAAAAAAAGAAAT
Organism: Meloidogyne luci; assembly: GCA_902706615.1. Classification (NCBI taxonomy): domain Eukaryota; kingdom Metazoa; phylum Nematoda; class Chromadorea; order Rhabditida; family Meloidogynidae; genus Meloidogyne; species Meloidogyne luci. Next base: position 145,239 of record CACSLI010000045.1, on the reverse strand, counting down.
TCATGTGCAGAGATTTTTAAATACTTTTACAAGATCAGACGCTACAATAAAAAATTTAAAATCGCAATTTCCTTCATATTCCCTCTTCAAAAATTAACAGGAGCAACTCTGCTCTGTATTAAATAAATAATAAAATTTTATTTGGAATTTAAATGTTAATATTAAAAATAGTTTTTTATTGGGAAATATGTATTTGCAAGTATTTTTAATAAAATTGTGTTTGTATTCTTATTTTTTGGAATTTTTATAATTTTTTTTTATAATTTTTAGAACCCAACTCCCGAATTTTACATAGAAGACCCCCGGCAGAACCCAACTTTCCCTCATCAACTCTACACGTCATAGCAACACAGAAAAAATTTTCTGCACCGACTGTGAAGAGTTCAATGAACCCCTCCAGTTCAATGAACCCTCAACCTCGGTACCTGAATTTCAACCCAAATCTTGAAAGTCTTCTTTATGTATTTTTGTCTGATTTTCCCTAGTCTGCTTTAAATTTATACAAAAATTTATTTTAATTAATTCCCTGCCCTTTTTCTCTTTAAAAAGCGGAAACAAACAACCATGTCTATGTACATTACATTATGTAGTTATTTTGCACTTTATTAATTAAGAAATAAATTCGGAACTCACGTGAACTCCCTTTATTTTTTTTAAATAAATCCCTTAATTTCATAAGCCTGACTACACATTTATGCACTTTTAATTGGCAAAAATAGGGCTCATGTAAATCTTTAAAGATGTTGCCCTCGTAGGAAATCGTATATTTCGAAGATATTTGGAAATTAATTGGGAAATAATCAAGGGATTTATTCCGCCCTTGTAAATATTCCGCCCTTGTAAATAATTTAAAAAGGCAGAATTTACCTGATAATTTTAATTAATTTAAAATTAATATTTAATTAAATTAGCTTAACCAATGAATTTTAATTTCATTGTTCTAATCAAAATTTATTTGGCATTTAGTATTTGCTCATGCGTTTTAGGTAAAATTAATAGCTTTAATTCTTGAGATTTTAAGCTTGGGCCCACAGTAGGGTCATTATCCTTACCCCTGAAAGTCATGGAAACCTCCTCAACCTTCACACTAAAATAAGGGTATTCTCCTTTCCTGTCTTTCCCCTTTACTCCTAAAGGGCCAAAACATATTCCAGTCCATCCTCGCCTAAAATTAACAAGACTCTTCTTTAATCATTAAATCGGAATTCACGTGATTATTGGCAAAAAATTGGGTTCATATAGGAAATATTAATCAAATTATCCATACTAGCACCCCTCAATACCTATAAATTTAAGTTGAAGGAGGATTTAAACATCCTAATATTAAAACTGGAGCAGTTCTTTACAATAAAGTTGGAGAGGCATTAAATAATTTTGATGATTGTGGATTGGATAAAGAAGATACAGGGCATTTGAATGGAATTGGAAATTTCCAGAACTACCTTGCTGGTGATTTAATACCCTTAATTATATTTAAATGATAGTTATCTTAGGAAAGATTGATCAAAATATGCATACCACCACCCCTTCAGGAGGCAAAATTTTAAATTATTTGAAGAGCAATTACCATGAGAAATGTAAATTGATTTTTAAAAAGTGCTTAATCGAACAAATTATGAAAAATATTGAAAAAAATCCACAAGTTGCAATTGTGAGTGGAATTGGAATCCCTAAAAAATTGGACATTGAATTAGGTTTAGGAGTTGATGAGAAAGATGAATCATTTGATAGTTTGTTTATGCGGACTGTTACTGAACTTTCAGGTAAATATATTTGACAACATAAGTACTTTTGACATAGGCCAGACGTCATGAATTAGTATATATCCTGAATTACTGCTTAGCTTATCAAATGATAGAGTAAAGCAGCTGGGCTATAGCTATGTATTTCTCTCCTTCAGCTAGTGCAAATCGGCGGCTGGGTGCGAACCAGCATCTTCAGTAGACTCGCTATAGCTCGTGAATTACTCAATACCACCAATAAATTTTAACTAATTTAGAAGTGATAGCTGCCGATATTAATGACAGGCTCGTTGGAACAATGCCCGCTAGCAATATTAGTATCAAATTTGAAGAAGTTCATAATTTAATGTTTGATAATGAGAAATATCTAAATATTGCCAAAATGATTGCTACCAAACAAACTAGAATACTCAAAGAAAAGGAAAAATCGAAAATTAAGGAAGCTGTTCAACACAAAACTAAACCAAAAATAGATTCTAATGCTAATCAAAATCATAAGAAATTAATTTTAGGTAAACTAGATTTAAGTCTCTCTAATTTAGTTAAGTTTCGATTACGAGGACACAAGAGGAGCAAGTAGTAAAAGCCTCTTTCTTATATTTGGAACTCTCATATAAGGAAGTCTCTTATATCTGGAAGTCTCTTATATCGGGAAGTCTCTAACACCATATTTCCGTAGGCCAGATATTCTTCTTCAGTTTACTATCTCTGAGCAGCTTTTTTGGTCGAACCCGGACTTTATATGAGAGAAAGACTTTTATGAAAGTCTCATAGACCTTGTTTTACTTGAATAATACCCCTAAATTTATTCTAGGAGGAAATGATCGTACAATTCTCGGAGGAGGAAGTGATCGTACAATTCTAGGAGGAGGAAATGTTCGAACAACTGGCAAAGCCATTGAGCCTGTGCAGCCAAGATTGAATATGCCACCGCCAAAAGAGAATCCAAGCTTTATTTTTCAAGAATATAAAGGGATTCCAAGTGTTCTCACTGAAAATACTCCAAGTTTAACTTATTTAAAAATTCTTTTTTTAATAAAAACTTAAGAAGATGCTAATAAAGTTTCACAACATGAAACAGGAACTTCCTCGCAATCTCCTAAAAAAGTTAAAATTTTGGAAAAAAATAAAGCTGAAGAACCAATTCCTTTTACAAAAGCAATTACAAATATGAATTATGATTATCTTTCTGTTAAGGGAAGTCAAGCTAACCCAAACGGGAAAATTACAGAAAAATCCTCTCCTAAACAAACATCTTCTAATGATTCTTTAGACTATTATACTGCAGATAGTAATTTTTCTGGGGACGAAGAATTCGAAAATATTGAAAAATCGGAAGCAGAAATGAAGGAGAAGAAAAACGAGGAAGATTGGGTGCATGTTGCCAAAAAGGTTTTTATTCTTGAATTGAGGGGGAATGGATACTTAACTGTGGATAAGGGTATTCGGACATTTTCAGCTTGGAGTAGGACCGAGTTTCCCCTCCTTCTTGTGACATGTTTTGTTTATAAATTATTCCCTTAATCTCTTAAAAAATTTAAAATATTTAAAGAATAATGAAGAACCATCGACTTCAAGTTATGCCATGGGAATGGATGAGGACAGCGAGGATGACATGGAAGACGATTTTTTTAAAATCTAGAAATAAATGAGAAAAAAGGGACACATGTTTGAGTTGTTATTATAAGAAAAAATAAATTTTTAAATATTAATATTAGTCTATCAGGGATTGCGCCGAGATTAAAAAATAAAAATATGTGATCGGAAATCAGGACGGCAAAATCCTTCGACTCTAAAAGTCTTCTTTTTAATTTAATAAAATGAAATAAAGTTTGAAAAAAAATTTTCTTTGCGTGTCATTATATTAAATTTCGTGTAAAACTTGAAAATGTTTAAACACAAAAAAGTTTCAATTTTGTTTATTAATAATAGTTTATCGTGGAGTTTCTCTACCTAGAAAATAAATTTTTTTAATTTTGTAGTCAACAAACTTCGATTTTTTAAAGCTTAAATTATTGTTTATTTGTACTTTTAAAATTTCTAAAAAATTATAAGAAAGAAAAAAATTTTTAATATAAAATTCTATGGAAGAAGCCAACAAGAGGCAAACAAAAGCAAATGAGTTACAGTAACGAATACCTTTTTTCGCGACGAAACTTTCGCACCAAAACGTATATTTATTTTGTAAATTAAAATTAATTAGTAGTTAAATTTCTGAAGAAGTTAGAGAAAGAGAATAGTAAATGAGTACTAATTGTTTTTATCTTCTAGGAGATTTTTAAATTTATTTTTAAATGAGTCATCTTTTTTTTAGTTTTTTATAGAATTTGTTTTAAATTTTCTGCTTAATTTTAGTCTAATTTTAATAATAAAAAATAAATTGATTAATTAAATGACACATGAAGCAACACTTATATTAACCTTTGCTGGAGTGTAAGCTTTAAAATTAATTTAATTTTTTAGTTTAATTTATTTTAAGGAATTTCCCTATTGATTGCTTAAATGGATGTAGATTGGCTATTACTGCTAGAAATGAAAATTCTGAAAATTTTGTTGAGGTTTATTTTTTAATTTTGGGGAAAATTTAAAAATAATTTTTAATTAAAGATTGGACAGACCGAAACAATTTCAAGTTTAAATCCTAAATTTGAACGGAATGTTGTGTTTGTATTTCGATTGGATCTTGAACAGCAAATTCGGTTGATATTGTAAGTTGAGAAAATAGTGAAAAATCAAATTTATTTTCTAACTAGTTATAACATAAAAAGTATCTTTTGTTAATGAAGAGTTGTTGGAAAGGTCTCGATTTTGACTTGTACTCTGTCAAGGTTCGAGTCCCCTTGTTGGTCAACATTTCATTTTTGGTTGAGAATATTTTTTAAGAATTGTCAATGAAAAAATTAAACCAAAAAAATAATTTAGAAATTTTTAAAAATTTTTTTTCATTTTTAAAAATATTTTTACTTCCCTTGCCTGATATTTAAATTATTTTTCTAAATATTTTTACTTACCTAATTTTTTTCAGATATTCTGTGGATCACAAAACCGAAGTAATCCAAAGGAAGATAGGCCAGTCTAATTTCAATTTGTTTTCTATTCTGCATGGAGTCTCTGAATCTCTTCAAATCCCACTTATTTTGGACCAAGAAATAAAATCTACCCAGCCTTCGTTTATTCAGTGTTCGGTTTCACAGCCTGGAAATTGCGGAGTTAATTCTGGAACAGGTTTCTTTAAAAAATTCAAAAATTAAATTAAAATGTTTCTTCAAGTTTTTCAATTTATTGGGCATAATATGGACAATTCTGGCCTCATTCCTTCGCCTTATTTTTTACTTGAACTTGTTCCCACCAATAATGTTGAAGAATCTTCTCCATTACCTGTAAATTTTTTTTTAATTTTTAAAAACAATTTTGCTCATTTTCTCTTCAGATTTTACTTTATAGAAGCGAATTTTGTAATAAAAATTCGAATCCTCGATGGAAAGAATTTTTGCTTCCCTCACAATTTTTTCCGTCATCGGCTGATTGGTCTCTGAGGATTTCTTGTTATAATTATGCTTATAATCAAATTGAGGGTGATCAATTAATTGGACAGGCTTTTACAACCTTTTATCAGCTAATTGGAATGAATTCAGTCAAATTTTTGGTTTCTTAATTTAAATAATTTTTGATGACATTTAATCCCAAAATTTTTAAAAATTCACAAAATTTCAGAAAATCCCCGAATTTATTAATTTCTGGTGTCATTTGATCCCAAAATTTTTTTCAGCTCAGAACTGGACACAAAAACAAAGATCAGAATCCTTCTATTGAACTTGTACGTGTCAGTAATGAACCTGTGCCTTCCTTAATTAATTTAATTAAATCTGGTCATCAATTTTATTCAACAATAGCGATTGATTTTACTTCGAATAATGGAGGGCCAAATTCTCCTGATTCTCTACATTTTAGTTAATTTAATTTAAAAGGTTATTTTTCAATTATCTTCCATTTTTCAGTTCATCCACATATATCTAATGCTTATACACATGTTTTAGAAGGTGTTTCAACAACTTTTTCTAGAATTGATAAGTAAGTGACTTAAATTTTTTGGAATTTATTTTTTTATTTTTCAGATTGCGAAGAATAGCTTTGCTAGGTTTTGGTGCTAAATTACCCCCATCCTTTCAATTTTCAAATCTTTTTGCTTTGGTTTGTTTATAATTTTTATTCAATAGAAGAGGGTCGGGATTCCGCGTTCCTATTTCTGACGGCTTTCTTTCGATTTCTAAACATTTTTTAGAATTTCCTTGGTTCTAGTTCGTATTTCAGTCACCTCTGGCTATTCTGACCCGCCTCTGCTATTTAATAAACATCGATTATACAATGTAGTGCCAAGGGGATAAGGGAACATATGTATAGGTAGGTTGAAGAGAACAGAGAAGAGAGACGTTCCCTTCACCCAACAAAATGAGGGGTTCTCGCAATTTTTCTGTCATCCTTCTTGGAAATCATACATTTAAAAGTTAAGAGCCTTCAAATCCTCACACTAGACTAGCATAACCAAACTTCTATTTCCTTCATTTTTAGAATGGCAATTTGGACTCCCCTTGGCTTAGAAGCACTTCAGATATTTTAAATTGCTACAAAAATTTTTCTTTATCCCTTTTACCGTTTGCACCTACACAATATTCTCAAGTCATTCATTATGTTATCAAGTAAATTTTTTTATATTTTAGTTATTTTTCTAATTTTTTAGACTGGCAAAAGTCGCGCAGAAGGCTCAAGCAAGCATTCACTTTTCACTTATAATTTTAACTAATGGGCAGCTTAGGGATCCAAGTGATACTATTGATACCATTGTTGAGGTAAATAATTTTTAGTTGAAAAATTTTTCAATAAAAAAAATTTTTTCAAGGCTTCTTTCCTTCCCATCTCAATTTTCTTTGTTTCAATTGGCAACAATTCACACCCAACAGGAGAAACAAATTTGCGAAGGTTGTGTTCACCAACAATAAAATCAACAAAAAATATACCTTTACAAAGGGAAACTGGTGAATATTTTTGTTTAAAAATTGAATTAAAAAAATATTTTAGCTTCTCTACTATCCGGAAATCATCCAGTATTAACCCAACAATTAATTCAAACAATGAGTAGACAGTTAATTTTGTATAGACTTTTTAATTCACAAAAGGAATAAAAGAATTAAATAATTTAATTTTAAAAATACGCATATTATCACTTTAATTTTTTTTAATTTTTTAAATTTTGTATTAGATTTTTTTAGTTCTTAGTTAAAAAAAATCTGACTTTAAATTACTTTAGTTGTGTTTTTAAGATTTTTGAAGTTAGGGTTCCTCTGTTTTACTTTTGGAAGTTTCCCTTTACTTCCCGCACCTATCATTTAATCCCTCATCACTCCCACAACTTCTCCCAACTCATCTCTTAACCAAAACATACAATATCTCATTAACAAGGTCGAGATCGTCTTAAGGAAGCTTCGAAATGTTCAACTTTCTTTGACTTTTTTTAATAAATTTAAATTAATTAACAAATAAAATTATTAAAAATCAATTTAATTTTATCTATTTTAACGCTCGCCTACAAGGGCAGTCATGCCGGAATCTTATGATTAAGCAGTCTTCCCCTACTCACATGTTATTGAATTATTCATAAGATTTTCCCAGGGATGTGCGCAAATATATTTTTAACGCCAATTCTGATTATATTTTTCGATAAATTCTAGGAGTATACATCGAATTGGGACCGGTCAACATGGGCTAATTAATATCCAAAGGGGATTTTATATTCTAGTATAGCTTCTGGATTCATCTTCTGGATGAGGCTTATAGTTGACTATAAGAACCTTTTAGAGGACCCTCTAAGAACCCTCTATAGTTGAATATAGATCTTCCACCTTCTTGATCTCTTGTCAATAAGTTTAAAACGAGTTAAATCTTGAATTCCCCTCCTTAATTTAACATTTTTAATAATTTCTTAATAATTTTGCGCACATCATTTTGCTTATCTTCTCTCATGATTGCCCTTTTTGACATTGATTACCTGAGAATATCCCCCCTACATGCTCCTCCACTATACATTGGCCAATTTGGCATTCCCTCTCCCTTAATTATTCGACTCGTCATTCCTTCACCCCACCATCTTGACAGCCCATGCTTTTCCTTAGTCGACGTCTCCTTAATCGCCATTAAAGAATTGATTTCCAATTGAAATATTTGATTGGCTGGGCTATATGATAAGAGATTTGGATAAAATGAAATATTGAAAATAAGAGGGGCTTAGAGAAAATTCGACTCGATTTATACATGTGTCGGATTTCAAAGTCCCTCCTCTAAAAACGCTCGCATCCGTTCCTTTTTAAGAACCCTCAACTCTTTGAGAATTCAACATTCATTACTCGATTCCTCCCTCAACTTATCTTAGAATTCATAAAGTTGAAAGCCTAAAGCATTGTTAACCACCACATATGCGTTCGTCTACCCTTTTTGTGCTGGCTGTTGTTCTGCTGGCTGTTATAGTTCAACTGCATGGTTTGTATATTAAGTTATATAAGGGTAACATAAGCTGTAGTATTGTATGTTTAGAAACCCCTAGGCATTAAATAATGAACATTAATTTTCCTTAACATTATTATTAATCCAGCTGATCCAAAAGCTGGTCAGAAACCAGCAGCCACTAAAAAGAAGGCAGGAGAAGGAAAGCCAACGGCAAAAGTAAGTTCGAAACAAAACACAGGAAAGCCAAAAGTACAAGCTTCTAACAAAATAGCACATGCTGCAAAGGAAGGAGCTCAACATGTTAAAGATGCAGTAAGCAAATTGTCTCATGGAAACAAGCCTGAGGTGATTGGAGATGACAAGCTCAAAACTGAAATCAAAACTGTATTGGATGGTATGATAAAACACCCAGAAAAAATTAAACAGGGTAACAAGGCAAAACTTGTTAAAGCAGTTACTTGTAAGTAAATTACATACATAAACATTTTTTAAATATAAAATAAACGGGAACGCCCCAGTTTTATTTAATCTTTATTTGATCTCGTTATCTTTAGTTCGAATAAAGTTATGCCAAAAATAGTGTGGCCGGTTAATTTTGTGTCACCCTGTAGTGGGGAACAACATTATGGGAAAAATCTAAGTTCGGATGCCCAAACTTTTGTGGTGCTCCGAAACCTAGAGGCATCGCTAGATAGCCTAAAATATTTTTAAAAAAGTATCTTTAATTGAAGGATTGGGTTAACTTAAAAGGTTCGACTGTATTTTAAAAATAAATTGAAAATAATTTTAGGTCAGGTTTGTAAAAAAATCAATCAAGACAAAAACCCAAAACCGAAAGATCAGAAACTATCTAAAAACCAAAAGAGAGAATTGAAGAAAGAAAAGAAAGAAAAAACGAAAAAATTGAACGCCCAAATTAAAAAACTTTTAAATAGCGATGCAGCTCTTAAAAAAGAAATGGATGATTTGTTTAATGCAGGTGTACTACTTATTTTAATATTTTGTATAATAAAATATTTTTAAAAATTTTAAAGTCCAAGAGGCGCATAAAAAGAATAACAATTCTGGACACCCAAAGAAACCTGCTGTTGCACATCCAACTGTGCCTAAAAATGCTCAAGCAAAACCTGGGCATTTAAATGGTAAATTATAAACCAACAAACATCATTTTGGGCCAAAACTAAAACAAGAGCCCGGAATTTTGTAGCGTATACGGTACGGAATACAGAAATGTTTTTCGTAAAGTATTCCGTAATCTAAAAAACAAAGTGACGGATTTTTCGATAATGTAAGGATGATTCACCTAGCGGCATTTAAAACGCTTATGCGGGGATTAAACGAAAATAAGGATTAAGGGGAAAGCATTAGTCGTAACGCTGTGTTAGAGTTCCTATAAGCTTAGCCCTGTGGCTAAACTTTTGCTAGACTCTTTCTATAAACAACAAAAAATCCGTCATTAGTCGTACCGTCCGGGCTCCAATTAAAACCACATCAAATTTTTTTATATTATTTTTATTTAAAATAATTTTTAAAAAATTTTAAAGTCCACAAGGCGAATGGAAAGAATAGAGCTGCCTCTTTACCCAAGTTAAATTCTGGACTCTTAAAGAGTCAAAAAGTCCAACAAGCGCTTGGCAAGAATAGAGCTGCTTCTTTACCCAACTTAAGTTCTGTACACCTAAATAAACCTGCTGGTGTACACCCAACTGTGCATAAAAATCCTCAAGCAAAGTCTGGACTCCTAAATGGTTTCCTCGCACAACATGTTTCTGGACCAAAATCTGTCAAAACCTCACCAGAATACTCTCCAATTAACTCTGAAAACTTGCGAGAAAAAGTTGGATATAAGTTGCCAAACTCCTTGAACTCCTCAGTTTCTAGCCCATTAGCTTCTAATATGTCTGGTGGAAAAACTGAAATGGATTCAGATGAAGATTGGGATGCAGAGCGTGTCGATGATTTTGAGGATTTTTCCAACAGACCAATTGAAAATAACGGTAGTAAACTTAATTTTAGGCTAAGCCTGTAATACTAAATAAAGTAAAATTTTACTAAATATAATTTTTTTTCAGGATTGGAAACTTCTGTGGGCAAGTTAAGCTCTCCATTAAAACCAGCTGAAGACTATGATAATTTAGACGATGATAGCCTTGGTGATGATGGTCTTGATAAGGATGATAGTCTTGGCGATGTTGATTTGCCTAACTCCTCGTTAGATAGAGCTGAATCGGACGAGAACGGTAAAGGTGCCAGTGAAGAGGATAAGAGTGATGAATTAGACGTGGACGACTTTAAAGAGAATGAATTAAATAGCAACTTGCTGAAAACTGATAAAGATAAGAAATTGTTAAGTGAAGGAAATGAGGATTTGGATGAAGACTTGAAGAAGCCCTCTAATGAGGAAGTTCGTAAGGCTACTGAATTGTTGCAAGGAGCCTTTAGCGGGTTACAAAAGAATATTGAAAGTTCCAAAGTAAATTCAGCCCTTCCAATGAATGACTCGCTGGTTAAACAAATTGGAAATCCAAATCTGGTCGACCCTGTTGGCGTCTGATTCTAAGTGAAGTTTTGTGGGAGAACAAGAGGTTTTTGGGAGAGAAGAAAGCTTGATTTTTAAGAAAATCTGAACAAACGATATTATCTTTTAAATTTCTGTCCTCCTTTACTCTCCATATATTTACAAATTTTTTGATATTATTTAAACAATCTTTTTTACATTTTATGGGATATGTAGACATTTCTCAAGTAAATTTGGGATTTTAAAGAAATTTTGGATTTTCAAGTAAATTTTGAAGTAAAAGATATCTTTTCTATTGTCTTATTAATCATTTTTGGACAACTTTTGTTAGTAAATCATCAAAATTTCAAGAGTTAAACTGTTCCACTTGTTGTAACATGTTTATCTAATCCTCCCTGAACTGTTGAAATCATCGGCACAATCCTGACATTCTTTTTCCGCAAAAGGATTTTATTTTTTGATTTTAAGAAGGGGAAGTGTTTGTTAAATGCTTGACGGTATAAAGCGCTGAAATTAACGGAGAATGCTTGTTAAACGTCATTTAAGTTAAACTTGCCTGAAATAATAAAGTAGAGGAGCGTTTGAACAAGCCGAAATAAATGTTAAATAGCTTATACAACTTAAAATTTTGTAATAAGTCAATGCATCTAATTTTAAAAATCCAAGAATAATCATTACACTAGAATTGCTGGTCCATCCGATAAAGTCAAATGCGGCAATTGAAAACAAAGATACAAAGATGCGGCGATCGAATGATGCTATAATGAGGGAAAAGGATTAGAATTTAATGTTAACTCCAGTTTATATTAACTCAAGTTATAGGATTTACCTAAATATAAGGCCGGGCCATTTATAAAGGCTAACAAGGATATAGTATCAAATTTGAAAAAAGGGCCCAATTTGGACGAAAATATCTTCAAAAATCAAACATACATTCATTGAGTTTTTTGATAGCAAACTTCCTTCTCGATATAATTATTGCAATTCCAATATATAAAGCAATTGCAATAGCCTCCAAAAGAATATTTGTCATTGCCATAATTCGTTGATAGCTCAGTAACAAATTAATCATTGAACAACTTATTGAACTTTAACACAAATTAATTCATAGGGTTTTTATTTATTTTTTACCTCTTATAATAACGGATTAAATTGCTTACAGAAATTGCAAAATAGAAAGTTGCGTAGAAACCACAGGCAAAAAATACTGCTCCAATATAGTAGGGATTTTTCAATGATTTGTATCTTAAATTGGGAGGTTTGACAATTACCTACAAAATACTCACTTTAACGGAAATACAGCTCCAATAAATCTGTCCAGAGCGATTGCTAACATAAAAGGGAAAGAAGCTGCAAAAAGTGTGAGGGGAACTGATTGAAGCAAGAAACATTTCCAAAAAGGCATCAAATCACTTTTGGTCAGTAAATGTTGGAATAACGCTAAAGGAAATGTTGCCAAATAAACTACCAAACAGCCATCATAAATAGCCAAAAGCCAGTTACATAACCCTTTACGAAGACATTTAGATTTGATAGTGACGTAAATTAGGGAACAATTTAGAATAATAGCTGGAATGCTGAAAGCTGCCTTTGTTGCAGTAAAGAGTAGTACCAAATTATAGACGGATTTTGACATTTTGGGATTATTATTTATTTATTATTAAGGATTAATATCTTAAGCGTTATAATTTAACCAGTTTAAATTAGTACGAATCTTATAAGGGATGTTAAGGGAAATCTGGTCAGATCCTACGTGTTCTGTAGAAAAGATAAAATAGCCTCTACATGTTTAGAATTTATTTATGATTTTAGAAAACTTATAATTGTTTCTAAAATAAATAAATTAAGCAAAAAGAGTGAAAAGAATCAAGATTAAAATAAAACATCTGCTTCTAGTAATTTTAAAATTCATTGTTTTTAAGACGAATTAGAAAAAGGCAATTCTGAAAAAGGAATTTTTCAAGAAAAAAAACTAAAAATAATATATTAAGCAGATGTTTTTGAATTTTACGAAAAGCTAATACAAATTAAACCTACTAAAAATGAATTTCTTTGAAAAAAAATATCAAAAAATAACTTCCTTTTTAAAAATTTTCAAGTAAATTTTCCTTCGAAAAATAAATTATTTATTAATTTAAAGCTCTATTAATATCTTATAATTTTTAGAAATTAAATATAATTTATTGAAAAGGTTGAAAGAAAAAATTCTAAAAGCTCACTCCTCTTTTGATCTTCAACAGGTTTCAAGGAATCAAACTTGAAGATAAAAGATATTTTTGGTTGTAAATTTAAAAAAATTTTTTACCTCATCCAAAAAGTCTTTTATTAATTTGTTGATATAATCAGAATGAAAAACTGCTTTGAAAAATTCAGAATCAAAAGGATTAGATCGAAACAGGAAATGGACTCTTAAAATTAAAAGATTAGATTTAAAATTTAATATTATCATGAAGAAGAGGTGGTAAATTAGTCCATAATCTCTCCCCTTGAACATAAAACGAAAATTAAATATTAAATATTAAAATTAAATATTAAAATTTATCTACAAGGGAATACTATTAACTCAGCGATTCAATATATATTTTGGTTCTATCCAGTAGAGGACCCCCAACTTCCTATTGCAAAGTGATATCTATGAATAATTCAAAATTTTCTCCAAACCTTTTACTATTCGCCTCATTGTTTGTTGCTGAACAAAGTAAAATCAAAGTTAAATATCTTATCATTTCTGATGAATTTTCTATTCTATTCATTAATTTTGGAATAAAAAAATTTGCCAACAATTCATAACAAACTTTTCTAAATTTAAAGAAAATTAATTTAGAATATTATTAGGATAAATTTAAAATTACTTGTCAGTTTTGTACAACTTTCTCAAAATGAAAAAAATTAATTGAACAAGAAATTGATCAAATTTGCTCAAAATAAGTTGTTGAGGAAGTAATGGTTTGTTATCAGAAATACTAAAAGAAAAAATTAGGTGATGCTTAACAGAAAATGTTGAAACCTATATGCTTCTGAAGGATATTGCAATGGATCAGAAAAATCAGTTGATAGTCTTTGATCACTGGTATCATTTTGAGAAGAAACGGGGAACGATGTCGGCTTTATTGGTGCTAAAAAATAAAACATTTTAATTTCCTTCTAAAATCATAACTAAAAATATCTACAAGCTATTGGAGTAAGTGGAGGCATCAACACAGTCCAAATACATTCTAAAACAACTTCCTTTGCCCAGACAAATGAAATAAGATCAGAAATTAGATAACACATTGAAAGAACTTTTGATTCTATTGGAGAATTTGAAAAGAAGGAAAATCTAAAAAAAAATTAAAAAATAAAAAAGATAAAATTAATTTATTAAAAAAAATACATGTTCAAAATTTTAAGAAAATCTTCGCCAAAACTTTTATTGAAAGCATAGGTATATTCTCCACCTTCATTTAATTCTCTATATGCACAAGTAAAATAAATTGAAAGAGCATAAGGCAAATGTCCAGGTTGAAGTTGATATGTATCAAAATATTCTAAGGCAGTTTGACGAAAATTTAAAGCATAACTAAAAATTTTTTGTAAGAAACAAAAGTCCAAAAAAATCATCTAACATACCTACAACTGTGAAGAACTAAAGATTCAATCCCATGGGTTAATAAAGACTTTAGCCAGTCAGGTAAATGAGGATCAATAAACATAAGCTTGACTAATTGAAGAAATTCATCAAGCGAATTTTTGGATAAAGGTACAGCTTCTTGTAAAATTCCAAAAGCAAATGCCCAGCATAATTTTTGATATAAAATAAAACTACAAATTAAAAATATAAAAGATTTTATTACCAATCCAAAGAATTTATTCCTTCTTGTCTCAATTGTTTCAATTCTTTTAGCACAAAATCAAAAGAAATTGACATTATATTGTGTAAATTGTCTAATGCTAATGATTGTGATAAATATAAAAGTCCATGAAGTGAACAATTTTGAACGAATTTCTCGTCTTGTTGTAAAAATCCAGAATGGATAATACCTTCAATATACTTGGCAGTTGACTGAAATTTATTAAAAATTTAAGGGAATCGAGACACTTTCATGTAAAGAAATATTTATTTACCACTTCACCAGAATCAGCCAACTCCATCCAATCCAAAACAGAAGCACATTTAAGCAAAAGATAATATGAATAGCCTTTACAAGTTGGATCAGAAAATAAAAACTTAAAAAATTATTAAACATAAAAATTTATTTTTAAATTAAACCGGATTGTTAGCCAACAAACTTTTAATTGTCGAAAAAGTTTGTATGTAGAAAGACTTTTCTTGAAATAAATCTGACAATAAAGCTAAACAACGCAAAGTAGAATGTAATATTGATAAAGGTAAATGAGAAATGGATCCTGATGAATTTAACCAATGCATAAAAGTTTCAAAAAGTGCACGAAGTGAGGAAGCAGTGTCACACTCATCGTTGAGTAATTCGTTAGGACTAAAAAATAAATTTTTAGAGACTATAAAAAATTGCAAAATAGTGCTATAAATCTTCTGACTAAGGTTGTCCATGACCGGTTAATAATTGCCTGAGGCGACACAAATGGAGAACAATGAATTTTCAAAACGCCACGTAAAAACTAACCGTTCGTGAACAGTCCTACTTATGACATAAACAAGGAAAATAAACAAAATAACCTCAAGCTTGAAGATTCCGCCTCATCATGTGTAGCATAAAACGTAGAAGAGGAAGGAGCTTCGACAATATCTTTAGAAGGAGAAGATTCAAGCAAACCAGTAACTGACCAAAGATGATATAAAGCAGCTTGTCCTAATCCATATCGCTTCCCCGGCTATAATTACATTTTAAAATAAAAAGTTGCTTAAAAATACCCTAGAATCAACACATTCCAAATTCTCAATAAAAAGGTCGTGGTTTGATATCGAGACTTGACCATTTTCAATAAGCAATTTTGTAAGAAATTTTGCCCTCAAAGCTATTTTGCCAGGTCTATAAAAATTAATTTAGAATAAAAAATTTAATTTACCCTGTGTCCAAAAACAAATAATTTTCCCTTCTTTTGCGATGTATAACAACAAAAAAGCTATCAATTAAATCACCAGGTTTCTAAAAAAATGAAAAAATTTCAAAATAGTTAAAGTAAAAAACCGGATAGAGAAGAGATTGGAGTAAAACACAGCTCAAGGCCTCAACTGCTAAACTCGAAGCAGATAATTGTTGATAGGCTGCATTGATTCCGTCTGATTCAGTTCGCTGTTGTAGCTCTGTAAGTGTAGTTGGAGTTGAAGAGAGCACCCCGAAAAGAGACATAGAGTATTCCTCAAACTGTGAACGAGAAGACCAACCTTAAGAAAAAATATATTTCTCAAAAAATATGGCCAATAAATGCCTCAAAACATTTTAGAAAATAAATTCTAATCTTAAAATGCTTACCAAAAGAAAATATTCTAAAACAAAAATCTTGTAATACATTAAAATCATTAAGCAAGTGTATTTGAATAAGTGGAATAAAACATTTTCCTTCCTTATTTACAGAAATTAAAAGTTGCCAATCCAATCTAAAATAATAAAAAAATATTGAAAAATAATTTAATTAAACCTAAGTGCCGATTCTGGAACTAAAGCCATTTTATGAAATAAAGAAACATTTGCCAACAAAGCTGTAAACGCTTCTTTTGCTTCTTCACATTTTAACAAATCATTTTTTAAAGAAAAAACAATTCGTTGTACAAGAACAAAAACTTTTTTGATTGATTCCTCCAACTCTTCTCGTTCCTCTTCTTGCCAATAATCACCTATACAAAACCCAACTTCTCCAGAAACAATTTCAATTTGGACTGGCCAGTGACGTTTGTCAATATTTAGTCTCTTCCAGTGTGGAATTTGCTTAAGAAGCAAAGAATATAAAATAAATTTTTTAAATATATTTTTAAAAACCTGTTCTACATGCTCCCAAAGAAGTGTAAAAAATAAAAGTAGACTTTTTAATGTTTTACAATCATTTTTGGCAAAATATTCCTTTACATCATGAAGAGAAAAAAACAATTTTAAAGCAACAAAATATTCTGAAGGCAGTTCCTCATCATAGGAATAGTAAGAAGAAAATAATTGGACAAATGTGTCATTTAAAAATCGTTCCAACAGATTAGAGGATGAAAAAAATAGCTTTAAAAACATTAAAAGTTTAATTATAAAAAAATTTATTTAAACCTGTTCAGGAAATTGAAGAATTTGAGGCCTAAAACAATTCCTCAAGCCATCAATTTTTGCTAGAATAAAAACATTTTCAGCTGCAAAACATTTTCTTTTATTCTTCGTAGTGAGTAAAAGCTCAAACAGAACTTGAATAATTTTCTCAATTCTTTGGGTAGAATTATTATCCTCTTCTGACATGTCATAGTTAGATACATTTTGCGTCAATACAAGAAAAAAACGTTCAAAAAATTTTTTGCTTAAAGGCCATGGCGGACGCTGACAATGAAAAAAAGGGGAAAATAATTAAATAAAATTTAAAATTTACAGCTTCAAGAATATCCCCAATTTCTTCCTCCGAAAGAGTTAAAATTCCCTCAATAATTTGTTCAAAGTCGTCTGGCATTGAGGCATGTAAAAGTAATGTTTTGTAAAATTGGGTTATTGAAACATTGTTGTCATGCAAAATTGAAAACTCTTTAGAAGTAAATTTATAGCTTGAAAGAGTAAATGTCTGTTCTGGCTAAAGAAATTAAAAACGATGATAAGTCCAAAAATAAAACAATTACCTTATTTGAAAAATGAGCCCAAATAATTTTAAAACGTGCAAAAGAATTAGTTTCAGGAATTTCGTTAATTCTTGTAAGTAAATTAATAATTTGTTGATTTTCTGATTTGGCCAAAATACAAAAAAGACGAGGAATAAGACTACTCTAAAATTTTATTTTCTTTAAAAAATTAAAAATATTTTTAAATTACCAATTCAATATCAGGTATGAACACATCTTCTCCCCAATTTTGACAAAAAACTTGAATCAATTCCATCTCAATAGAAGCTAATATTCTTTTAGGTAACTTGTTTAAGCATTTTTTAAACATTTTTTCATCTCGTGTTCGTAAAAATTCCAAAAGAAAATCAGCTTTTGAAGAAGACAATTTTAAGGAATCCAATATAAAAATAAATAAAGTTTCAGCTTCTGATTCAGTTTCAATTTCAAAAATTTTCCAGTATAAAAGTTGAACAAGAAAAGATTTACATTTGGAAGGTAAAGCATCAAAATCTCTTAAAATTTAATTTTAAATTAGAAATTTAGAAAAAATTAACTCACCCAAAAGAAATTTCATTCGAAACAATAAATTGTAGATTCATCCAAAAAGACCATATAGAAGGTGAGATACGTGCCAATTTAACATAAACATTTTTTGATAGAGAAGTGTAACTGATGCACAAATGCCTTTTTAATGAAGAGGAAAGATGAGAGGATTTAGCTTAAATTAAGATTATTAAAAATAAAAAGAAAAAGTAAAAACATACCAGATTTAATTGTTTGCTGAATTGTAAAAATTAAAAACAAAAGAGTAGCTTGAGAATCAGAATGACAAATATGATTTTTAGAAGCTTGTAAATCACCATCATTTGCGATAAATGTTTCAGAGCAAATATAGTTTTCAATACGAAATAAGAGATGGACTATACTTCTAAAACAATCTTTTAAATTATTTTAAAGAACTATAAATTTTACTTTGCGATAAAATCAATGTAAGATCCTTCCAAATTTTTAGAATTTATGTTTTCGTCAATTAAATCCAATTTTTGAGCTTCCCAAAAATTTAACAATTTTTCTTCATCAATATGATTGAATAGAACAAAAATCAGTGGACAAATATGCAAGGCCAAATTAATATGGGAGTTGTTAAATATTTCTGAATCATTAACTAATTGTTTTAACAAGCCATTTAAACAGGTGAGAAAATTATCAATTTTGCTAAATATTAATAAATTCAAAAACCTTTAAGCATTCAACTTACAAATCAGAAGCTAAACATTGACTAATCAAAGCAGAATGTAAAAAGAGTTGACGAGTTGGATTGGGTAAAGGGTTGCTTTTCATGTTGGAATGTCCATTTAAAAAAGAATATTGCTCATTAGCATCTGTTTGAGGTGTTGTTTCTCTAGTTGGTGAATTTTGAGGTGTAGTAAATTCTCCTCCACTAACAGCCATTTTTTCGCAAAATTTTAAATAATGTGTGATAAAGTCCAACGATATAATTGACAGACTGCAAAGAATGACAAAATAAATAATAAACAAGAAAAAACCTTTCACTATCAAAATGATCTCTGAAAGCGTGTAAAAGGCATATCCACACTTCTGCAGATGCTTCAGGAAATAATTGAAAAGTCATGGACAAAATCTAAAAATAAGGGAATTGTAAAAATAAGAAATGCGAATATTAATTTTGTAAAAACCAAAACCTTTAAAAGACCATCTTTCAATTGTATTAAAATTCTTTTATGATCTTCAGAAATGCGAGATTTCCGACTACATTGAGAAAGTATATCAAATATAATAATTTTGAAAGCTTCAAGTGAGCAATAGCAGATTTTATGATCCATTCGTGAAAATAATTGTTCAATAACCAAGCCGATCTATTCAAGTAAACATTAAAATAAGTAAAAGAAATAATCTTAAAAAACCTCAGAAAATTTAAGACAACGAACACGTACTACCAAAAGAACAAATATACACATAGAAGGAAGAATGGGAGCATCTTCTTCAGAAGATAATTGTTTTAGTTGAGAAATTATTTTTGATTTGAATCTTCCGTTTGCATCAAGCAATTCATAACGTACATTACAAAGGCAAAGAATGAATATACAGTCAAGAATCTAACAAAAAGAAAAGAAAAACTAAAATATTAAAAAAAATCATACAGATTTTCTCGTCCTATTTGAATTTGTTAATGGATATAATTTGAGTAAATGCGAGAGAAAAGGTTCAAATTGATGCAATAATCTATTCATTTGTTCTTGTTGAGTTTCATCCTAACAAAAAAAGTTTTAGTAGTCTCAAAATACAGTGGGGTGCAAAAGTAATTGCGCGTATATAGATTCTCTTTTAATTTCATTCCCAATCGGTAATTTTTGAATTTTGAAAATTTTAAATTAATAAATTTTAATCAGTTTTTTATGGGCTTTCAGATAAAAAAAACACATAGGCGCGCAATTACTTTTGCACCCCAATGTACAACAAAAATAATATTACCACAATAGTAACAAGAGGTAATTTCATTCTATTAGAATGCATCCAACCTGCCATTTCTTCTAAAAACAATGATGAAAGTTCAGAACGATGGGAAAATTTGATGAAAGTATTGAAGGGTTGAACAAATTTAAATAGTTCCAATGGAGCAGCTTTAAATGGAACAAATAAGAATAAAAATGGAAATAGAAAAAAACCGTTAATACAGTCTGTCAGCTCTTCCCAAATTTTGGTTTGACACAAAGGATTGGAATGTATTGGTTTCAAAGAAAAATAATTAATATTGAAGGCACTTTTGATCAATTGACTGACTAAACGAGCAGAATTTTCAGGAGATATATCCATCTAAAAATAATTTTTCAAATACTTAATTTTTCTTCAAACTGACCAATATCCGTAAGAAAATTACCAACTCGTCAATGAAAGGGCGAATTAAGGAAAAATCGGCAAATTCCAAAAATGTACAAAATCCATCCATTGTTGAATTGAATAAATCGAGAAAACGACTGTGCAGATCAGGTTTGAGAGATTCCTAAAAAACTGGTGTATTTAAAATTAATTTAACAAATGCCTCATACTAAAAACGATTTGTATGAATTTCGTAAATGCATCTCAAGAGAGGTCAACACAATTGAATTTGAATAACTAGTTAATTGACGACGCCCATGAGAAGTTGAAGAACCAAGAAGAAAAGAGAGGTTTATTGCTTTAGCATTTGGCGATGTTGTATTTGAAAGTGATTTAGCAGTCGTAGAAAAATAATCAGATTTTTCAGGAAGGATAAGAGAAGATGGATTTGATAGAAGAAAAGCAGCGTTACTTACAAATCCTTCTAAAAATTTTTCTATGAACTAGTAACTATTAAATTAATAATTACCAGCAATCAAACCCGTTCGATGTAATAAAAGTTTATGTCTTCTAACTTTCTCTTCAGCAACAATAGAGTAAAATAAATTTAAAGTTCTCAAATAAAGCAACAAACAACGTTCAATACAATTGGTGTTGGATAGTTGAGATTTAGATAATAGTTGAGCATTTTCATTATTTTTTTGGCACAAATTCCAAAGTTGTAAAAGAGTTGAGGTATTATTGAGAGTAGAATTTTGATGTATAAGATAAGTTGATATTGCTAAAAGATGCAGATTTAATTTATTGAATATTTATCAAAATCTAGAAAAATTTTTAGCTCAAAATGACAAGAAACCTGAAAACAATTTTGTTATTAGCCTAATGACTACTCCAAATTCTTCTAATGAACAAATAACATTTTCTGCAAAATCCAAAAGCAGAAGAAACAAACTATAAACAGACGGCTCTTCTCCTTTTTGAGAATTAGTCAACGACCTACTAAAACAAATTTATTTCCAATTTTCATAAAAAATTTAAAACCTCTCTTTTTCTTTTGTGATACCTCCTAATTGCTTTTCATTAATTAAAGAAAAATAATTTTGCGGAAAATTATTAATAAGCACTTCCAATGCGGAGACAAATCCAAACTTTTTATCAAAAAATTGGTCCATAGTAAGTGAATAAATTTTGTTAAAAATAAAAAAGAAATTTTCATCACAGATTTTTGTTTGAAAAAAGGAATGTTGTCTATCATTTAAGCCAATTATCTGAAAAATAGCCAGCTAAAAAATTTTAAAAATTAAATAATACCACAGGTAATGGAGAATGTGATTCTAAACAATGGGGAAGAGAAAATGGCGCAAAAATATCTGTATTCTGACAGAGATCAATATTTAAAACGAACGAAGGCAAAGCATCCAATGTTGCTTTTTGAACCTGAAAATAACTAAAATGTTAATTTAATGCGAAAAATACCCTGGGATCTTTATCAAACAACTGAACAAGGAAGACAAGGCAAAATTCATTTAATAATTTTTGACGAATTTGTGGTAATGTATAAGACCATTTAATTTTAGAAATAAATTCAGCTCTAACTGCCTAAAAACGTAATAGAGTATAAAATAGGAGAATTCACAAAGAAACCTTAACACGAAAATAATCAATGTCAGCATCAGCATTAATTGCATACTCACAAGATGCCAACAACAAACTTTCAGTCGAGCAAAGAAAAGGCATTGAATTGATAAATATTTGAAAAATTCCTTTGAGACGATTTGAATTACGTTGACAATGAAGAGTTTTTTTGAGATACCAAATTAATTTGCCTTAAAGAATTCAATATTTTTAATAATAGAAAAAGAAACTTATGAATACTTTTTTCAGCAAAAAGTTTATCAAATTGAGAAGGATCATTAAAAAAACAACATTTCTCAACATTAAAGAAAAAATTTAAAGAAGCTATTGCCAAATTATCATCATCATTACCAATATAAAGATGAAGATCAAGAAGAGAATAATGTTGGCCATCAGCTTAGAATAGAAAAATAAAACTAAAAATAATCAAAAAATAATACAATCAAATATCGGCTGATGAATAAGTGAACTTTCCATAAGCAAAGAATCAGAGATGTAATTCAATGCGATAATTTTTTGAGATACTCGTACTTCTCGATTAGAACGAATTCTTCCTTTGCCAGCCAATAAAAATCTTTTAGCAATAAATAATGAAGAATAAGTCCAGAAATTTACGCCAGTACTACCTTAAACATTTTCTATATTAATAAAATAAAAATAAATCCTTACAGAAATTGTCAGGAAGAAATTCGAAGATCCCTTGATTCTCTTCACTTGACACTGCCGAGCTCGTATATTGCTGATCTTCAAATGATTTTTGACCTACAGATCGACTAATAATTGAAATTGGTGTCAAAAGTCCACTAGTAGTGTTTGTCCTTGTTCTCATAGAAAGTGTTCCATCATTACTTCTTAACTAAAGATTAAAAAAATTGAAATAATTTACAATAAAAATGACATTTTTTGATTTTTGACTAAGCGACCAAGAAGAATTTCCTATAGATTTTTGTTGTTGATGAAGACAGTTCATTAAAGGGTCAACAAAAAGTTCAGCAGAACTAACAGAAACATTGTCATCGTTTTCAAGAAGATTCTAAATTGTTTAAGGGGAAAAGGTAGGTTTAAAAATGTTAAAATACCTCATGATTTTTCGAACAATTTTCCTCTGCATCGTCAACAGTTGTCCCACTTTGTTCAGGTTCATCGCTAGCTTGTTCATCCAAATTTAAACCAAGCATTTTCTGTTCTGCCAATAAATCTTGTAAAGAATTCCATGCACTAGCTGGTCTAGATAAAGAATAACCCGTCCGCATAGAGAAGCAACTCATTGTTTCAACTGGGTTAATTATTTAAAAAGTTTAATTATAAAAAGTACCTTCTTCTAATTCTTTTTCAAAACTTTTAGAGCAACTTGGCCTTTGTTCATCAACACAATAAATATCTGATCTGAAAAATAATAAAACAAAAAAAGGTAGCAAATTATAAAAATCGTTACTTTAAGGATCTTTCCTCGGATCCAAGCATTTGCACAAATAAAGGATCGAATTGAGCTAATTGTTGAATAGAATCTCTAAATTGTTGGTGTTTTGAAACAAATTTTTGTAAAAATTCGAGAGAAGCAAGAACAACTTCATTTCCACGACTATAAAGGCAACAAAGTACTCGACATAGTAACTAAAACAAAAATGATAAAAAATTGTTAGACTTTCAAAAGTTTTCCAAAAATAAAAAGAGAAATAAAAATACCTTTTTCAACATAAAAGCCAAATTCTGATTCATATTTTCTAACACAAATGGTAAAATAACGGAAAGAGTATTTAATGCACCCGCAATTTCATGTTGATGTTGTTCATCATCATCTCTACCTTGCAGAATTAAATCTTAAAATAAATTAAATGTCAAAATTATTATTTTGGAAGCTGGAAATCTTAAAATAAAGTTTAAAAAGACCAGATAGTTGATAGAATGATTTATGAAGAATAGAAGGCACAAATTTAGCAAGACAACTAATAACAGTCGAGGCAGCCCTGAATTAAAAAATATTTAATTAAAGAAAACTATTGAAAAATATACCTATTTTTAACACCACCAGAATTTAAATTCTTCATTGCAACATTAAACAATTCAGTAGCCCTTTCTGTATGTGCCGTAGAAATAAAAGGACCAAAATAATCAAATATTACAGGAAAATATCGTTGAATTGCTTGTTGAACAGAATCATCTTGGCTTTGAATACATTGAATCATTCCGCATAAAAAATGGGCATTATAAACCCTAAATAAAAAAATAATTTACCAAAGATTAATTAAATTACTCTGCTCTTTGTGCTCTTGTGTAAACAGCTACCCAACTTAATTTTTGTAAAACGGAATATATCAAACGCCCAGGGGATTTCTTCTTGTCCAATTCAGTCAGTAAATAAGCAATAACTTTTGGTGCTTGAAATTTTAGAACAAATTTCTGAAAAAAAGTAAGAGATAAAATCTGTTTTAAATAAAAAAATACTCGAAATATTTCGTCTAATATTTGGTCAGCCAAAAAACGAAGACTTTGCTCAGGATGGTTAATAAATTGAAAGAGAACTGAAACTGCTCGACTCAGTTTTTCACGGCTAATTTGTTGATTTCCAACAGCTCCAAGAGAATCCAAATTGGTTAGCAATATGGAAAGCTCAGACAAAGCATGTTTTTCAAATTCAAATGAAATTTTTGGATTCCTCCTAAAATAATTAATTCAAATGAATAAAAATGAGAAAAAACCTTGATTTTGAAGGCAAAGTTGAATGAAGCTTTGAATCTGTTGAATCAAAGGAAACATTTTCAAGTATTTTTAGCGATTGATCGAGACGTTCAGAATAAGAACCCATCTTAAAAATTAAAATATTTCACGATTAAAATTTTTTTTATTTGTATGAAAAAAAACAATAAAAAATCTGCTACAGAACGTCTTTTTTCCAGTAAAAAGGCCGTTTTGTCGCGGCCAAAATATGGCACAACCAATTAAAGTCGGATATCCAGATCCGATATCACGTACAGAAATTTCCGGATATGCGGCCTATTTTCGGATCCGGATATCTAGATCCGCCAACCTTACAATCAATATGGCGCGATTGTAACGGAAATGTTAGAGTCTTATTGTTGGTACTCTAATATTCAATTTATATCAAAATGTCAATATGACAAAACGCAACATCTATTCTCATGAAAAATTAATTTTCAGATTAATTTTTTTACACATCTCACAATTAACGTTGCATAAATTTTTTAGGTAAAGATTGTTTTTCTTTGAGGATAACATGATTTCTCTAGCGACCCAACAAAATATCAACGATGAATTTGAAGAAATCAACAGATTTGCAACACTCTGTTTAGAACTTCCCGAAGGATTAAAACAACAAACACAAATTCGTGCAAATCTTTTTGGTGCAACGAAAAGTATTAGCGGAGAGATTGTTTTTCAGACAGGAATGTGTGGTTATATTGAGGTTTTATTTAATTTACTAATAAATAGGGATGACTGATCTTTTAGTCTTTGACTGATCCTAGTTATGCGCAGCAACTTTTGGTTCTTACATATCCCCTGATTGGAAATTATGGCGTCCCTAAATTCGGAAATTGTGATCCTAAATGGCCTGAGCTTCTTACAGGTGGATTTGAATCGGATAGGATTTGGCCTGCTGCTCTGATTGTCGACAGAATTTGTGAAGAGGGCGAATATAGTCATTACGAAGCTGTATGTTTTTTTATATTCATAGTTAATTTTATTTTTTCTAATCAAGGCCACTTCTCTTTCCAAATGGCTTTGTGATCAAGGTGTTACAGGCTTATGCGGGATTGATACTCGAATGCTTACAAAAATTATTCGCACTTACGGAACGTTGAGAGCCAAGGTTTTCATTTTACAAAAATTTTAAAAGAAATTTTCACTATCTTTTCAGATTGTAATTGATTCAGATCGGCAAGATGATATTCAATTTGTAAACATTAATGAACAAAATTTAGTGGCTTCTGTCAGTAGAAAGGTTAATTTTAAAATTGTAATTTTTTAAATCTTTTTTAGTCTCCAAAATTGTTTGGCAATGAATCAGATAATTCGTTATTTAATGTTTTGGCTATTGATTGTGGCATAAAATTTAATCAAATTCGTTGCTTGTTACAAAGAAATTGCAAAGTTATGGTTGTTCCTTGGGATTATGAATTTAATATTTCAGGTTTTTAAAATAATAAAATTATTACCTAATAATTTAAGATTATGATGGCCTTTTCATTTCTAACGGGCCCGGCGATCCAGCAAAATGCACCTCGTTAATTAATCGAATTGCGTCACTTTTATTTTCTGGAACAAATATCCCTATTTTTGGCATTTGTTTGGGACATCAATTGTTGGCTTCTGCTGCTGGTGCAAATACTTACAAAATGAGGTTTTGTTGAACTTCTTTCTTCTTCTCTATCTCTCTAATATTTTAACTCAGATTTGGCAATCGAGGGCATAATTTACCTGCTTTACATGCTTCCTCTGGGCGGTGTTTCATGACCGCTCAAAATCACGGATTTGCTGTTGATTGTAATTCACTACCTAAAAATTGGAATGAACTATTTATAAATGCAAATGACAGGTCAAATGAAGGAATGATTCATGAGAGCAAACCTTATTTTAGGTCTGTTTATTTTTTAATTTTATTAACTCTTAAGAATTTTTAGTGTTCAATTTCACCCTGAACATTGTGCTGGACCAGACGATACTGAATGGCTTTTTGATGTTTTTGTTGAAACAATGAAAATATTTAAAACTACAAAAGATTCTGTTAATTTAAATAAGCTAATTAATGAGCGTTTGTCTTTTACTACTAATTATCGGTCTGTGATATGAGGCAAAAATCTTTTTTAATTCTATCTTTTAGTGACGAGGTCTCCAACCAAAAGAAAGTTTTGATACTCGGTAGTGGCGGTTTATCTATAGGTCAAGCCGGTGAATTCGATTATTCTGGTTCTCAAGCAATTAAAGCGTTGCGGGAGATGGGGATTAAAAGTATTCTTGTGGTGAGTATTTTCTTAAAATTGTCAATTAAATTTATTTTAGAATCCGAATGTTGCTACCGTCCAAACTACAAAGGGATTTGCAGATCGTGCTTACTTCCTGCCTGTAACTAAGGAATTTGTCACTGAGGTTATTTTATTGTTAATTTGTTGAATTCTTAATTTTTTAAGATAATTAAAAAAGAGAGGCCGACAGGTCTTTTATGCACTTTTGGTGGCCAAACCGCTCTTAATTGTGCCATTGATTTATTTCGCGATGGAGTTCTGAAAGAGTTTAATGTACGCGTTCTTGGAACTCCTATAGGTGTTCTAAATTTTAATTTCTTTAAATGCCGAAACTTTTAGAAGCTATCGTTCGAACTGAAGACAGGGATTTGTTCAAGCACGAGATTTTAAAAATTGGTGAGAGAGTGGCTGAAGGAAGTGCAGCAACAAATATTATCGATGCTGAAAAAGCTGCTGAAAAGGTTTTAAATTTTCATCTTTTTATATTTTTACTTATTCTAGATTGGTTATCCAGTTCTTGTTCGTGCTGCTTATGCTCTTGGTGGCCTTGGATCTGGATTTGCAACAAACAAAGAAGAATTAAATGTAATTGCAAAACAAGCATTTGCCCATTCTAATCAAGTGCTTATTGATAAAAGTATTCAGGGGTGGAAGGAGGTTATTCTATGGATTTAATATTTTCAGCACTTCTTTTAAGATTGAATATGAAGTTGTTCGAGATGCTTATGACAATTGCATTTCTGTCTGTAACATGGAAAATGTATGACATTTAATATTTTTCATCTAAAAATTTGTTTAAAGATTGATCCAGTTGGAATTCATACAGGAGAGTCCATTGTTGTCGCACCGTCACAAACATTAAATGATCATGAGTACTTTATGTTGAGGGCAACTGCATTGCGGGTAATTCGTCATTTTGGAATTATTGGTGAATGTAACATTCAATTTGCTTTGAATCCTGAAAATATGGAGGTTTTGTCTTTTGTTATTCTTTACAATTATAATTCCGTTTTAGTATTATATAATTGAAGTGAATGCTCGATTATCGCGTTCTTCTGCGCTAGCAAGTAAAGCAACTGGCTATCCTCTCGCTTATATTGCTGCTAAATTGGCACTTGGCGCATCACTGCCCGAACTACAAAATTCTGTCACTGGCGAAACCACAGCTTGTTTTGAGCCTTCTCTGGATTATTGTGTTGTAAAAGTTCCTCGATGGGACTTAGGAAAATTTGCTCGTGTTAGTACGAAGGTTTGATTTAAAAATAATTGAAAAATGAAAATTAATTTTTAGATAGGTAGTTCAATGAAATCTGTTGGGGAAGTTATGGCTATTGGGCGTTCCTTCGAAGAAGCATTTCAAAAAGCTCTCAGAATGGTTAATGACCACTATGAGGGATTTTCTCCTTATTTATTCAAAAGAAAAGTTAGGAGAGAGGATTTACAAGAACCAACTGATCTTCGAATTTTTGCTTTAGCTAGAGCTCTTTTCTCTGAGGAATTGAAATGTGATGCTGATCAGGATTATATAGACTTTGTTTATAAACTTTGCAAAATCAATAAATGGTTTCTTCATCGTATGCGAAATATTGTTGATATGTACAAACGTTTACAACATCGTTGTTCGCAATATTGTTCGGAGAAAATTAAATGTTTGCTGTTTTCAATTTACAATAATTTTTGTATTTTTACAGATAACAAGCATACTTTTCCTGCTTTGTTGAAAGAAGCTAAGCAAATTGGGTTCTCAGATGTTCAAATTGCAAAACTTATTGAAAGGTATTAAATTTGTTAAATTATCTAAAAATTAAAGTTACTAAAATATTTAGTACTGAATTAAATGTAAAGAATCTGAGAAAACAATTTGGCATTTTCCCTTATGTCAAACAAATTGATACAGTGGCTGCAGAATGGCCTGCAAAGACTAATTATTTATATCTAACTTATAATGGAAATGAACATGATATTGACTTTTATGACAATGTATGATCATTTTAAATAATAGATTGTAAAATTTTTTCAGACTGATAGTGTTATTGTTCTCGGTTCTGGCGTATACCGAATAGGTTCTTCTGTTGAATTTGATGCTTGTTCCGTTGGATGTGTAGAAGAACTAAAGCGAATGGGTCGTCAAACTATTATGATTAATTGTAATCCAGAAACGTAAGAATCATATAAGAATTTCCTATATAACCTATGATAATTCTCTTTAGAGTATCAACAGATTATGACAAATGCGACCGACTCTATTTTGAGGAAATTTCGTTAGAAGTTGTATCGCAAATTTATGAGTATGAACGACCGAGTGGAATTATTCTTGCTTTTGGTGGTCAAGCTGCGAACAATATTGCCCTTTCACTGGATTCTAACTTGACTGGATTAAATTTTCGTGTTTTTGGGACTGCTCCTAAATTTATTGATGAAGCTGAAGATCGCTTTAAGTTTAGTAGAGCATTGGATGAACTAAAGGTTTACACATTTTTTTACTATTTTATGTTTTTTAGATTGAACAACCAAAGTGGAAAAATGCAAAAAATATTTCGGATGCCAAAATATTTTGTAACTCTGTTGGTTTTCCATGCTTAATTCGGCCAAGCTATGTTTTATCTGGAGCTGCGATGAACGTCGCACATTGTGTTGAAGATTTACATCAATTTTTGAATGTGGCACACAGCGTAGCTGATGAGCGAACTGTTGTTGTAAGCAAATTTATTGAAAATGCTAAAGAAATCGATGTCGATGTAGTTTGTCTAAATGGAAAAGTTTTGTGTATGGCAATATCTGAACATGTTGAGAATGCTGGTTTGTTTATTTGCTTCTTTTTAGTTCAGAAGGGTTTTAAGGTATTCATTCTGGAGATGCAACTTTAGTCACTCCTCCACAAGATTTGAATGAGGAGACAAGGATTTCAATTAACAAAATTGTTAGAAGTATCGCTAGGCGTTTTATGGCTGTTGGGCCATTTAATCTTCAACTAATTGCTAAAGACAATAAACTTTTTGTTATTGAATGCAATTTACGGTTAATTTTATTTTTAGTCTTTTCTATTTAACTTTTTAGAGTTTCACGAAGTTTTCCTTTCATTTCTAAAACGCTCGATTTTGATTTTGTTGGTCTGGCAACTAGAGCGATGATGTTTTCTGGTGAACCAAAGGATTTTACTTTTAAACCTCCACCAAAACCAAATAAGTTCGGTGTAAAGGTATTTTTAAATAGTACTTTTTAATTGACAAATACTCCTTGTATTTCAGGTCCCCCAATTTTCGTTTTCTCGTCTTTCTGGCGCAGATGTTGTTATGGGTGTTGAAATGCTTTCTACTGGTTTTTGAATCGTATATTTTATTTATTGCTTAATAATTTTAAGGTGAAGTTGCTTGTTTTGGACTTAGTCGTCAAGAGGCTTACCTTAAAGGGCTTCTTTCAACTGGTTTTCAGTTACCTACTAGAGCAATTTTCTTGTCGATCGGCGGACCTTTTGTATTATAATTTTGTGAAAATATGCGTTTATTATAATTTTTAGAAATCTGAAATGTTGGAGAGTGTACAAAAATTATTTAAACTCGGATATGTTCTTTATGGGAGTAAAGGAACAGCTCATTATTACTCTTGTAAAGGGATTCCAGTGAGTAATATTCTTAATTCTTTTAAATTTTTGTATTAAGATAAAACAACTTGAATGGCCTTTTGATGATATAACGTCGGGAGAAGATTGGAATGATCTATCAACATCAAAAATGTCTACTGTTAATACAACAATAACTGACTATGTTGCAAAAAAGAATATTGATTTTATGGTTTTTAAATTCTAAAGCTTATTATATTTTGTTTTAGATAAATCTGCCAATTCGTGGATCTGGAACTTATCGCGTTAGTGCTTATAGAACACGTGGATATAAAACACGCAGAATGGCAATTGATAATGGAATCCCTCTCATTACTGATATTAAATGTGCTAAACTTTTTATTCAAGTTTGAAATTAGTTTTCTTTTAAATTTTATTGCTAATTAAGGCTCTCAATGAACTGGAAATTAAACCTAATAATTCTAAAATACCCCCGGTGAATCTTCATATAGATTCAATTTCTAATGAATGCTTGGTTCGAATGCCAGGATTGATCGATGTTCACGTTCATATGCGTGAACCAGGAGGAGAACACAAGGAAACCTGGGAGAGTGGAACTCGTGCAGCTATATCTGGTGGTGTTACTATGGTTAATTTTTCAATACTGGATTCATTTTAGAATAATTTTAGGTTCTTGCAATGCCGAATACAAATCCGCAATTAATCGACGATGCGTCCTTCACTTTAATTGACAAACTTGCTTCAAGCAATGCTCTTTGTGATTATGCTCTTTATATGGGTGCAACTATGGATAATGTTAAAGATGGTTCTTTCATAGGCCAAAAATGTGCTGGTTTAAAAATGTACTTGAATCAAACATTTGCTGTCCTTCAATTACCAAAAATGGAGCAATGGATGGAACATATGAGAAATTTCCCATCAAATCGTCCAATAGTAGTTCATGCTGAAGGACAAACTTTGGCTGCTGTTTTATATTGTGCCAAATTATGTGGAAGAGCCTGTAAGATTTTTAAACCTATTATTTTTAATTTTTTTATTGCAGTGCATATTTGTCATGTTTCTACCTCTGAAGAAATTAACTTGATTAGATCAGCCAAAATTGAAGGACAGCCTGTCACATGTGAAGTTTGCCCGCATCACTTATTTTTAACAGCAGATCAATTACCAGAAGGAGTTAAAGAAGTTCGTCCTCGCTTGGCCATAAGTGTTGATGATTGTAAAGCTTTATGGGAAAATCTGGAAATCATTGATTGTCTTTCTACTGATCATGGTTGACACACTTTAACTTTTAAATATTTTCATGTCGATATTTTAGCTCCACATACTTGGGATGAGAAATGTTCTGCAAATCCACCACCAGGATTTCCTGGCATTGAATACATGCTTCCTCTATTACTTCAAGCAGTTAAGGATGGAAAACTTACTGAGAAACAGCTAATCGATCGTCTTTATACCAATCCACGTCGTATATTTGGACTGCCTGAACAGCCTAATACTTACATTGAGGTGCTTTTAATTTTATTTTTGTGATTGTCAATTAATTTTCAAAGGTTGACAAGAGTGAAATATGGAGGATACCCAAAGAAGGAGGCTTCTCAAAAGCTGGTTGGACTCCATTTGCGGGTAGAGAAGTTTGTGGTCGTGTTAAAACTGTAGTTATACGTGGTGTTACTGTTTATGTTGATGGACAATTCCTTGTCTCCCCAGGATTCGGTACAAATGTTCGTCTTGCTTCTAATGATAATGAAGATGAATCAGCAATGCCAACATCTGGTTTAATAATAATATTCTGATTATATTGTTTAATCTTTTATTTTAGAACTTCTCCATTTGAGTTCCGACTTCAAATACAGTGATACTGACGAAGAAAAACATTTACGTCCTTCACCAGATCGTCCATTAAATTCCACTACTGAAACTAGTCTTTGGTATGGACGCAATGTTATTTCCGTTGAATCATTTACAAAACCAATGGTCAAACAAGTTTTAGATTTGGCACTGCGGTGTGAGAAGGTCTTTTGCTATTAAAATTTTTTTTATCTTAATTTTAAGGTAGTTCGTGAGCGTAGCTTGGTGTTTAAAGACTTTTTGCGTCAATTTATTGTTTGTCCTATGTTTTTTGAGCCTAGCACTCGAACTAAATGTTCATTTGAATGTGCCATGAAGCGATTGGATGGCGAAATTCTTGATTTTAGGAATGAATCTTCATCAGAGAAGAAGGGTGAAACATTTGAGGGTAATCTTATTCAATTTTTCTTTGTTTTAATTTTACAACTCTTTAGATACAATCCAAACAATTGGACTATATACAGATTTAATAGTTCTCCGCCATCCTAGTAAAGATGCATGTGAACTTGCTCTACAGGCTGTATCTACTCTAGATCGTCCAGTGCCTATTATAAATGCTGGTGATGGAACGGGTGAACATCCAACTCAAGCATTACTTGATCTCTATACAATTCGTGAAAAATTGTCAAGCATAAATCATAAAACAATTGCTATTGTTGGCGATCGTAAATATGGGCGTACTGGTTTGTTTTTTTAATTTATTTTAGATAAATTAACTAAAATTCAGTTCATTCACTTGCAAAAATTCTTTGTTTATACGATGGTATAATTCTTCATTATGTTTCACCATCAAAATCTTTGGGAATGCCTGAACATGTTAAACAATACGTTGAACAATATGCTAAGCAATATAATAAAGAAATTATTCAGGTTTGATTTTATCTTTTTCATTTATTTATTCTATTTATTCAAAAAATTAAAAATATACAACGAAAGGGAGTCCACTAACATATTTTCCACTAACATATTCGGTGTGGAGTCCACTAACATATTTTCCACTAACATATTCGGTGTGGAGTCCACTAACATATTTTTGGAGTCCACTAACATATTTTTTTTTATTTTTAGAAAGAATTTACTTCTCTGGAAGATGGTATTCACAATGTTGATGTGATTTACATGGTAAATTAGAATATTAATCTTTGTCTGAACTTATTTCAAATTTTTTTTCAGACTCGAATACAAAAGGAACGTTTTACAGATTCTTCAGAATATGAAAAAATCAAAGGCAAATTTATTCTTACACCAAAATTACTAAATATGGCATCAACTAGAACTGAACAAGAGACGTTCTTTTCAACATCAGGTTTTCTCTAATTTTGTTGATTTAATATTTTTAAAAAGATCGTCGCCATCCAACTCCAATTGTAATGCATCCACTTCCTCGTAATGACGAAATAAGTACTGAATTGGATACAGATGAGCGTGTAGTCTTTATGAAGCAAGCAGGATATGGACTATATGTACGTATGGCTCTTTTAACTCTTGTTTTACGTAAGGATTTTTAAGAAGATTTTTCTTGAAAATAATTTTCTCGGTTTAATTTCTAAAAAATCAAGTTTCATATCAATTTTCTATTTAAAATGCCTTTAGCAATATATAACAGCTAAATTATATAATTTATTTATTCTATTTATTTGGATTGTTATTGTTCTTAATCTCTTATTCTCTTTTTGTTTAATTAGTATATTGTTTTTAGGACCACACTTAACTTTTGCCATTTTCTTTAAAATTCTTTCATGCTTTAATTTTTGCACAAATATTTGTTGTTTTTTTAAGTTTATATTTTTAAAATATAAAGTTGTTAAAAGTTGTTACTTTTCTGTTTTCTAAATTTTATCCCGTAAGAACCCTAAACATTACCCCGGCAAAAAAGGCAATGCCTAAACAAGTATACAATTTTAAAAAATCTTTACTTTGTTAACATTCAAAAAATATAAAAAAACAATGCATAGCATTAATTTTTGGGGGTTTTTTGTACAAATTGTGAAATGTTTTGTGGTTATGTGGAATTTAAAATTTTAGTTACAATGATAATATGGAATTTAAATAATATGAAATTTTGTTTTACATAATAAGGGAAAGATTTAAAAAAATTTCAAAAAATCTTCTTTGACTCTTTTATACATATGTACATATCACTTCTTTCATCTTTTCTCATATCAATTTTTCAAAATTGTAACTGAACCAACAAGAGGTTTTGCGGGTTTAAAGAACTTTCTAATTTCATCAATAAGCTTCTTGTTAGCTTCAAAATCTTTTGTTAATTTTTCACGCAATTCTTTATATAAAGCACTATCATCTTTAACCAATTTTGGCTTGTTCAAGAAAATCATTTTAAGCAATATCAAAAGTGGAATTTTATAAAAGAAATTTCCTTTTAATGAACGATATGCCCAATCATTCATTGTCATTGATTTTGAATCTTTAAAATTAAGAAAATACTTTTAGAAAATTAGGCCTAATAAAATATTATGCGTAATTAAAGCCTTTTTATTGGCAATTTACCGTTGTAGAAGAAAGCCAATTTAGGAAATGCGTTTGCCATCATTTGCTGATCCTGAGGATCTGCATAATTCCATATTCCTAAGTAAGGAATTAATGCATCTTTTAATCCTAAGAGTCCTAATGTTGCAATTTTTCTGAAAAGACTAGCAAAATTCTCTGTTAAATATATTGGCAATTGATTGAAGTCGTTTTGAACAATTGTGAAGAATTGATCAATTCGTTCTTTTGTATCAGCATCGAGATCGCTGTTGTTTAATTTGTCGTGATATTTTTTCAAATGGACAGCTGGATGTTGAGAACTGCCTTTAATTATTTTTCCGTGTTCATCTTTTTTGTTTTTACTATTTTTCAAATCTGTTAATATCTCATCGAAAGTTTCAAACAAAAGTTGTCGACCTTCATCAGGAATCTAATAAATTAAATTTTAAAAATCCACTAATAAATTACAAATAATAAATTACTTGAAGAAAGGAGACTAGGATCGTATCGGGTGCGAACACTAAAAATAAATAAAATTGAAAAATATTTTAACTAAAAATTTAGTTTACATACGTTCTAGATATTGTAAAAATTCATCAAATTCTCCCTTTTTTTCTTTATGATTTTTATTTTCTAGGGCGCTTATCATTCCATCCAATTTTTCCTTGTTCATTCTATTTATCATCTTTATAAAACCTTCAAGTAATTTTGTTACGAGATTTTTTCGTTGTTCAATTGTTTTCGGAATTTTATATTCCAGATCAATTCCATAAAATTCTTTGATAAGTTCATATGAACTTATTTTACTGTAACTAGCTGAAGATTTAATGGATTATTAATTGCTATTACCAAAATAAACGAAACTAGGGTCGGACAAATCTAGTTTTCGACAACCCTCCGATTTTCGTAACAGCTTGTTGGATAATCTGAACCTCCCTGTTTCCACCTAGTTCTCTAGGCTATGTATTTCCAACCATAGGCCGAAGTAAAATTAGCAAGCTAACAAATTCAACAATTATAAGATAATGTTTTTACCATGTCTTCTATCAAGAAGATTCTTGGAAATTTTATCAAGGTCAAAGCCTTCTTTTCCTTTTGTTTCTTCATACAACTCTTTTTGTTCTTCTATGTATTTATTGTGCTCTTCAACATCTTTAAGATTAATTTCTGCAACCTCGTCTCTTTCCTTCTCATGAAGTTTCTTGATGTAATATTGTAATTCATCTAATAGATCTTGAATAAGGAAATAAAAGTTTCAGTAATTTATTTGTTTAATAAGTTATTGTTTATTTTCTCTCAATCTTACCTGTACCCTTATACCAGGGATGTACCGTTTCGATTTTCAAATTGACTTTCGCCTTTTAAAATCTGTTCAGCCACATCCTTGTTTTATACATTTAGATTTCTTCTAATTTTAATATTTCTAATCCTTTCTAATTAATTGGCACAAAGCATTTACTTACCATCATCGTTGTTTTCGTCATTGCTGAACAAATCCTGATGATCGTGTTTTGCAGAGGCACGAAGAACGGGCTGTTTTGGGCCACTTACAGTCAAACTAATGCCAGAATTGCTTGAACTTTGTTTTATTGGGAAAGAAACATGATTCACACGAGGATTGCCCAAACTTCCCAGTTTTGGCATTGAGGCATTAATTGTTTTAGTTGGAACTCCATTCAAACTGCTTACAGCTGAAAGTGGAGCACCGCAATTTTCAAAGAAGGAGCACAACAGAATAAGGAACGGAATCATCGAGTAAAACATTGATGCCACTTTAAGCATCTAAAAAGAATATCTTTAAAACTAGAAAAACAAAATCTTCAAACATTCTATTATATGAAAACTTCCCCTTACTATAATTACTGACTGACTCACAACATCTTCCAAATGGCGTTTTAAATGCCAAAATTTAGTGGGCGTCCTTTTTAAAACGTGGACGCACGAATAGGCCAAGTCAGACGCTTCACGTTAACTTCCCTTTAAGATTATGAAAATGCCTGACATGTCAGACGCTTAAGTCAGTCGATTAAGTCAGGCGATTTACGCGCCTGACAAGCATCAGGCGGTTATCATGAAATTCAAGCGCCTGACAAGCATCAGGCGGTTGTCATGAAATTTAAGCGCCTGACAAACATCAGGCGGCTAAGTCAGGCGATTTAAGCGCCTGACAAGCATCAGGCGGTTAAGTCAGGCATTTAAACACATGTCTGGAAATCCAATAAATCAGGCGTTTAAATTCATTTATTCAATGCCAAACATTCATGTTAGATGCCCTGAAATTTTTCTTTAAGTTTTTATTATGTTAATGTTTTAAATCCCATTTTTGCATCTTTTACCTCTCTAGATTCTTAATATTTTAATGTTTAAATTACACAGCTCTCTCGCTTAAATTGCGGCTATGAATTTTAAAAAAGAAGTGGGATTTAATGAATACCCTTTTAATTTTCTTTACTTCCTTTAAAATTTTTTACTAATTATTTATTTTAGAAGACTGTCAATAAAGCATATTCGCGTTCTGTTTCCATGTTTAACCTATATTTTTATTCTTGAACTCCCGGGATTGAATGGTTTGATTGATATATTTACTTCCCCAATCACATCTTTTGAGTCAAGCTTTTGACCTTTTATTCCAACTACTTTCATTTTCACCCCTCTATTTTTGTAACGTCATTTATTCCTTTCATAAGTCATTGATTCCTTCAAGTGCCAAACAATAATAAAAATACTTGGATGATGTTGCCAAGATAATAAATTATTTAAATATTTTTTAGTGCCAATTTGCATTCTTTAAAAAAACAAAAGTTTTAAAGAAAGAAAGCTTTCCTAAAAACTTGAACAAACATTTAGTATATTCTCCTCAATTTCCATTTTTTCTTCACCTCTAACAATGAATTCTCATTCATATTTTCATTTTAAGCATTCCCTTAGTTTCCCAAGGGAATAGAATTATTATGCTGTTATTTAAAGCTTTTTTAACACTCATTAATTGTTTATCTCTGTTTATTTTTGCACTTTAATGTTCAATTATTTCCTGTTATCTGATAATGAATTTTTAATTAATTTAAGAACTTTTCATTTAATTTTCTTTAATCTCAAACTAGAACTTCCTGTTTAGAGATCGCTTAGTATCTATATTGCATATCTCATTTTCCATATATCCTCCTCTATATAGCTGACTCATTAATCTTGACTGTAACTCTACTTATGTTAATCTCCAGACTTACAATACCAAAAATTTAAAGAAAATTTCCCAATTTCCTCAGTATAAGCTGAAAATTGAGACGAAAATAAACAAAAATTCGTCAAAAAATATCCTCCTTCATTTTTAGTATAATTAAAGGAAGCTATTTATGCATAATTTAGTCTCATTATTATAATAGGATAGTTTTTTTTTGTTTTTTGAATAGAAAAAATAATAATGACAAACAAACATCATAGTTTTTGAATAGTATTATTCAAGGCACTGCTTCGTAACTTCTTAACTTTTTCTTGTTTTTGCTCGTACCTCGTACTACGAGGATGAGTATGAATACGAATTTTGGTACGAGTTGCGAAACACTGCTACCAGGAATTAAAAAGATTTGAACTTCTAAAAAAAGATCAGCGATGAATCTTTAAGTGAATTATCACGATATCCATAGACATACCAGCTGGGATGTTTCATTGTATCCTCTCCCAATTTCATATTTCTATATTTTTCTTTTGTTAAAATTAGTTCAGACAATCGCGTGCCGCAGGTGCAATTTTAAATACGAGCAATTTAATTAATAATATTTGTACGAGAAAATTTAGTAAGAAATGAGTGGGCAACGGAAATTGAGAAAGAACACGTTTTTTAATATTTTAATAAAGCAAATTTAATTACCTTTGTGACAGATGCGTTTTTAATGTGCCAGACGGAATCTTAAGCTTTATAATAAAAAACGTGCTTCTTCCGATACGGAAAGGGTTACTTCCGACAGGGCTACAGTTTTCTGCTGCTGCTTTTCTTGGTAACTTTACTAAATACTTGATATTGCCTATGTTTGCTTTTAATATTTTTGCAAACTCCTTTAGGCTAAATTAAAAAATAGAGCATATTCTCTGAATAAATAAACGAAGCTTCATTATTTTTGTGCTTAATGACTAAATATCAGCTTACTTTTTTAGGTTATTTTTCATCTTTGGGGTTTTTCATTTCTTTAATATCTTTAATTTAAAAATTGAAAAAATTCTCGCGGCAAGCTTCCTTCAATTTTATTCTTTTAGCAAAAAAACGTTCTTTAGCTAATGCCAAAATTTTGTTTTCTTTGATTTTTTGAAATGGTTCCCGAGGGATTTGGATTCCCCCACTTTACTAAATCTAACAACAACAAGCATCCAAAAATGTGCAGAAACTGCCAAAAAAATTTCTTTACATCATTTTTATTTCTTACTTTCATTGTTCAATTTATTTAAAATTTTGGAGGTTTAAGGAAAAATTAAATTTATTTAATTTTGTTAAAAAATATTTTTCATTTATTTAAACATCCAGACAGGTCAATTACTTTCCATTTTAATTTTTTTCTCTTTCCCCTACTCAATTTAATACTCCTTTCCTTCACGTTTATTTCTTATAGTTCAATGGCACTTCTAGCTAAAGCTAAAGCATGAAACACCCAGACACTCATAAACGCTTTTGAAGGTATATATGAAATTCAATATTACCCTTAAAAAACTAGTCCATTCCATAAAAATAATCTTCTCCATTGAAAGAAGAAGCTATAAAGTTGGGCTCCAACTTCCAAGCAATTTGGCAAATGCGTCTGGAAAGGGTCCAGTTAAAAGCGGCATTCTCTTAAACTTCAAATGATACTGGATCTTTAATTTTTTAAATCGCGCAGCCTTCTTAAGAAAATAAAAATAAAAAAATTTTTAAATAAAAAGATTTCGGGCCTTAGGGCACCTTAATAAAATGCTTGAATAAAATACTAATTAAAATACTAATTAAAATAATGTCCTTTATATTAATTAATACCAGTTTAAAATATTCAAAAATTATTTTCCATTTTAATGTTTTATTTCATTGAATAATTGGCAACATTTCCAATTTTGCTAAAATTCCCTAGAGATTAAAAAACGGAAGAAATTCTCATTTAAATTTTGAAAGAAATTTTCTATTTGGAAAGAACACTCAAATTGAGTAATTTTTTATCAATAAGTATTTAAAATGATGTTATATTTTAATGCTTTTTGATCAATTATAAATGCTATATTTGCTCTAAAGAGTACCTATTTTTATTTAATTACCTCTCTTTAATAGGAGGTATTCAATAGTAGTAGGGTGTTCTCGGGAGATCTTCGGATATCCGGAACAGAACCGGAGAATCGTGCCTAAAAATCATCTTTCTTCGGTTTAGTTAAGTTTCGAACCGACAACCCTAACTAGGTGGTAGTCCTTAAAGTACCTTTTATCCACTCTTGTATAATACGATATCTAGGTATTTATTCTATTATTCTCGCCTTATCCGTTACGTGTTTTAGCAGCCCTTTTTGGATATTTTATGAAGTTAAAAATTCAACTAATATTTATTTCCAGCTCAATGTTATTACCAAAATTAGCCAAAAACGGCTCTTTTCTCCGATTTGTTATTCTCTACGTGTGCCTTTTTATTGTTTTCCTTCCCAACTTTATCCTTACTGACAACCTAAAATATTCTTTGGCCAAAAATTCTCAATTAAATTCTCCAGAAAAATTAAAGGCAGTTGAAAGGAGGCCGAGAAGGAGACAATTTTATTATGAATTAATTGATAAAGAATTGAGGGATTATAGGGAAGAGGAAGATGATGAAGATGATTTAACGGAAGAAGAAATGAAAAATTTTAAAAGAAGGAAAATGAAAAGCAGTCGGAGTGGAAGAGAGGCATTTGGCCATTCGGAATATTTATTGCCAGAAAATTTTCGGTAATTTTTCTTTAGGCTTTAATGAAAGGGGAAGGTCTCCCAAAATCTTAAAATCTTTAGCTCTCTCCATCGAAAAGATATTCCTGTTACATACCGGTTACATGACGATTTACTCCGTTATTATCGCAAAGGCACTCGACCTGTTACTCATCCTAGCAAGATCATCAATGTCTCTATGAGCGGTAAAGCTTTCAAATCGGTTATTTGAAATCTAAACTTTCAGTCTTTCTATATCAAATTATCAAACTCGATGCTGTAAAGAATACAATCTCACTTTCTGGCAGCTTTGAAATGGTAATAAAAATTAAATATTGGTGGAGTAGATTTTAAGCTGGAAGAGACACGGTCGAATAATTACCCTATTCGGTTGTTTATTGACAGCCGGGACTAACCATTTTTTATAGCTGTAGCTTGTTATTCTGTTGGCTAATAATGGGATTTATATAATATTTACAAAAATATTTAGTATTGGCAAGACGAATTTTTGCAGTGGGAACCAGATACTTATGAAGGTGCCACAGAAATATTTTTGGGTAATTATAAATTGATAAATGCTTGGAATATTTTATCAATTAAAGCTTCGACTGATATTTGGATTCCTGAATTTTCGCTCTACTATTCTGTTAATTTCAACGATGCTGTAAGCTTTAAATAATAATTATTGAAAATTTATTAAATATAAGGTCAAATTACAATCAAATAACGATGTAAGAGTTAACTTTACTGGACATGTTCGTTACTGGATTCCATTCTCGACTGAATCCCTGTGCAGTATGGATGTCAAATTCTTTCCTTTCGATATGTAACTATTCTTCAGAAATTTTTAAATTTTTTAAAAATTTTTTATTAGTCAGCGATGCACTTTGCTACTCGGTTCCTGGGCGCATTCGAATGATTCCATCAAATATTCGGTAGCAAAATTTCTATGAATTATTAAATTCTTGTCCTTTCTCAGTTATACTCCAAGAATCTGTCACTAATTGATTTTTATGATAATCAAGAATGGCAACTAGATTTGGTAAATAAATAGCATAAATTCTAAGTGCCAGTTTTGATATTTCTAACTTTATTTTTAGAAAGAAAGCCATATAACTTCAGATGGTTTTTTGTATGATTACTTAGATCCTCCCCTCTTCTGGGAAATGATTGTAAGCTGATTTGATTTCAAGATAAAATAATATTTTTAAAATTATTAAGGTTATAGACTTGGTTGTCTCGAGACAAAGATTTTATTATGTAATATTATTTCTAAGTCTATTTAATATTAAAGGAGTTTTTAGGTTTTTAATCTGGTGATTCCTAGCGCTATGATCAGTAAGGGATTATTACAGATAGATTTATAAGAATATGTAAATTTAAAATTTTTTTATTAAGCCTTTGTCGCTGTCGTCGGCTTCCACACTCCCAGTAGCAGCGGGAAAAATCGGCATGAAGCTAATTAAAATATTTTTAACGTTATTCAATTTTAGAGACGCAAAATTTCGTCAAGGCATAATGACGCTTATGTCAATGTCGATGTAAAATTTTAATTTAATAATCCTTAAATAACGTTTAAAATTTAAGGATTTTGTTAGCGATAGTTCAGGATATGCCAAAATTTAGTATGTCAGAACGTAAAGGCCGTGGATCGTTTTCTGGCATACCTCTGATAGGTTCGTGTTTTAACTCAAGAAAATTTATCCGTTTTTTAAATTTCCCAGGTCTCTATTATTTTATGTTGCTAGTAATTGTGAGCTTTTCTACAGTTACTACTTCTGTATGTTTTTAAATATAAATTAGAAAATTAAGGAGAAAATAAAAATCAAAAAAATTATTTTAACTTTAAAGATGTTTGTTTACATGGAGCGTAATGTAAGAATCCATAATCGGATTCCTTTTTACCTGCGTTGGTTAATTACGTTTGAAAAGAAGAAAAAGCAATTGAGGTAATCCTCCTCGAGCTTAACTATAAAATTTCGTTTTTAAGCTTTCGAGGGATTTCTACCAAAAGGAGAAGAGCCCATGCATTTGAAAACGAAGCAACACAAATACATTCTACAATAGTTAGAATCCTAAATGGAAGTTCAATATATACCTATTTTAAATTCCAGACCCCTCCAACACATGGTCATTTAAATGGCTTTGTGGGCTCTGGTATTGTTTCCTCCCAACAGCAATTATTGACAGATGATAGACAAAGTTTATTGAATGTTCATCATAGGCTTAGTGGATCCATTTCTAATAGTAATGCAACTACGCAAAATGTGGCACTTAGCCTTTTAAGGCTAATTTCTTGTGATCGAGATTCGGGCTCTTGCCAAGATAAGGCTTTAACTGGCAGAAAAAAGGTTACGGTGGAAGCGCCTGATGAAAATTGCCAGCCGGATAAAAAATTAAAAAAGAGAAAGGACGAACAGTTAAATTCAACTGAAGGAATTAAACTTAGAAAATCGAATTCTCCAAT
Source organism: Meloidogyne luci (assembly GCA_902706615.1). Lineage (NCBI taxonomy): Eukaryota > Metazoa > Nematoda > Chromadorea > Rhabditida > Meloidogynidae > Meloidogyne > Meloidogyne luci. The sequence continues at coordinate 102,003 of CACSLI010000045.1, read as the reverse complement.
TCCTCCACCACCTCCCTCACCAGCAGCAGCAGCTTTATCCCAAAGAAAGCGACATAGTTTGTTACACGCTGAAAGTCCATTGGTTGGTTGACCTTTTGTTATTTAAAAGTTAAAAATAAAACCAGTTTTATAAAATATTTGGCTGGAAATAACATAGGAGATGAGAGAGGAGTTGAGAAAAACAGGGAAGGAAAGAATAAAGGAAAGGCTATGAGAGAGAATTGTAACAATAAGGAATTAAGTATGTCTTTCCATAGAGAATACAACACGTTAAAGATTTATATAAAGGAGAGAATAAGTTTTTTAAATCAGCCTTATCCCTGTCAAAGTTATCGTTTCACTTATATTTTGTGGTGAGGGTGTCTCCCAGTGGATGCCGGAAGTGAAGAGGGTTGTAGAGGATTTGTTAGTTGCTCCAATGTTTGAGGTTTATAGTTCAAGCCTTATTACTAACTAGAATGGCAGGTGTGTTTTTGATAGTAATGAGCATAGAGACATACGAAGCTATGTCCAAAATGTTTAGGGTTATAATCATACAAAGATTACAGATACAACAGACAAATATCTTGGAAGGAATGGCTCTCAACTTTAGCAGACTTACAGATACTATTCACTCAATTCGGAATGATATTTCAGCTTTAATCCCTCAAAGCGATTTAGACAGGGATTGGCAATTAGCCATTAGAAGACTGGAAATATGTTCTCTAGTTTTTTATATTTCACTTTTGGTAGCGACTATGTTGCTTTTTTTCTTCCATGACTGGTATTGTTATATTGGCTATAATCCTTGTGGGCAACAAAACTTGGTAACTAGTTATCTTTATTCCATAATTCAAGATTTTGTATTACAGAATTGCCCATGGTTGGCTAGTGATCCCTCTTTGACTTCATGCCTTAATTGATAATTTTTATAAATGAGAGATTCCTCATTGATTGTTTAATTTTCTTATATCATTTTTTGTTATCATTATTTTAAAATTAAAGATAAACAAAATTATCAATAAAAGATCATCATTATCTTTGAATTGCATTCCCGCTTCCTTCCCCTCATAAAAACAGGTCGCGCCAGCGGTTGCGTGATCTATTCTAGCCATAAATGATAAAAATAATAAAAAGGCCCTTTGTACTTTTATCATTAATTGTCCAAATATTTATCTATTTAGCAAAACATTTATTGTATCAATCTGTCTATATGACTTTTTGTTTGCGTAGTTTGTTATCTTACGTGAAAACTTTCACGTGAACCTATTTATTATCTGTAATACACAATTTTAGTTTTAATCAATTATAAAATTTCTAATTAAAAACAAACATGGTTCATTAATTGTAAATATACCTTATTATTTACCACTCGTTTTGTGATATCATTTTGAGATATTACTCCAAAAAGATAGTAAACATGATGATTTTTTAATTATTTATTTACTTGTTTACCCGTACTTACATTAATTTTATTATCGTAAAGATAAACAAAAAAATTTTTTTAGATGATCAACACATTCAAATACCTTCAATTTCAATAATTATCTTTAAAATTTTTAATTCGCTCTTTTATTAAATTATCAAAAAACTTTAAAATGCCTTCCAATTCTAGTACAAAATTTCCCAAAAAATTTTCCAAGGAAATATATCCCTGCCATAAACATTTCTCTAATCGGCTAAAGCAAACATTAGCTGTGCTTTTCAGCCTCTGGACATTAATTGTTGCTCCTTTTTGTATAATTTCAATTCTTCTACTTTTTGGATTTTACTCACTTTTATGGTTAGATTTGATAAAGCTGGAGAGAAAATAATTTTTTCTCAAGGCCGTTTGCTGGTTTATACCTCGTCTGGTACCTTTATGACTTAAAACAGCCTTGCCGTGGTTCAAGGCCTAGTGAATATGTAAAAAACTGGCACATATGGAGGCATATAGTTAATTATTTTCCTATTGAAATACACAAAACTGCTGAAATACCTCCTACACAAAACTACATTTTTAGGTGAAATGACCAAATTTTGACTAAATTTTTAAATAGTTTAGTGCCCACCCACACGGGATTCTTGGCTCAAGCAGCATGCTTCTATTCTCTAGTAATGCTCACAATACTCAAAAATTATTTCCTGGCATTAACTTGCATGGTGCTACTTTGGGAGTTAATTTTTGGTTTCCGATAAGGAGAGAATTTTTTATGGCATTAGGTGAAGCTTTTTGAAAAAAAATCTACATAAATCATACAGGCATAATAAGCTGCAATCCCGAATCAATTTCCTACGTGTTAAGTAGGCCAGAGATGGGGAACGCTGTCGGGATTGTGCCTGGAGGTGCTGCAGAATCATTAGAATCCTTCCCTAATGTGCATCGTATAATATTAAAAAATAGAAAAGTTAGGATATTTTTTTATATAAAATTTCTATATTATATCTTATTATAGATCATTATTTTAGGGCTTTGTTCGTTTGGCCATTAAACATGGGTAAATTCTCGGACAAAATAATTAGCTATTTTAATTATTCATTGTTTTAGTGCATCCTTGGTCCCTGTTTATCATTTTGGCGAGAGCAGCCTTTTCCGGCAGATCTGTACCAAGGAATTCAGTTTAGCAAGAAGATTCCAGGTTCAAGCCTGTTTTATTAGAAAATAAACATTTATTAGAATCTCGTAAAGCGGTGGACTAGTGTTGCTTTTCCTTTTGCATATGGCCAAAATTTTTTAGCAAGCTTTTTGCCAGTCTATTATATCCACAAACTGCCTAGAATATTAACTATTGGACTTCTCCCCTTCAGGAATAAGGTGGTCACCGTTGGTGAGTTCCAACAACTTTAAAGTTTAAATAATTTTATCAGTTGGAGCACCCATCCCTGTGAAAAAGAATGAAAACCCAAGTGAAGATTTAGTGGACGAAGTTCATGCTGAATACTGCTACAGGCTTAGGGAGATGTTCAATCAGTATAAATCAAAGTTAGCGGGACTACCAACTGATGCGGAATTACAATTTTTATAGATTATCTAAATTTATTCAAATAAATTTTTATGTCAATGAGTACAATTGTAGTATTAGGGGAAAATTTTAAATTTAAATAAAGAAGAATTATATACATAATGATAAGATTGGAACAACTACACTCACTTACAAATAATCAGATCTTCAGTTCAAGTCAGATGTTTATGATTTTCAATCTTCCTCTTCAAATTAAAATTCTTACTATCAGATATGTCCTTAATGACAGCTTAATCTAAAATAAGATATTTCTAGATTTATTTAATAATTTCGTACTAGATGCTCCTCCATGTTCTATAGGTGCAACAGTATTAAAAGACCGTTGCTGATCTTTATTTGTTGGCATTCCTGTATTGTTTTTTATGGTTGCATGTGTCATTTCGCCGTTGTTTCTACCGAAAATTTTGTTTATAACAGCTCGGCGATAGGGTTTTACCAAGAAGATTGTGGAAAGTGGATTAATTACCTTTAAATAAAAATTCGGATAGATTTATTAAAAATATTTCACTAAATGTAAACAAACCGGGGCAAAATATAGCGGTATAACTGTATAGACAATGATAAATACAGTAGTTCCACTTGGGTAGAAGATTGGGAGTAGAATTTGTGTGCTCATTGCGATCACTTCGAATGTAGGGAGAATTGCCTTGGGAGGGCAAGATTAAACTGGACTTGTTTTCTAATCTTACTTGAACAATAAGAGCATAAGTAAGCTGATTATTGTAATCACGTAAACGTTCCATTTTCAGCTTTTCCAGCGAAAGGTCCTTTTCACCTATATCCACACTAAGAGTAAATGCCTCACGCACATACTTACGGATTTTGAATACACAAATCTTTTAGGTAAATAGAAGATGTAAAAAACAGTTCGTTATATTACCGTGATTACGGCATAGCAAGTAGAGAAGAGGAATACCATGATAATACAATGCATTAACCAGGGAAATGAACGCTAAGTTCAATAGGGAATTTTGTCATCCAAAAATTTTGTTTAAACTTACAGCCCAGGTAAATGAGGAGAATTTAACGTCTGTAATGCCAGCTTCTTGAGTGACGAGTTCTGATAATTCTTCCATTTTTTCATAATAGTTAGGGCGTGGATAATCAGCCCAAGCTAGCAGGATAATGTGAAATAAGTTCAGAAGGAAAGCCAGGACACCCATAAGCCAGATCAAACTTCGAGGAATATGCCCGTCACTGAATAAATTTTGAATAATCAAATACCTAGGAATATAACTTAGACAGAAGAAAGTATCGGAAGATGAACTGCGCTGTAGTAGAAGCTAGAAAAAACAGCAGAAGTTGAATCCAGAGGACATTCAACTTGAATTTAAAATATAAATCAAATATTCGAATGTCCTATTTACCATATATGCATAGGGTTGTGGCAAAAAATTTCGGAAAACTCCATTTTGGAATAGAGCACGGTATCCATGATCAACTATCTATATTATACATAAGTAGATAAATTAATCTCATTTAAGTTTCTATTAATTTTACCGGAATAGGCTGAACGAGCGTGGAAACAATAACGATTAGAATATCCTGAAGACTTTTAAGTAAAAAAATATTTTTAAGAAACTAGCCATAAGACATGAGTGAAGAAGCAGGCGCGAATACATGCGCATAGCATTTACTGTTTTAGTTAAAATTAGCCAAGCAAGAAGCATGTTCAAAATTATGCCGAGACTAAAACTCAATCCCGCACTTATAGAATATATTGTGCGCACAGTGTCTGTATATTGTTAAATTAATGATTAAATTTAACGAAACGTGATGGCATTAAGGTTGGCTGTTCCTGAGAAATCTTTGGGTATCTAGAACCGAACTGATGATATCGGATACCTGGTCCCTTTTCAGTTTCAGATATCCGGAACCGCCAACCTTAAATGTCATTAAGGATAACATACCAAATCCGACACGTTTATTTGATTCTGTATCGTTCAAAGTAGACATATTATTTTTGTAGTTAGTAATCCTAAAAATTTTGAAGCATGAGAGAATTATTTTAAAAAATTTATTTTTGCCAAGTTATATACGTAAAACTTCCAAATAATTGCATAAAATGATTCCTAGGGAATTAACTTATTACGCATCTCATTAAATTTTTGGAAAGTTTACGTCAGTATTTTTTAACAGAGAATATTTAAAAATAATAATCAGAACACACTAATGAATTTTAATAATAAAACAAAAAATATTTACTTTAATTGCAAATAAATGTTGCTAAAAAAGAAGCTTTATAAAAAAAATTTTTGTAACATACATAGTATATAATTACTTTTATTTAAATTGCTAATTTCTATTTCGGGTTTTCTTAATTTTTAAATTGCTAATTTAATAATTTTTAGAAATAATTATAAAAAATAATTATTCTAAGAAAATAAATAATTATATTTAAAACGCATATTTCTATCTCGAGAGTGATTCCGAAATAATTATGGGGAAAGATAAGCAGAGAAAGACCGAACATTTGATATCCAAACTGGGAATCTGTAGTTTGAGTTTTGAGATAAGTACAGCATTGTGGACGGGAGCAGGCCAACGTACCGCCGAGCTATAACTTCGTTCAAATTTGCCGAATCTGGGACCTGTTATGGTTCGATGCGCCTCGGTGAGCTGAATCGAATAAATATCTAAGTAACTAAAAATTAATATTATATAATAAATGTTTAAAAAATATTCCTATTGGTAAAATTAAATTTATTTTTGTAAACAAATATTGACAGGAAACGCATATAGGAATTAATAATGAACAATATTTTTAATTAAAAGCAGATTTATCCATAGCTTAAAACAATTATTCTTATTCTTTTGGCCAAATTAATAATAAATAATTAAACATGTACCAATATTAAGCAAAATTAAATTTACTACATTGAAAGAGGATTAAAATTCATTGTAATAAAGCTATTCATAAGCTAAAAATGCCACACAGAATAAAAAAAGTTGTCGTAATTTAAACTTGGAATATTGAAGATTTATTAATGAAAATTAATTAGCTGCTATTACAGTATGAAAATAAAAATATAAACTAGCGATGAAATGACCTATTCATGGTTTTGGATAAGCCATTTTGAAGTCTCCACATCGTCGGGGAAAATTATACTGTGCTTTCTATTTAAAAACTAATATCCGTTCTAAAATTACTTGATACACTAATTTTTCATATAAGTCGACTTAAGGTTGTCTAATTTTCATAATTTTTAAAATATTATTAATATTATTATTTAGTATAGCCTATAAGCATTATAAAATATTTGAAAACGAGAATGAAAATAAAAGCAGCTTTATGCTAGCGTAATTATTTATTTGGAGATGATGCCATCTATAAGTCATCCATTCCAACTTTTTTTTTCGTGTAAATATAAAGATCAAGATATGATCAAATAGAGTTCATTTGAAGAATTCATTCATCTGTTTTCAAAATAATGATTCCACCCTCTAATGACTTAAAATTTCAGAACTATCCTAGACCATTATAACTAGTCAACAAGCGTACATTTTAATAGTAAATGAATGTGTAAATCAGTAATTAGTACTTTCTAATTTATTCAATTTTAGCAATTATATATTGTAGTATCAATGTTTAACTCAATCTTAGATACATAAATAGATCGATCCCATCAGTTAATCTCTGGTTTTAATTCCAAAACCAAATTTACTTTATTCATTTTCCAATTTTTATTTTACAAAATATTTTTATGATTGTTTAGCTTTATTTTTTCTCATTTTTCAGGTATTTTGGAAAGTGTACCTAAGTATTCTTTCATATAACGAAAAAGCCATAAAGCCAGCATAACGTAAATTTATGTTTCATCACTTTATTTCCAATCCATTTTATTTACAATCCAAAATTTTATGGAGTCATTCATAGAATAATTTTATTCGATAAACAAAATTTTATTTTTTCTCTAAAAGTTTTTATCTTTTTTTATAATTAAAATGCTCAATACAGTCAATTTAAATTTTGGATTAGTGAGATTTATTGTTACTTATCCGTTATACGTCACAAACTGAGTGCAACCGATTTTGATCGGCTATAACATTTTAATGCCTGTCCAATACAGATGAATTTTATATCATTCAAAAGCCCTCGATAAGATGTATCTTTTCTCTGCTAGGATAGATCAACTCTGATTACTCGTTAAAAAGTGAAAGTCAATCAAAGTCACTAACACTCTGTGGGCGTATAACGGATAAGTAACTTTTTGTTATAGATCACATGACGATCTGAACTACTATTTTACTAATAACATACTATTTAATCTTTCATAAATTTCAAAAAATAATTTCGAATGTTTGATTGTTAACTAAATGAACTCTGGAACAAGTTTTGTTGAAAGCAGCAAAGTAGGATTTTTATTTTAACAATTTTGATAGATTATCTACCCTATAGTTCCTAATTTTAAAAATTTTCTGAGTTTATTTTTTATATTTTAATGACAAAAAACAATAAAAATTGCCACGTTTTTCCGTAATCTAAAGAAAAAAGTTGGTAATCACCAACATTGTTAGTAAATAAAAAAATAAACGCGATTAAATCTAAAATAAATATTATTTATTTTATTCTCTCAGTACTTATTTAATCCATTTTTATTTCAAAAAATATTTGTTTTCACCAGTGTTCTCATACTCATATTAAAATGAAATTTAAATATTTTTAAATATATTCAGAATTCGCACAAAGGGGAGAATGGGAGTTTATCTCCTGTTTTAATGAATATAAAGTTGCCAGCTGTTGTTTCTACGACAGCTAAACGTTCAAATAAATCAAATACTTCAAATAAAAACTGCCAATTTATGGCTAGAATGAGAATGTTTTCTGTGGTGCTCAGTATTGGAGCAGGTTCTATGTTTCTTGTAAGGGAATATTATATTCTAGTGGCACCTTCAACTTATCAACAATTAAGGTATCCCTTGATAGTGTTGTTGACAACCTGATTCCAGTTGCACGCAATTATCTTATCAATCTATACGGTTCTGAAGCTGAGGGTGAGAGAATTTGATACTCTTAATTATTAAATCTTAAAAAAATTTTAAGCTGATCTCGCTTGGAGTTGGATAGTCTCGGCTCGAATTTATGGCCTAGCATTTGGGTGCTTTGGTGTTTTTCTTATTTCTAATCTCCAAAACAGAAAACGGTAGAAAATTGTTTTGACAGCTCGATATAGGAGACCCTTACTAATCTCTCTTGCTGCTAATACGACAGATCTATCTACTTTCTCATAAATTCTTAGGCCCCTTCTCTTCGCCTTTCTGCTCAATTTGTTGGGTGGTGCTCTCTCGTCGCTTATCCGGCTGCCACAAATCGGCATCCAGCTGGCATTTATTGGCCGCTTTTTAAGTGGAATTGGCTCTGGAGTTGCACACGTGTGATTAAATTAAAAACAAGTTTAGATTATTGGCGTATGATTTAGATTGTTGGTGCCGCAATGCTCGCAGAAATACCTCCCATTCGACAGAGGGGGATTGCACTTGCCTCTTTGACTGTTTGGGCTTGTCTTGGTGAATTATTTGGCATGTTTATAAGTCTGAATAATGTAAACACAAAATTAAAGGGCTATAAATATGCAATTCATCATATTCAGGTCCTTGGCACACCTGATAAATGGCACATTGCCCTTGGCTTTCCTGTTTTAATTATACCATTTGCAATGTTTTTCCTTGCAACAGCGCCAGATTCGCCAAGAGCATTACTTACTTCAGGCAAGGAGGATAAAGCTTTAAAGTCTCTTCAATTCTATCAGGTTCTTCCCAAATTCATTCTTACTAATTTTTAAAAGAATTCCGAGGATTGGATCATCTCTATGAAAGATATTCGAACTGAATTATCGGAACAATATCGTGAAGAACATTTTTTGTTGAAACAAAATGGGAGTGCTAGTGCCTTAATTATAATGAAATCACGATTTTCAACTGGGAAATTTGTTTATCCGCTAATGCTTGGTGCATTTATTTTGACTTTTACACATTTGGATGATTGGGTTAGTAGAGAATTTTCAATAAATTTTAGAAAAATTATAGCTCTGGATTTCCTATTCTACCCAAGCCTTTGAGAATGCTGGAGTGCCAACCGTAATAGCTCAAAAATCTTCCCTTTGGATGTCAATCCCTCAAGTAAATATATGAACTATCAAATTTTTAATGTCAAATTTTTCTATCTAAAGGCAATGATTTCGATTGCTCTTCTCTGTTGCTTTGAAGAGATTTCTCGAAGGCAATTACTTATTTTACCAACTATTGGTAGTGTGTTTTGTGCCCTAATATCAATTTATGTTGTTCTTAGCTCTGGGGCTCTAATAAGTCCAAAACGTTGGTTTCTGATTAATCAACAAAATTTTACGCCAATTTAGATCTTCCGGTAATAGCAGCTCTCGATTTATGCAATGCTGCAGTCGCTAGCGCGAGCGCTTACAGCATTGTTCCAGAATTGTTTCCGCAAAAGGATCGTATAATGGGCACTGCATTAATTGGCATGACACAGGTATATGAATAACTTACGGATTATTCTATTGGAATATATTATTCTAGAATTTATTTGGAGGGTTTCTAACGACAATAGCACTTCCCTTAATGAATCAATGGGGCATTGAGTATGTCCTCCTTCCGTTTGCAGCCATGAATGTGATATACATAATTGTTGTCTCAAAACTGCTACCTGAAACACGTGGGAAATCATTCCACGTGAGTGTTATTTAACTAAACATAATTTGTTTATCATTAAATTCTTAGGAAATTTCAAAGTCTTTTCCTGAGAATCTACCGACTTTATGCCATAAATCTTTTGGAAGTTCAAGAATATATCCATCTTTACTGACAAATATAAAGAGACATATAGTACATCTTGCCGCTTTATTATACAGCTGATTTTAATAAATACGTGTATTTTAATTTTATTAATTATTTTTACGTTTTTTAAGTAAATTAAAATTTATAAAAATTTTGTTGTTTTTATATACAAATAGGATTTAGAACGGTAAAGTACAAGACAAGCAAATTAGTTGACGAGTTGAATTTTGCTCTATTGGACATTTTGCGGTGGGATGAATTATAGTGGGACAAATTAGAGGTTTTTATTCAGGGGACGAATCGTGGTCTTTGTTCAGTGAGACGAATTAGGCTGGGCCGAATTGAGGTAGGATGAATTAGGGTTTTTCGTCCACTGGGACTAATCGTGGACTTTTGTTCAGTGGAATTGTTGTTTTACCTTAGTCTGGAAACTTTCCACTATTTTATTTTTATCAATTATTAAAAATAAACAACCAAATGCCATAAAAGTAGAATAATAAGTTTCGAATAAGCTTAAGTTTTTAAAAATGACAATCAACCTCATCGCAATCACCGGTGTTCATCATCTTCTCAATCTTGTACAGAGATTGTATATACGCACCTCGTTCTATAGGGTAACCTCTCGCAGATCCAAAGCCTATAAATAATTTTAGAATTGAGTTTACATTTTTAAAATACTTTCAATTGCTTGTTCAGCACTCCAATTGTCCTCTTGTATTAAATATCGGCAAATCAAGTAACCAGTTCTATTCTTAACAAAAAAAAATATTTAAAAATATAAACTATAAATAAACCAATCCATGTGTGCAGTGGACTCCAATAAGCTTGTCTATTAAAGAAAATAAAATTTTTAAAAAATTCACAAAATTACCATTATCAACATTTTGAGCAATAAAGTTTTTGATTATTTGAAGAAATGTTTCAAAGAAAAATTCACTGCGATTCACCTGATGTCCAGGGCAGTTTAACTTGCTATAGGCAACCTAAATAATTTTTCTAAATCATTCTTTATTAATTACCTTGTGTTTTATCCATCTAGAAGGATCATAATAACGATTTGTATCTGTGAGATCAATCACTAGACCAAGCGTTTTATTTTGTGAGGCTATCTAAATTATAAAATTTATTTTTATTTATTTTAAAAATTTACAGTAGTTTGTGTGTTTTAGTATTAGTGTCATTTCCCGTCATTTTTCTTTAAGTTTTTTTACATTTATGTACAAAACGGTCAGACTTTTCACTTTCCTACAGCAATTGATTTTGTATATTTGCCTACAAACGATCAAAAAGGATTAATTTTTTATTAAATTCTTACGCAAGGCAAAATATAGAAAGGCAAATGTGATGGAAGAAAGAGAAAAATCGGAACATAATGTAAATATATAGGAAAAAGGTTGGGGAGGAAAAAATAGACTGGAAACGACATTATTTCCTATTAAAAAAGTAAAACTAACATGGTTAGCAATCGCATCAACGTCAAAACGGTGTCTCTCTGTCACTTCCGAAGCGAAGAAATACGGATGTAAGGGAGTCTTGAAAGCGATGAAGCGAGTACCTTCAATCGGTGTTAGGCCAGCAACAGAATATTTAAGCCATCTTTAAAAAACGAATAGAAATTTTTTTAAATTTTCAAACCTGTCCGGAATTCCACATCCTCTATCCCGACGCTCTTTCTTCTCTTTCTTTTTCTCAATTCTTTTCAATTCTTTCTGTTCAGCCCTGAGTTGAATTCTTCGACTTTTACGTCTTTCTCTTCGAGCGGCACTCCTTCTACTTTGCTTTTTAGATAATCCCTATTAATTTATATTTTTGCTCAAATAATAGAATATAAAACCTTAACTCTTTCTTTATGAGAAAATGCTTTTTCTTGATAATCCGGTGGCGCTGAATGTGAGCGTTGCTAAAATTAAAAAAAATCTCAGAAATTATAATTCCTTACTTGAATAACTTGTTCCGACGATAAATAATTTGATCCATTTGTACAAAATTCATTTAATTGATCATTACTATATCGTCCAATAGCTTGCCGGTTTGATAAAGAATGACGACGTTTCATTTGAGTTTCTGTGAAAATTTCAAACGCTAATTTGTAAGGTTTAACTATTTTGACTAAATTTTGAGATCTATTGGCACTCTAGTGGCCCGCTCTCTAGTGGCTCGCTCTCTAGTGGCAAACTCTAGTTGCGGCACTCTAGTGGCCCGTTCCGCAGTTTGCGGGTTGTTTCAGTCTCAAAAAGCAGTTCAGTTAGAGTGCGGGACGGGACCCATACAGGATCTTACGGGATCCCATCTCGGATATGGTTGGTCTTTGCAAACGGGATTTACGGGATTAATTTCGTGATCTCGTCTATTCAAAATCATGAAATGAATCCCATTACGGGATCCCGGGAATGCGATTTTGCGGCACCCTATTTTCAGCTAAGAACAAGACGAGCTGGAGCTTTGAACGTTATGTACTTATTGATTCACGTGATATTTTGTATTAGATGTTATCAATTAACTATCGTCGTTTTAAATGCTTATGACTCAGTTACACGCTAGCTTAAAGTGCATTATTTACAAATAATATTTTTCCCCAATCAGATTACGATTCCCCATCACCACTCTTTCATCTTTTAATTTGTTTTTTGCCTGTTTTTATGTTTAAAATTTTGACTTATAATTTTTCTTTTAAGGTTTAATTATTAATAATTATATTTTTCTATCACCTTCTGCCCTAGTTAATTCCTGTTGGTGTTTAATTTCTTATTGATGCTTCTCAGCTATTAATTTATAATCAGGTTATTTTTACAAAAATTATTCTGTGCACGTAAAAATGTGTTTGGTAAAAATTCTAAAATTTTCTCAACGTCTTGGAATAATCATTCTAGTAAAAAACTAAAATTGTTTTCCTTTTTGTGAATTTTTGGTTAAATTTTCTTAAAATATTTCGTTAATTATGCACGTGATATTTTGTATTACCTGCCTATCTCTGTATTTTTAGAAGGAAAATAATTTTGGTTAATTATGCGTGTGCAGATCTCGAACTTTTTTGACTAACAGGAGGGGAATATTTAATATACTTTGATTTCAAACAAATTCCTTACATTAATCCTATTTTTTAAAGGGTTTATATACGATCAATTTTATTGAAAAAATTCAGTTTTTTATAAATTAATTTTCCTTATATTTTTAGATTAATCTTCTAACTCTAATTTTGTCAAAGCAACTGAATATTTTTAACAATGTCTTCGTCAAGGTTACTTCAATATTTAAAAATATTTTTTATTATTAGACTATTATAATTTTCTATTTTTAGTAATCTCCGCGCTCCAAACGTGTCAACTGGCAATATTTCTTCAAAACCTGGATTATCTTCGATCTTTTTAATTGATGTAGAGCAGGGAAAAAAAGCTTATAGATATGGTTTGTCTTTACTTATTTCAGTTCATTTTAAAATTTATAGATGTTGAAATTATGGCTTCTGACAATCCGAACAAAGGGTGGAGTTTAACTAAAGGATCAGGTTAATTTATTCTATCGTTTTCTGTCAACTTTTTAATCTTTAGTCGATCTTAATCGCCGGATCAGCTCTGAATTGGTTGGTATTTATGTGAAAAAGAACTCTCTTCTAAGGCCGCCTAATGCTTATGTGTATGATGGACGTTCTATTTTTTACTCGTCAGCTGAATTGCAGAAGGTTTTGCTTTTTAAAATTTTAAGCTTTATTTTATTTATTCAGTGCGATGCCGTTTCCATCTCTTATTCTGAAGTGAGCAAATTAATTCAGCAAACATTTGACAGAAAGACTAAATTTAATGTTTGTTTAGCTTTAATATTTTTTATTTTTCTTACAAATTTAGGTTATCCTCAAGCCATGTCAGACCGATAATCGTGTTTTGGATTTGAGCGATTTGAGTCAATATGAAGGAAATACTTCACTGATACAAGAAGATCGGTCTTTACGCACTTTTTTGGAATTGGCCATTGCCCAGAAGACTTTGGAAAGGTTTTTGCTAAATTGTTTCTTATTTTAGTTTAATTTTAGTGACAAGTTTATTTCCTTGGGAAGTGGCCGTCTTTTTAAACGGATACCAGATGGATGCCCTTATTTTCGCGCAAATCATATAACCTTCCATTCTGGTATATGCAAAGGAGTTCGTATTGTTAAGGGTAATAATAATGGAAAGGTACAGGCAGCTGTGGTTTTGGATGGTAAAATAAATTTAATATTCTACTCAAAAATGTTGATAATTTTAAGCAAAAGTCTCCGCTTTTTTGACAAGTCAAACTGTAGAGAAAACAATTAATGACTTTATGCGATATTGCAATAATCAGTCTGATAGTATGGAGAAGCTGTTTAATTTTTTACGTGGAGTTAAAGTGCAATGTGCTTATAACCGGAGCCGAATATTTTCTATTGGAGGATTTGGGGACAAGCCTTTATGTGAAGAGAAGTATTTTTTGAATTAAGGGTTATGCTTTTTTTATTTTTTATTTTAATCCTAGGTTTGAGAGAACAATTGATGGTGAAATCTGTTTGGTATCATTGATCGATTATTTCAATGACACGAAAAATATACGTCTTAATAATTTGCAATTTCCTGGAGTTCACCCGGTAATTTACTATTGAATATATCAAATATGTATATACTAATTTTTAGGCAGGAAAACCTAACGAAAAGTTCCCTGTTGAGCAGTTGATTATTTTAGAAGGACAAAAAATTCCTCAGGAAAAACAGTCTCCCGATTTGGTTGATATTCTTTTAAGGGTTAGCTCATTTATTTTTTAATTATACGTATTTATGATTTTTCAGAGAAATTCTATTGCACCCAGTGAACGACATCAAAATATCCGCCAGAGTGGCTTTGAGTTAGATTTATGGAATGGAAAGAATAACGTTCTTTCTGCATTCTCAATTAAGGTTAATATTTTAATCATCCCTACCAATGCAGATTTTATCTTGTTAGGTCCAATCGGAATCTAATGATACAAATATTGATGTCCGACCACTACCACATTTGTTATATAGGAATAACCGAGAAGTAGCTCCAAGTGATGACAAGGTTACAACCCAATCAAAAATTCTTATAATATCATCTTTAATTTCAGGGTGATTGGACGAGAAACAGTGGAAATTTCTTGGTTCCGGCCAATTTCCCCCAAGAGTGGCTAGTTTTATTTGATTCTAGATATCGAGAATTAATTGATGATTTTATAAAGAGATTACGTGAAAAATGCTTTGAAAAGGGTATTTTTATATTTGTTATTTGTAAAAATCAACTAAAATTTTTTAGGAATGAATTTTGGTAATGCAAGAATGTTTCCCGTTGCGCAGAATTTATTTGACTCTCAAACAGCAATGCCTATTGCAAATGAGTGGCGAAATGCTTTCGGTCATTGTGCACAGGAGAAAATTCCTTTCATTCTAATGGTTTTTTTCATTTTTCTACTCTTATTTTTTATTAATTGAAATAGATAGACTCAAAGGTCAACGACTCTCATGGTCTTTTGAAATTGTTTGAAGTTTATAGACGTTCAAAGTCTACTAAACTTATTACCCAACAAATTACAACTGAAACTGTTGAAGTATGTTTTTGATGCATTTACTTTTTAATTGCGAATTTAGAATATTCTGGTGAAAGGACACCGACAGACTTTGGAGAATATTGTGAACAAATTAAATGTGAAGTTTGGAGGACTTAATTACCAGCCTATATTAGCACAGCCTCAATTACCTGGACTTAAAAAATTTGAGCAACGCTTTGATTTGAGCAGCGGAAATATTTTAGTTATTGGTTATGATGTATCTCATCCAACTTATAGAGTTTGTTAAAATTTAATTTTTGTTTTTGATCTTTAAATATAAAATATAATTTAGCTTCACGAACCAAAAAAGCCCAGATTAAATGAACCTGATCTTGAAATGAAGATGGAGGAGGATGAATTTACACTTACGTCTGTTGAGCCTTCTGTTGTTGGGGTAATTTCATTATTTACTATGTAGCTGATAATTCCTTTTTAATTTTTTTAGATTTGCGCAAATATGGCCGAAAATCCCCATAGTTTTATTGGCGATTATTTCTATCAAGTTTTTTAAAATTATTTTTCTTTTTTAAAGCATCTTTATTTTAAGACATCACGAAAAGAAGCGGTAGATTTGACTGATTTGAAACAAAGAAGTCGATGGATTTTGGCTTCATTAGAGCATAACCGTCCTAAACAAAAACTCCCTCAATATGTTTTTATCTTGCGTGATGGTTTGAGTGAAGGGCAGTATGAAATGGTAAAATATTATTTTGATAATTTGATATCTGTTTTCAAAGGCATATCGTAGTGAATTAACAGCAATCAAAAGTGGATTTGAATTGCATAATCCGAAATATATTCCTAAATTTGTGTTGGTTATTGGTTCGAAACGTCATTTTAAAAAGTTTTTTGCAGTGGGCAATGATGTTGATAAGGTTTCTTTTGATTAATTTTTTCCTTTAATAAGCCATTTAGGCTGAGAATATGCCACCCGGTTCAATAATACAAGAGAAAGTTGTCCGGCCAGATGTATTTGAATTTTATCTCCAATCACATTTTCCAATCAAGGTGAGTTTAAAAATTTCTATAGTTTAGTAGAATAATATGTTTGTTATTTTAGGGCACAGGAAAACCTGTAGAATATGCTATTCTTACTAATGAAATAAATTTCAACTGTACTGTTGAAGAGTTAAAAGAATATGCTAAATTATTACGCTATAAGACTGCTAGACAGGTTATAATTTATTCTATTTTTAAATAGCCAATAATTTTATTTCAGGATCATTTGGAAGAATTGATGTTTAAACGGTCATTATATTCTTTTTTGATGGCATTGTCATTTAACCATCAAATTGTCAGCCGGCCAATCTCGTTACCCGAACCAGTATTTCAAGCAGATGAATTGGCAAAACGTGGACATGCAAATTATTTGGCACTCAAGTATTTTAATTATTTGAATTAAATTTTTATCTATTAATTTCAGACGCTTTTTTCCAAACGAGGTTCCATATACTAATGAACAACACTGTGGCCATAGGTAATTAATTATTATTGACAGTGCATTCTAAACGAGGATTCACTTTTAAATTCCGTTTTGGGATCTAATCTATAAATAAAAAATTTTAAATTAAATCTCTTATAATTATAGACTTGCTGATAATGCCCAGCTTACTCGATTGCTCTCATATTGGGGTGATGGACAACTTATCCTGAAGAATCGTTTTAACGCTTAAATTTTGCAAGTTTAAATTTTAAAAGAATTAATTATTAAATTAACTAACAATAAGAAGCTTATGTATTTAATAATTTTAACCAAACCAGTATTTTTTTATATATTTTTTTATTTATAGTTTTCTAAATTTATTTTAAGCCTTAATTTTTAATATGTATTTTTTTCTTACAAATATTTTGTTTTTTACCTACATTCTAATTTATTCAAAAATATACCAGTTTTAATTTTTTAAATGATACTCCTTTACTTTTATATTTTTGTAAAGGAAAAAAATAAGTTTTGATTTTTTTTCTTAGAATTCAAAATTTTAACTGACAGATTTATTTTTCATAGAAAAAAAATTTTCTATGAAAAATCAAAACTTTTCATATTATAAATTCCTAAAAATAAGTTGACATTATCTTTATTTAAAGTATATTCCATTCTTAAAATGTACGTTATCTTACCTTTTAATTTAACATTTATGTATAAGTAGTGTATAGTAGGGTTATGTCGGGGGATTAGCAACGGATTAAGAGGGCGATTAGGAGGGATTAGGAGGGGATGTCGGGGAGCGGCATCCTTTGAAGCCGCTCTCAAACATCTTTTTCCTCTCTCTTCCCCCCCACATCATTTTTCTGCTCTCTCTCTTCCTCCCTCTACTCTTTTTTCGTTTTCTGCCTTTTCTCCAACAACTTTTTTTCTCGCTCCTTCTAAAAGGAAAGTGGGAGGAGCCCAACCCTGAATAAATTTAAATATTTAAACATTTAATTTTTTGTTTACCTCAATTTTAATTTACATTCCTTTTTTTCAGAAAATCATTTAAAATGAATATGGAATTAATCAACTTAAATGGAGGAGATAACAACAACAATGGAGACAACAACAATAACAATAATAGCCAAAATTTTTTAAATTTAATTTGGAAGGGTACCTTTTAATTTTTAATTATTTTTTAAATCTAAATTTAAGAACGAATTACATTGATCCTCTTCTTTATTTTTATGGTGGATATTCTACATTTACTCTTCTTTGTCCATGCACTTTTGAGCCGTTAAAAAAAAGAATTTTTTTAAATTTTCAAAAAATCTCAAAGAATTATTACTATTATGTGATTTAAATTTTATTTTTTATAAAAAATAATTTTATTTATTATTTCATTTTTTCTGTGAAAATAAAAATTTTTTAACTTCTTTCTTTTATTATGTTAATTAGTATAGGGGTACACAAAAATTATTAAAAGTAAACATTTTTCATTTTATCAACTAACAATTTTTAAATCATTTATTGGCCAAAATAAATTCTATATTTAATGTTATAAAAATGTCCAAATTTAATCCTACAAATTTCAATTGGACTGAGGAACGTAATTGCTCCTGTGAGCTCCCATTGATATGTATTCGCCCTATTAAGTTTAGGAATCCCATTTTGTGTATTAATTCAGCAATTGACGTGAACAACTTTGAAAATTTTTTGAAAAAATCTCCAGTTAATTGCTCAGAACAAATCTCTCCTATCTCTCCACAAAATGATTTTGAAAATTGCTCCACAGAGCAACCAATTTTTAATACAATCACCACTACTCCTGAGTATAATACAACAATCACCACTTCTCAATCTTTTAATCATCATAATTTTAGTTTTTGGCTGATTTATACTTTACTGGGTCTTATTCTTGCTTTACAGGTTTTTTTTTATAAATTTACTCCATAAAAAGTATTTATAGTTATTTTACTGGATTAATCTTATTCTGCGAAAAATACGCAGACACCGTGAATGTAAATTAATTCGCAAAGGAGCGACTCAATTTCATGAGAAAGCTCGAGGTATTTTTTAAAAATTTAACTAAAAGTATTAATTAACTAGGAGCTCCTACACCTAATACTCCAACTGCTCATCGCAGAGGTAGTTTTTAATTTTTTAAGAGTAAGTAAATAATTCAAATTACAGGAGATCCTATTCCAACTGTTTCAGGTCCTAGTTTTGTAGCTAAAAATAGATTTAAAAATACAAATTTATAGAGATGACTCCTTTGAAAATTATTGCTCCAACTCTTGGAGAGATGAAAAAAACACATGCACAGACGAGTGTTTAGAAGAATCTAAAATAAAAATAAGATTAAAATTAATATTATATATTAACATTTATCATATTGATATAAAATAATAAATTTTTACCTTTATCTTGAGTTTATTTTATTTAGTTAATGAGCATTTTCCTCCTCGGGTTTAAATTTCTCCTCCTACTTCCTTTTAGTGCTCCTCTTTTCAATTTTAGTTAATTTATCTCTTCATGGGAGGAGCCTATTGTACCGAGCCTGAGAGTATTTAAGGAGCTAGTATTTTGTATTTTCAATCATTCATTTAGAAATTTTTTCATTTCTTCCATGGAGCAGAAATCTTTAAACTCCCAAGTTTTACCTCAAGTCGAAATTGACATCTCATCTAGAGGTATTACACTTTCGAGCACTCGTTTCACTACTCCACGTTTTGTCCCATATGATCAAACAGGAAAGTGCTGCAAGTGTAAGGGTACAGAAGTTGAGATTGATTTTGCAATAACAAAAGACGGAGTGACTCTCTGGTGTACCAGACTTACCGAAAAACGTTTTGTCCCATTTGATTGGACTTATGAGCTACCAGGTCACTGTTTCTTCAAGATTCGGAATAGAGGAAGAGTTCTTAATGTACCCTATGGATCATCAACCAAGCCTGATAATCAAAGGAGTGGTAAAAGGAAGTTAGATGAATTGATTACTTGCACTCCTCCTAAACATAATTTGTCTACTAATCTTTCTCCTCCCACCGCTCCTCTTGTGCGTACTCCTCCACCTGTTACATCTGAAACCCCGAGACCTCTTACACCTCCTGATCAAATACATTTTGACAAAGAGCTCCAACAATTCTACGATAGTTTAATGTTTGCTACTGTAGGTCTCCCTAGTTCAAACGATAATGTTGAGAAACCAATCGAAGAAAAAATAGAAGGGAAAGAAATTAAAGAGGAATAAATATTTTCCTATATAAACACATTTATTCCTCTATTTTATAATTATAAAGTCATGGAATTACAAACATTTTCTAATAAAGATTTAAATTTTAAATTACCATTTGGTATGATTTTGTCAGGCCCCAGCTCTAGTGGGAAAAGCTCATTTTTATTAAATTTTATATCTGAAGCGTCAGAATTAATTGAACCTAAACCAAAGAGTATACTTTATTGTTTTGGAGAAATGAGTAATAATATTCCTCTCCTTCAAAAATCTGGAGTTAATGTCTACGCAGGAGTTCCACCTGAAGAGCTAATTAAAAAATTCCCAAAACCTTTACTTTTAATACTTGATGATTTGCTCCTTTCCATAGATGAAAAATATCTTTCGGAGCTATTTACAAAAAAGTCTCACCATCAAAATTTTGCAATAATTTTTGTAACTCAGAATCTCTTCGATAAAAAAATTAAGGTCGCCCGCCAAAATGCTCAATATATTATACTTATGCGCTCTCCAAATTCTGCTCTTTCTATTAGAAATATAGGAGTACAACTATTTCCCCGTCAACTCGATTATTTTTTAGATGCGTATAAACAAGCTACTAATATACCTTATGGATACTTACTTATCGATTTACATGCCTCATCAGATCCTAATCTAAGACTTAGGACAAACATATTTAAGGAGGATGAAGAAAAAATAATTTTTATTTCAAAATAAATTTTCATTTCAAAAAAATGGTCAGTCAATTAGTTTGTGAAAATAAGGACTTTTTACGTTTGCTAGCTCATACAAAATCTGAAAGAAAAACCAAGAGGATCCTAAGACATGCAACAATAAACCAATTATTAACAATCGTCGAAATTTGTCTAAATATTTTAAAATCACGTTTTAAACTTACTACCCGACAAAAAAACCGTTTAATCCCACACGTTGATTTTATTCGTCACATGAGCCGTACTAGGAGTGAAAGAGGAGCAAGAAAAGTTTTAAGACAAAAAGGTGGAGGAGGAGCAAGTGTTTTTGCAGCTCTTCTCACACCTGTTCTTATAGAACTGGCACGCTCTATTATATAAAAGTAAATGGTATATAAACTCGAATAGTTATTAGAATTATTTCAAAACATGGCTAACAAATTAATTCTAGTACCCGAAGAAATTTATAGGGGACTTACTTCATCTAATTTTGGTGAACCAAATTTAGATTTTAGCAAAAAAGAAGTTGAGAAAGCTAAAAGAAAAAAGGAACACCTATCGAATAAAAATATACACTACAACCAAGAGCTAAGACGTTATTTGCAATTGAGAAATGAAAGTGCGAATAGACCAGTCAAGGTTCAAATGATTGCTAACCCTAAAGGAGCTATTATGAATACATCAGTTACTCGTCCTGCCTCAAACATTGTAGACGATGAAGATGATGATTTATGGATGAGTGATGATTTTTCTTATTCTGCGTACCCAAGAGAGCCTCCAGTTCATGCTTATAATATTGTCCCCTCACCATCTATTCCTTCTTCCTCACATACTCCCTCTGTACCCATTAGTAGACGTAATTCTCCAACACAATCATCAACCTCTAAAGAAAATATTTTACCCTCAAAACCTTCTAAAAGAATATCTCGTATATCTAGAAAGAAAATTAAAAAAGTATCTAATAAGATTAAGAAAAAAAAGAGAACTAACGAGAAATCTAAAGAGAAAACTGAAAAAATACCTCCTGAGATAAATCCTATAATTGAAGCTCAAAATGCGCCATTAAGCTCTTCGTCTTCACCTCCACCCATTCGTATAACCCCTGTAAAGAGAAAGACAGAAGAAGTTGAAGGTTTTAAGAGAAGAAAAGTTCTAGATGTAGATGAAGATGAGAATAAAGATAATGAACAAAAAGACCAAATTTTAGAACAAAAAATATCTACTAGAACCAAACAGAAAAAAGAATATTTAAAAAGAAAAGAAACACTTAAAAATAAAAAAGTCCCAATAGATGAATATGCATTATCACAAGCTCGAATCAAAGATAAAATTGATAGAATTAAAAGAAAAAAGATTGCAAAAGATGGCAGATCACCTTCTCCTCCCATATCTCGTCAAAAAATAAAAAGAAAATTACAAGTCCCATCAGAACAATTTCTAGAACATTTAAATGAAACATCCTATGCGAAAAGATGGATGCCTGTTCCACAAAAGGTATCAGAAAGAGCAGGGAAATTATGGATAAAAAAATTAAAAAGTAAAAATATAAAAATTCAGTCATATAAGGTAGCTAAAAAGAAATGGGCAACACGAAAACCAACTCAAGCAGATATAAAAGGAGTTAAAAAGAAAAATTGGGCAATAAGAAAGCCAACTCAATCTGATATAAGTAATTTTAAACCCTCACTTTGGTAAAATGGCAGATCCAACGAAGCTCTTACATTCTCTTTATAATGACCCAAATTCCCCAGCAGCATATTCAGGAGTTGATCGATTATGGTATGAGGCACGAAAAGTTATCAAAAAGTTACCTAGAAAAGTTGTGCAAGATTATTTGGAAGGACATAGGACATATACTCTTATGCGTCCAAAAAGAATACATTTTCCTAGAAGTAAAACTATAGCAGCAGGATTTATGACTGATGTCCAAGTAGATTTGGCAGACATGCAGGCACTCTCTAGGCATAACAAAGGAAATAAATATATTCTCCTAGGGGTTGATGTTCTTTCCAAACGACTCTTTGGTGTACCAGTTAAATCAAAGAGCTCGAAGGATATGTTAGAGGCATTTAAACAACTAATTGGTCAAATGCCTATGAAACCTCATAGAATTTTCTCAGACAGAGGGTTGGAGTTTAAGAATAAATTTGTAAAAGAGTATTTTGAAAAGGAGGAGATTCAAAAAAACGAATCTACTCATTCGACAGTTAAAGCATCTGTAGCAGAAAGAGCTATAAGAAATGTGAAACAAAGACTTTATAGATACTTTGCTCAAAATAAAACATTAAATTGGATTGATGTTTTAGATAGAATATTAGAAGGGATTAATAAGTCAAAGAGTAGAGTGCATGGACTAAGACCAATAGATATTAATTTCAAAAATGCTCAGGAAATATGGGAGAAAATGTACAGAGATGAGTTTTCAATGAAAAGAAAGAAAGGAGCAAAATTGAAAGAAGGAGATTTTGTTCGTATGGGTGTAGGAAAAGGAGCATTTGAAAAAGGATATATCCCAAATTGGGGGGATCAAATCCTAAATGTTAACCAAGTCCAAGACCAATTTCATCCTATTCGATATAGAATTGCTAATGATTCTGGTGATAAATTCAAAGGATATTTTTATGGAGAAGAGCTGGCTAGAGTTAAGAAAGATGCAGATACAGAGTATAGAATAGAGAAGGTTATAAGAAAGAAAAAGAGAGCAGATGGGACATATGATCTTCTTGTGAAATTTATAGGTTATCCCGAAAGGGAATGGATTCACGAAACCCAACTTGTATAAAAGGAGGGTTCATTTTATTGTATTTTCATTTCATGAATAAAAATGTCTAATAGTTTTTATGTTTGTTTATTGAGCAATGTTTCGGATTACCCACAGAATCAACCTAATCAGTTTCGGGTTCATTTACCTAAACCGCTTTACTTTTCTGGTGATTGGGTATGTGGTGTCCATAGTATATGTTATCCATATTCTTGGCCTTCTACTATAGGTACTCTCGATGAACAATGGATTGATATTAATTTTGCTGATAATAATAAGAAGGGACAAACTATACGAATTCCAGTCCCAAAAGGGTCACATAATACACCTGAAGAAATTTTACAATTTTTGATTTCAACTTTGAGACATCAAAGTTCAGTTCTTGATAACACAGATCTTGAAGAGTCATCTGAAGGGTTCTTTGATAAACCAACGATTATTAATAGAAGAAATAAACGCCAACATGAGGAACTGCAAGACCTCACACCATATGATGAAAATGAGGAGAAGGAAGAGAATGAATCATTAAGGTCTCTCTCACCTTATCAAGAGGATGTCGAAGAAACATCACCACCACAAAAGGATAAAATTAATTTAACTAAGCAACCAGATGAGAAGGAAGTCCAGAAAAAAGTGGAAGAAAATAAAGAGGTGGATGTGAATAAAAAAGTAGAGGAAAAGAAAAAAGAAGAGGAAAAGAAAAAGGATGACAAGGTGGGAAAAGAGCACCCAAAACTGGAAAAGAAAAAAGAGGATGAGAAAGAAAAAGAGAAACCAAAAGAGGAACATAGAAAGGAGCTACCAAAAGAAAATGATTCGAGTGCTCTACGAGTTGAAAAGGAAAAAGAAGAGATAACACAGGGGAACCCGAAAGATACACCTGTGCTAAGTACCTTAGGAGTTGGAAAGAAAGAAGAGAAACCGAAAGATACACCTGTGCTAAGTGCAATAGGCTTGGGTAAGAAAGAAGAGAAACCGAAAGATACGTCTGTGCTAAGTGCAATAGGGTTGGGTAAGAAAGAAGAGAAACCAAAAGATACGTCTGTGCTAAGTGCTATAGGATTGGGGAAAAAAGAAGAGAAAAAAGAAGTTCTAAGAGAACTTTCTCCATACAATGAAGAAGAAGAAACATTACCACCACCTCCTAAAAAAGAAAGAAAAGAGCAATCAAATGATACTAGAGTAAAAGATAATAGTACACAAACACCGAGTGTTCTAAGTGCCTTAGGATTGGAAAGAAAAGAATCATGGACTCAAACACCATCACCACTATTAGAAACTATTGGGTTAAAACCTAAAGAAGAAAAAAAAGATGTTCTCGATATATTACTTGGAAAGGAGAGTAAGAAAACACCATATACACCTACTCTTCTAAAACAAATTATTGATTCAATATCAATTAATTATCTCTCTGACTTTAAGAGATTTAAATTATCCTTTACTCATTCTAGTATCAAATATGTATCATTTTCGCCTCAATTGGGATATGTTCTTGGTTTTGCAAATACACAATTTGTTCAAAATAATGAGATTGCAAAATATGCTTGTGATTTAAGAGGGGGCTTTTCAAGTTTTGCAATTTATACAAAAGGGCTTACTGAAAATATGATTGTAGGAAACTCTCTAAGTTCTCTACTCCGAATAGTTTCTGTCTCAGGAGCAATACCTGGAGAATACCATGAGAAAATTTATGATTCTCCCATCTATGTTAAAGTGCTCCCAAGAGAAGTTAATGAAATTGAGGTTGAATTAAGAACGATGGATAATGGAAGACTTGTACCATTTGCTTATGGTACAGTAAGCATGGTGTTGATATTTAAGAAAGTGATAAATTTTTAAATGTATATAAACCCTCGCTTTATTTTGTAATTATTTTATTATTGATAAAAATGGTTCACGTTAGATTTGATACAAGTTTAGTAGGGTTTGCTGAACAGAGTGGTAGTGGTATGGAAAATTATTATTTTAAGGGAGCCTCACCATACCAGAGAGGGTATGGACAAAGAGGAGCAGGAGTTGGAGATGTAATGAGAGGATTGTGGAGATTTTTCCTCCCTATTTTACGTAAAGTTGGGAGTACAGTATCTTCTGAGGCACTCAATACAGGACAACGTATACTTGAAAGAGTAACTGAAGGACAACCTATAAAAGAAGCTTTTATTAGTGAAGGAAAAAAAGGAGTAGACACGGTTTTAGAAAAAGGTGGTCTTCCAAAACAATTTGGGACAGGTAGAAAGAGTATAAAAGGAAAAAGAATTCCCTCACATCAAACATTTATTGTTAAGAAGAGAAAACGATCAGACGCCTTTGGTCTCTATTAAAAAATGGCATTTCATAAGATAGATAAGGATAGTGTTGATTCAATTACAAGTGCTCTCGATTTTTTCCAAATTCCTCCTACAAATGTTAGTGTGTCTTCGGCGAAAGTTTTTGAGATTCTCCCTAGTAACCCTTTAACAGACACACCTTATCATTTTAAGATTCATTCAAGTGAAAATTTTATTGATCTCTCTAAATGTTACCTATTTACCGAATTTCGAATCCGAAAAGAGAATACAACAGGTCAATATGTAAATATTACTCTTGATGAAAATGTTGCTCCTATACAAATGATAGGGAGCACATTTATTAATAATATGAGAATAAGTGTAAATGGAAGAGAAATATTTAATTCAAACTCTCTTTATGCATATAAAACCTACTTGTCGCACGAATTATCCTACTCGCAAGGAGCAAAAAATTCTCACCTAAATGCAGCAGGTTATTATTATGATACACATACATCTCAAGAATCAGGACAAAGTTTTACATCTAGGAAAAATTTATTTGTAAATAGTCGAACAGTTCAGTTTATTTCGAAACTAGATGCTGATTTATTTAATCAGCCTCAATATCTCATAAATCATTGTGAAATTGACATTGAAATATTACCCAATGAACCAAAATTTGTACTTATTGCTCCTCCTCCCCCTGCCGTTCTTGGAGCTCCTGCAGCTCAACTTACTAAATATCAATTTGAAATTATTAGTTGTAAACTCTATGTAAAAAAATTAGATCTAATGGATGGCCTTGCTTTAGATATCGCTAGGAGACTTGACGTTAAACCTGCTCGTTATTCTATTAGAAAAACTATGATGAAGCCTTTATTTATTAGTCAAGGAAGATATGAATTCAATGCAAATCTTTTTATGGATCAAATCCCCCGTCGTGTTACCTTGGGATTAGTTGCAAACTCTGACTATGTAGGGACACAAGATCGGAGCCCTTTTAATTTTCAACCTTTTAGAGTTAGAGAAATTAGTATTATAGCAAATGGGCGCTCATATCCCCAGGCACCATATGATTTGGATTATGGTTCAAATCGATATGTGAGAGCATTTCATGATATGAATGAGGCTATAGGTTTTAATGGGTCTTCAGAGAGCAATGGGATAACATACCAACAATATGGGCGAACCCACTGTATCTATGTCTTCAACCTTACAAATAGTGGTGAGGATAATGGTGGGACTTTTGATTTAATAAAGAATGGGTCGACCTCTGTGAATATTAAATTTAGTCAACCTATTCCAGAAGGAGGAGTTATGCTCATAGTTATGGGAGAAGCAGATGCATTAATAATGTTAGACAAAAATCGATCAATAACAAGTGATACTACTATATAAACCTCAAAATTGTTCATTTTCTATTCATTTTAAATAAAAATGTTTTTTAAAAATATTTCAAAAGTTTTATTTTTAATTCGACTCTTTGCTCCTTGTGTAGAAGCTTATGATAAAAGCATTGAAAATATTCCAGAATACTCGGAATATTTACGTAGACTGGGTTATCCTTTGAAAAATTTTACAGCTGAAAAAATTTCAGCTCCAAGTCTTTTCGGAGATAATTTTCCAACAATTCAATTATGTAAAGAGTCACCGAAAGATATATATGGACATATATTTTGTTGGGGAATGATTTGTATGTACATTCTTCTTATTATCAGTCTTGTTATTTATCAATTTCGATCAATACTTTGGGTCAGATTAAATATTTTGCGAAGAAATGTACAGCAGCCAGATAACTCAAATTTTGAGATCAAATCCAAAGACGAGCAAAATTTTCAAGGGATGCTTCCCATGTGACTTACTCCCTTCTATTAAAAAATATCCGGGAGCGTTTATTGTTAATTTGGATTCTCATGATAAAGAAGGCTCACATTGGATTACTCTTTATGTGGAAAAAAATGAAATATTTTATTTTGATAGTCTTGCTTTACCTATAAGCTCATGTATTATAAACTCATTTTTAAAAAATTTTAAAATTGTAAAAAGAAATTTTATTTCGTACCAATCACCCCTATCAAAGACTTGTGCTCACCACTGTATTTCCCTAATTTATTATTTATCCCAAGATTATACAATTTATCAGTATATCAATTTATTAAATACGATCAAAAATACAGATTTGTTTGTAAATAAAATTGTGAATAAACTTATAAAAAATTATTATTTGAATATTTCGAGGTAGTTTTTAGTAATCTTAACACAATCTGGACAAAGGTAGAATTCATACATGAAAAAATCTTCTGATCGAGATGTAAAAATTTCAGTTTGATGCTGATCCAGAGTAAATTTTAAACAGTCATAACACCATTTTCCAGCTCTAAAATAATTTATTAGTAAACTAAGTCTTGCTCCCATATCTAATCTCACTCCATTCTTGAGATCTTCGCTCAATGCATTGATATATTTCCTAGAAAATTCCCTATATTTACATGGTCCAGAGACATATTTGATAAAATGTTCTTCGTCTTCACCTTGAAAAGAGCTCATTTTTAAAAAAATATTAAGAATGAATACAAATGAATATTAAAAATTTTTTGGTAAAATTTCAGAAAAATAATTGACCTTGACCCAAATATAAAAGTAAATTTCAAAAATAAAATGAATTATGTTCTCTTTGATGTTACCGATATTTTAAACTTATGTAAATTAAATTTTTGTTTTTTCGAAATTAAAACCTCTTTGATGATACCGCTTATATTTCAAAATGAAAAGTCTTCCAAAATATTAACTATAAAAGGCTGATTTTTTATTTATTATTCTTATTTAAAAAATTTATTTTATAATGTCTTATCAACCTCCATCAAAAAAATTCCGCTCCTTCTTCATAGAAAATCTTTTATCGATTAACCAGAGAGGAGAAGGAGCTCCACCCGAAAATTATGTCGAAAAATTAAGTGATTCTACACATCACATTGAGAAATTTAATATTGTTAAAAATTATTCGAAATTTCTTATAAAAGATATTTCTGCCGACCCTGAGGCTCTTCTCTCAGGGGTATTCCAATATTGTTTCGACCAGGCCACTACAAATGCTCGCAACAACGGAGTTGAACCTGAAGAGCTGGGCTGCACATTAACATCAGAGCTCCTCGAATCTGATATTTGGATTCCTGTGCGTCCAACAACTGAAAATACTTTTGATTCAATGTTAAATCAATTCAAAAAGGTTGCGCAGAGCAAGAAGCAGACAGGTATTACTTTATGGGGAGCACCCTTCTCACTTAATGTAATGATAGTAAATAAGAGCAATTTACCAAAAGGGAGCAATATTATAGGAGGAGCACCTCGAAAATTAGCTCCAGTACATCACCAAATAAAAAAGAAAAATCTTATAAAAATTAAAAACAACAATGACGGATACTGTTTATTTTATTCATTAATAGCAACAATGATCCGTTTTATTAGAAATTTAGATCGATCTCAATATTATGAATACATTCATGGGAGGTATGGTCAAAGAGGAAAATTTGAGAAGGATACTCTTGAACTTATGCAACAAGTTGGAACTCCCTTTGGACAAAAAGAATATGATGCTGAAACTTGGGTACCTCCTATTGTGGACTATTTGAATGAGAAATATACAGGCCAGTTTTGTTTTAAAGTATTTGTTTTTGATTGTCTGGGTCACTATAGCCCTTGTTTTAAATATGGTCCAAAAAACTACAATTCACCTTTGCTCCTTTACTTTGACGGCTCACATTTCAACGGAGTTACTTGCACAGGTGGGCTTTTTGGGCAGCCTTATTGCTTGGAGTGTGAGACAGTTTACTCTCACCCAAAAGCACACTCTACTACCTGCCGTGCAAAATGTCTGAATTGCTCCCGAGTAGGGCCACTCTTCCCATGCCCTCCAGGAAAAAACTTTTTCAAAAAATGTAGCGGGTGCTCTAAACGATTCAACAATGAGAATTGTTTTAACTATCACACAACTTCAAACTTTTGTATAACATCAAAAAAATGTGAATTATGTGGAATAATTTGGGATACTAAAGTCAACAGCAGAGGGGGTAGGATTGGGCATGTTTGTAACGAGCGCTATTGCTTAACCTGCTTAGGATACCATGATCCAAAAAGAGGATGTTTTGTTAGACCTTTGGAACCCAAGGAGCAAAAGCCTTACAGGATCGTTGTTTTTGATCTTGAGACAACACAACACTCAAGAGTGTTAAACAACAATGGAAGAATACATCAGCCCAATTTTATAGCAGCAAAAGTTACATGTCCCAAATGCATTGAGGAGGAGCAAAATGGATGCAATGTATGTGGGAGCAATCGACTCTTAACTTTCTCGGAGCGACCCTTTTACAAAACAACTGTTGATAATCAAAATGTAGCAACAGACCCACTTGTCGATTTTGTCAGTTGGATTATTGGAACAACAAAAGAATGTGATACGATAGCTTTCTCCCATTTCGGGGGAAGGTTCGATATGGTCATCGTTTTCAAAGAGCTCTTTCTTCAAGGATTCACTCCCGAAATGCTCAAGAATGGGAATAAAATGTATGAAATGAAAGTTCGCCTTGGAAAGAAAAAGAATATGCTTATCTTTAGAGATAGTTTCAATATCATGCCTATGTCTTTGGCATCTCTCGTCCCAGCGTTTGCTCTTAAGGTTGAGGATAAGCCATTCTTTCCTCACCTAGCAAACCATCCCAATAACTATGGAAAAGAGATATTCCCATCACCATCTGACTACCTTGCAGATGGAATGATGCCTGAAAAAAAGAATGAATTTGATAAATGGTATCAGAGGAACAAGGAGCTCCCTTTTCACTTAGATGAAGCGTTGGCTGCTTATTGTACCAATGATGTAGAAATACTTCTAGCAGCACTTCGTGCGTTCAGAAGTGAATTCATTGAAGTCACGAAACGAGCAGCAGGCGAAAGAGCAGCGTCTTCAAAAGCTCACGGAGGCATTGATGTTTTAAGAGAATCAATGACGATAGCTTCTGTCTGCATGAATCATTTCAGGACAAACCATTTGAAGGAAAATCATCTGGCTCTTGTTCCTGAAAAGGGTTATGACAATGCAGAAAATCAGAGCAAACTTGCTCTGAAATTTATGAAATGGTATGAGGAGAAGCACAATGTAAATATTCAAAATGCATATTCTAAAGAAGGAGAAAAGAAGATTGGAAATTATAAATTAGATGGATGGATAGAAAAAGAGAAACTTGGAATAGAAATTAATGGTTGTGCATGGCATGGCTGTGAGCGATGCTATCCTGAATACAACATAGTGCTACCAAATGGAATTGCAGCAGGTAAACAACGAGAAAAAGATCAATTTCGATTAAATTTTATAAAGAGCCAAGGGATTAATGTCCAAGTCTTTTGGGAGTGTGAGATAAGAAGAATGTTGGATAGAGATAGAGAGATGAAAAAAAAGTTCAGGGATTACTTAGACAACGGCCCAATCAATATTCGCTCCTGCTTCTTTGGTGGTAGAACAGGACCACTTCAGCTTTTCTACTCACCAAAAGAAGGAGAGGAGATCTCATATTATGATGTCACCTCTCTTTATCCTTTTATTAATGTAACTACAAAATACCCTGTTGGACATCCTCAAGTCCATATTCTCAACAACGATATAAATTGGAGAAAGCCTGAGGACAACATATACGAATTGGCAATATTGAAAGTCTTTGTGATCCCTCCAAGGAGCATTGACGTTCCGGTCCTTCCAATGAAAATTGGAGAGGACGAAGATGAGAGGTTGCTCTTTCCTCTCTGCTCCAAATGTGCAAAAGAGAACCCTAAAGGAGCGGTAAACGAAAACTACTCATGTCCTCATTCAGACCAGCAACGTGGCTGGGTGAGTACATGCACTTCAATAGAGCTCAATGTTGCTCTTGAGGAGGGGTATAGAGTGACAAAGCTCTTCAGAGTTTTGGATTTCAGAGAGAGCGACGACAAATTATTTGCTCCATATATTTCTGAATTTATGGCAGCAAAAATACACTCATCTGGATTCGACTCCTCCATTAAAGACAACTTTGCAGCAGAGGACCAATTTATTAAAGAGTGTAAAGATAAGTTTGGAATTAATATAGAGAGGAGCAAGATGGGGCCAAATAAAGGGAAGCGTACTCAGGCCAAGTTAATGCTCAACAACTTATGGGGGAGATTCTCCTTAAGAAATGTTGGTCTCTCTCAATGTGCTATCACAAACAACCCTGCTGAACTACGAAAATATTTAGACGACAGATCAATTGAAGTTTCAGCTTTGGATGAGCTCACACCGGATATTTTGCTCATCACATACTCCAAAAAGAAAGACTGGGTAGAAGAGCATGCTTGCTCAAATGTTGTCATCTCCTTATGGACAACATCCGCAGCGCGAATTCATTTGCTCCGAGCAATGCAAAAAGTCGCCCGAACTCCAGGATGTAACCTTCTGTATACAGACACCGACTCCCTAATTTTTTCCCATCCTTCTGGAAACTGCCCCCTTCAACTAGGTCCCCACTTGGGGGAATTCACAAATGAGTATCCATCACATGAAATTTTGGAGTACTGCAGCGGAGGAGCAAAACAGTACGGTTTAAAATTACGACGTAAGGAGCGACAATCAACAACCTTTGAATATGTTTTAAAAGTCCGTGGAATGACTCTAAACTACGATGTGATTCAAAATCAAGGGCTCAGATATGATACATTCAAGGAACAAGTTTTATCATATGCAAGAACTGGAGAATTAGAACCGATAAATATTTTATATCCCAATTTCTTGCGGCCATCTATTAAAGATGGTTGCGTCATTTCCAAACCTTTATATAAAATGTATAAACCTGTAGTATGCAAAGGGATCATTCGACCCTCTGATTATGTTGTATTGAATTTTGGTCACATTAATAATATTCATCCTAGAATTTCCCCTCCCTAATTCTTCATTTGTAATTAACTTATTTTTTAAATTGTATTTTTTACAATATTGTATTAATTTTATTTCTGATAAAAATACAAAAAAATGTTGCAAAATTAATAGAGAGAAGGTTACAATTTTAGGGGTAAAAGAGCACATTTAAGAATAGGAAAATATAAGAGTAAAATTAAGAAAGAGAAATTATCAGTTTTAGGGAGAAAAGAGCACAATTAAGAGTTAGGAGTATCAAAATTAAAATTAACAATTAGAAGTTGGTAATTTTAGGGGTAACTGTGCACAATTAAACAAATAAAGTGTTAAATTTAATCAATTTCTGTTTTTATTTCATTTCACCATTGGCTCAGATCACCACTATAGCAATACATATCTTCATCAGTTTTTTCTTGCTCATCAAAAATATTGCACTTTGATGCCATATCAGTGTAAAGTTGCTCCATCCAATCATTGGTGTTATCTTTCTGATCTTCCTTATCATCAATAAGTTCTAAAAGCTCCATAGGATAAAATCTATCTTGTCTTCTATGTCGAAATCTTTCAATAATGCAGTGAAGAAATGGATATCTCAATCTAATTCTATGACGCGCATAAAAATGAGCAGCAACGCTCACATTAAACGGAAAACGCAATTTTCCATATGATTTCAGAGAAGTTGCTCCTTGTCTTGATAAGCCTCCTATAACGAATATTTTTTTAAACCCATTCTTATCTTCATAGGTTGTCTGGACTTTTCGTCCAAGGAGCTCTTTCAAAATTAGTACACGATTGTCTGGGTGATTAAGTTGATCACGCAAAGATTTTACAGAACAGTTTAAAATGCTAGCACATTCGTCAGAAACTTTTTGGTATGGCATTAATAGTTTAATTATACTAAAAGTGAGGACGAATAAATTTTTTTCCGAGAGTTTGCTCCTTATATACCCCAGCTCCTACCTAATATTACTCTTACACTAATATATTTCGAAATTATTTTTTTAAATTTATTTTTAAATATTTTTTACATAAATATTTGCATATTTTTCTATTTTTTCCTTAATCCTTTTCTTGAGATGAACGTTTTTTACTTTATCGGCGCTCTTTGATGTTTATAATAGGCTAAATGAGCGAAATTTTATAATAAATTATGGATCTGTAAAGGAAGGAGTTATATTTTAATAGATTAAATTATTTAAATATTTTTTATATAAATATTTGTATATATTTCTATTTTCTGTTAATCCTTTTCTTGAGTGTTCTCGGGTGAACGTTTGTTTTTTGTCGGCATTCATGATATTTACAATAAGTTAAATGCGCGAAATTCTTATGGATTCGGGCGTGGATATGATACAAGGATTGGAAAATTTTGCGGTAACAGTTATTATATTTTTTTCTTAAAAAATTTTTTTGCTCTTAATTTAAAATAATGGACAACACAAGAAAACGTTCTAGTGACAATCAATCTCCAATAAAAAATAAAATTGAAAAACTTAATAATGAACAACGTTTTCTCGAACTATTAAACAATATTAAAAAAAATATTGAGAATGAGGAGAAGAAAACTTATAGAAAACGATCAACTAGCATTCATGATTTCCGCTTACAAAATGTAACTCCTTCATACGATCAACTATTTCGTATGTATTTGTTTGGTACTAAACAACGTAATGAGTATATACTGAATCGTAAGTTTTTAAATTCAAAAGCTTAAAAAAATTTTTTAGTTGAAAAGGAGCTCTGTAAATTTTATGAATGTACAGAAAATCAGCATAATTGTGGTAAAATGGAAAAACAACAAATAAATCGTGTTATACTACGTGTTATACTAATGAGTCGTGTTATACTAATGAGTTTAAATTCAAAAGCTTAAAAAAATTTTTTAGTTGAAAAGGAGCTCTGTAAATTTTATGAATGTACAGAAAATCAGCATAATTGTGGTAAAATGGAAAAACAACAAATAAATCGTGTTATACTACCTTTCGATATGAAGAAATTTAAAAAGGCGCAAACAATTAAATTCTTTGAAGAAGAAACTTGTATTATTTGTACTGTAAATCCTCCAACAGTTTTCCATTATGCGTGTAGACATTGTTATATATGTTATGGATGTGCTCGAACTAATAAAACTAGACGAACATTAGTTCTATTATATGGTTCAGATAAGGAGATAGAAGAACTGGGACCAATGCGTTGTGCTATGTGTAACTTACATAAAGGTGAATATCAACGAATAAAGAGTATGAATCATTCTTAATAAATATCTTTAACTCTTTTACCTTACCACTCATTTGCTCTTTTAATTACTCTATTTTACCACACCACATAGCTATTTGAATTACTCATTAGCAAAATTACTCACTTACTAAATTACTCACTCCTTAAATTTTCATCTTTTAATTACTTTATATTTTCGTGCTCTTAATATTTTCGTGCTCTTAATATTTTTGCTCTTATAATATTTGGAAATGAAATAAATGAAATCTTTAATAAAAAATACTAAGGAAGAAAGAGAATATTTTTTAGATAGGGAAGGAGCTCTCTTTTAATTTGGTGTTAAAAGTTCTGGACGTGACAAGCTCGTCTCAACGAGCTGAGTCGAACTGTACCACTATAGGAAATGAGTTATACGAAAACCATACAGGAGAAAGCTCGATTTTAGGTGAGGTTCGAAAGAGATTCGAAAGAGCTTCTCGAATTTAGTCGAAAGACACCAAAATTCTCGAAGAAAATATAAATATTCTCGAAGAAAATATAAATATCAGCCACTCATAGATTTCTGACAGCTTGTTAATAAAATTGTGACAAATAAAAATTGGGATATTCAAATTAAATTAATCTTTCTTCTGAATTTGGAAAAAATTTTTGGAATACAAAATAAAATAGTAACAATTACAAATTTATTTTTATCATAAAGAAAATTACAACAAAACAATAAGAATTTTAATTAAAGGATTGATTA
Organism: Meloidogyne luci; assembly: GCA_902706615.1. Taxonomy (NCBI): domain Eukaryota; kingdom Metazoa; phylum Nematoda; class Chromadorea; order Rhabditida; family Meloidogynidae; genus Meloidogyne; species Meloidogyne luci. Next base: position 66,420 of record CACSLI010000045.1, on the reverse strand, counting down.
TATTTTTATTTTTTCCTCATTTGGATTATACTTCAACAAATGTTTGTTTGTTTACAAACCATCACACATTATAGCCTTAAAAATAGAAAAAATTATTTTTTTGTAAAATATAAGGAGCACCTTTTCTTTTGCAATATAGAACAATCCTAACAGCTTTTGTTTACCACCATTCTATTATTACTACAGACGTTGTTTTTCGACGCCGCGCCTTGCTGAGGGAAAAAAAATAAATAAATTTTTATAATTTTTTTATTCCAAATTTGAATCAACAAAACAATATTTTCCAGAAAATTATTCCAATGAGATTGGAGTGGATAAAATACCATAAACGAATTTTTCCAAAGTAGAGGACGATTTTAATAAAAAAATTAAAGCTTAAAAAATCGTAAAATATAAAATTTTCAAATTTTTTTGAAAAATTTTTGGGGAGGATGACATTTTATCCTATTATTAGAAACAGGATTTTCTATCAGAAAAAATAAAAAACTTTGAGGAATTTGTTGTTGCTGTAAATTAGTAATATTTTTGCCATTCTCATTATTTGAAGAAGGTACTACTTGATGTTGTATAGGAATTAATTTTGGTTTTGCTGATTTTGGAGCAATTCTAGCAACTGGTGGAGGTTGTATAACATTTTTCGAAAAGTTACTTGATGAGAATTAGTTATATTGATATTTTTTGTAGTTGTAAGAGGGCTGAAAAAAGGAAGAATTTTAATAATATATTCAAACACAGGAACAAAAAATATGGATTTAGGCTAGATGACAGTTTATCCCACTCTTTAAAAAATGGAATTTCCTGACGAAAAAATCATCAATAAGGTAAATAAAAAACCTATTTTTATTTGAACCAGACTGAAAAGAACAAATTGCTGCCGCAGTACTCGCAACACAAGTTGTTGGCGTGTTTGACGGAACAGAACACTAAAAAAAGTATTTTTCCAATTCTCAATACAATTAAAAAAACCTCCAGCCTTGTTTATTTTTATCGCCTGCCAAATATTGATTATTTTCTGTTGCCACAACAAATCGAAGAGGTAAATGATTTGAAGATTTGATTGTTGTATTTAATTCTGATGAAGAACAAATTTTGTCTAAAATAAAAGAAAGTGTTGAAGAAACGCATTTATTGGTGTCATCATCATCCCTTTGTTTACAAGCATTTTTATTTGTTGTAGAAATGGTCAAGTTATTCATATATTTTTTTTAAAAAATTTTTCTCTAAAAGTTTTTTTATTTAAACAAAAAGAAACACAAAAATTTTTTTGATTTTAAAATAAAAACAGTATAGGTTAAATTAGATATAAATAAATAATCAAAAAATTCATAATTCATTTAATATAATTGTCAATCTTATAAACAAAAGGCTTTGACAAAAGATCATTTCCAAAATTAGTTTCAACTGAACAAGACAAAAGTCCAATTAATTGATAAAAATTAACAAATGCAAGCCGCTTTGGAAGCTTCGATAGCTCTGGCACGTCGGTTTTTCTTTTTCTGAGCTCCTGATGCCTGAAAAAAATAAAATATACCAAGGTATAGCAAGTAAAAGACGCCTTAGTCCTTCCCAGAGTTTACTCAGGCCCGGTTTTCAGGTCCCCCTGGCCGAGTTTACTCAGGCCCGGTTTTCATGTCCCCCGGGCCGAGTTTACTCAGGCCCGGTTTTCATGTCCCCCGGTCCGAGTTTACTCAGGCCCGGTTTTCAGGTCCCCCTGGCCGAGTTTACTCAGGCCCGGTTTTCATGTCCCCCGGGCCGAGTTTACTCAGGCCCGGTTTTCATGTCCCCCGGTCCGAGTTTACTCAGGCCCGGTTTTCAGGTCCCCCGGGCCGAGTTTACTCAGGCCCGGTTTTCAGGTCCCCCGGGCCGAGTTTACTCAGGCCCGGTTTTCAGGTCCCCCGGGCCGAGTTTACTCAGGCCCGGTTTTCATGTCCCCCGGTCCGAGTTTACTCAGGCCCGGTTTTCAGGTCCCCCGGGCCGAGTTTACTCAGGCCCGGTTTTCAGGTCCCCCGGTCCGAGTTTACTCAGGCCCGGTTTTCAGGTCCCCCGGGCCGAGTTTACTCAGGCCCGGTTTTCATGTCCCCCGGTCCGAGTTTACTCAGGCCCGGTTTTCAGGTCCCCCGGGCCGAGTTTACTCAGGCCCGGTTTTCAGGTCCCCCGGTCCGAGTTTACTCAGGCCCGGTTTTCAGGTCCCCCGGGCCGAGTTTACTAAACCCTGTAAAAGCCCAAGTATAATCTTAAACTTGCCTTTCCCCTTCTGCGTATTTTTCCAGTTTGTGTTGCAATTTCTCTGGATGCTGTTGTTGATTCATCGTTTACCACATTCAATGAACTTTCAATTGTTGCAGATTGTTGAGCTGTCATCGTCCCGCCACACCCTCCTCCGCCGAGAGCAGTCATTGTACCTGTAATTAAAACAATAAGATCAATGGCTAAAATTACAAATAGAATTTTTTCTACCTGCTGCAGGAGTGTTCTCCAAACATTTTGTCGTCCCTCCACACCCTCCACCAACTAGAGCAGTTGCCGTTCCACCAGGAGCAGTCTGCGTACCAAAGCCTCCAAGAGCAGTTTGAGTACCTCCCATTCCGCCAAGAGTCGTTGAAGTGTCTCTACTGCCATAGCCAACAAGCGTCGTTTGGAAAAACTAAAAAATTTTTCAAAAAATTTTTAAATTAAAAAATATTAACTAAAATTTTTGAAAAAATTTTTAAAAATTTTCAAAAAATTAAAATTACTTCATTTTCCTCCTCCTCTTCTTCAATGCCACCACCGGTTTGAGGGCCAGTTGAAGAAGCGCCACCTGCCACGCCTCCAAGAGCTGTCATCGTCCCGCCACACCCTCCACCAACTAGAGCAGTCATTGTACCTGTAATTATAACATTAGGATCAATGGGTAAATTACAAATAGGATTTTCTTCTACCTGCTGCAGGAGTGTTCTCCAAACATTTTGTCGTCCCTCCACACCCTCCACCAACTAGAGCAGTTGCCGTTCCACCAGGAGAAGCACCACCAAGAGCATTATTTTCTTCCTGCTCATCTTCATTATTATTTAACTAAAATTTTAAAAAAAATTGTTAAAAATTTTCAAAAAAAATTTTTTTTTAAATTTTTTCAAAAATTAAAAAATAATTCAAAATAGGGATATCTGAGAGAGGTTTGGGTTCAAACACGTGGAAGGGGAGTAAAAAAACATTTTCACCAAATTTAACCATTTTTAAACAAAACTATTCATACCTCAGAGGAGCAACCATTTAATTGTTTTTCTACTTCATTATCTTTTACTTCTCCTCTCTTCCCAACAATTTTCTCATTTTTATTTAAAAATTCGTTTTCTTCATCTTGTTGTTCATCTTCTCTTATACTTCCCCCTGTAGAAGGACCCCGTTCCTCTAAATTAATAAAAAGATCTTCTTCCCCTTCTTCACAATTATTTTCAATATTTACTGGTTGAACAATTGAAAATTCACTACTAGTTAATGGAAGTAAAGATTGAGAAAATGGATTTGTTGTTGAAGTAATCTTGTTTATTGAAGAAATATTGTTGTTATTGGTGGCGGTTTCCTTGTTGATGAACAGTTTGAATTCTTTATCTTTAAATTGAAAAATTAATTAATGTTAAAAATTATTTTAAAATTTAATCTTTTTTTTTGGGAAACTTTAAAAAATAATTTTTTACGTGGAGTAGGGGCATATTGTTCTTTTTGTAATTTTTTTGTATTTTCATGTTTTTGTTGTTGTTTTTGTGGTTTTTCTGTATTTTCATGTTTTTGTTGTTGTTTTTGTGATTTACCCTTTTTACGAGCAGGTGTAGATTGTTGTTGTTGTTTTTGTAATTTTCTTTTAGGGGATTGCTGTTGACGTCCAAACATTAATAAAATTTCCTCCTCAGATTTTTCTGAATTAAAAAAACAAACTTCTTTAATGATTTTTCGAAACTTACTATGCACATTTCTATAATGTCTTTTTAAGTTAAATTTGCTGGAAAATGGATTTTTACAATACATACATAAAAAACCAAAATTTTTAGTCTTAAAAATAAATTAGAATAAAAATTTTTTAAAAAAACTTGAGAAACAGCCTTATTTTTAGCTCTTCCAACTTTTTTAGTAAGAACATTCTCTCGCAAAGCCTTTTTCCGCTCTTCTTCAAACACTATAGCCCTCCAGTTCTAAATTTTATTGAGCAAGGAAAAAAACTCATAAGAAACCTGAATAAGAGTTCTACACCGTTTTGCCAATTTCTCGTCTTCAACTTTTTTTCGAAACATATTCAGAGAAAGTCCGAGACGAGTTTCCTTTAGAAAAAATAATCAAAAACAAAAGAAAAACATACAGTTAAAATATCAGTATTGACAGATATTTTCTCTAGAACTTCGATTAGAACTTCGGCTGTATGAAGTTGAAAGTTCTAAAAAATCAAAAATGTTTTCTTGGAGGGGGGGGGGATATTCGGTAATAGTTCGGATGGCATATGGTCATCCGAGGAATAATTAAAAATATTTATGTAACCTGATTTTCACTCAAAATTACTAATTGGTTTGATAGTTCTAGTAAATTAGTTGTAGAAAAATTAGATGCAATTTCAAATCGAGGAGATTCAAGAGAAGGATTACACAAGATTTCGGATGAAATTTGAAAGCCTAATTTTGAAATTAAATAGCATAAATAAATTTTTAATCAAAAATTTATCTGACCTTGTTGCACGGCAGCCACAAGCTTAAAAAATATTTTTATAGTAAATAACAATATTTCTAGTAGTCACGTCCTATTACGACCCTAATATAGACATTAAATCTTTTGATAAGATTTGTAAAGGTACAAAAGTACATTTAAATTTTAAACAAAATACCTTAAAACACATAAAAATGCCCAATTTGTTTAGAAATCCACGATTTACAAAGCCACTCGATTTACAAGCTGCTTCCCAAATCTAATTTAATGTTCAAAAAATTAATGTGTGATCGAATCAAAACCTGAGAAAGCTGCGCCGTATTAACATCTTTAGCAGTTCTTAGAAAAGCAGCAATACTGGTTGAATCGATTTCATCTTTGCCCATTGGATTTAACTAAAAATTAACTAAAAATTAAGGAAAACAATAGGTAAGCAAGAAGCAAATTTCCCTTGGCCATTAAATGATAGAAATTAACCTTGGAAAATAAATCTTCATAGAGAGCTTGATGAGGATTAGAAATATTCTCTGGATTCTGCATAAGAATTATTAAGTTGCAAAGTAGTAAAATTTAAATGTTCAACAGTGAATTCCTAAAATTAAAAATAGAACGAATAAAATACAAATATGTAAAATGTTTGAAAACATTAAAAAATATAGTCGTATGTAAATGGTCTTTTGTTACTGAGCAAATCAATAAATGGCGGCCATTTATTTTTAAAAAGAAGAAAGAAAAAGTTGTTGGAGAATGAGTAGAGAGCGAGAAAAAAAAGGAGTAGTGAGAAAAGAGAGAGAGCAGAAAAATGATGTGGGGGAAGAGAGAGGAAAAAGATGTTTGAGAGCGGCTTCAAAGGATGCCGCTCCCCGACATCCCCTCCTAATCCCTCCTAATCGCCCTCTTAATCCGTTACTAATCCCCCGACATAACCCTACTATACACTACTTGTATAATTTATTATTTAATGTTCTCATGCTAATTTATAATCTATGCATTTTAACATTAATAAAATTAAAAGAAAAATATTGTTATAATAATTATTTTTAGATCATTAGTTAAGAATAGGTTAACTTATAAAAATCAGAAACTGCGTGTAAATCCCTTTAAGTGTTTGCTTGTTTAGCTAGGAAAATTCTTTCCAGGTTTATATTATCAACGCATATACCCAATTTAAACTGAGAATATTAAGGTAATGATCAAACCTTAAAAATCTTCATAAATAACTTTATTTCCTCTCATCAAAAAGATTAAATTCCTCCTTCTTTTTATTTCTTCAAAGGTTCAACAGACAAAAATCCTCAGGAGTTTTTATCATTGTTTTAAAATTTTTGCCGTTTAAAGGTTGTAAATCACTTTTCACGTCACTTCTTTTCACACATTTTTCTAATGTTTAATTCGAGAATTTTGCGAAACAAATGTTCGAGGCTCTTTCCATTTTCCTCTCCAATTTATATTTTAATTTGACTTTTAATTAATAGTTCAAGTTCAAACTCGTTTAAAATATTTCCCTTGTTTTTTTATTAGCTTGTTATTTGTTCATTGTCTGAGTTAAATGGTGAATAATGACGTAGAGGAAAGAACAGTTAAAAATGACTTAACCACGATCTCACCTTACGATTAGAGCGAAACTTATTTTAAGACTACTATTATTCGAATTATATATAGGATTTCACATTTATCTTGTTCATTTATTTTTAATTTATTTTTTAAATTTCATCAACTATAAATTCATTAAAATTATTTTAAGATTTAAATTTAATTATTTAGATCACGTCAACTAAAAATCTTTTCTTATTGGGAATTCCTTTATGGGAATTTTCCCATTGGGACAAAAAATTATATATAAACAATCTGTTGTTCTTTTTAAGGCTGATCCACCTTATAAATAAAATGATTGGGAGTCGAAATTAATATTAAAAATAAATCTAAGTTTAAAATTTAACTTTTAGGTTGAGAAATTTAATACTTTTTTTCTATTTTAAAGGAAGAAAATAAAATATTAAAGTAAACTTCTATAAAGAAATTTTTTCTATTTTTGGAACATAGCTAATCCCCCACATCTATCCATTTGGATTTCCCAATGCTTTTCTCTTCATTCCCTTTTCATTTTTTCAGCTGCTTTTAGCCACGCCTAACCCAGCATTGTCCCCGACAGCGACTCTTACTGCGAAGCATTTTTAGCTTTTGAAAATGGCAGGGATTTGGGAAGGCTATAGAGCGAATATTCTTACGAAAGAAGGAGAATAAATGCAATATTGCTAAAAGCCTATGTGTGAGCGCGTGGCGGTAGATGTGTGATAGAATGTTTTGTTTCAGGCGGGGAGAGGTGAATTATATATCAAATTGCTCATTCATTTAACCTTTATTCTTTGTAATATTAATATTTTAGTTTTTTGAGAATATATTTTATTTCTAAAAACTTAAAATAAAAAATACTAAAAATTACTTTAAATTTACCAACATTTTTCTTTTATTCTTGAATGATTTTTTAGCAAAAACTATCAGTTTTCGTGCACCGCATGATATACTAAACATTCTCTCTCACAACTTGCACAACTCTCGATAATCTTAAACATTGCAATTGAGAGGTGCAAACCATAGATTAATCAAAAATTACATCATTTTTAAATTCTTTTGATAATCTCTTAATTTTACCAATAATTGCTGCTTAAAACTTAAAAAAATTTTTTAAGTTAATTATTCTTATTTTAAAATATTCCTATTTCGAACCACCTACTAAAAAAGAAAAGCTAAACCTTCCAAAAGCTCAATAAACAATGTGTGGATTATTTCGACATTCTATTGAAACATTATATCGTCTTAGTAATATCCGTAATGGTATTGCCACTACTTCCGGATGTGAGTATCTTTTGGATAATATAATCTATTCGCCTTTAATTTTGAGTTTATTCAATGGCTTCTACCAAACAAAAACAATGGCCACCCCGTCCCCCATCTAATAGAAATAATGTTCCCCAGTTAAATGTTCATATGAAGAAAGGAAAAGCGGATATCGGCGATCAAATTGTAAGGAACTCATTTTATCATTTTAAGTAGAAATAAATATTAAGCTGATCAATTGCAAACAACAGAGCAATAAACATTCTCTAGTTATTTTTGACAAAGATGGCACATTAATTTGCTTCCAGGTGGTTTTATAATATTCGATTTTAAATTTTTTTATCATTTTCTAGTCCATGTGGGTTCCGTGGACGAAAGAAACCGTTAAAAAGTGAGAAATTGTTTAGAAAAAATTTATAAAGATTTAATTAAGTCTATGTGAAGCTTCGAAATTAGAGATTGCGGATGAGGTTTATTCATTGCTTGGTTATTGTCCCATTCAAGAACGTGTGAGAAGCGGACTTCTGGCTCATGGAACAATGCAACAAATCAGGGAAAGAATTAAAGCATTGTTGGTTGAATGTGGAATGGAAGAGGAAGAAGCATTCGAGATGGTAGGGATAAAGAGAGAAATTAAACGTTTGAAAATTTGAACTTTAAGGTTAGCGATTCTGTTACTGACTGCAACACAAGTTGCCCTAAAACTCTTAAGCAAATTCATGATTTGCGTGCATTATTCTCTGGACTTAAGGAATTGGGATTGAAAATTGCAATTTGTACTGCTGACAGCCGGTAATAATTTACTTTTCTCTAGATCCGGTATCCTTATTTTTAGTATTGGAACTGAAACATCATTGAAAAGTTTGTGTTTGGAACGTTTTGTTGATTTTGTTATGTGTGGAGATGACGCTGGTTCAAAACCTAAACCAAATCCCCATAATGCCCTACATATATGTCGTGAATTGGGTGTTGATCCAAAGGTACGGTTTTTGTTATTTTTCATATATAAAAATTATTTTTGAAGGAAGCCTTGATGGTGGGAGACACCGCAGCAGATATGGGAATGGGCCGTCAGGCGAATGTTGGTACAACAGTGGGTGTTCTTTCAGGTGTTGGAGATGTTAGCGAGCTTAGTCCGAACGCCGACCATATTGTAAAAATATTTCTTGTTTAATTTTATAATTATTTATCCAGTTACCAAACGTCGGCTGTCTTTTACCTGTTTTACTTGGGGAACAGACTGAAATTATGCAGAGCTAGTCTCGCATATCTGTCAAGAATGAATCATGGGAGTTTCTGGTTCCAGTGGTGTGACTATTATCACAATCCCTGATTTTATGGATAAGGAATAAAACTCAAAATTAATCTTTTTATTAATACTTTTTTACGAATTATGTACTTCACTTTTTAAATACTTTTTCATATATTTAATCCCTCAATTGCGCAAAAATAAGCTTTTCAAGAAAGTACGGATATCAACCTTAATAGTTACATGTTGTTTATTATATTATTACTATACTATTACGAGTACCTTTTTAAATTTACATATTTCAAGTTTCTAAAGCATAATACTTTTAAATTTTTTCTCAAAAATTGCTCCCATCTTCCATTTATCACTATTTGGTATAATAATATTATTATATGTATTAGGGATAGGATTTTAGGCATGACTTTGACATATTTTGGAACCTATTTCTCTATTTATGTCGCATACATATTTTGAAATTTTCGGTAACCTAAAAATCCGATCCCTAATTGTTATTTAGAAATTATGTTCTCACACTTTTCCCTTATTGTCGTTCATAAATATGGCTGTCAGAAACCGAATAAATGATTCCAAAATTATTTTGATCAAAATATTTTATTTAAATTTAGTAAAATATAGATCTTTAGATTTTTCTAATGAATTTATTTAATAAATTTATTAATTTATTTAATATTTTATTTAATCGTTAAATTTACATAATCTTATAAAAATCAAAGAAAGTATCGTTTAAATTTAAACTAACTCATTGGGTTAATGGAAGATAAAATATTTACAATAGTGAAAGGATTTAAATTTAGAAAATCATTTTTTTCATTTAATTGTTTGTTTAACCAAGTCGTTTACCTCACAAATCGCTTCTTGTTTTATTGCGGGAAATGATTCATGCCATAATTATATTTGAATCCATGACCATTGAACGAATGTGCCGAAGAGAATTGACTTTTAGGGCTAATTCCACCAAATTTTTGCGTTGGAGCAAATTTAACATTCATTTTGTGTTGCATTGCTTTGGGGGATGCTTTAGGTGGCATGGTCTCAAAGGAGTTATCGTGGTTGTTTGAAAAAGAAAATTTTGTGCTCATTCTATTCCTCTTTCCGTCAGGTGAGTTGAATGACATTTTCGTGTTGAAATTATGGGGAGCAGGGCTACGACGAGGGGATGAATAGGCAAAACTATGCTCCTGATTTGTTCCATTAGAGTAGCCGAATTGATGATTTGCATCGAATTTCTGAGGCCCATAGTTGAATGAATGCTTGAACTGATAAGAATGACTTGGATCTGCTTCTAAATATTTTAATGTTTAGTAGAAATATTTGGTGTAAAGCAGGTTATATGAGATATCTTTACAGTTTTCTTGTACCCCTAACAACTAAAATAATAAAATTACCTTCCTCCGATTCCTCAGCTAATTCAGTATTAACAATCTCCACCAAGAATCTTCCAGGTAAATAGCTGGGAAGAAATTGTTTCTGCCATTTTCGGGCATCTTGAGGAGAAAAAAATTTGAAATCATCGAACCAAACATCTATCATTTTAATATTTTCATCATTCATTACTTTGTGGGCACTCAAATCGACTTTTTGGCCACATTTACGTATTGGGCAATATCCTCCTCCGGCCAATGGCATATTATATGGCTTAACACACAACGAACAAACTAAGCTTGTTTGGGGAAGAAGAATGTGTTTGCGACGAAGGCCAGCTGCAAAGGCCTTTCCGAAAATTTCCAAAATTGCGCGGAAGAGAAACATGTCATATGGCCAGTTAGCTTGATTAAAACCTTAAAATATTTATAAAAATTTTTATATCCTGCGTTTGTTCCCTTACGTTTTTTAAGGAGCAGCTTCATTTTAAAGGTAGTATTCAAATGTTCCTTTACTTTGGCAATTGCCTCATTTAAGGAATCAATTGGACTCTTGCCTTCAACCAGAAGATTATATGTTTTGAAAGCTATCTTCGAATAGAGAGCTTTATGCGATTCTTCACCACGACTAGCTCCACCGCTTGCTACAGATAGCGCATCGTTGAATTGTCTTGGAAGGTCCAGTTCAGTCAAAAGGGTAAAAAGTTCGGAATCGTTCAGGACAACCTTGATTTCCTCTAAAATATTTTAAGAATATTATTATGTTTTGGGAATTTATTACCTTTTGGCATTACTATTTCTTCAGAAGATTCCCCATCCTCTGCAGTATAATACTCTTCTTCAGATGGAGGAGCGTATCCAAAACTTAATTTAGTTTTCATATTCGAGTAATGAGCTAAAGAATAGCTAAAAATTAGCATAGTGAAGTGTAATAGAATTAATATCGCAGCCATACTGTTTCCCATTACTGAAATAATATTATTTATTGTATTATTATTAATTTAGAATTATTTTATTCAAGAATATTAACAATTAAATTATCAAAAATATTTAAATTATACATAAATTAATAGGATATTTTCTGTCTAAATACTCGTTAAATTGCACTTTTGAGGGAAATTAAAAAACAGCTATGAAAAATGTCTGTATTTCTTAACATGAGGATCTCTTAACTATTTTGTATTAAAAAACAGAGAAGAATTAAAATATAGCTACGAAGATGAATAATTTCAGGTTAAGAAGCTACATAAAATACTTCAGATTAAGTGAATAAAAAGCCTGGAAACTTATATCCTACTTATATCCTACTATATTGAAGTAATATATTAATCACTATTTTACTGACATTATATAATGTCATGCTTCTTATATAAAAAATATTATTTAATATTTTTTTTTATTTTGAAATATAAAATTATGAATTCGTTAGGAAATAAAATTGCACTTTTTAGGTTGCACTTTTTGAAATATTTTTCTTAAGTGAAATTAATTAAGAAATTTTTAATTTTATAATGGGAAAAAAGTTACTATAAGAATCACGTGGTTATCAGCCAAAATGGATAAAATCCGGAATATGAGCTTCTGAAGAATGCAAGAAACTAAAAATTATCAATTCGAGCTTCGAGCTGTTTCTGCAGCTTTTCTTTTTCTCTTTTCTTCTTTTGAGCGAATTCTTAGTGTAATCCACAATTTTTTGAATCACGTCATAGAAAAAGAAATAAATTTCTTAAATCCTATCATTGAAAAATAAAATTAAACGGCATCACGTCATAGGAAATTATTGATAAACAAATAGATGCACTTTTATTATCGCGTATACATGAGACTCAGCTTAGTTTGAACCTTTATTTTTTCCAGAATCTTTAAATTACCGAAATGTTAAAATAATTATCCTGGATAATTATTATTTCAATCTCTCGCTGGAGGGGGTAATTAATAGGGTCTCAATAGGGTCTCGATCCAATTTTTTAATAATTTAATAATAATTATTTTCAAAATTAGAGTAAAAAGACTAGGTGTTTAACTAGAGAGGGTAATTATTTCGGCATTTACATCAACTCATTTAGCCTTTTTTTCAACTAGAATAGTATATTATTTCCGAATTTCTATGTAAATTTTAACAAAAAGATAAATTTCGAGTAAAATAAATGATCATATTTTTGATCTTAATGATAATTCTTTATTGAATTCTTTAAAATTTAATCTTAAAATGCCATCCAGTTTCTTTAAAATTCGTCCTATTCCAGCAAAATCGACTAACAGAGGTTCATTTTGATTTAACTAAACAAAATTTATTATTAATTATATAGACTTTATAATTACTTTGATTAATTGTTCAGATCTTAAAAAATTAAATCCATTTTTAATTAGATCTATGGAAGCAATTTGTAATGGCAATTTGTTCGTTCCATTGTTAATTTTAAAAATTAGCCTCTGATGAATTGCTGTAAAAAACTCGTTTTGGTTGCTAATATTTTCTTCATTATTCATTAGTAGTATATACTCCAGTTTTAAAACACTTTTTGAAAATTTTTCCAAAAAAGTATTTTAAAACCAGAGTATGAATTTGTTTGAAAAAAATTACAGCCTATACCTTTACTAAATTCCTATAAAAATTTTTTCTTATTTTAAATATTTTGTCAATTTATATATTTCGATAGTTTCCTTTATATATTTTTACTAAACACTTTATTCAGCGCATGATAATTAACTACAAAGTAAAAAATATTTCCTTTTTTAAATTATTGCGCAGGTAAACATACTTCTTTTTTTTAGCGCGCAACAGCAATTATTGGAATTAAAAATTTTCACCAATAAAAATTTACAAAAATAATTTGTTTTGTATGAAAAATTTACAAACTATATTGTAACAAGTTACATTTTTGAATGTGTTTAACTTTTTTAGCTTAGTAAAAGAAAACATAGAAATAGAAGGCTATAGGAGAAAAATTTGCACGTTTCACAACACAAAAAGCCATTTTTAGGAAAATAATAAAGAAATTTTAAATATAAAAAATTGTATGCATTCCTTGACTAAGATTCGAACCTAGAATTAATCTCTAACAAACCTGTAGAAGCTACCTATCTAACCACTCAACCATCTGTATTTATGAATTTAAAAAATATTTAAAGATAAAAAATATTTTCCTGCATACATTACGTTGAAAAATGTATGAGGAATGCAACAGATAAAAGTTTAAAAAATCTAAAGAGATTAATTAGGCAAAAAACGAGGAATTAATAACTAAAGTAAACTAATAATAAAAAGAATTAAAAAGGTGAAACCTAAAAATATATGGGATTATTAGCAAATAGAATGCACAATAAATATAAATGGTTAAATTTAATCGAACAAAATAATTAATGTTTTTATAAAAAAAATAATTGTACAAAAAATATTTCTCAATAATGCCCACATAATTGTGCCAAAAAATCTAAATTGTCCAATAATTTCAATAAAAAACTATTTCGCAATACTTACAATGCACGATGCCCATTTAATTGGGCCAAAAATATTGTGTAACAACCAATCAAAAAATGTCAACTTAATTGGGGCCAAAATAACGCACAAAGAACATAATTTGAGCGAAATTTTTGTAAAAGTTTGCCCATGTAATTGGCCAACATTACTCATAACAACAAAACACAAAAGATAGACGTCAATATAATTGAGCAAAAAACAAGTTTTTACAATAGTAATTATCTATTCTAGAATGTTCTAGAAGCATTTCTGGTGCATATAAAAGAAGCTCGTTTTCGCTCTATATTTCATTCATAAAATTTATCATCAAGTTCCTATTACTAAAAGCCTATTCAGCTCTTCCTATTAAATTCATTTAAATTTATTTAAAATATTCAAATAATTTTTAGATTTTATATAATTTAGCTTAAATTTTTGTTTCGCTAAGTATTACAAAATGAATACTAACACTAAAACAGGTAAGAATTAACAAAAATTATAAAATCGTAATTATTTAAATTTGTTTAGTCGAAACAATCAATATTGAGGATGACGTGTTTCAAAATAACAGCACACAAGGTAACTATTTCCATTGTATAAAATTGTAACGATTAAGGTTCTATAACTGCGGAGGAAATCGAGCTATTCCGTAATTTTATTTCTAAGCAACAAAAAAAGAAAGAGGCATCAGAAAATAGAAGAAGAAAGTCAAAGTCTAGCGTAACATCGTCACCAGATAAAACACCAGCAAAGAAGACTAAAACACAGGAAAAGAAAATGATCAAAAGTTCTTCTGAGACTTTGGTATACTTTCTATTATTTCTTATATAATATAATTTGCAGGCAAACGACGGAGAAACAAAGCAAATGTCCGATAAAGAAAAGAAGGATGATGATGAGTTGCATCAGGCTATCCTTAATTACAACGGAGACTTATCAGAGGAATCTGAAGAAGATAACCCCATGGGATTAAATGAATCGGTGGTTAAAAAAATGCGCATTGAAAGTAATTTTATATTTCGAAATCTTTAAATAAAAACATTTTTAGGAAACATTCACAAGAGATTCACTGTCCCTGCGGCGCTGATTGATCGAGCACAGCTTCTTAAGAATGAACGACGAGGGATCTTCGTCTACCAATGCGAATCATGCCGTGAAATACAGAAAAAAAGGGAATACTATCTATTCAGTACGGGAATAGCAGGGCTATCTGTACTGACGATAGAATTGTGTGCTGAGGATCTTGATAAGAATATCAATTTAGGAATGCATTACTCTGGATACTTTGGTAAGTTGAAAATTTTTAAGAAAATCAAAAATATTTTAGGTCATTCTATTACTGAAAATCAATCTGGTTCAAAAACAGCAATGCTTCATTTTGGTAACTCTATTCTTTTAAAATATCAATATTTTTATTAAGATGATGATGAGCTTGAATTTACAAGAGGTGCGAGCATTACAAACGGTAAAGATAGGAAGCTTCTAAACTTGGGCAAATTTTTCTGGATTCTTCACCAGGTAGTAAAAAGTATTAAATATTTTTATACATAATTTTAGTGCCCACAATGCAACGAGCTTACAAAAAAACTCGCCAATGATCTTTTCATTAAGAAAAATGGCAACATATACGAGCTCAGCTTCATTGTAAGTTTAAAATTTTAACAAACGATAAACTTTAACATTATTCTTCTTAAGGTTTGCTCTCACTGCACAACAGCCAACATAGAGCACCAGCAAAAAACATACGGAACATTAAATAAGAAAAATTAAAACGAAAATTAAGAAAGCTTATTTGCTTAATATTGTTGAATAAAAATTTAAGACAACATTATTTACATTAAATAATCGTTAAATTAACGATTTAAAATTCCTTTATATTTTAATTAATCAATTTTTACAGAAAAAAGTTTTAGTTCCTGTAATATTATCTTCAAAATAGCGGTATTAAAATCTTTTAAATCTAAAATAATTATATTAAGATGGATCAGCAAATGTACGAACATGTTATTGAAGGTCTCAAAGAAAGCGTTATACGCTTCTCTCGTCAAATAAGCACGCTTGAGTATGTTCGACAAGATGACAAAATGTTAAAAAATGAGCTCTACGATGCTTTTATGCAATTTCATGAAAAACGCTATCCTCTAGCAAAATGTCAAATACATGAATATCTACTTAGGGAGATGAATGCGCTGGCAAAAATTGTAATTTTTATTATTATTTGATTTATTTGTTATTTAAGGCGATTACTGAAGTTGTGAAGGACGAGTTGTATTTTGAGCTTCATAATCCGTTTAGCAAATTTTGGTCTCAAATTGATCTTGAAATGGCAATCAAGATTTTCAATAAACACGCAAGGATTCACGGACCAATCATAAGAGAAGGTTTGACAAAGAAATTTACATGTATTTTATATTTTAGATTCACCAATAATATTCATGAGAGCACACACGGATTCTTGTAGTACTATTAAACCCAACACAGAAGAGAAGGGTACACAAACTGAAGAATCTTCAGAAGACCGTGTTGCAACGGCCGAAATAACGACTGAAAAATTAAATTAAAAGGATACAACCAAGGATTTTAATAAAATGCTTAAGAATAAATATTTAAAATATACTTATATTATTCTTTAAAAATATGTTTTAACGTTAATATCTAATAATCTAATATTATTTTAATTATAGCATTTAGATGAGTCGTCATATTAGAAATTTTGGAGAATATTCTGTTAACCATTTCTATAAAGAAGAGGCATCTGAGATTGTTAACAGCACAAAGTTTAAAATTGGAGTTTACAGGTAAACACAAAGTTATACAGAAATTCTATTTATTTTTAGAAATGTCTTCACAGTTAAAAATATTGAAGATGCACCAGAAGGAAGTGATCAGCTTTTAGAAGATTTAATTGATTACTTCATTGACAAGGCAGATAAGAAAACGGGCGTAAAAGCAGAAAAATGTTCAATAATTATAAGAAGTGCTGTTCTTGAGAAGCCAATTCAAATTCCATATAGAGGTCTTGCTCAAAATACACCACAAGTGGTTATGGAACAACTAGATTCTGTCGATCAAAGTGGGAAAAGAATGGGAAGGCCATCAATTTACAGTCAACCAATACACATTGAGGTGACTTTCTACTAAAAATCAAAAATATTTTATTAAGGTTGTGATGGGTCCATCTCATGAAGAGGCTCTTGAATTAATACAGAAAGGAAGTAGTGGAAGCGGCAGAAAACCTAGAGATATAATCAAAGGAATAGACCGCAACAATCTTATTGAGGTTTTTTGAGTAAAAACGCGAAATAAAACACAATTTAGGCTCAAAATGATGATCTCGGCGAACCTGCCAAATACCATTGCCTATTGCTGGCTGTGCAACTGACAATGATGTATATAAATATGGATAAAACAACAAAAGAAAATGTTAATTTTCAAAGAATTATTAGAGGCAAAGGAGCAAGATCCAAGACTGAAAGATATACATTGATCAAAGATATGATAATTCAAATGAAACGACACGGAATAAGATATCCTCTAAAATTACACCAATATAATGTGGAGGAACATGTTCCTTTAATACAAAAATATCTTAATGAGAAGCATCCTGGTGAATATCGTTTATCCGTATTTGGTGAATACGGCCAAATGAAACCATTATGGAAGGGACCAGAACGTGCTAAAAAAGATATTTGTCTTTATTTAATGGATGGACATTACTATGGTATAAGGAAACTAAATTCTATGTTTGGCAAAGATATGTATTATTGCCTTGAATGCGAAGCAACCTTCCACAGCAAATTAGAACATCGACAAACATGTGCTGCAAAATGTCCACGTTGTTGTGGGATTGGCGCAGAATTTCCATGCAAAGAGATTGAAAATTTCGAAATAAACTGCCCTGAGTGTTTTAATTTGTTTAAAAATCAAGACTGTTACAATCGTCATATAGAAAAAGGAATATGCCAGACTTTTAAAAGGTAAATTAAAAGTTTAAACAAAAATAGAATTAAAAAATAGATGCAAAGAATGTGGTCAAATATACCGCGTGAATAAAAAGGAGGAAAACGAAGGACATATATGTTTTATCCGTTTTTGTTCTATGTGCCGTTCCAGACATAGGCGTGACGAGCAATGCCATGTACAAACGATTGTTCCTAGAACATCACAATCTTATCTCATGGTAAATTTTAGAAATTATATCTTTTAAAAATTTTTAGATTGTATTCGATTTTGAATGTGAACTTATTTCATCATCAAAAATTACAAATGATAGTTCATCTCGTGATGAAAATTATCAATTACATCATGTGAATTGTGTTTCGGTAATTTTACTTATTTTTAAATCTAAAATATAAATTAGGCAATGTTATTATGCTCAAATTGTATGCAAAATAATAATTGGAAAGAAAAATATACAGGAGCTTGCAAAATTTGTGGACCTGGAATTCCTAGAATGAGAAGTTGGACCGGTGCGAATTATAAGAATCCCTTGCGTGAATTTCTTCAATGGATAATTTTTGGCCTTGGTAAAGAGAGAAAGGGAAGAACTCTTGCTATTTCACATTATGGAGGGTTTGTACTTTATGATTTTCTATTTTAACTTTTTTCCAGACGTTATGATATGCATTTACTATTGGGTGAATTGATTAAGCACTTTGGAATTGAACCAAATATAACTAGAACTGGAAACAAACTTTACGAAGTTCTCATTAAGAAGAAAGATGGAATTTATCCTTATATTTCTTTTCGCGATTCTTTTAATTGGATGATGCTCAAGTTGGATCAACTACCAAAGGCTCTTGGTCTGGATATTGATGAAGGTGGAAAATCATTTTTTCCACATGGATGGAATCATAATAAAAATATGGACGTTTTGTTAAAAAGTCTGCCAGATAAAAAGTATTATTATCCCGAAACAATGGCAAAACAAAGAAGAAAAGATTTCGAAGAATGGTATGATATGAACAAGGACGGTTCTTTTTTGCTTTGCGAACAAATAGTCGAATATTGTGAGCAAGATGTACGCATACTCACACACGCTCTTGTTAAATTACAAAAGCTATTCTTTGGACTTGCTACGGAACCATCAAAACGCGATGATGTTCTTGTATCATCAATGACACTGGCTAGTGCATGTCTTCGTCATTTTTGTATGTTCAAAATTCTAATCATTATAGTTTTATTTTTTAGGTATAAACTATCTGAAATCCAATCAAATTGGTATTATTCCAGACAACGGATATCACAAAGATACAAACTATTCTGCAATCTCCATCAAATTCATTAAATGGCTTGAACATAAAACAGGATTTCAAATTCAAAACAGACAAAGTGCAGAAGGCGAGTATAGAATTACTGTTTCAAATGGAAATGTTTTGCGACTTGATGGATTTATTAAAGAAAAGAATATTGCTATAGAGTTCCTCGGATGTGCATGGCATGGACATAAATGGTACAATAGGATTTATTTTCTTACTCATAAATTTAGTCTTTATCGCCCTCATGAAATCTGTCTAAACGGTAAAACAGCACTATTTAACGACGACACTTTAAACGAACGAATCAATTTGTTAAAGAACGAGAACATACGTACCTACATATTTTGGGAATGCGAGGTGCTCAAGGCATTGGAAGGCAATCCGAAAATGTCACTTTTCTTTGATGAATTGCCCGATATTGGCCCTTTATTCCCTCGAGATGCCTTTCACGGTTTTATTATTTTAAATTCTTATAATAATATAATATCTAGGTGGAAGAACTGGACCATTATCTCTCAAATGCCATCTTGAAGGTGATGTAGAAAATGTATACGAAATTTCGTGTTATGATGTTGTTAGCCTATATCCTGCGGTTAACTTTTATGCATTTTACCCCATTGGTGAGAATTTATAAAAAAGTCGTAATTATACATTATTTAGGCCACCCAGAGTTATTGGATCTCAATTTAGATGTAAATTGGACAAAACCTGAAGACTTACGACCTTATCGTGGAATATTTAAGTTATTCATTATTCCTCCTGACGACTTATATTTACCTGTAATTCCAGAAAGAATACATGGAAAACTGGTCTGTTAATTTAAATCCAAAGTGAAAAAATTTTCCTAGATATTTCACCTATGCCATCAATGTGCAATAGAGATAGAACCAGGTGTGGCTAAACGTAAAGAAAATAGCTATAGCTATGGAAGAAAATGGTGTCAACATAATGATAGACAGCGCGGATTTGTAAGCACAACATGTTCAGTAGAACTTGAACTTGCTTTGAGCAGAGGGTATCGTGCAACAAAAGTTTATAGTATTTATCATTGGGAAGAATGGTCTGATGAATTACTACGCCCATATGTTCAAGATATGATGCGTCTAAAAATTGAGGTTTAACTTTAGTTTTAATAATAATAATTTTTTACTCAAGGCAAGCGGTTGGCCAACCAGTGCTTTGTCTCCGGAAAATCTTGAACAAGAAGAAAGACTCAAAAATGAGTTTATTGAGAAGAATCAAAAAGAATATGGTATTACTCTTGATCCTTCAAAAATAGCAAGAAATGAAGGATTGCGCTATCTAGCTAAAACATGCAATAATTCAATGTAAGAAAATTCAAAAAATTAAATCAATAATTTTAGGTGGGGACGCTGGGCACTTCGTTGTAATTTAACGCAAGATTGCATAACAAATTCCCCTTTAAAACTTCATACGATTCTTAATGATCCTAAATTGGAAGTCGGTGCTATAGAGATGTTGACTCCAGATCTGTTCGCAGTGCCTTATAAGAATCGTCGTGAATTCGTTCGACCTCACGATAAGTACAACATAGTACTGGCACTTATTACAACAGCAACTGCAAGAGTGATGCTTTACGACTTTATGGAAAAAATTGTAAATGACAACGAATGTAAACTTCTCTATACCGATACCGATAGCTGCTTCTACCTGCACAGACGAAATAAAAAACCACCATTTCGTGTTGGGGATATGCTTGGAATGATGAGTCGTGAATATGCAGAATGGGCTATTATATCTTTTTATACTGGCGGATGCAAACAGGTATTGAAATCAAACTTTTATTGTTAATATTTTTCTTAGTATGCAATGAAAATGACGCACCGTGAAACTGGTGAAATAAAATATATTGTAAAATGCCGTGGACTTTGGGAGCAAGTTGACACACCATTGGACTTTAATCAATTCCGAGTATTTTTAAATTATACGTTTAATTTTATAAATTATCTACAGAAAATGGTAGAAGCATATGGAGAGGAACAAGATCCTGTGGTATTGCAGCGAACACATTTCCAACCGAACTGGCGCAAAGGACAAGTTACAAGTCGAACTCAAATAAGGTATTTGGTTTTTGTTTTAAAAAAATATAAAAATTATTTAGACGCTACACACCAATCTATGACAAAGGATTTGTAGATGCTAATTTCGATTGTTATCCCTATGGATATCGGGGCGAGCCTATTAATGATCCAACAAAATGATTATTTCGTATAAATATTTTTTCATAAAAAATTTTGTTTCAAATTTGTTTTATACAATATATCTTTTATAAATTCTTATTTTGTTGTTTACAAATAGTTTTAGCAATATGATCAGTGATATCAATATAGGTTAATTTTTTAAATTGCTTCAAATATAAAGATTTTTAGATAATGCAACTTGTTTCCTAGAACGACTTAAAATAAAATTTACTGCGAACTCGCATCCACCTATAGAAATTGTTGGAGAACAACAACAAAATATATTCATATTTTATTCTCAACATTTTGGCTTTGACAACCGGTTTAGATCGAGTTTCACACTACTTGGGAAAACATTTAGTTCAGTTGAACAATTTTTCATTTGGCAGAAAGCACGTTTCTTCGGGGATTTGGAGATTGCTTCAGAAGTATTAATGCTAGATAATCCTATAGCTATTCGAAGAATTGGGAAACGTATCCGCGGATATAATCAAATGAAGTGGACCACTGTTCGCAACAAAGTAAAATATTATTTATAATTTCATCATAAATTATAGGTTATGTACACAGGACTATGGGCAAAATTTACCCAAAACATGCAACTATTCAACCAGTTACGTGCCACAAGCGATGGACTTATTGCGCAGGCGTCCGCATCAGAACTTTATTGGAGCAACGGCGTATGTCCAAAAAGTGCAAGACTGAAAGATCCTAGCCAATGGGAAGGCGAAAATTATCTTGGAAAACTCTTGATGGAATTAAGAAGCGAAATCAACTCAAGTATTTATTGATTCTTACAAAACATTAAAATCGAATTGTATATTTTATTTTGAACAATAAAAATTTCTTCTTCTGTTCGTGCTCCTGTAATAATACACTTTCCAGTTGTGAAGACCAAAACAACTGTGCGAAAATCAACAAGTCGTAAGCACATACCCGGAAAAAATTCTGGGTTGTAAGAAATATGTTTAGCGAGCCACGTTGGAGGAGCAATTCTCATGGTGTCGTATAAGGCTTAAACAATAATTTTATGTTGTAAAAAGAGTTACCTGGTAAATTAATATGCCCAGGAAAAGCAAATGAGTATACAACATTTTGTATCTTAAATCCTCGCATCCTTATTGGTAAGGAACTTGCAGATGATATGATGTCAACAAAATATCCAACCGCAATTTCCGAGTCCTTCACCGATTTTGTTCCAACACATACAATTCTTCCGTTAGAAAATACTAAACCCGTAGATCTAATTGGTTGTTGAATTCTAATTATAAGTGCTGAGAATCGTTCAGGAGAATATTTAGAATTGTTAATATTTGCTGCAAGATTATAAAGATCAAGTTTAACATTTTTATCAAGTAGTTGTGCTGTAGATACAACATTTTGAATAATTGCTTTGGGGATCATCTGTAATATATAAATGAAAACAGAAAATTTTTACAAATCGAAAAAATGTTTAAAGCTCCTTTTACTATGGTTATTTCCGGTGCCACAGGCAGCGGGAAAACCCAATGGCTAATGAAATTTCTAGCAAATTGTGATAAATTAATTGACCCTCCGCCAAATAAAATATTATATTGCTTTGGCGAAATGAACGAAAACATATTTAAATTAAAGGAAATGGGAATTACTACTTATAATGGGGTTCCTGAAGTCGAGAAGATTAAACAACATCAATTATTAGTCCTAGATGACCTGATGCTAAATATTCCTGTGGAATTTCTTGATTTACTATTCACTCGAGGATCGCATAATTGGGGTGTAAGCGTAATCTTTGTAACACAATCACTTTATGGACGCGATATCAGGACTGCACGTGCAAACGCCCATTATATTCTTTTAACAAAAAATCCTCAAGGACTGCTCCAGGTACGTACACTGGGGTCTCAACTTTTTCCAAAAATGCTTAACTATTTTCTTGAGGCTTATCGTGATGCTACTTCCGAACAATTTTCCTATTTACTAATTAATATGCATCCAAGTACAGAAGAGAATCTGCGTCTTTCCACTAAAATATTTCCAGGTGAAAAACAGACTATATATTTGCCTCTATAATATATAAGTGATCTTAAAATTATTGATTATAAAAAATGTATGACTATAGTCCATACGTTAAGGAAAATTTTGAATTTTTACAGCGTTTAGCTAAAACATCCTCCGATAAAAAGAAAAACGCCTTAATTCTTTCAGCCAGTGCGGATCAAATATTAGCAATAGTTGAAATCTGTGCTAATATTTTAAAAAATAATTTTATATTAAATAGAAGACAGCGCAAGAAGTTAGCTCAATTTGCTGATTTCTATAGAGCTATCGCCCGAACACGTACTGAAAAAAGCGCTAGAAATCGAATACAACAAGGAGGTAGTGCCGCTCTAGCTGCTATACTTGTACCTGTCCTGGGAGCCTTAGCTGAACACATCATTCATAGATTCACACAAGAATGAAACATACAAAGAAAATGATTATGGTTCCTGAAAGTGAATATCTTACACTTTTAAGCATGATCAAAGGCGGAGATTTTCTTCAAAATGAAAAGGTGCAGACTGACTCAAAAATTAAACAGACTCTTAGTGATCCAAATTTAAGGGAAGATGTAAAAGCCCAAAAATATAACTGGTTATATAAGAAAAGAAGACAACTCAAACATGAATTAGAAAATAGACCTCAAAAAGTGATAATCGATGAAGGTAATGCGGCTAAAGCTCCAGAAGTTGCTCCTTACCTTAGTGACACTGCAGCCCCTAAAGCACGGATAACACCTGTACAATCAAGTTCAGAATATCAAACAGACTCAGAATTTACATCGACAAAACTAATGAAAAGAAGAAAAACAACACCTTTTAATGGAATTATTTCAAAGAGATATTCGAAAGATTTAGAAAATTATGTCAAAGATAATGCTGAAAAATTTCGAATACGTAAGAATGGAAGCTTCGAATCTAACGTCAAAGGAAGACTTGTAAAGAATAGTAATTTCACTGAAGTGCTCGAATATGTTCAAGGGGATATATCATCACCTCCTAAAGGTTTTAGTTTTCTATTTAATCGATTATCCAAAGACCCATTAGTAAAAGAAATGATTAAAGAGACGCAAGGAGAAAGTAGTACAGAGGAAGGTTCTGCAAGTCAATCTGGTAGCGGGAAAAGTAAGAAAAGAGTTTTGGTAAAAGTCCTGCCTATAAAAAAGAAAAATAAATTTATTCCTCAAATATGGGAAAAGCTTTAGATAATTTTTTATCAAAAATATATTATTCGCTAAATTCTCCTGCTTCCTATGCAGGAATACATCGTGTTTATGAAGAAGCGAAGCGAAAGTATCCAAAGTTAAAATATCAGGACGTTTATAATTTTTTGCATAAGCAAAGAGTGTATACTATGCATAGACCATCCAGAAAAAAATTTCCAAGGCTAGTTACACGTCCAAGTGGTCTTCATACAGATTGGCAGGCAGATTTAGCAATATTTGACCAGTTAGCTAAACATAATGATAGTAACAGATACCTTTTAGTATGTATTGATGTTCTAAGTCGGAAGATTTTTGCATCGCCTGTCAAAACTAAGAGATCAGAAGATATGATTGAGGCATTTGAAAAAATTTTCAAAATGTCAGAAGGTATCATGCCTCATAAATTGTATACTGATCGGGGATTAGAATTTGAGGCTAAAAGAATGAAGGAATATTTTAGAACAAAGGATATTGACAAGCGTGTAGTTTATAGCCCTGATGTTCATGCTTCAATGGCAGAAAGGGCAAATCGTACAATTAAAGAAAGACTATATCGATACTTCAGCGAAAAAAACACACTTCGTTGGGTAGAGGCAATTCAAAAAATTGTTTCTGGAATAAATTCAAGCGTAAACCGTGTTACAGGTGTTACACCTAATTCTGTTACTTTTAAAAATTCTCAAAATTTATTTGAAAGACTATATAAGGGCACCGATGATCCTATAAAAATAACTTCTAAACTCGAGCCTGGACAAGTCGTCCGTATATCAAAAGAAAAGGGTAAATTTGAAAAAGGATATTTACCAAACTATACTGACGAGCTTTTTCTTATAAATACAACTAACGACGCACGTACACCTATAACATATAGGTTAAAAGATTTTGAAGACAACCCAATTGAAGGAATATTCTATAGAGAAGAGTTGGTGCCCACGCAAGAGGATACTAGTCATCGTATTGCCGAAATTTTAAAGACTCGTACAACACGTACAGGGATAAAACAACACTTTGTGCGTTGGGTTGGTTATAAAGACATTTATAACAGTTGGGTAAACGACAACGACATAGTTCGACATTAACCATGGATTCATTTTATGTTGTTTTACCTTCAAATTCTGGAGATGTTGAAGGAAATACTACCTCAAAGTTTACAGTAAGAATGCCTGACACACTTGAGTTAGATTCAAGTTGGACTGTTGCACTTTCAAACATTATTTATCCGTTTTCATTCTCTTTACTTGGAGACTCAGATGAGCAAGAATCCATTACAATTTATCGCCGATATGGAAAGGAACTTTTATCTGTTCGTATCGAACTTCCAGATTTGTCTTTTGCCTCAGAAGAGGCATTGGAAGAGGCCATAAATGCAATTTTACTTGATGCTTGGAAAAAGGAATTGGATCGCGAGCGAGAGGAAATGAGACTAGAAGAGAATAAAAAGAGAATTTATGGGAATTTTCGTAAAAGACGTGCTGTTGAGACTATAAGCGAACAATTAGTTAAAAATGGGTATTTTGATTTGTCAAAGGAAATTTCATTTAATTTCATGAAATTTTTAGGAAAACAAGGCATTCGTTTACCTCCTATAAGCCCTCATGCAATAGATGATATAGAAATGGTTCGGTTCACTCCACATCAAGATCAAAGAGACAGGATCAAACAAGCGCTTGATGAATTTACTAATCCTCCCTCAGTCAGTCAAACTGCGGAAGTCTCAACTGTTACACCTGCCGAAGAAACCATTGAATCTACTCCGCAAACACAGCCCGAAGTTGAACAAAAAGAAAAATTGCCTACTGCTGAGTATGAGAGTTTCATTCAACAATTGGAAACGGAAGGTTACTTTGATATGCCAAAGGATCGTGCTTATAAATTTATTCAATATTTAAATAAAGAAATTAAAGGGGCAAAACTTCCAGTTCTATCTTCGGTTCCGGAAAGCTCTGTTGAAACTGTTCGATTAAGGCCGCAAACTGAGCAAAAAGATATAATAATAAATGCAATTAAAAGTTTTGCATCAACTTCCCCCTCTGAGCAGAAATCTGAAAATCCTTTACAAGAAGCAAGTTTAGTGGAAAATGTTGATGAAAATCCTGAAACAGATACGCCTGCTCCCTCTCAAGTTCAAGTTAAAAATCAAATTAATGAAAATACAGAAAGTTTGCCTACATCTGATAGTTCTATAACGGATGATCCTCCTATCCCAAAGTCTCCAGTAACAGAAGCTCCTACTGAAGCTCCAGTATCTTTTGAAGAAAAATCGGATGATATACAACAGGATACTGAAAAGCAAACTCCTTTAGACGGGAAGATAACACCTCTTTCTGATACCCTAACAGATGAACAAAAAACTTTAATAGATATGGCTGTTCGTGCAGCTACAAGGTCTTTAACTAATAGTGAAGAATTGGCAAAGCAACAATCACAACTAAATAAAGAACTTAATCAGAAATATTGGGTAGATGCTCGTTATAAGTATGCACTACTAGATGAAGAGGTAACATTAAATGAGACGGGGGTAACTAAGAGAAAAGTACCTGCAACTATTCTAAAATTGGTTGTAACACAATTAAAACAATTGTTTAGTCGAAGAAATGAAATAGATAAATGGATACAAGAATGTTTAGATGCAAAAGATAGTGTTTCAGAAGCACAAAAAGAAACTGTAGCGGCAGAGTCACGAGGCGCTGTTACTGAGGCACGAAAAGCTGCAGATCGTGCTAAGGCCGCAGAACAAAAGGTTAAAGGACTAGCTAATCAAGTTGATGAAGCTGTTGCGGGTCAGAAAATTTTATCGGAAGAAATTGTAGGCAAAGTTGAAGCTGAACTTTCGAAACAAGACGATGAAACTTCATCATCAAAAATAACAACTCCTGATGATGAAGAGCCTTCATCACACGAAAAAGATGAAAATTTTGAAAAGCAAGACGAACATAGATCTGAAGAGCCTAAAGGACCTTCTGAAGATACGCAAGAAAATAGTAAAGAGGAAAACATTGAGGAAGAAGCTGAGTCAATAGATGAAGTCGCTGAACAGCTATCTGAGGATAAGTACGAAAAGGATGAAGAACCTTCAGCGCCTGCAGAAGAGGAAATTGCTGACGAAGAAGATGAAGACGTTAAAGAACCTCAAGGAACATCTGAAGATACTCAAGAAAATGCTAAAGAGCCTTCTACACATGAAGAGGAAAATTCTGACGAAGATCATGAACATGAAGTCGCTAAAGAAACTTTTGCAGATTATCAAGAAAAGGATGCAGATCCTTCGACAATTGTAGAAGATGAAAATATTGAACATCATGATCAGGAAGTCGCTGAAACACCTGATGAAACTTCTGAAGAAATATTGGAAAATGTTCAAGAGTCTACCACACATGAAGATGAGAAAAATATTGAACCTCGTGAGAAAATTGAACGAGAATTCACTGAGGAGCATGTAGAATCTTCTAAAGAAAAGATTCAGGAATTTCCAGGAGTTATTAATGAAGATGAAGAGCTTTGGACTCCCCCCTTAGAAGAGCCTGTACCACATTCAATGGACAATCCTGAAGATAAGGAGTCGCATGAATTACCAACAATAAATGAAGAAGACGCTGTAGAACCATGGTCCCCTGAAAAAGAAGGCTTAGGAAAGCCACAGGAATCTCCAGCAATAATTAACAAGGAGTTGGCATGGACTCCTGAAAAAGTGAGTAATCTTCCCACTATTGAAGAAGAACCTGAGCAAGAAGAAATTCAACCTGAGGATCTAAGCTCGCTGCCTGAGCTCCCGCGTCCTGAAATGTTAATTGCTGACCCTCCTGAACGTCCTTCCTTTTGGAAAAGCTTCTTTGGTGATGGTGGTAGGCATGTTGAAGATAAAACCAAAGACAAAGAACTTCCACATCAAGAAAATGAACATCAACAAACAGCGCCTGAAGATTTAAATGATTCTGAGCCTAAGAAATTACATCTAGCTGAATATGCTTATCCTCCTGAATATTTAAAGATGCTTCTTAGTTTCTCCAATATACAACTCGCTGATCCAAAATATCAATGGGTTTCCATACTATACGATAAAGTGCATAAACGTTTCCATGTCTTCTTGCAAGGAAACGTACAATTTATTAAATTAAGTCGTCAACTAGCTTATACTCTTGGTTTCGATTCTGAGAAGGTTCATAGTGGACAAGTTGCAAAATATATGCCTGATATATCTGGAGGTGTGCGTCAATTTTTAGTTTATGCACCAAAACTTGTTGAAAATAGCATAATAGGTAACGTAACTGCACCTTTATTACGTGTTGTTAATGTATCTGGTGGACCTGGGGAAAGTATTTCAGAAGTATATATGACCGAACATCACCATCGTTTATTAGGTAAACGCCATCCAGACATTACTATTGAAATTCGAACCTTAACTGGAAAGCTAGTAAAATTCCATTGGGGAACTTGCATATTAACATTGCACTTTCAACGCTCACTATTTTAAAAAATGACACACGTTGAGTTAGATCTAGATAAAATTGACTGGGAGCCTTTTTTAAGTGCTCAAGACGGTGGTGGAAAATTACTTGAAGATAATCGTTATTTTCAAGGAACTAGATATCAAAGAGGATTCGGTGTACTTGGGGCTGTAGGGCGTTTTTTAATGCCTATTGTTAAAAATATAGCTACAACTGCGGGAAATGAAGCTGTAAATGTTGGAAAAAATATTCTCGAAGATGTCTCACAAGGTCGCTCAGTAAGTGAAGCATTAAAACAGCATGGAAGCGAAGGTCTTCAAAAAGTAGGGAAAAAACTTGAACAATGTGGGAAAGGCAAAAGAAGCCGAAAGAAAAAACAGAATGTTATTATAAATAATTTAGGAAAGAAACGTAGACGATATAGAGACCAACTAAGCTTTGATGATTTCTGAGTATATAAGTATTAGTATATTATTGTTCGGTAATAAAAATGACGACAATAAAGAAAATTGATAAAGACAGTACTGAAGGGGTTGATAATCGACTAACTTTCTTTAGTATACCATCAACAAATGTTGGTATTCAAAGGTCCGCATACAAAGAATTGCTTCCCCTCAATGCACTTAATCAATCTGCAGGTCCTTTTATTTTCCGGTATTTTGGTGACTCACTCTACTTAGATTTGAGTAAGACATATCTGAGTCTTGT
Organism: Meloidogyne luci; assembly: GCA_902706615.1. Taxonomy (NCBI): domain Eukaryota; kingdom Metazoa; phylum Nematoda; class Chromadorea; order Rhabditida; family Meloidogynidae; genus Meloidogyne; species Meloidogyne luci. The sequence goes on along the minus strand of CACSLI010000045.1, from coordinate 36,985 downwards.
ATTATCTCTTGAACGTAAAGTTGATGCAACCGGCGAATGGGTCCCCATTGTTAAAGATTTGGCAGGGAATTTTGCAGGTGATAGTTTTACGAGTGTTGCTCAATATTTAGGTTTAACTTGGATTCGTCGTTTAACTCTATCTATTAATGGTATTCAATGCTATGACTCAGGAATACATTACGCATACAGATGTCTACTTATTCATGAACTTGGAGCAGATCGTGAGGTCAGCAAAGGTCTCTATGAGGCTGCACTTTATTATAAAGATGCAGCTGACAAAAACGATTTTGAAGGTTCAGGGTTTAAATCACGGGCATCAAGATTTGCCAAAGGTCAGACTTGCAGATTACTCTCTCATTTGGATTATGATATGGCAAGACAAAATCAGCTTTTAATACCTAATAGTGATGTGCTCTGGACATTTTACAGAAATAGCGATGAATTCCTTATTCATGCACCAAAATATCGTAAAAAAGCTGGTGAAGAATTATTAAATAATACAAACACATACCGATTACGACTTCATGATATGAGAATTTTTGTTAAACAAGTTGATTTAAGTATGTCATTAAATAATGCCATTGCAAGACATTTAGAACAGGCGCCTGCAAAATATGCCTATAGAAAAATTGAAATTCGGAGTGTTTTTCTTGGAAAAGGTCGCCAGGAAATTACACATGCGGCATTCACAAGTACGTGTCCTAGACGCCTAATTATTTGTTTTGTAAGCGCGCCTGCATATACTGGAAATACCGCATTGTCTCCGTTCACTTTTGAGCATGCGAACTTGCGAACTGTTTCAGCAGAATTTGGTGGCTTCCAGTTTCCAGCTGTTCCTTATGATTTTGATTTTTCCAACGACAGCTTTGTACGTGCTTTTGTTGATATGTATGTAGGTATGGACTTAGATGCTTGGCCAAATTCAGATCAAAGAACTTTAAGTATAGGTATGAAAGAATTTTCACAATCATCTTGTTTCTTTGTTATACCTATGACTTCAACTCTTGAGGATACTAATGGACTGGAACTCATTAGGCAAGGAACAACAACAGTCAGGTGCTTATTCAATCAACCTGTAAAGGATGAGGGATATGAAATGATAATCATGGGCGAATTCGATGCGATAATGTCCATAAATGCAGATCGTGTGTTGAGTACTGATGGATCTGTTTAAAAATGAATTCTCTCCAAATCGAAAATATACTTAAAAAATATAAACCTCTAAAAAATAAGTTTCTTGGTGTCTTTTCTTCTGACAATATCCCAAATAAAAAATGGACTAAGCCATTTTGTTTTATCGTAAATACTATGCGTAAAGGGACAATTGGCGAACATTGGGTTGCTTGTTATTCTGATAATCCAAGTACTGTGGAATACTTTGACTCTTTTGCCGATGAACCGAATTGTGACATGAGACAATCTCTACTTGGTAGTTTTTCAAAAGTAAAACAGAATAAATTCCCTTTGCAATCCCCTCTATCAGATACTTGTGGCCATTATTGTATATATTTCCTTGTATTGCGTTCAAAGCACAATTTTTCAACAACACTACAAAAATTACATTCAATTCCCTCAGAAGCCCGTGACGCTTTATTAAGACGTTTCATACAACACCTTTCGTATATAAGATAAAGGTCAATATATTAATTTAATTACTACAATGAAATTTTCAATTTTAATATTATTTTCATTTGTTTGTGTGATATTATCTCACAATGACAGTAATATCCTTTTTCCGTTGCACGGACCTTTTCCTCCGAATGTAAATGCTTGTTTTGCAATTGACGGAGGACATGCGCTTTCTATTGGTCCTGCTATATCTCCAAACAAGGATATACTGCTTGTCTTAGCATATATTCTGGATTTGGGTTTATTATTTGTCGTGGCTGTATTATTTAGACTACATACAAATATTCGTAAAAAAAGAAATGATGGGATGACTAGTATTAGATTTGCCAAAGGCCCTCTTGGTATATAAGAGCAATATTTATTCATTGCAAATTAGTTTGCCATGCGTACTAGCGACAACATGCCTGAATCTAATAGTTCTTCACCTCAAGTTCAATTAACACCGCTTATTCAAATACTGTGCCGTTTCAATGGAGGATGTGCACCAGAATCACTTCATCGCGAAATACGCAAAAAATATAATGAAAATATCAATTACTTGCAGACTCTTACAAAGATGACTAATGACGATGTTGCCATTTCAGGAATTGGCCAAAGAAATTTTACCGAACCTAGAACGAAAGCTTTAATTACAAATCATCTGAAGCATCAACAGATGGAAATATATCCGAGCAAGTTAACGAAGATGGGGGCTGATCAGATATTTGCTTTACGAGGATACTTACGTGTTACAATAAGACAATATTTCTATGTTCGCCACAGAATTGATCTTGCGTATCCGCAATTACCACTTATTTGTGTTGCAGGAGGAAGAAGACATCAATATTTTTACCCAATAGAATGTATAGATGTATTGGGAGCAGTTGAACAATCCGAAGATTTGTGAAAATATATAAGTGATATGTTTTATTTCACATAATTGTTAATAAAAAAATGTTTAATAAAATTTTATTTATTTTTATTTTTGGGTATGTGTACTGTGAATATCGAAGAATATGGAAAGTCGAGGAAGCTAAAGTATCCTTATTTCGAAGAACCCCCAGACCCAGCAGTTTCGATCATGTTTTACATTTACCCCCTCAACCAAATTTTACAAATATAACTTGGACCCCGACAGGTCATGTATGGTTTATTTACGATGAGAAAAAGAAAGAATGGAAACAGTTATACAAACCAACATTTACAGTAGTGTACCACGAACCAAGTGTATTTTCTTCAGCTTGGTTATTTGTAAAAGAGACATGCTCAGATATCGTTGTTGCTGTAAAATCATTTGTCATTGAATCGGCGAAACTTACACTCTTTCTAGGTCGGAAACTAATTCCTATATAGAATATGAACCCCACCAGTGTATATACATTAAAAATATAAAATACAAAAAATAATAAAATACAAAATATAAAAAAACAATAAAATTTTAAAATCCAAAAAAATAATAAAAATATAAAATCTCAAAAAATATTAAAAATCAAAAAAACCACAAAAAATATTATTTTAAACTTTAAAATACAATATAATTTTTATATAATATAATTTATTTATCAAACTTATTTTTATTTTATTTTTATAATTTCAAATTTTTTTACATAACGCCTTTTAATTTTAATAATAATTTTATGATGTATAATCCATAGATATTAAAGAAATCACATTATTTAAAATGAATGTTTGTGATAAATCGTATTTAATACAAAGAAAATTGGAAGATAGTGCTGTTAAACTTGACTATCAAAGTATTGGAAAATAAAAAATATAAAAAACAAGATTTTAACAATAAAACATTTTTTCATTCCTTCTACAAAATTAATTTGAGCACTCGCTTTTAGGAAAATTTTAAGTAAAAACTAATTTTCTTCTAATGCCTCTTTACTTAAAAAAGAGAAATGCTATGTATTTTAAAAAATCTCTCAAACATCCAAAAATTTACAAATAAAACATTTTTCCATTTTATTTTATATAATTGCTTTGCGCATTCCTATTTTGAATAGAATTTAAGTAAGACGTGATTATTGTTACTAATTATTTTTTCCAATTTTTCTTTTTTTACTTTGAAATAGACAAATATTTCATAAAGATAATTATCCGTGGAACGTATTTTAGGAAAAAGTGTGAAAGATCAAAATAACTAAAAATTAAATTCTTTTTTTGACAAAATAGGTAAACATAGCAGAAAGCTTTTCTTACTTCTTTAAAATTTAAATTAAATAGATTTCTGATAGTATTTAATGCTCGTTCGAATGAGCTATAAATAATACAAATCGGATTTGAATTTGTGATGCCACAATGCTTTGAATTGTATAAGTGCTAAATAATTACATACCGAATTACATATCTTCTGTATGTAATTTTTTCAGGGGAAAATATTTTTATTTAGTTAATATAAAAAAATTATTTAAATAAAAATCACAAACGATAAAAAATATTTTTATTTATTTAAATAAAAATTTCTTGTTTGTTAGTACAAAGAAAATTAGAAAAAATATAAAAATTTTTACAAAAAAGCATTTTTTTCTAGATAATTGCTTTGCGCATCATTCTTTTGCGCTTTTTTAAAAATAAATTTGAGTAAAAATTGCAATTTCTATAATTGCTTTCCCACTGAACAATTATATTTTAAAAACAAGAAATGGTATATATTTTACAGAATGATTTTATGTGGAAGTGTTTTAGAAGAAAAAATTGATAAATATAAGATTGAAAAATGTTCTTTTAAATATTTTAAATTATAGTATAGGCTTAGGGTGTATCGCAATCTTGGTATTATTTAAATATCAAACTTCCCAAAATCATTAGTCTCGCAAATTATATCAACCCACCCAATTTTTAAAAAATGAAAAATTAAATTTATTGAAGAAAATAAGAAAAATTTTGTTGATATTTTAGTTGTTTTCATTTTTGCAAAATAGAGAGAGAAAAGCAATTATTTTCGCGCAAGCGCGCTCACAAAAGAAAAAGAAATAAAACAAATTTTATTGACTAGTCTGAATACGGTTTTCAATTTTGTATGTAATTATAATATTTTAAATGAATATTTTAAAATAATTGAGACATATTTAAATAAAACTTATGCGTAGGATTAGGTTCTTTATAATGGTAAGAGTCGATAAATTAATACTCCGGTTTTAAAATACTTTTTTGGAAAAATTACCAAAAAGTGTTTTAAAACTGGAGTATATACTACTTTCATTTCCAAAAATAATTCCAAAACTGCATGATAAGCAATGAGATAAGGCTGAAAACCGTGAATAAGTACCATAAGTAATATTTTTTATTCTAAAGATACCATCATTATTTGAGCCAGTAGGTGGCATTCAACCTTGCTTAAATGTTTACACTTAATTTTCGCATAATCAAAATTTTCGCCAATTTGATTTGGATCAGAAACAAACTCCGTTCTAAACAACTGGCAGAGGAAACTAAAAAGTTCATAAAAGTCTAAAAATTTATTTTAAATACTTAAAGTTCTCATAGACTTGTGATGGTAAGATTGAAATATTTTCCGAAATTGAGAAGAAGCTATAATTAAAATATATGAAAAAATTATTAATAGAATCTAATACGAATTATTAAATGAAAATTTACATACCAAAAATTAGCAAGGGAGTAAACTGATATGCTGGAGTAATTTGACAACAATATTATAGTAGGCAAATATTTCGAAACTACATTCGAAGTCTGTGTTAATGACATCTCTTTAAAATCAACGCTATTCGTATTTGGATTAAAATCGACATAACTCCCATGCAATCGAAGATAATACCTAATTTAAATATTTATCTTCATCGAATTAGAAACAATACATTATGGCATCTTTAATCATCAATCCCTCAATATAAATCTCCTTTCCATCGAAACATTTGTTGAAAATTCCAACAAGCATTTCAACAACGGGATTTAATTCTGTTATATTAATTTTAAAATGTTCTTGACTATTTCTTCTGTGATCATTAATAATCTGAGTAACTATTAGTTCGTTAATTAAATAATTAACAAAACCTTTAATATAGCTACTGCTATGAATGGCCAAATAGTTAACACATTATTGCAATTTTGAGTTGATACAATTTTGAGAGCCAACCTTTTAGTTAATTCTCTTAATTTATTGTCGTAAGATAAGTTATCTTTATCCTTATTCATTAATTCACCACGAAATTCCAAATTAATATTTCCACAAAGCAGATATTCCCTAAGGGATATTGGATGGCCAATAGTAATAAAAATGCTGCCGAACGAATCAGACAATATTTGTCTTGCTTTTAGAAGGCCGGAAGCACTCTCCTTTGGTTTTGGTCGTCCAAGTAGTTCATAGGAGAAGAGAGATTCTTCAAGAATACGATCATAATTTATAGTAATTGGAACAAGTAGCTGAGATAGAAAAACATCGATAATAAAATTTTTAAATTTGAACCGTGTCATAGACTTGAGCCTTCATGAATAGCTCAACAACTAATTGCAGCAACCCTGTGCGAGGAAAGAGAGATTTGCCGGTTCTACTCCTCTGACCCTTAATTGTTATGTTTTATTGTGTTATAGGTTCAGTCTAGGGATTTTGCAACAGCGATGTCCACCAATGTCTTTGGTGAAAATACGCCGACACATAAGATATACATAGTTACCTCAATAAAAAATTCCACTGGTCTATCAGAATAAAGTATATGTTGTTGAATATATTCCGCAAATATAGCCCAATAGAGAGGATCCTATAATTTTTTATACTAATGCTTAAAAATTTATAGCTATTAAAAAACCTCCTTAAATTTCCTTCTAATAAAAAATGCTCCACAACGTCGTAGAGCTTCTCCAAGTAATTTAGAGGATTGAAAATCTTCAGCTGCACAGATCGCTGGTAATTGGATTTGATGATGATAACACAGAAGAGAGATCAAAAGAAAATCTAGATAACCTAAATAATAACTAAAATCATGCCAAAGATGTTTATAAAATTTACTTTTGTGTGTAGGTAACCAAACAATACTGACTGATCTGTCATATGAAATTTTTCTAATTTTTTCTAAAGCTTCAGAATTATACCAAATATGAGAAAATATACGCTAAACTATATTACAAAAATTAATATTATTATAACAATACTCCAAATATTTTGGCTAGTGAATAACCAATTGTTTGTACAGCCGTATGTAAATGGAAGTCACTGGCCATATTGGAAAGGATTTGTTTTGCTTCAGAGTAAACAACATCATTCTTAACTCTTCTTCTACTAGCCTCATCAGTTATAACTTTCTACAAGAGATTATTTATAATCCACTCAAAATTATTAAACCTTAATCCTTTCAGAGTCAAATATTGCTGTTGCAATTTCCTTAGGTGAACGACCAGCATTTTGTATTTTTCCTAAATTATTTTTTCTAACCCAAGTAAATTCGCCACCAATGCTGCGAATTTCCGAAAGGTAATCTGAGTAGTTTTTGCTATTTATAAACATTAAAACAATTTATTTATTCTAAGATAAAAGTTGCTAAATAATATTTGAAAATATCCAAATTTATTGATATTTAGAAATAGAAATCAACTGATAAGGAAAATGATAAGAAAATAATTATATAAATAAATTATTCGACAAAATTCCAACATTATATTTAATACAATCTTGGAATATAATTAAATACATGAAGTTATAAAGGAGTGATTAAAAAATATTTAGTCAATTATTCCAAAATCCTCTCTTCAATCTCTTCTGATAATAATAAGCAGGACGAGATGGCTCATCAACTACATAGAAAATTCGAGGTTTATGCTTATGAATTCCTTTAATCCTTGGTGTTGAGTAAAAATAACGGTAGCGGTTACTTCCTTGCTTTCCAATCTTTTTCTTATTTTTCGATACTTCCCACGAAGGCTGATAAATCTTAACATAATTTTAGTTATGTTTGAAAATTAAGAATTATACTAATAGGTAAATACCGAAAAAATTACTCATAAAATATAAAATAAAAGCTAACTTGATTCCTAATTTTCCTCAATCCATCTTCCATTCGTGCAACAATTCCTCTATGTTTAGGCATTTCATTTTCAATTATCCAAACGGGGAAATGCCCATCAACTTTGCTTTTTAACTGGTGTTGTAATTCCTCGTATTCATTCTTAACTAATTTCCGTTTAAACCATGAATTAATAGAAGCATTTAACAATTCAGCCTTTTTCCTCATTTCAAATAAAACTCTCATCAAATCATCTTTGGAATAATTTGAATTTTTTTCAGGGTAAAATATTTTATAAGAATTATCGTCTAAAGTCTGAATCTTTTGTGCTATAGCATCAATTAATGAATGATATAACTCGATAATTGCAGTAAGTGTTACAAGATCACTAATACACTCAGAATTATCGTCTGAAATTCGAAATATTTTCTGACAATTAATAAGTTTTCGCTTACCTGTCTTATTTTCAGATGAACTACTATCATAGACTGAATTTTCACCTCTTTTAGGAATTTTCCTGAGAATTTGTTTCTCAATACTCTTGATATTATTAAAAATAGTTTTTATATTTGAACGAACCGTCTTATTAACTAAATGCGCTTCAACGATATCGAATATCTCAGTGTTAGCTTTTAAAATCTTACAAGCATCATTCAAATGCCTAAAATGAATACTATTAAATTTTCCATTGAAAAAACCTCTCTGAATGAATCCTTGTCTGCATTCGAACATTTGTCCCAACATCATTTTTCTTTATATTTATCTTTGTTTTTATATTTGTTTGAAGACCGGTGATTATTTCTGATTTTTTATAGAGATGATAAATGTTATTGAGTAACTCCTCCAATCGCCAAAGCCACTCAGAAGCTTCATAATCTATTAATGCGAACCTCTTGTCTTAATTAGAACATCTTTTTTGTAAAGCAAACAGGATTTATGTTAATAATCCCAGCAAACTGAATTAATAATATTTTTCTATAAAATTACCATTAAAGCTTTGTTTAGTATCAACATCCTTCATATTCTCTTTACTTGCAGAATTTAATTTGTTTATTCTTGATTCAACGTTTTTTGGAAAATTTCTTTCCTCAATTAAAAAATCAGCAATCATAGCTTTAACATCTTTCTCTGAAACTTTGGGCCTATCCATTCTGAAAATGAGTTTGCATACCAATAAACGTCTAATTAACTTTTCACTTTTATCTACTTGAATTTTATATTCATTTAATAGGCGAAGTAAATTTCCGTTTTTTGGTATTTCAAAGCAATCTAATTGTCCAAATTTCGCACTCATCAATTCCTTTTGATCACAAAATTTAGGCAAATCAACAAGTATTTCTAATTGTTCCCAAAAATTGACATTTTGGTTAATATCAAGTTGGAAGACTTTTTTAAGATTTTCTACATTCCTCAAAATATCCAATCTTTGACAGCTCAAAAGATAGTTTTTAACAACTTCGCTAATAAGCTTTTGTTTATTCCATAGTTTATGAGAGAAAAGGCCAGAGGCATCCGATAGTTTCAAGGCGATGATAAAAAGTAAAGGAAAACAAAAACGCATCGAAATAATATACGTATAATTTTAAAACAATTATTTGTTAATTGCACTTGTCTTTTTCTAATTAAAAAATTGTTTTTAATTTTTATAAAAGTGCAAAATATTTTGAAATTAATCACATTCTCATGTCAGACATTTAAAATAGCCGTATGATGTTTTGCTTGCGAAATTAATTCACTATTTAAGATTTGCCTTTTTAATTTCAAAATAGCTATGCATGTCTATGAAATCTTTCCGACAGGAAATGTAAAAGTGCATGTTTGACTAACAGGAAATCTCGAACCGTACTTAATAGGAGTTTCAGACAGGAAATCCAAACAAGTAAATTAATATACCTATTATTAAGAATAATGCCTATCTTCAGGGATGTCACGGATTGGGAATAAGTCGGAGCGGGTATTCAAAATTTTCTTCGGATCGGGTTTCTGGTCGAGAAAATTTCCGGGTTTCGGGTACCCGTGACATTCCTTCTATACTTATATAAATACTATGTATTTTTGAATTTCTAATTTTCGACCGATTATTTATACCTAAATTTAATAGGGTCTGTTAAAATATTATCATTAATGTATTCTTGTACCCGATATGTTAGAAAGCGTAAGGATTCTTCAGATACTGGAAAAATTAAATGAGTAAATTTTGGTTACTAACCATATAATATTTTTAATAAATATTTAATTAAAATCTTAAAAATATTTCTAACAAAATATAAAGAATATTTACTCCAAAAATTATTACAAGAAATTTGGAAAGAAACAGGAAATATTATAAATATAAATTAATATTTAAAAATTATTAAAAATTCTCTTCTAAAACAATTAAATTAAAAATTCTTAATCATCTTTACATTGATGTTCTTTCTCCACTAATTCAATTATTGGTTGACCCGGTATTTGTAATAGCACTTTTTTGCTCAAATTCCTTGGAGAAGTGTGGTGGTTTTAATAAAAAAAATAAAACTTGTAGAGTATGTCTTTAATAAATTTTATTTTAAATTTTAGATTTCCAAGTTAAATTCCAAATTTTACCGAATTATTAACAAAATTTAAAGACATTCTTTTTTGTGGTTGTTTATTGGGCACAAAAGTATTGGATTATGTGGTGTGGTAATTATGCTTATCAAAGTATAAATAGGTAGGTAAAGAAGCTTTGTTTCTAATAGAGATGAAAGAAAGGAATAAAAAAATAGTTAAATAAAGATTGGTCTAAGAAATAAAAGGTTTTAAACTGCGCAAGCAGGATCATAGCCAAATTGGTAATTCATTTGATGCGGGCCCATGCGGCAACGGTAATTAAGGACTTTTTGTTTTTTCCCATTTTTATCAGTTATTTCCTCATGACCTAATTCAAATGACGTGTCATCATACGGATGTTGGTTGTCGTATTCATGGTTCATCTCCATTTGTGCATGCATGTCTTCTTCTGAAAAAAATAAAATTATTTAGAAAAATAAATTCTAGACATACCACTACTGGTATCCTCATGCATTTCATGTCCAGCTCCTTCATCTCCCTCCTCTGATATATCTCCATGAGTTCCATCAAATTGGTGATGGAAAGAAAAGTTTTTGGGATTTGCATAAGCCGATTTTGGCATGTACATCTCGTTTTCCCCGTCTTCTTCTGAGATATCTCCATGGATTCCATTATTATATTGATGATGGAAAGAAAAGTTTTTAGAATTTGGAAATGTTTTTCCTTGTATCTTTGATTTTGGATGAGATACTTTTGTTAACATTCTCATATTTCTTCCATCATGCTCGTAAAGCACCTTGTTTTTATATCCGCCGTGTTCATATTTGACTTTTAACTTCAAAGGCTCCGGCGGTGCAGGAATTTTAATGCGGAAGCGTTCAGCAACATAGTTAGCCGCGAAATATTTAAAATCATCGTTGATGAGACCATGTTTCCGACCCTCAAACCAATCGCCCAAATTTTTGATCAATTTCTCAGTAATTTCCTTTGATTCCCTGATTTTTTTACGAAGTTGAGCGTATATACAATATTCCTTCTCACGGCAGAAATATTCGAAATTGTGGTTATCTGGTTTAACATATTTAGATAGCCAGTCAATAATTGCTGTGTCGAGAGCAAGTAAAAATTCCAGCTCAACGCGAAAGAGAAACAGATCATAAGTGCAATTTTCTTCGCTTCCTTCTGTTAATTTAAGGAATATTATAAGTATATTAAAATAATTATAATAAAAACCAATCACCTTTTTCTTTATCCTTCTCCAACGGAATGGCTTTCATTACACTTGTCAAATTACGGAAAGCATCATCCACTTTAGTTTTTTCAGTACCAGCTGTAAACTTTTCAAAATGATCGAATAATTGTGCATCTGTATGAAATGCAGTACAGAAATCATTTGGCTGTTCTGTCAAATAAGTGTTGAACTTCCTAATTTTCGTCGACAGTGTCCAATAAGCATCCTTTGCTCCTCTCATTGGAAATGGTATCTCGAACACTAAATAGAATTATTAAAAGGATATTGTGACAACAAACATTTAGTTGGGTTGGGCCATGAACGAGATTTGTGAAATTCCTCAAGCAAGATATCTGTCAAAGCCTTCTTTAGCTCATCCTCGGCCACAGTTCTTGATTCTTTTAATTCATCCGCTTCAAACTTTCTTATCAATGAGCAACTAGGTCCATGCGCTCCTCTAAAATAAAAGTTATAAATGAATTATAATATAGATATCTTAACCCATCAGTGAAATCGATGCTATTTTTAATTAGAGCCTTTTTGAATCCATCCTCCAAGGGCATGCTGAAGCAGGAATGTACACGCCAAAAATTCAAAGTGCAAAACATTTCGACATTCATAACCCACGGGTAATCATTAACCTCTAGCGGCATTTTTTTGACTGATGAGACTAATTTAAGCTTTGATTCTGGTAAAATGACAATATCGGAGCTTTTACATGTATCCTTGTACGCAGCTATAACATTCTCAATCAAAGTTTTTTTGTCCCACGCTTCAACGCCTTCATAGGGTTCTGGCTCAGGATCAGCAGGAGAAGCTGGTTCTGGTTCTTTCTTTGGTTCAGGCTTCGGTTTTGGTTTAGAGCGTGGCTTGGGGCGGTACATATCATGTTGCATTGAGAATTCCATTTCATGACCATTTGGCGTAGCCCTGTGGTTAAAGCTGTGAGTAACTTTTGGCCCTCTCATCGCAGATTTTGCGGGATTTTGTTTTTGCACTGATTTTGGATACAAGTATCCATCACTAGGCCGATTGGACAAAGAAATTCTGCTTTCGAATCTAACTCGACCTACACGGGCATTTGTAATGGATATAATAACCAAAATCCCAGTAGTCACGAGAAGAAAATCCAAATTCATTCGTGTTTGTTGGATTATCTGGAATTTTATATCTCTTTTAGTAAAATTAAAAGGAATTTATTAAAATAATTACCTAGTAATTATTTAAATTTAAATTAACTTAATAAATAAAAATATTACAGTGGATCCGCTTTAAGACTTGATTGAATGATTATGAGACTGGCTGAGTAGTTGTTGACAGACCTCTGATAAATACAAGGAAAACGGATGTAGGCGCGTTTGCTTTGATGTGATTGGGAAATAGACAAGCGTCTGCATTTTGCGCGTCAGTAACATTGGCCATGGGTTGAGAAAAAGAGAGGAAACAAATCAGTAATAGAGAAAGAGGCGGCAAAAAAATCTTTAGTGGATAGAGAATTTTGAAAGGGATTAAGAAAACTTAAAGTGCAAGAAGGGAGCAATGGCTAGCTTGTCGGCATTCTTTGATTTTGCCGGTGGTTGATTTGTTGTGAGTTTGTCGGCATCCTCTTAACCTCTAAATTATTCACTCTCTCTCCCTTACCTCTAAATTATTAAATCATTTGACTTAATGACAAGGTGTCTATTACTTTGATGATGTAACAATTAGCACTTTAAATGATTAACAAATCTTTGTAGACCGCAAACGCTCCCGACAATGCACTTTACGGTAAGATATGGATATCGCTTGAATAGAAATTATCGTAGCTAGACTTGATACTCGACTCTGATTACTCGCTTTTCATTCTACATAATTTCTATCCAACCCTTTCTTCCTCGTTAAAACATATTCTTGAAATTGCCATTTTAATCGAGATTCTATAAAACAATAAGAGAGTAATTGAAGGCACTTGTTAATTACCGAACACTTATTGTTTAATAAAGTGTTTCCATGCCGACTTTCTTTAATAATATGCATATACATATGTATTATATGTAAGTATAATTTTCTTTAATATTCGCCGTGTTCGTTTGTTTGTTCACATTTTTATGACGTTCATTGTCTTCTTTTATGCTTTCCATTTATGCTTAAACATAATATACATATTTATATAAGCAACATGTTGAAGATAAAATTTTACTTAAAAATCAATGTAACTCAATAATGCCACGTATGTTAATTATGACATATAAGGCTATTATTTAAAAAATCTCACTGTTTGCTGATTAAAACGTTTAAATGATTAGAAATTAATAAGTTTTAGATTAAAATAAAACAGTTATTATATATTATTAACGCTTTATTAACGTTAATATTATTAATAATAAATTCAGGCCAAATACAGGTTGCGGCTTTCCGCCACTCTTGTTTTTATCATAACTTTCTTTAAAATCAATGAGAATTTTTTTGAAAATTTTAGATATTCGGACGGGAATATCTTTAATAACGGTGAACCAAATTTCTAATATTTAGTTCCAAAAATTTTCTTAGAGTGTTGGGAATAAAATAAAAAAAAGAATTATCAATTCTCATTGATCTTAAAGAAAACTATGATAAAAAAGGAGCGGAAAAGTTGCCGCACCCTGCATATTATCAATGTAATTCAAAAAAATTTTTAATAGAAAAATTAGTATAAAATATCACATGATCAACTATGTATAGAAATAGCTGAATCATCAAAACTTTTGTAAAATTTAATTAGCTTTCTATACTTATTAAAAATAACAAATCATTATAAATACATAGTAACTAATTAATTTTAAATTTTTGTAATTAATATTTATTTTATTTTAGCTAATAAATGGAATCCCCCAAATATCCGCATATTATCTCCAGCGAGGTAAAGAAGACAAACGAAGATTCTAGAATGCAAAAGGATGATAACAAGTTAAATGGTTTAGATAAAAGTATTAATATAAACTTAACTAAACCATTTATGAATTATTCTAGTTACGAATTTTGACAATCAAACGTCTATGAAGCAAAAGGATAAATACAAGTTGGATATCCAAGGATTTTCTATTTGGATGCCTTCACCTCGTATTATCTTTATATCAACATTCTTATGCGCTCCGTTTATCCTTTTCACTGTGATGATTATTTGCTATTACTGGACATGAAATTGATGGAGGGTTTTTAAATTTACTTTTTATTCAAAATCTCGGTGATTTATTTATGAAAGACATTTATTCCTATATTAGATTATATATTATTTATTAAATTGAAAAAATAAAATTTCCATTAAATTAATTCCTGCTGGCAGCAGCAGCACGAATTCCGTCGGCTATTTCTTTTTCAACACCCTTTCGAAAGTGAAATGATCTTACGGGGAATTGACTCTGAGGAAAATTGTTGTGAATTACAACGGTAACATTTCGATAGGAAGGGCATAATCTGGCCGGTATATCCATACAACAAAAGTAATCAACCTGTTAACTTGTTGTATTATTATCAGGAGATAGGATAAACTGACTTGATTATGGTAGCAACAAATTCCACTTGTGTCTATCTTAATATAATGAATAATTCCCTAAAATTTTCAATAAATTCAAAGAGATATATTCCTAATAGGCGGTCTAATCTTGGCTATACATTATAAGTTACGGGACAAGGATATACTTTTACAAAAATCACCAATGCAGAATCCTCTAGCGCATTTAAACATAGATTCAGTTGATGTGGCAAACATTTCCTTACATCACCGTTGGGACGCAGCATCTAAAATCCTCATAGTTTATTCAATTAATCCTCTTAGTATTCTTTATTTAATTAAACCCACCGGGCGGGAATAAACAGGACAATGAGGGATTTTATGAGCAACCTGTTGTTCTGATATAACAGATGAAATGGCAATTACTGAAATTAAAACCGACTTGAAATTTAATAAAACAAATTAACTACCAATAATAAAAATAAAAATGTTTAAGCAATACATTGATGTAAAATTAAAATTTATTAAAAATTCTTTATAATACATATTTTCATTATTATAAAAATTATTAGCAGAGTTAATATTATCAAAATATTAGTTTATATCCAACTAAAAGGGTACTAGGAGCTCATTTTACAACGGTCAACGAATTTAGGTCAACGAAAAAATAATGGCTGTCAATAAAATTTATTTGTTTTTATTTAGTATTTTCACTTTCCAAAGATTTTACTTATCATTAATTATATTAGCAAAAGAATAATAAAAGATAAATTAAAATAATAGATTATATGAAGAAAATGGAGTTTAATTAGGTTGAAATAAAAAATGTAAATAAAAAATATCGAACAAAAAACAAATGCTATTAAAATGAGTTTTCCAGAATTTCTTTTAACTAATAAATCCTTTCATTTTTATACAAGTATCATTCTCAAGTTTGTAACCGGCACAGCAAGGATGACGAGAATCATGGATAGGTTCATTATGAATATTGTTAATTTCACGTTTGTCTCGTTCAACGAGAAAGTCCAAGCTACATTGTAAATGATTTTATGTTTAAAAAGGCATGCTAAAAATTACCTGATAGTTAGTAAGGTAGTAGGGCAGTGATAGGTAAATCGTCTGGAACAGTAATAAATTTAAAAATAAATTTATGAATTCATACTTTTCGCAAAGCTGCTTCTCAGCTTTGCTTCCGCGCGAATATCTTTGTTGCCTCACAGCTGTTAGACGTCTGTAACGCGCTATACTATTCTCATTTTTCAATCTGGGCAGCAAGAGACTATGAATTATGTCATGACCATCCCCCTCCAATTGAATGTTCGAGTCAATCATTGAAGAAGAAATACCGTTAGGATCCAAAGATTCTAAATTTATATCTAAGAAGTTGTAGGTTACGCGGAGAATTGAATAATTTATGCTAAATGAGTAACCTCCGTTGAGATGTCTAAGTGAGACGTAGTTTAATGCCGTACCAAATTCCAATTCTTCCATTAACTCACATGGCATTACCTAAAAAAATATCTACACTTATTGAAGATTTTTTTTGATTTCAAATATAATAAAGGCTGAAAGATAAAAAAAAGTCGACTTGATTCAGATTTAATAATAGCAGTAGTTAAAACCCACTAAACGCCCACTGCAACGTGAGACTTCTACAGGCAAAGGACATGGTGAAAATGCGCAACGTTCTACTTCATAATCAGATCCTTTACATTTGCCAGGACCAGACAAACAATATCTAACACGCTTTCTTTGTCCACAAGCACCACATGTAGCTGAACATTCTGTCCAGTTTCCCCAAGAGGTCCAACTATCTGGCTAAATATAATTTCATAAGGAAAGCCCTAGAAATCACTTGCCTTAGGTTTAGGTGTAGTGGTGGTTGTCGTAGTTGTGGGCGTAGGCTAAACGATTAATAGTATATATTTAGATTTCTTATATCTTACCTTTATTATGCCAGTAGTGGTGTTTTTGTCATATCCTTCAACTAGATTATAATTTTTAGAATCTATTACTCAACAGAATTTTTATCACCAGATTTAAATGATAGGTGAAAGCCTTCAAATTCAGAATTTAACTTTTCATCTGTCCGTAAAATTAGGATAACTTCTGTTCCGACCTCAGAAATTATATTTGCCGGCAAATCACAACAAAGCCTCGCACCTTCAAACAAATTTATTACTTTAAATATAAATAAAATATTGAGATCCATGCTTTTTAATTTTACATACCAGTAGCAATTTTTTCTGTCTTGTATTTCACCTCTAAATAACTTGTGCATGCTTCCTTGCATGGGAAATTTAAACGGTCGAATATAAGTTGCACGCTTTGATTTGAGTATTGAGGCTAAATAATAAACACACATATTAAAACGTTAATTCAATCACATGAATTCTCCAAAAACATTTAATTCCTGGGTGGAGTTTCGAAGTAGAGATATCCCCTGGCCATTCACCGGCAGTCAAGTCGCTTGTTCCTCGGCAAGAATTTGAATCTGTTTAATGAAGCTATTAATGCATTAATAGGATTTTTAATGAACAATCCTAATGTTTTGATTGTCATAAAAAGTTAGGCTCACTGCTCTGTTCCAATTCCTGGCAGTAGGTACCGGCGAATCCCTAAATAATATGGCTAGAAGTATGATTTTATCTTATACATCTGGGCAGCGACATTGTTCACAATTTTGAGGATCAGTATACCCGCCCTTATCACAGTCCAATTGTACCTGACATAATTCTGAAATAAATAATAATGTAGTATAATATAAAGCTCAAATTTTACTCGAACAGTATCTCAAGTTAATCATTTTTGCATCTTTGAAAGAAAGTCCAAAACGCTGGCCTATGGTTTGTTGATAGGAGTGATCACGAGTAAAAATCGTATAGCTATAAAAGCTTTAAACAATGATATTTGTAATGTATATGCCTTTTAGCATCGTTACTGAATGCCTTGGATCCATAATGCATTGTAGAGCCAAGATCATATGGTTGATCCATATTATCAACTGTTTGCTCTGATCGCTTTTCAAAATTCGATTCTGTTCCCTAAAACAGATGTTTGTGCTTATACTGTCTATATTAAGAAACCGACAGGCATAACAGCATCAAAATTGACGCGAATGTGATTATCTCTATCGGTTCTCGACTGTTCATGCCATAACCCAAGGGCATGCAATGTTTCATGAGCAACAATCCCCAGCTAAAAATTCTTTGCTTTATTTTCATAATTCTATTTCTTACAGATTCACAACCATAACCGATAGATATAGGCTGCCGACCACCAATACGCCCAATTTGAGACCAACATCCACCTCCACGAAAATACTGAAGATAGTCTTTATTTCCCAACTCTCTCTCATTCTCGTAATGAACAAAACGAAAACAAGTTAGGCCTCTAATTTAATGATAATTTATGTTTATCAAGAGAAATCCTAAAGTAATTATTGGACTTACTCAATATGTCTGTGAGCATTTTGTATGCTTTTTCGCCATTCATCTAAGAACTTTTATTCTATTATAACTTAAATAATCAAATAACCATTCGTTTGTGCCACATTGAATGTATATGGAATAGTTGTATTTTCCCAGAAGGACCTTGTATTTGAAATAGCTTGTCTTCCACTACGTCTTCGAAGATTAGGGGCTAATAAATGCATAATATTTTGCAAAAATGATAAGTATTTGGTCAATTATTTCATTGAAATTCAATGATATTTATAAAAGAAATATACCTTGTTTAATTTCTTTAAGTATATCCTCCGCCTGATTAAGAGTTAATAGTATATCATTTTCGAATAGATCATCTGAAATTTGTCTATTAATTGAAGCTTCAGTGCCATCATCGAAAGTAAGTTTATTTCGAATTAGTTGACGGTCAATACGCTTAGTCGGATCCTAAAAGGAATTTCTTATTATATTTTTGTTTAATTTCTATCAGAATATTCTAGTATTCATTCCACCTGATCATTAAATAAACCATGTTTTTTAAGTGATGCTATACGTATTTCATCCAATAATTGTCGTATTTCTTTAAATTCTGGCCCAACAATTTCATGGAGTTGAGTCTAAATCGTTTAATTTAATGTGGATTACTTAATATATGCTTATTTAATTACAACTCTTTCAGCTGAAGTAATTGATGGATGAAAAGATTTATTTAGTTTAAGGTCATCTAGCGAATTAGTTAGTGGAGATGTATGGGATAAATGAATTAATAAAATAATTAATAGTAATAATTTGTTGACAGTTATGCAACCCATCCTGATATTCATAAGAAATTTATTGTAAAAATTTTAAAAAATTAATGAAATTCAGAATAACAAAAATTGGAAAATGAGCCGAGTATCTGATTATTAATTTTAGTATATATTTTGTCTTCGCTTATGGAAATTTGCAATAAAAATACATAAAAAGTTTAGTAGTAAAAGATTTAATAAATATTGGCGTATTTTTAGGAGATTAAGCAAACATTCCAAAAAAGTAGCATCCTCCATAAAATGAAAGAATGATGATCCAAGCAGTCCGCTCAATATATGTATTTAATAATATGTACTTAATATAAGAAGAGACAGACTGACTATCTATTTAATAATTTAGGTAGTTTATTGTTAAATCTCGATGATAAATCTTTAGAATAAAAATAAGAACATGTGAAAGCATTTGCTATTAAATGCCTTTATTTAAATATTAATCCTTTAAAGAAAATAATTTAAAAACTAAATTATTGCCAGTCAATCCAAGTATATATTTAGTTCACAGAAAAATAGATTTTAGTTTTATGAAAGTTCTGATAAGTTAGAGGAAAATAGGTCGATTTAAATTAAAAGTACTCATTTTTAACAAAAATAATTGTAAAAAGAACATATGTATTGTCGCTTTGAGTTAATTCAACGTTCGGAATATTTTTAAACAACCGATATCAAATTAAATTTCCTAATCAAATTTGACACATCCTTAATTGTGTATAAATATACTTCGATATACTTATTGTTAGCAATTAAAATTTTTTTTAATTTTGAAATTTACTCATCGAAAATACAATGCCCCCTCAAAGCAGTGTTGCACCGGAACCGATATTTTGACCGGAACCGGATCCCATTTGAGTTCCGTATCCCGGAACCGGAATTTCCGATTTCCGAATTTTTTTCATAAAATTTCGATATTCGGTTTCGATATTTTTGATTTCTTTTGATTTTCGATTTTTGAAAATTTTTTTGTTTCGACGCAGCTCTTCCCAACAGATCTCACTCCAAATCCATTAATCCATGCAAATTTTCATAAATATTCTTCATTCCTTTTTAGCGCCGCAGGCGAAAATTTTGTGAATTTAGGAAGGCCATGTGAGAAATGCCAAGTTTTGGAAGGATTGGAAGGCCAAATCCCCAGATATCCAATCCCTATATCTACTTTACACTACTCGATCCCTCAATATCACACCCAAATCCCTCGTTATTACCTATGATTTAAGTTTTAAGAGACCTGAAAAAAGTACCTTCGCGACGAAGTGGCCTGCGACTAAGTGGGCTTGCGACTAAGTGGCCTGCGACTAAGTGGTCGCGACTAAGTGGCCTGCGACTAAGTGGGCCGTACCCAACCGGAAAGAGTAAGAAGTGAGAAAGTGTGATGAGAAAATCTAGTTTTATATTGTTAACTACAAGACAGTTAGAGTGTTATTGACTTTTGTATTTTCTCAGAGTATCGATTTTTTACTTGTTACATGTTTTTCATTTCTTTTGCTTATTTTTTATTTTTTTGATTCCTTTCTTATTGCTTCCAATTCCTTTCTTATTCTCCAATAAGAAATTATTGGAAAAAAACCCGACCAGTATGAACATACATATTAGGGAAAAAACTTGGGAGGATAAATGGGCCCATAAACGACAAATTTACCTGCCAAAGCCTTAATATTTCTCGTTTTTTATTGTAGAAAATTTATTCTAGATTTATCGAAAAATAAACTATTATTGTATTACTGAAGACAAACATCTTCCTCCAGTCGGACATACGCTTCCGGGGAACGAAAATCTTTTGCTTGAAAGGTTAAATAATTTTGATTTACTTGTATTATTTCGAAATTTTCAGGATTAAAGAATGTGCAGAAAAACGAAATAAAGGATGGTTGCCTTAGTTTCTCCAAGTCCTGAATGTACACTTCCTGATCATGGATCGCTTATGCAGGCCATTCTTTTCTGGTTTATTTTTATTTTCTGTTTTATACCGATTTATTTAAATTTTAGTCAATTGGATGTCGTTATTTCTATTCTTAAAAAGCTTTTAAATGCTCCAATTGAAAGTCAACCTGCTATCGTTTGTGAACAAATCGAAGGAAATCGAAATATTTTTCATGTTGCCGTGCAAAATGCTTATAGCAGAACAAATGCTGACCAGGCTGATGTTGATGCTACTGATTCACGTTTATCAACAGCCTCGCAAAAATCCGACACTGTCGAGGCGGACGCTGTTAAGACACGGTTTCTAAAGTTTTTTGTTTTTGTATATTTATTTTTTAGCTATGAACGCAAATGGCAAGAAATGATAAGTTCCGCTCCAACAACAAGAGCAAAAGCACATCAACAGCAGCAACTCCTAAACGAACTAACTTCTGAAATTTCTAAAAAAGGTTTTTTAAATATTTTAAATAAATTTGTAACTCTTATTTTTATGTTAGATTCTTCTCCTGAAACAGGCAAAGATGAACCGGAAAGTGTTGACTCATCTGATCTTATCAATAAAAGGATTCCTATAGCTGCCAAGGAAAGACAAGGTTCTTAAATTAAATTATTTCGTCTTTATAAATATAATTTAAGCCAATTCGATTGAAATAATTCGTGAATTATGCAAAAACTCCGTAGTACGTGAATATTTTATTGATTTAATGCGACAACGTGACATCAATTTGCATATTCCATTAGAGACCGCGATAAACCAGCGTGTATATTCAGCTGCCCAATTGATGTGGCAAACTGCAATTGATGTTAAGGACTGGAGTCAAGGTTATTCTTGATAGTTTTATATGATTTTACAAAATTTCTAGATGTTGTTGATATATTAATGCCAGGTGTTGGATCTGACGATACACATGAAGATTCTTCACTTTTTATTCTTTGTGCTAATGATACATGCAGTATATATTTTTTAAAAATTCTTTTCTATTTTTAAATCATTTAATTTAAAGGTTATACTTGGACAGGCGAAGAGCATACGCCTCAAAAAATTTATGAATGCAAAACATGTGGACTTGTAGGGACTCTTTGTTGTTGTACTGAATGCGGTAATATTTCCTCTTTATTTTTAAATGATTGTTTTTAGCCCTCTTTGTCATAGAAATCATGACTGCAAGTGAGTAATTTTATTTTTTTCGGAAGGAAATGATGCCATTTAAAACTTTATTTTTAGACTTAAGAAAACATCTCCAACCGCTTATTGTGACTGCTGGGAGAAATGTGAATGTAAAGCGTTGGTCACTGGAAATAATGCGGGGTCACTTTAGTACGTGGGTGCAGGCTTTAAATTACAAATGTTATATCAATTGAAAGAGCTAGTCGAGCTGAGTCGAACGCCACCAAAATTAGCTCTAGGAAAAATTTTTGAACCGAGATACAGGCGATTGAAAATTGAAAAACCATAGGGGGGACCAAGCACTTTTTTGGGGTGAAAAATTCGAAAATGCAAATTATACCTCATTCGAAAGAGCTCGTCGAGCTGAGTCGAATGACACCAAAATCAACGAAATCCGACTTGAATGGACCGAGATATAGACCCCTAAAAATCGAAGATCCAAAAGGGCGATTTTTGGAATAAAAAATTTTTTATACAAATAATACCTCATTCGAAAGAGCTCGACGAGCTGTGTCAAATGACACCAAAATCACCGTGATTGAACAAGATTAGACAAAGTTATGACACAAAAAACTACCAACATAAACCTATGGGTCGTCGGCGAGGCGCTTGTGCAAAACCCCGCGCTTCGCGCGGGGTTTTGCGGCACGCGCCTCGCGGGGAGTCTACGGGCGATGGGTCTGGGCTCGTAACATAAACCTATTCCTAAATCTCTTGCTCTGGACGTATTTGGGGCCTCCGTGGCAGCAAAAATCTCAACATTTGCCATAGGTAAGGAGCTAAAATAAAAGATCATAACTTTGTCCAATCAAGTCGGATTTCGTTGATTTTGGTGTCATTCGACTCAGCTCGACGAGCTCTTTCGAATGAGGTATAATTTGCATTTTCGAATTTTTCACCCCAAAAAAGTGCTTGGTCCCCCCTATGGTTTTTCAATTTTCAATCGCCTGTATCTCGGTTCAAAAATTTTTCCTAGAGCTAATTTTGGTGGCGTTCGACTCAGCTCGACTAGCTCTTTCAAATGATATAACATTTGTAATTTAAAGCCTGCACCCACGTACTAAAGTACAGCCAATAATGCAAAGCGGGAACAATTGATTTCTGGTTTTTTTTTAATTTTTTAAGATTATGAATATTTAAATTTATTAGGAATGTTGCAATGTCCTGCATTGATTGATGGCCTTAATTCTAAAGGGGAGCACATTTTACTCTTTTTGGCTCGCACTGTTGGTCGTCAGGTTTTTAATAATTTTTTGGTTATTTAAAATGTTTATTATTCGAATAGTTGATAGAACAAGAAGGCTATACGAAACGGAGTAAGCGCCCTGGACCTACTACCACAACTACAGCATATGGCGTTCCTATACCTGAACATGATCTTGAACCACCAAAATTTGCAAGAAAAGGTTTTTTAAATTTAATTTGTTCAAATTTTAATATTATTAATTTTTAGCACTCGATTTGGCAATAGGAAATTGGGATGTTGTAAAAAGTTTGCTTGATGTTGGTATCAAAAAGCCGAATACTCATTAATTCCAAAACTGAAGATGATCAACCAATTTTAGAAAATGTTTTTCATTTGCTCGAACATAATGGTTCAACACATTTGGACAAATTTGTTTTAACTTTACTTGGCTGGTGTGAAGAATCGAGCCTTGACACTCTCCTTAATTTACTTGTGCGCCAAGCCAACAAACAACAAAAGAAATGGGATGAAGAAGTCCATCTTTTAATTCAAAGATTTGTCCGTTCAGTCATTCGTCTTTTTATTATGGTCATTTTGCTTTCACCAGAAGCTAATGGAACTTTACTTGGTTTGAAGAAATTTTAATTTTTTTAAAAATTTTTAACACTTTTTTAGCAACAATTTTTGACGATATAAACACAGCAATCCCAGCACCCGATGCTCCCTGCTTAATTTATCCACTTTCTAACCAGTCAAATGCTGCACAACCTGGCACGTCTACTTCTGCTGTTGCTGCAATACGTGATTCTTTAAACAATGACCGAGCTGCTGCTATTTCTGATGTACTTTCTTTAGTTCGTGCTAGTCTACCTGCCGCTCTTTTTCTCAATTCATCATCGAGAAAAAGGATCAAAAGAAGCATTAAGTTATTGCTTTTGTAGCAAAATGCCGACGAGGCTTTCAGGTTATTTTAAACTTTTTTTCTTTTTTTTTAAACAAAAATTTTAGGCATTAATTAGTTATTCGTAACTGGAATTGATTGGAATCACTGATGCTTAATTTCTCCGATCCGTCTTGGAATCGTCAAACCTTCAGCCAGCATTGTCTCAAATGAAGATGTTTTGGAAGTTTTACAGCAACGTTTGACCAACGAGCAAAATTTGTCTTCACTAATTCGGATCTTAATGCAAGGTGGTGATCGAAATGAAACGTCTACCGGTGTTGCAAACAATGCACGTATTATACAGTTGGCTGATTTGCGACGAGGTGATACTAGTCAAGCGACAGACATGGCATTGGAACGGGCTAGCGATGATGATATGTCAAGTATATTTATCTTTATCAGTTTATCATTTTAATTATTTTTTCACACCAGATGAAGATGATGACGATGGAGAAGATTTGGATGAGCCAAATTTCTAGGACTAGAGAGAACAGCAATACTTTATTTAGTGCTCGTGAAAGAACAATCTCTGAGCAGAGCAGACGTCGTCAAGAAAATGCTACTGGTTTAGATGAGAGTTTGGATGAACATGAAGAGGTTTGTTTAGTCGTGAAATTTTTTTAAAAATATTTTTTAACGTTAGGAAGATGCGTATGGAAGTGATCACGATGACATTGAGGATGACGACGACGATGATGATGGCGAAGGTGAAGTGCACGGTGGTACACAATTATCTGCTTGTTTTTCGGTTTGTTTTTCTTTTTAATTTTTTCCTGATTTTCTTACTTATTTTTTATTTTTAGACAATTGTCAAACTAATCGATGAATTACTCTAGCAATTATTTTTTTATGAAAATTGGAAACAAGAAAATTGGAAACAACGCAGACGGACAAGTTTTGGCTTCAACCAGTGCTGACAAGACTGTTTGGATTTGGTCTGTAGTGATGGAAAATTGGAGAGGGATATTCAAGGTTATTTTCTTTGTTTAAGTAGGTTGCTTTCTTCCACATAAGCTTGAGTTTTTTGGGGGGTTTGCTGAGATTTATCTAAAATTTCGCAATAACTTAGCTGACTTTCACAAGTGAAAGTCGTGGGAATTCTTTTCAGCCCTTTAAAACATCTTTTGACTTTTTGCGGACTTTTTGTGCGAAAGTTCCCAAATTTTTTGCGGACTTACATATGTGAAAGAGTTCGATTAAACTACTTTCCCTTTTTATTCCGCTCTCTAAATTTTTGGCCAAAAAAGCACAGGAGGTTTGAGTTGTCGGCTTTTACGGACTTTTCCTTTAGAGAGATGGGAAAAGTCCGCAAAAAGACCCTATCGGCTGGTTTAATCTTTGAACAAATTCCCTGTAACAAATTTACATTTTTCAGGTCAAAAGTTGGGCATTAGTGACGTTTGTTGGTCATATGATAGCCGAATGGTTGTTAGCTGTTCTGATGATAAAACACTGAAACTTTTTGATATTACACAGCAGGTTTTTTAAAATTAAATTGAATTTTTTCAAATTTATTTTTTAAGGGAAAATTGATCAAAACGTTCCGTGGCCATTAAAATGTTTTTTGCTGTAATTTTAATCCGCGATCAATTCTTCTGGTTTCTGGCTCGTTTAATGAAACGGTTTGAAAATTTTTTAAAATAAATTCCACTATATAATCCCACTATTTTTCGAGTTTTCCACGTTTCGAGCTATCCCCTTAATTGACCTTCGATTGATTTTGTTGACAAAATACCTCAGTAATTACATGGAACTCCAAAAACTTGTTTTTTTTTATCCTAGGAAATCTTCTTATAACCGAAGCCTATATTAACGGATAGATCGGAACATGTTTTGGTTACAGATACCCGGAATCACCAGCCAGATTTTTTTAGTTGTTTGCAGATTTTGTCCGCAAAAAGCTGTCTGCTGACAACTTTTTTTTTGCAGATTTTGTCCGCAAAAACTTTCTTCAGTTTATGTTTTTTAAATTTATAGGTCCGAATTTGGAGTGTTCGTTCAAGCACCTGTGTCCGTTTATTGCCTGTCATTTTGACCCTAGTAAATTTTATTTTTTGTTAAAAAAAGATTATTAATTTTTTCTTTCAAGTCCGCGCTGTAGGTTTCAATAGAGACGGTTCTATAATTGTTACACGCAGTTATGATGGCCTTGTTCGAATTGGGAAGCGGGTAGCGGTCAATATATGACTACACTTGTTGGTTTGTTTTTTTAGATTTTAGAGAGATTGAAGGGGGAGGGGGTTTGCTTATTTGTTTTAACTGCCCACGTTGTTGGCTCTTCATATTTCACCTGAGGATTCCGGTGGTTAAGAGGGATTTCGGTGGTTCCTCCTCAGCGAATGAGGAGGGTTATACGGGTTTTGAAGGATATCGCGGGGTTAGGGGGATATAGACGGTTTAAATTTGCCCCGCATATAAATTCCTCTAAATTTTGCATTTTTAATTTTAAAGATATGATGTAGATGTGTGCCTCAACAACAATCTATCTTCGTACAAGTGTGGCAGATGGCTCTGGAACATCAACAGCTTCACCAAGACAAGTTATTGCGAGGTGTTCTTAATGAGCATTGGACTGCAACAAATGGATGATGAATTACAAGGATGAGAGAAGCTAAAAAATGTGGCAAAGATGCTTCCGCCACATTTAAAGGTCTAGATGATATTTGAATGAAATATGTTTTTATTATTTTTTAGTGCTTTTCCGTTTGAGTCGATTTTTTTGTTTAATTTTTTTTGCACAAAATACAAAATGTTATCAAAACAGCAGATTTTTAGATGGAAAAACGGAAAAGCACTATTAAGCCACTTGTAAAAAAAGGATTTTTGCGGATTCGTTTAGAAGAAAGCAAAAAGGCCTTTTCTTTACAAGTGGTATTTTTTATCACATTATTTTTACGTTGGTTAAAAATTATTTTGGGGTTCCCCCCCTCAGCCCAGGGTCTTCCCAACACCCAACTCTTCCAAGCTCCGAGAGCTTCAGACAATCCATAATTTCCAAAAACGATCCAACCTGACGACCTAGTTTTTTCGTAAAATTCGAACCTTTTCTCTAATGAAACTCCCAAATTAATACCGCACTTAGTTTTAATACCACTCAAAACTGAATTGTCAAAAACTAAATAGGTTCAGGCTTTCATACCTCCGAGTTATATCCAAAGGCACGGGTTCTTATTCAATAGGTGTAGACAGTAGGGCACTTAGAACCTTAGATTTGATTTGAACCCCCCCCCTTTCTGCACTTCAACGGTCCTCTACAACTTCAACTGCTCCTGCCAGACGTCTACAACTTCAACTGCTCCTGGCAAACGTCTGCAACTTCAACAGCTCCTGCCAGACGTCTACAACTTCAACAGCTCCTGCCAGACGTCTACAACTTCAACAGCTCCTGCCAGACGTCTACATTTTCAACAGCTCCTGCCAGACGTCTACAACTTCTCCTCCACCGACTCTAATGGTCCCTGGGCCCCGACACGGTACTCTAATGACCCCCGGGCCCAACATGGTACTTAACTGTCTACATCTATTTTATAAGACCCTCCTTTATCCCACCATATCCAAGTCTGACCCAAACTGTCACTCCCCAATTCGTCCCGGACAAAATGTCACTCCCCAATTCGTCCCCGACATAATGTCACACCCCAATTCGTCCCAGACAAAATATGTCACTCCCCAATTCGTCCCAGACAAAATATCACTCCGCAATTCGTCCCAGACAAAATATCACTCCCCAATTCGTCCCAGACAAAATATCACTCCCCAATTCGTCCCGGACAAAATTGTCACTCCCCAATTCGTCCCAGACAAAATGTCACTCCCCAATTCGTCCCACATACAAAATGTCACTCCCCAATTCGTCCCACATACAAAATGTCACTCCCAATTAGTCCCACTCTAAATATGCGGCACCAAAAATGGCCCGCACTATAAATGACCCACACTGAAAATCCCGCACTGAACTGACCGACCCCCCTTTTAAAAAAATATCTCTCCATAGGTTCAGGCTTTCATACCTCCGAGTTATATCCAAAGGCACGGGTTGTTATTCAATAGGTGTAGACAGTAGGGCACTTAGAACCTTAGATTTGATTTGAACCCCCCCCCCCTTTCTGCACTTCAACGGTCCTCTACAACTTCAACTGCTCCTGCCAGACGTCTACAACTTCAACTGCTCCTGCCAGACGTCTACAACTTCAACAGCTCCTGCCAGACGTCTACAACTTCAACAGCTCCTGCCAGACGTCTACAACTTCAACAGCTCCTGCCAGACGTCTACAACTTCAACAGCTCCTGCCAGACGTCTACAACTTCACCTCCACCGACTCTAATGGTCCCTCGGCCCCGACACGGTACTCTAATAACCCCCGGGCCCAACATGGTACTTAACTGTCTACATCTATTTTATAAGACCCTCCTTTATCCCACCATATCCAAGTCTGACCCAAACTGTCACTCCCCAATTCGTCCCGGACAAAATGTCACTCCCCAATTCGTCCCCGACATAATGTCACACCCCAATTCGTCCCAGACAAAATATGTCACTCCCCAATTCGTCCCAGACAAAATATCACTCCGCAATTCGTCCCAGACAAAATATCACTCCCCAATTCGTCCCAGACAAAATATCACTCCCCAATTCGTCCCGGACAAAATTGTCACTCCCCAATTCGTCCCAGACAAAATGTCACTCCCCAATTCGTCCGACATACAAAATGTCACTCCCCAATTCGTCCCACATACAAAATGTCACTCCCAATTAGTCCCACTCTAAATATGCGGCACCAAAAATGGCCCGCACTATAAATGACCCACACTGAAAATCCCGCACTGAACTGACCGACCCCCCTTTTAAAAAAATATCTCTCCATAGGTTCAGGCTTTCATACCTCCGAGTTATATCCAAAGGCACGGGTTGTTATTCAATAGGTGTAGACAGTAGGGCACTTAGAACCTTAGATTTGATTTGAACCCCCCCCCCCCCCCCTTTCTGCACTTCAACGGTCCTCTACAACTTCAACTGCTCCTGCCAGACGTCTACAACTTCAACTGCTCCTGCCAGACGTCTACAACTTCAACAGCTCCTGCCAGCCGTCTACAACTTCAACAGCTCCTGCCAGACGTCTACAACTTCAACAGCTCCTGCCAGACGTCTACAACTTCAACAGCTCCTGCCAGACGTCTACAACTTCACCTCCACCGACTCTAATGGTCCCTCGGCCCCGACACGGTACTCTAATAACCCCCGGGCCCAACATGGTACTTAACTGTCTACATCTATTTTATAAGACCCTCCTTTATCCCACCATATCCAAGTCTGACCCAAACTGTCACTCCCCAATTCGTCCCGGACAAAATGTCACTCCCCAATTCGTCCCCGACATAATGTCACACCCCAATTCGTCCCAGACAAAATATGTCACTCCCCAATTCGTCCCAGACAAAATATCACTCCGCAATTCGTCCCAGACAAAATATCACTCCCCAATTCGTCCCAGACAAAATATCACTCCCCAATTCGTCCCGGACAAAATTGTCACTCCCCAATTCGTCCCAGACAAAATGTCACTCCCCAATTCGTCCCACATACAAAATGTCACTCCCCAATTCGTCCCACATACAAAATGTCACTCCCAATTAGTCCCACTCTAAATATGCGGCACCAAAAATGGCCCGCACTATAAATGACCCACACTGAAAATCCCGCACTGAACTGACCGACCCCCCTTTTAAAAAAATATCTCTCCATAGGTTCAGGCTTTCATACCTCCGAGTTATATCCAAAGGCACGGGTTGTTATTCAATAGGTGTAGACAGTAGGGCACTTAGAACCTTAGATTTGATTTGAACCCCCCCCCCTTTCTGCACTTCAACGGTCCTCTACAACTTCAACTGCTCCTGCCAGACGTCTACAACTTCAACTGCTCCTGCCAGACGTCTACAACTTCAACAGCTCCTGCCAGACGTCTACAACTTCAACAGCTCCTGCCAGACGTCTACAACTTCAACAGCTCCTGCCAGACGTCTACAACTTCAACAGCTCCTGCCAGACGTCTACAACTTCACCTCCACCGACTCTAATGGTCCCTCGGCCCCGACACGGTACTCTAATAACCCCCGGGCCCAACATGGTACTTAACTGTCTACATCTATTTTATAAGACCCTCCTTTATCCCACCATATCCAAGTCTGACCCAAACTGTCACTCCCCAATTCGTCCCGGACAAAATGTCACTCCCCAATTCGTCCCCGACATAATGTCACACCCCAATTCGTCCCAGACAAAATATGTCACTCCCCAATTCGTCCCAGACAAAATATCACTCCGCAATTCGTCCCAGACAAAATATCACTCCCCAATTCGTCCCAGACAAAATATCACTCCCCAATTCGTCCCGGACAAAATTGTCACTCCCCAATTCGTCCCAGACAAAATGTCACTCCCCAATTCGTCCCACATACAAAATGTCACTCCCCAATTCGTCCCACATACAAAATGTCACTCCCAATTAGTCCCACTCTAAATATGCGGCACCAAAAATGGCCCGCACTATAAATGACCCACACTGAAAATCCCGCACTGAACTGACCGACCCCCCTTTTAAAAAAATATCTCTCCATAGGTTCAGGCTTTCATACCTCCGAGTTATATCCAAAGGCACGGGTTCTTATTCAATAGGTGTAGACAGTAGGGCACTTAGAACCTTAGATTTGATTTGAACCCCCCCCCCCCCTTTCTGCACTTCAACGGTCCTCTACAACTTCAACTGCTCCTGCCAGACGTCTACAACTTCAACTGCTCCTGCCAGACGTCTACAACTTCAACAGCTCCTGGCAAACTTCTGCAACTTCAACAGCTCCTGCCAGACGTCTACAACTTCAACAGCTCCTGCCAGACGTCTACATTTTCAACAGCTCCTGCCAGACGTCTACAACTTCTCCTCCACCGACTCTAATGGTCCCTGGGCCCCGACACGGTACTCTAATAACCCCCGGGCCCAACATGGTACTTAACTGTCTACATCTATTTTATAAGACCCTCCTTTATCCCACCATATCCAAGTCTGACCCAAACTGTCACTCCCCAATTCGTCCCGGACAAAATGTCACTCCCCAATTCGTCCCCGACATAATGTCACACCCCAATTCGTCCCAGACAAAATATGTCACTCCCCAATTCGTCCCAGACAAAATATCACTCCGCAATTCGTCCCAGACAAAATATCACTCCCCAATTCGTCCCAGACAAAATATCACTCCCCAATTCGTCCCGGACAAAATTGTCACTCCCCAATTCGTCCCAGACAAAATGTCACTCCCCAATTCGTCCCACATACAAAATGTCACTCCCCAATTCGTCCCACATACAAAATGTCACTCCCAATTAGTCCCACTCTAAATATGCGGCACCAAAAATGGCCCGCACTATAAATGACCCACACTGAAAATCCCGCACTGAACTGACCGACCCCCCTTTTAAAAAAATATCTCTCCATAGGTTCAGGCTTTCATACCTCCGAGTTATATCCAAAGGCACGGGTTGTTATTCAATAGGTGTAGACAGTAGGGGAAACTAGACCCCCCAAATGACCCCCCAACCCCCCCCAGTTGTTCCCAAGAAGTGGGGTAACCCCCCAGTATCCCCCCAATTAAAGACCCCCCACCCAGTAGACCCCCCAATTACCCCCCAAATTACACCAAATCTCCCAGTAGACCCCCCAATTCTCCAGTATACCCCCCAGTAGACCCCCCCCCCCCCCCCCCCCCAGACAAAATATGTCACTCCCCAATTCGTCCATAGGTTCAGGCTTTCATACCTCCGAGTTATATCCAAAGGCAGGGGTTGTTATTCAATAGGTGTAGACAGTAGGGCACTTAGACCTTAGATTTGATTAGAACCCCCCCCCTTTCTGCACTTCAACGGTCCTCTACAACTTCAACTGCTCCTGCCAGACGTCTACAACTTCAACTGCTCCTGCCAGACGTCTACAACTTCAACAGCTCCTGCCAGACGTCTACAACTTCAACAGCTCCTGCCAGACGTCTACAACTTCAACAGCTCCTGCCAGACGTCTACAACTTCAACAGCTCCTGCCAGACGTCTACAACTTCACCTGCACCGACTCTAATGGTCCCTCGGCCCCGACACGGTACTCTAATAACCCCCGGGCCCAACATGGTACTTAACTGTCTACATCTATTTTATAAGACCCTCCTTTATCCCACCATATCCAAGTCTGACCCAAACTGTCACTCCCCAATTCGTCCCGGACAAAATGTCACTCCCCAATTCGTCCCCGACATAATGTCACACCCCAATTCGTCCCAGACAAAATATGTCACTCCCCAATTCGTCCCAGACAAAATATCACTCCGCAATTCGTCCCAGACAAAATATCACTCCCCAATTCGTCCCAGACAAAATATCACTCCCCAATTCGTCCCGGACAAAATTGTCACTCCCCAATTCGTCCCAGACAAAATGTCACTCCCCAATTCGTCCGACATACAAAATGTCACTCCCCAATTCGTCCCACATACAAAATGTCACTCCCAATTAGTCCCACTCTAAATATGCGGCACCAAAAATGGCCCGCACTATAAATGACCCACACTGAAAATCCCGCACTGAACTGACCGACCCCCCTTTTAAAAAAATATCTCTCCATAGGTTCAGGCTTTCATACCTCCGAGTTATATCCAAAGGCACGGGTTGTTATTCAATAGGTGTAGACAGTAGGGGAAACTAGACCCCCCAAATGACCCCCCAACCCCCCCCAGTTGTTCCCAAGAAGTGGGGTAACCCCCCAGTATCCCCCCAATTAAAGACCCCCCACCCAGTAGACCCCCCAATTACCCCCCAAATTACACCAAATCTCCCAGTAGACCCCCCAATTCTCCAGTATACCCCCCAGTAGACCCCCCCCCCCCCCAGACAAAATATGTCACTCCCCAATTCGTCCATAGGTTCAGGCTTTCATACCTCCGAGTTATATCCAAAGGCAGGGGTTGTTATTCAATAGGTGTAGACAGTAGGGCACTTAGAACCTTAGATTTGATTAGAACCCCCCCCCTTTCTGCACTTCAACGGTCCTCTACAACTTCAACTGCTCCTGCCAGACGTCTACAACTTCAACTGCTCCTGCCAGTCGTCTACAACTTCAACAGCTCCTGCCAGACGTCTACAACTTCAACAGCTCCTGCCAGACGTCTACAACTTCAACAGCTCCTGCCAGACGTCTACAACTTCAACAGCTCCTGCCAGACGTCTACAACTTCACCTCCACCGACTCTAATGGTCCCTCGGCCCCGACACGGTACTCTAATAACCCCCGGGCCCAACATGGTACTTAACTGTCTACATCTATTTTATAAGACCCTCCTTTATCCCACCATATCCAAGTCTGACCCAAACTGTCACTCCCCAATTCGTCCCGGACAAAATGTCACTCCCCAATTCGTCCCCGACATAATGTCACACCCCAATTCGTCCCAGACAAAATATGTCACTCCCCAATTCGTCCCAGACAAAATATCACTCCGCAATTCGTCCCAGACAAAATATCACTCCCCAATTCGTCCCAGACAAAATATCACTCCCCAATTCGTCCCGGACAAAATTGTCACTCCCCAATTCGTCCCAGACAAAATGTCACTCCCCAATTCGTCCCACATACAAAATGTCACTCCCCAATTCGTCCCACATACAAAATGTCACTCCCAATTAGTCCCACTCTAAATATGCGGCACCAAAAATGGCCCGCACTATAAATGACCCACACTGAAAATCCCGCACTGAACTGACCGACCCCCCTTTTAAAAAAATATCTCTCCATAGGTTCAGGCTTTCATACCTCCGAGTTATATCCAAAGGCACGGGTTGTTATTCAATAGGTGTAGACAGTAGGGGAAACTAGACCCCCCAAATGACCCCCCAACCCCCCCCAGTTGTTCCCAAGAAGTGGGGTAACCCCCCAGTATCCCCCCAATTAAAGACCCCCCACCCAGTAGACCCCCCAATTACCCCCCAAATTACACCAAATCTCCCAGTAGACCCCCCAATTCTCCAGTATACCCCCCAGTAGACCCCCCCCCCCCCCCCCCAGACAAAATATGTCACTCCCCAATTCGTCCATAGGTTCAGGCTTTCATACCTCCGAGTTATATCCAAAGGCAGGGGTTGTTATTCAATAGGTGTAGACAGTAGGGCACTTAGAACCTTAGATTTGATTAGAACCCCCCCCCTTTCTGCACTTCAACGGTCCTCTACAACTTCAACTGCTCCTGCCAGACGTCTACAACTTCAACTGCTCCTGCCAGACGTCTACAACTTCAACAGCTCCTGCCAGACGTCTACAACTTCAACAGCTCCTGCCAGACGTCTACAACTTCAACAGCTCCTGCCAGACGTCTACAACTTCAACAGCTCCTGCCAGACGTCTACAACTTCACCTCCACCGACTCTAATGGTCCCTCGGCCCCGACACGGTACTCTAATAACCCCCGGGCCCAACATGGTACTTAACTGTCTACATCTATTTTATAAGACCCTCCTTTATCCCACCATATCCAAGTCTGACCCAAACTGTCACTCCCCAATTCGTCCCGGACAAAATGTCACTCCCCAATTCGTCCCCGACATAATGTCACACCCCAATTCGTCCCAGACAAAATATGTCACTCCCCAATTCGTCCCAGACAAAATATCACTCCGCAATTCGTCCCAGACAAAATATCACTCCCCAATTCGTCCCAGACAAAATATCACTCCCCAATTCGTCCCGGACAAAATTGTCACTCCCCAATTCGTCCCAGACAAAATGTCACTCCCCAATTCGTCCCACATACAAAATGTCACTCCCCAATTCGTCCCACATACAAAATGTCACTCCCAATTAGTCCCACTCTAAATATGCGGCACCAAAAATGGCCCGCACTATAAATGACCCACACTGAAAATCCCGCACTGAACTGACCGACCCCCCTTTTCAAAAAAATATCTCTCCATAGGTTCAGGCTTTCATACCTCCGAGTTATATCCAAAGGCACGGGTTGTTATTCAATAGGTGTAGACAGTAGGGGAAACTAGACCCCCCAAATGACCCCCCAACCCCCCCCAGTTGTTCCCAAGAAGTGGGGTAACCCCCCAGTATCCCCCCAATTAAAGACCCCCCACCCAGTAGACCCCCCAATTACCCCCCAAATTACACCAAATCTCCCAGTAGACCCCCCAATTCTCCAGTATACCCCCCAGTAGACCCCCCAAATGACCCCCCCCCCCCCCCCCAGACAAAATATGTCACTCCCCAATTCGTCCATAGGTTCAGGCTTTCATACCTCCGAGTTATATCCAAAGGCACGGGTTGTTATTCAATAGGTGTAGACAGTAGGGGAAACTAGACCCCCCAAATGACCCCCCAACCCCCCCCAGTTGTTCCCAAGAAGTGGGGTAACCCCCCAGTATCCCCCCAATTAAAGACCCCCCACCCAGTAGACCCCCCAATTACCCCCCAAATTACACCAAATCTCCCAGTAGACCCCCCAATTCTCCAGTATACCCCCCAGTAGACCCCCCAAATGACCCCCCCCCCCCCCCCCCCCAGACAAAATATGTCACTCCCCAATTCGTCCATAGGTTCAGGCTTTCATACCTCCGAGTTATATCCAAAGGCACGGGTTGTTATTCAATAGGTGTAGACAGTAGGGGAAACTAGACCCCCCAAATGACCCCCCAACCCCCCCCAGTTGTTCCCAAGAAGTGGGGTAACCCCCCAGTATCCCCCCAATTAAAGACCCCCCACCCAGTAGACCCCCCAATTACCCCCCAAATTACACCAAATCTCCCAGTAGACCCCCCAATTCTCCAGTATACCCCCCAGTAGACCCCCCAAATGACCCCCCCCCCCCCCCCCCCCCAGACAAAATATGTCACTCCCCAATTCGTCCATAGGTTCAGGCTTTCATACCTCCGAGTTATATCCAAAGGCACGGGTTGTTATTCAATAGGTGTAGACAGTAGGGGAAACTAGACCCCCCAAATGACCCCCCAACCCCCCCCAGTTGTTCCCAAGAAGTGGGGTAACCCCCCAGTATCCCCCCAATTAAAGACCCCCCACCCAGTAGACCCCCCAATTACCCCCCAAATTACACCAAATCTCCCAGTAGACCCCCCAATTCTCCAGTATACCCCCCAGTAGACCCCCAAATGACCCCCCCCCCCCCCCCCCCAGACAAAATATGTCACTCCCCAATTCGTCCATAGGTTCAGGCTTTCATACCTCCGAGTTACTATCCCAAGGCACGGGTTGTTATTCAATAGGTGTAGACAGTAGGGGAAACTAGACCCCCCAAATGACCCCCAACCCCCCCCAGTGTTCCCAAGAGTGGGGTAACCCCCCAGTATCCCCCCAATTAAAGACCCCCCACCCAGTAGACCCCCCAAGTACCCCCCCAAATTACACCAAATCTCCCAGTAGACCCCCCAATTCTCCAGTATACCCCCCAGTAGACCCCCCAAATGACCCCCCCCCCCCCCCCCCCCAGACAAAAATATGTCACTCCCCAATTCGTCCATAGGTTCAGGCTTTCATACCTCCGAGTTATATCCAAAGGCACGGGTTGTTATTCAAGTAGGTGTAGACAGTAGGGGGAAACTAGACCCCCCAAATGACCCCCCCAACCCCCCCCAGTTGTTTCCCAAGAAGTTGGGTAACCCCCCAGTATCC